>CM037883.1:17234430-18434430 GCA_021292165.1 Shinisaurus crocodilurus | reverse complement strand
TGAATTCATAGCTGATTTGGCATCCAAATAATTTCACAAATGCGATGTTTGCTTCACATGTTCAAAGCTCCACTTTGAGCTTTGAGCCAGACAATTGGTACATCTATCCCAGTTCTATATCTACTACTCTAATTTATTTATTTATTATATTTATACCCCACCTTTTTTCATGCAAGGAACCCAAGGCGGCTTACATAATCCTCCTCCTCCTCCTCTCCATTTTATCCTCACAACAACCCTGTGAGGTAGGTCAGTGACTGGCCCAAAGTCACCCAGTATTGGCAGTAGCTTTCCAACATCTTAGGTAGGCTCTTCTCGGGGGGCTGCCACCCACAATGGTGCAGCAAGTGGCTACGAGGGAAACAGGCTTCTCTGTAGTGACCTCCTGTCTGTGGAATACCCTTCCCATGGAGATCCACCTGGCATCTTCGCTGTATACATTTAGATGCCAGGTCAAGACCTTCATCATCTTCATCATCATTGGCTTTTAAATAATTTAATGTTTTAATATGTTGATAGTTTGTTGTTGTATTTATTGTTTTGGTTGCCATTTTATTGTTTTAGTGTATTTATTTCAATGATTGCAAACTACTTTGAGGGCATCTGCCAGTTAGGCAGTATATACATTTAATAAAACAAACAATTAAAGAAGAGATATCTCTGAGCCCTTCAAGCTGTGGTCCTTCAACCGGGAATGCCAGGGGTGGAGGTCAGATGCTTTAATCAAGGTGTTTTGCTTCTTTTCGAGGAGCGAAAGGTGTCCTTGGATGTTATCTCCTCTAGCTGCTTGCCTGTGCAGCATAAAAGTCCTCCTTGGTCCCATTACCCAATCTGACACTTCAGGTGGTGGCATTGGGTAGGCACACGTTTCACCAGGTGTGCCATGCGAAAAGGCTGTGACCGTCCATTGCAGAGTCAGCCAGGCAAATCATCTGCACCATGTATGCATTTACACTTGAGCCATGAGGCCCTAAGACTTAGGGCAGGCCAGGGTCTTCAAACTTTTAAAACAGGGGGCCGGTTCATTGTCCCTCAGACTGTTGGGGGGGCGGACTATAGCCCCCCTGCTGCCAAAGCCCCCCTGCCCCCCCGGACCCCCCCGCCGCTGCCAGACCCCCCCACCGCCGTACTTGCACCCGCCGCTGCCAAAGCCCCGCCGCGCCGTCACCCCCCTGCCACCAAAGCCCCCCCAGGACCCCCGCTGCCACCGCCAGACCCCCCCGCCCACCCCCCGCCATACCTGCACCCGCCGCCGCCAAAGACCCCGCTGTGCCATCGCCCCACCTGCCGCCAAATCCCCCCCAGGACCCCCCGCTGCCAACGGCAGACCCCCCCACCCCCCCACCGCCTGTACCTGCACCCGCCGCCGCTGCTGAAGCCCCGCCGCTGCTGTCCCCACTGAAGCCCCATTGCCGTTGCTGCCGCTGAAGCCCCGCCACCGCCGCCAAGGTCCCGCCACCGTCGTCGCTGCCACTGCCGCCGCACCCGCCCCACCGCCACCGCCACCGCCGGAGCCATGTCATTCTGCTGCAGCTTCCGTCGCGCTGGACTCCCGCGCTCTGTTCAAAAACAGAGCGCGGGGGTCCAGCGCGACGGTGCAGGGTCCCGCGCGTCACTTCCGCCGTGCCGGAAGTGACGCGACGGGACCAGCGCGGGCAGCGCGGCCTGCGCAGCCGGCTCTCCGGGGAGAGCGAAGAACATGGCAAGCCCGTTCGGGTGGCTGAGAGCCCGGGCAGGACCCAGTTCGGGCCTACGGAGCCAGGCCGGATGGAAGGGCATGCTGGGCCGGATCCAGCCCGCGGGCACTAGTTTGAAGACCCCTGACTTAGGGCAAAGCTCAGTGGTAGAGCATCTACTTCCCATGCAGAAGATCCCATATTCATACCCTGGCATCTCCAGTGTAAAGCATCAGGTGCAGGTGATGGGAAAGACTGACTGACTGTCCGGTCTGATGATACTGGATGAGATGGACAAATACTCCGACTTGACTCTGACAAATACTCTGACTTCGACACATGCTGTCGAATGCATTTATTTTGATCTGCGAATCACACTGGAGCTCGGAAATGTACGGACTCCGACTGTAGATTGCATCCAAGTCCGTGTTCGGTCCGGAAGGTGTGAACTGGGTAAAATCCTGATCAAGCATGAACTGAAATGAATTTTGCATACAGCCCTAGGCCGCCGCCGCAGGAGCTTCCTAAGGACTTCTCCAGTAGCAAGACCGAGAAAGCCTTAGATCCTTTGAATCAGAGGTGTCAGAAGCAAATGCACCTTGTCACCTTCCTGCAGCTGATCCCCAGGTCCTCAAACAGAGGAGATCTTTCCCAGATCTGATACTTGAGATCTTTTACTAGGATTTCATATATGTGCAAATATGTGCTGTACCGAAAAGCATCTCTTATAATAGAAGAAACTGAACAACCGGTTGGTGGAGGATTAAGAGTCCAGGTCTCCTGGACCTGGGCCACACATTTGTACCAGCTGCCCAAATAAAATAACAGAAGCAGGTAATCTGATTGCTGCCTATCTAAGTGGCACCCCCCCCCCACGCTCCTCGCCATCACCAGAACACGAGAGCGAGTGCTTATGAAAGCGAGTGCTATTTTTGCACAGAAAGGGAGGCAAGGTGTTCCTTTGCACCCTATAATTAAGCTGTGGAACCTGCTGCCACAAGATATTATTGAAGCAAATGGCTTAGCAAGATCCAATAAAGGATTAGACATGAGACGGGATAAGAAGAAGCTCTGCAGTTCCTCTTGCGAGGATCACATTAAAAGGATTAGTTTCACTTCTGCATGAGAGCACAAGTAATATCAGAGACGGTGTGGGGCGGAGAAGAAATATCTCCGTCTCTCCCGCTCCTTCTCCTGGTTTCCCATTGTATCATGTCTTAGTGTTGGTTGGCTTAAGAATGTTTTAAAAATGACTTCCAGCCAAGCGTCGAGGACTGGAGACAGATGAAGAGCAGATTGGACTACATTAGGATGGCAATACTTTCCCCCTGCTTAATGTGATATCCAGGTACTGGTATGTCCCCCCCCCTTTAAACGGGAAATAATAATTGTAAAATTTCCCAGAATGAGAGAACACAATTTCTCTAGCACCTGTGCAGGTGTCCCCAAGACTCATTACCTTTTGAGTGAGAGAACTATCTTACGGCACCGAATCCCATTATCACATCCTCGTGTGTGACGGAGGAATCCTGGCCCGTAAATGCTTGTTACAGCTTGTGGCCTATCTGCTTAGCAAAAGGAGAGAAACCGCCCCCCCCCCCAGTCACACACAGACTATTTGTCACCTCTTAAAGGAATTGTCCAGACCTGTGACACTGATAAGGCTATAGACAATTCCAGCACCATATTGAAATGGCTTGTGGCTTACGCTGGCTCAGCTTGTCTGAGCATGGAAAGCTAAGCAGGGTCAAGCCTGGTTGTTACTTGGATGGGAGACCCCTCCTCTAGTTTCCTGCACTGAGCAGGGGGTTGGACTCGATAGCCTTGTAGGCTCCTTCCAACTCTATATGATCTATGAAATCTATGAAGGTCGGGGTCAATGAAATTGGAGGGGGCAAGGGGTGAACACATATGTGTGCTTGCATCTGTGAGGGCTGATGTGGAAATGGTGATATTTTAGGACAGGGTTTGGGTTAGATCAGGGGTGTAGAGGCTCAGGGGCCAAATCTGGCAGGGATGGCATAAAGGGTAGGCATGGTTGGGCATCTGCCAAGGGCCTACATCAGGGGAGGCTGGTGACTCCTATGTCAGTGGGGCTCCTTATCCGTTGCAGCTTTTATTAAGCTTTGAGCTTTATAGGAGCTATCCATGGTGCTGTACTCCACCCACAAAATAGGTTCACCACCATGGAGCACCATGGACAGCTCCTATGAAGCTCAGGATATAGGCTGCAATGGATAAGGAGTCCCACTGCCACAGGAGTCACCAGCCTCCCCTGGCCTACATGCCAGCAGGGGCCCACCTGACACAACTGCCCTGCTGGACTTACTCCTCCTCTTCACCATTGCTCTGGCCCAGACAACGGTGGTGGTGAGAAGGACGAGGAGCAGCAGATGCCACTGCCTACTTACTCACTGGCTCTCTGTGCCCATCAAGCAAGCAAGTAGCAATGATGAGACAGAGGAGGAGGAGCAATTGCAGCAGAGGGCGATGTTGTTGAGGTCGGGGAGAGAGGGGGCCCATGGAAGGTGTCTTGCCCAAGGGCACTCAGAAACCTGGAGCCGGCAGGCCCTCCTTGTATCTGGCCCTCCTGTGGTCACAATCTGGTCCTCTGAGGTTCCCCAAATGGACATGCCTACTCCCCATGGCCCATACCACTTCCTCCCAGTTTTCCAGCTTTTGTGCAGTTGTGTCCCGTCCCCCACGCCATTCTAAAAGCTTGAAATGGCTCTTCTAAGGCTTAGTTACTGGTAGTAAGAGTTGTAAACTAAAATATGTTGCTTTTGGAGGGTTTTTTTTTTTTTTTTTTTTTTAAATCCTGTCCCTTTTCCTTTTGGACCTGGCCACCACTGCAATGCACTCCCTGGGAGATTCTCCAAAATGGAATTTGGCCCTTGGGTTGAGAGAGGCTCTGCACCCTTGGATTTGATGTCCTTTTAGGGTGCCTTCCTGCCTTGTGATTCTGTTGTTGTTGTTGTTTTTAACCAGAATACCCACTAACTTGCCAACTGCCAAACGGTCTTTCCAACTTCCGTTAAACCCAGAGACAAAGGCTGGGAATGAAGCGGTCATTGCTACTTGGGGTGGCCAATCTGCCAACCAACCGGATCTCATGTAGTGAGTCTGTGTTCCCCCTCTGCTTCTGTTTTCATCTAATTAAAGTAATTGCTGTTAATTAAGAGGTCCTAATGGGTTTCACGGGAGAGGCTGCAAGATGGCTCTTTCCTTTCCTTCTCTTCTCCTTGCTGATGCTGCCTTGAGCGTGACTGAGTGCCTGCATGTTTTGCCTTTGGCAACCCGGTCCTCCCCAAGCCCCACCCTGGGAATCATCCTGGCTTCTCAATCTTACATGCTTTATTAAACTATGGTCCCCAGACTGCCCCCCCCCAGAAATAAAATGTAGCCACTGGTCACCTGTTGCCAGTAATTGCCTGGCCAGGGCAGGCCTGATAACCCCCCCCTCTCTCTATATATCCAGCAAATTCAAATGACTAGCTCCTATTTGTTAAGGAAGGTGCCGTGCCAGCATATTGGAGGGTTTGGGATTAAAAATGTAGGTAACTTTAGATGCAAATGAAGGGCAGCCTTGAACTTCTTAGCAAGCTTCTAACTTGGTATTCTGAATTTCCAACCATGTTGACCTCTGGCTTTGTGGGGGGGGGGGAAAGAGAGGAACTTGCATTTTCCTTTCTATGGGAGCCTCTCTCATAAAGATCCTATTTTTAATATTAAAATAATAATAATCCAGAATGGGATTTAGGACTCGTGCATAATGTAAATGCTGACGAAAGGCATTGCTCCAGCATGTGGATCTCAAGGGAAAAAATGCCTTGACACACGGAGCTGGAGAGATCCGCATTTAAACTATGTGTAGGCGGGGTGTGGGGGGAGGAGAAGAGAATGGTCCCTTAGGCTCATTTGTCAGTCTGAGATTAATGTAGCCGGACTGCTGATATACAATAGAAACTGGCCTCCATCGTCCAGCCTTCTCCCTGATTGTGCAGATAGTAAAATGATCCTGACCCACCCAGCAAGTGAACACTGCAAAGATTTATTAACTAGGACAAAAAGAGCATGTTCTGAGGTTTGGGACGATGAGAGAGATATTTCTATTGCATTTCTGCCTATTAATAATGCTGCTCTCCCTAGCGTTCTCAGCATCTTTCATCCGACTCTGGGAAAATAAGGGTCATTTGTATTCTTTTCTGGCCAAAAAAATGCATCCACCCAATGGTGAACTTGCTCAGATGATGCTTTACATCAAGGAAAAGGGAAAGATGAAGGGGAAAAGTCAAACACATCACGTTTTAAGGAAATGACAACAAAGAGCAATGCCTTAAAGGTAGAGATGGACAAATCTATCAATGTTGTTTTGTTTTCTCATTTTTTGAATCTTAAGTTTGATGCATTCTCGCGTTTTGAGATTTTGTTTGTTTGTTAAAGTTTGCAAAAAATGTTAAGAATTTTTGTACACACTTCTTCTAATACAAGCATGTATTTTGCATGTACTTTCTTTTGCCTGATATACAGTTTTTGCTAGCAGGTTTCATAATATAATGCATATTAGAGCCTTATTTTCTGTAATATTCACATTTTTGCATGCATCTTTTTACTGGAAAACTCCATCACATAACTGAGTCTTGCTTTGTATAGTGCAGGGGTGGGGAAACTCCTGAGATCCCAATCTGGCCTCCTAGAGTTCTTCAGACTGGCCATGCTTCCTCCTTCTGGTCCCACCCACTTTCCTTCAACCACCAATCATGGGGTGGTTTCCCAGCTTCCAGTGGAGGCTGGTGGCTCCAGTGTTAGTGGGACGGCTTATCCACTCTGGGTTTTAGGATGAACTTTTAGGGACCTATCCATGGCACTGAACCCTACCCCAAAATAGGTTCAGCACCATGAATAGCTCCACCTCCAGCTTCTGTGCTGTTCTCCCCATTCTAAAGGATTGTAATTCTCCTCCTAGGGCTTAGTTACTGGCTGTAAGAGAATTAAGCTACAATAGCTTAATTTTTTGACATTTTGGGCCCACCCCTTTTGCCTCTGGCCCCACCCCTTTTGCCTTTCACCCAGCCACAACTGGAATGTGGACCCCAAGAGCTTTTCCAAAATTGAATTCGTCCCTTCGGCTGAAAGCGCTTCAACGCCATGGCCATGGTGGTTCAAAAGTGTGAAATTTGGTCAGTTCACATTGAGAGCCAGTGTGGCATAGTGGTTAGAGCATTGGACTGGGACTCAGGAGATCTGGGTTCTAGTCCTCACTTGGCCATGAAGCTCAAGTGGTGTCTTTGGGCCAATCAGTGACTTTCAGCCTAACCTACCCCATAAGGTTGTTGTGTGGATAATAACGGAGAGGAGGAAGACTCTGTCTGTAAGCCACCTTGGATTCCTTGCAAGAGGACAAAAGGCAGGATATAATAATAATAATAATAATAATAATAATAATAATAATAATAATGACAATGATGATGATAATAATGATGATGATGATGTGATCTGAACAAATTTATCCCCCATCTTAAAAGAAAATGAATAAATAAATAAATGGAACTACTTCTAATAGGTTTGCACTGACCACAAGCCCCAGAGGTGCTACTTACCTCTGGAAGGGGGAAGAAGGAACTCCGTGCCCATTGGCAATGGCAACCCCAGTAAGTGCTGGCTTTGTCACAACCCTAAGTCAAGCATACAGTGTGTGACTCAAGGTGGTGGCAACAGGAACCAGGAAGGAGGTGGGGTGGGCCAGTACTTGCAAAATCTGGCCTGCCTAGTTGCAATTTTGCTTCTTTCCACAGAGCAGGGTGGAGGCAGTGGAGAATGGATTGGCAGCATATTGGGGACACAGGCCAGGCAGACACAGCCAAGCCAGCCTCGAAGACACCTCAGCAGTGGGCCACTCCATACAGTTCCTCCACCACTTTGCCAGGACTGAGTTTCCTTCCATGGTGGAACTGAGGCTGCCACTCTTACCAGCTTCTCAATGCAAGCAGGGAGCTGGCCAAGATTTGGAAGTTCAGAAGAGAAACCAAGAGCTGGGAGGCAGGTTAATTGGCACTACACTTTCACTAAGACTGTAAATTTTTATAGGCCAAATAATTAGGACTGGGCCATGGCCACTGTTGAGTGGTTTTCTTTGTTAGTTTTCCCTTGACTCCTGTGATGTAACAGACGCCAGTAGTTTATTTTGTCCCAGTTTGCCTTCTCCTTTCCTCCACTCTTGAGGGCACCCATAATAAAGTTTGGCAGGGCTTCTCCAGACACCTGCCTGCTCCCCTACTCAGCAGTGAAGGGAGTGGCTCAGGGGAGGTGCTAGGTCCCCCCCAATATAAAAAAAGAAAGCACAAATTTGCATATGCTCATTTAAATATGCTCTAAAGTCTCTCTGTGTGTGTCTTTAAAGGACCCTGTCTCCTAAGGGTACCCCTATTTGTAAAAAGGGATGTATGGAAGGGGAAAGGAGGGCATTTGATTTCAGAGAAAGACCTCAGGCAGAAAGATTCAAGGGGGGGGACATGTGGGCAAAAAGCCAGCTAATCCAGGGGGACCAGATGCAACAGATGTCATCAGGGACCCTGTACCTTTATTTCAGCACATGCCCATGGACAGCAGGGTGGTGGGGCAGATGGCCTCCCAGAGATTTGGGGCTGTCCCCTAACACTGCCTCTGGAGTGACTAGAGGTGTTGGGCACACAGGAATCACTTAGAGAGCTGAATCAACCTCCCACACCCCACAATTCCCTTGTGAATGTTCTTTGATGGTGTATATTTGCTGAATGTGCAAGTATTGGCAGACATCCAGTGAGTATTTTATCTTCTCCAATCGCATTTGACATCCAGCATTTTTGCTATCAGAGTCAGCATTTGGATCATATCCGACAGCCAGTATCAAGTAGTTGTCAGCATTAGATAATATTTGATAATTGACATGCAGTAGCAGTCAGTATTTGACAGTCCCTGACACGTGGCAGTGAATATTTGACAAGATTTGACAGCAGCAGCCAACGTTCGACAGTATCAGATAGGAGGCGATTAGGATTTGACAGTATCTGGCAGCAGGCACATGATGGGATGGGAGCAATCAGTCTTTGACAACCGACTTGCAGCTTGCAATGGACGAACATGCAATGTTCAAGCTTATTCAGGTTCTCGGAATTCCTCCTCGAACCTCGTTTCATTTCATTCATGTTTCCGAACATGCACATTTTTTTTCTTTTCTTTTTCTGATCAGGAAAAAATGCCCATTTTTGATTGGGGGAAACATGAATTTTTAAAAATGTGTACCCAAATGAGCAATTTCCCCCTGTAAGGCTAAAGTGAGAAAATGCCGATTTGGGGGAGCTGCTCATTTGTACCAGTGCACACAGAGCCAGTGTGGCGTAGTGGTAAGAGTGTTGGACTGGGACTCCGGAGATCCGGGTTCTATTCCCCGCTTGGCCATGAAACTCACTGGGTGACTTTGGGCCAGTCGCTGACTCTTAAACTGTGTACACAGTTTAAATTAAATTGGGTACACTGACAGCCTAACCTACCTCACAGGGTTGTTGTGAGGATAAAATGGAGAGGAGGAGGATTATGTAAGCCGCCTTGGGTTCCTTGCAGGAAAAAAGGTGGGATATAAATATAATAAACAAACAAACACTTTCAAAGGTGGATGCAAGTTCAGGAAATTGTGGAAATTTCCCTAGAATGTATTTATTTATTGTGCTCCTGCTCATGTTCAGGTTTGGAGCAAATGGACAAAAACTCTCAAGCTGAGCAGTAAAGAACCTGCCCCACCCTAATTCTCGAACCCTCACCTTGAAATATTATGTCTTTCCCTGGAAACCTGATGCTTTAAAAATATCTATATCTATATCTATATACAGTCATGCCTTGGATTGAGAGCATAATTTGTTCCGGAAACATGCTTGTAATCCAAAACACTCTTATATCAAAACTGAAATTCCCCCCCCCAAAAAATTTGTATAGAGATTTTTAATTTAAGCCATACTACAGTACTTGTATTGCAAGACGTCGCTTGTATATCAAGTAAATTTTTTAAAAAATAAATATTTAAAAATTTGCTTGTCTTGTAAAACGCTCTCAAACCAAGTTACTTGCAATCCAAGGTATTACTGCACATCTGTATGTATAGGCCACCTTTAAGCATTTTCCTTCTCAATGTCAGCTCACAACCTATTCAAACCATCTCTGATAATATACTAGATATCATCAAGTCATAATCTAAAACACACTGACACATCTAAACATATCATGACAGCAGCAGAGAAGAACAATAGCCGCAGAGTAAAACAATATAAAACTGTGAACAGACAGCAAAAATAACAACTTGTTAAAAAACAACGACAAGCAGAACTGGCATCAGTAGTTAAAACTCACAGTGGTGAAACACGGAAGACAAATATCAGTTCCCAGGAGTTTGGAATAAATAAGTCTTCAAAGCCCATTTGAAAGTCTTCAGTTCAGGGGGCATACATACCTTCTGAACAGGCCCAGATACTCAGCAGGCAACCTTACTTGTTAGTAGTACTATTGCCATGGATTCTGCTCCTCTTACATTCCTCTTTTGCCTCTGGGTTAGTAACCTGGAGGGAGTAGGTGCCATCACTTTGGGGGTCCATCTTCTCAGCCTTACAAGTAAATATGGGGCTCAAATACAGTTAGTAACTTGGAGGGAGTAGGTGCCATCTCTTTGGGGTCCATCTTCTGATCCTGAGAAATAAATATGGGGCTCAAGTACATTGAGTAACTTGGAGGGGGTAGGTACCATCACTTTGGAGGTCCATCTTCAAACCCTGAAAAATATACATGGGGCTCAAATGAACCTTGTCCAAACTTTCCTTCACACTTTGGCTTCACATGGCCATGAGTCTTGAATGGCCATGCTGTCCTCTATGGGGCATAGGACCTTCGATATGTGTGCCAGTACTTATGGACGTAGGCACAACCCATTTATCCCCTTTCCATGGCAGGCTGATCGCGCACAGAGGCTCTGGTCCACATAGAAGGCTCTACCTATGGTGCAGTATAGTGCACCAGCTTAAGGCTTACTCCTGAAGCTGCTGCTCACCCTCCAAATGAATTGGACCTTTCAAGGGGTGTGTGTGTGTTGAGCATTCAAAAGAGACTCTCAGGTAGCCCAATTACCTCTAGTGATGTGTGAATCAGAAAAACTGGAGTTTGTCGAGGTTCTTGGAACTGCCCCTCAAAACTTGTTCTGACTCCCGTCCATAGCATTGCGGGCTTTGCTTTTTGCTTTTCACATGAACATTCATGCATATTTCTGTGTGCATTTTTTCAAATGTACATATTTTTCTCCCATGGATTAAAGCGTATTTGCACGCATTTCCCAAAAGTCCATGGGAGCTTCCCCCTCCATTCTTTCACCTCCCCCCTGCTGGGTGGGTTTGCAATTAGCAGAATGTGTAGTTTGGCCCTTAGTCACTTGGCAAGCTTGGAATAAATCCCCTTGACGACCAGCTCTAGCTTTGGTGGCTAGCTGGAGGCAGATAATTCTTCTTCTTTCCTGTACGATGGGCTTGCTACACTTTGTTCTTCTCCTCCATGTTACAGCTTGAGATTTGATTCTTTTTCTTTACATTTAATTGAGGCCTGTGTCTTATTTTTTAAAGAACTTCTCTTTCCCTCAAGTGTGTTGCATACGGAATGCACATGTTTTGCCTCTTTGGAGGTTTATTACTTGTGAGCAGAACATGGCGATCCAACAGGGAAGAGAAAAAGGGAATATGTTAGAGGCACTTTTCGGATCTAAGAAGAAAGGGTAATGTCCTTCCTGTCAGGATGGAGAAGGTTCAGATTCTGCTAGCAGGATATGTAAATTAGACTAGAGAGAGATGGCAGCATAGAACACAGGCCCAAATCAGCACAGAACAAAGTATACTGTATTCTTCATCTTCACTCCAGCTGCTGCTGCTTGTGTCTAAAGTAAAATAGGTTCCTTGTTACAATGGGAAGGCATTTAAAAACAATTCCCTTGTGTCTCTCTGTGATTTTATAAGCTTGTGTGGCTGTGAACTGTGCTGTCCTATTATACGCAGCCACCCTGGGGATTAGTGTAGTTTGATCATTTATACTGGGCATTAATGGGCCATTATTAAGCTGTTCCAGGCACCTGGAATATGAATCGCACTTACCAGTATGTGTAAAGGTGAGGTGTGAAAGTAGCACGTAATGTGCCTAGAGAGAGTGATTGACAGCAGAGTTTGGAGATCTGGTGGAGGAGATTCGGATACTGTGGAACGGGCTGCCGATATTGCTGTGAATATATACCTGCCCATGAACTTGCTTTGAAACCTTCTAGTACAGTGTTCTCCAACCTTGGGTCCCCAGATGTTTTTGGCCTACAACTCCCAGCGTAGCTGGCTGGGGTATGCTGGGAGTTGTAGGCCAAAAACATCTGGGGACTACAAAAACACTGTTCTAGTACCTACTCAGCCTCGATATTTTCCTTTGTGAATCAGCGCAGCTCATGACACCATCCAGTACAGTCTGTTTTAAACTCCCCGTGTTTGGAAATGGCTGAGTGCGGAACAAGTCAACCCTTGATTAAAAACTCCGCCGCCCTCAGCCACCCAAAGTTCTCCTGCTAGACTCAAGTGACTCCTCCTATTCTCTGTTGCTGCCTTTATGCCTTGAACTCTCTGAAAGCTTACCGGTACTTTATGTGATGCCGCTTTTCTTTCTTCCTTGATGTCATCAGCCCTATTCAGGCGTTCAGGAAGGGGATGAAAATCAATATGTGAGGAGAAGGAGCACTGACACCCGGCCCTTCTCCCTTGTTGTGTTTGTCACCCTCATCTCGTGGAGGGTGACAGCCTGAAGAGGAGAGCCTCCTGTGTCCTTGGAGGCTCCCCATGAAAGCCAGAATGCTGAAATTATTACTTTCTGAATGCCTGAATAGGGCTATTGTTGGAGGCCCTTCTCTGAGTACAGCAGCAGGAGGCCTTCTCCATGATAGCACCCCAGTTGTGGAATGCCCTCCCCAGAGAAGCTCACCTAGGGTGGTCACTAAAGCATTGACCCCCCCAAAAAGGATAAAAGAGGGCACCAATTTGTATAACATTTGCATATACAAATTTATACATATAGGTACAAATTTAGAAATAACAACTGTAATTTAAATAGAAATACAATACATCTCACCATGCTAGAGAAGACTGATTAGGTGACCTCTGTGACTTCCTGTTCAGTCTGCTGTTCAGTTGCTAAGTGTTGATGGGCAACTTCAAAGCCCCTGTTATCACAGACCTGTCGTTTATGCTGGCTCAGCTTGTCTGAGTGTGGAAAGCTAAGCAGGGTCAAGCCTGGTTATTACTTGGATGGGAGACCCCTCCTCTAGTTTCCTGCATTGAGCAGGGGGTTGGACTCGATAGCCTTGTAGGTTCCTTCCAACTCTATGATCTATGAAATCTATGTTGCTATCCCTCCTTTTGCTCCTTTGACTCTAAACCAGACTTGGACTGGACCAGGGGAGGCTGGTGACTCCTATGTCAGTGGGGCTCCTTATCCATTTCAGCTTTTATTCTAAGCTTTATGGGAGCTATCCATGATGCTCCATAGTGGTGAACCTACTTTGGGGATGGAGTTCAGCACCATGGATTAGCTCCTATAAAGCTCAGAATAGAAGCTGCAAGGGATAAGGACACCTGAACGCTCAAGGCTTGCCTAATGTCTACTTTGGGATCTTTTTGGCACCCAGCAGAGACTTTTTAAAATTCTCCCAGTTTTAAATTCTCTCTCTGTTCTGTCCCACAACTGGCAACATTCAGACCATAAGCAATTTAGAGCTGTGATATCATGAGCCATATCTGTTGTTGGCTTTGAGGAATTTGGTGACATTCCTTAAAGATACAGTTTAGTAATTCTGACATGGCCCCTTAGGACCAAAGCAGTTGCTTTAGTTTGGTTTCACTTTCCTTTCTGTTGGCTAGTTGCAGTTTTGCCCAGATCAGAACCGGAAAAAGCCCTACCTTGGCTCTGATAAAGTTCTCCAGTCCTATTTTACTGGATGTTTCTGGAATTATTTCAAGTTCTTTTGTTCTTATTGCTCATGTTACTCTTTAACTGCCTTATATATTGTTGCCTGGATAGAAATAATAATAAGAACCATCCCTCCCTTCTTTCCTCTTGGGTTTTTGTCATACCCTTCCAAAGAGCTCGGGTAACCATATATGGCCTTTCCTTTTTTATTGTGACAAGAACTCTGTGAAGTAGGTCAGGCTGAGAGTCAGTGGGGTCCTCCAGTGAGCTTTCAGACTGAGCAGGGGTTTGAAGCCAGACAGGTCTTCTTGGCTGGAGACAGTCCAGCTCCCTGGTGGAAGTCCAACCTCACCATTCTTGATCACACTGGTGTTGACACTGGCCTTACCTCCTGGCTGTCCCAAATATAAAAGGGGTCCCTAGTGATGGACAATGGCTCAATTACATTGCAAAGTGCTGGTCTTGACCTATTAAGCCATTATTCACCTCCCCCAATCTAGTGCCTTATAGATTTCATAGATTTCATAGATCATAGAGTTGGAAGGAGCCTACAAGGCTATCAAGTCCAACCCCCTGCTCAATGCAGGAAACTAGAGGACGGGTCTCCCATCCAAGTAACAACCAGGCCTGACCCTGCTCCTTCTAGATGTTTTGGACTACAAACCCCATCAGGGTCAGCTAGCAGGGCCAATGGCCAATGATGATGGGAGTTGCTGTCTAAAACATCTGATGGGCACTATGTTAGGGAAGGCTGCCCTAAATGGTCTGGGAGGGCTGAGGTATCTCAAGGACCACCAGCCCCCATATGAACCTGCTTGGGTGGTTAAGATCTTCAATGGAAGCCCTGCTCTGGCTGCTCCCATCTTCAGAGGTAAGATAGATGGCCACAAAGGGAAGAACCTTCCCAGTGATGGTGCCTTGCCTGTAGAGCTCAGTTCCCATATATGCCTGCCTGGCTCCACCACTGTTAGCATTTACAGGCCAGGTAAAAATGGTTCTTTTTGCTTGGGCATGTAGGGGGTGTTTAAATGTATTCCTTCACGTATTCAATGGATATTGAGGGATAACAGGAATGTGCCCCACTGGCCATACCCCTCCCATGCCAATGTGCCTACTGATCCACATTGGCCACACATTTGGCATCAGTGAGAAAGGAGCCCAGAGGGCAGGGCCAAATTGAATAGGCTTAACTTTCAGGAGGGTGGGTTTGGGGTTGAACATTTGTAGAAACATCCTGATGGGAAGAGCAGTTTGAGAATGGAACCAGTTTACACAGGGGAATGAAGGTCTCTCTCTCTCTCTCTCTCTCTCTCTCTCTCTCTCTCTGGTAGTCTTCAAGGCAGAAGCTGGATGAACCATTTGTTGGGGTTGCACTAGAGCTGGATTTTCTGCATCAAAAGGGTTGGAATAGATGGCCTCCAAGATCACCCTCCAATTCTAGGAGTCTGTGCACATGTACATCAGCCTTCCACAACCTGGGGCCCTCTAGATGTGTTTTTATTTATTTATTTATTTATTCATTCATTCATCCATTCATTTTCTATACCGCCCAATAGCCGAAGCTCTCTGGGTGGTGTATACAACAACCCACCATCCCCAGACAATGATGCAGAGGAGGCTGGGGATGATGGGAGTTATAATGCGACACATCTGGAGGGCCCCAGGTTGAGGGAAGGCTGACATCACATGCAAGGTTCCTGATCCATTGGAAGAGCTCAAGGAGCATACAGTTGTTTGTTTGTAGGGTCCCTTTCTTACTCATGCTGAACAACCATGTCCTCCTTGCTACTCCTTGCTCCTGTACGTACATTCGTCAGCTGTGACTGCGAGGGGTTTCTTTGAACACCCCTTCCATCCATGGCATTTGATTCCACTGCGTTTTCTTTCTTTCTCTCTGTGTGTAAACGTGGATTTTGGCTGTGCTGTTTTTTTCTTTCTTTCTTAAATTCTTTTCCTTTTGTTAGTGGATTGTTTGTGGTTATTGTACAATTGTGTTTGTTCTTTTAAACGATGGCTTGTAAGGCACCAGGGAACCCTGTGGTTGAAAGACTGGGTAATTAAAAATAAATAAAATAAAATAAACAGCCACAGGAAGTGTGGCAAGAATGTTGTAAGTCTGAGGCTCAGGTTCTGCTATGTGGCCTCGGGCAAGCTGTTGTCTTGTCTGTCATCCTGTCCAGACTTAAAGCATTCTGAGAAGAGAATTCTAAAAGGCTGGGACATGCTGTAGAAAGGAGATAAATAATCACACAGGCTCATTTCTCCTGCCCCCACTTCTTTGCCTACCCCCCGAGATCCCTGTTTTGGGGCTCATATGTCTTCAATTATAGCCCAAAGACTGAAGAGCAGATTACCTCAGGATTTCTCTCTCTCTCTTGCTCTCTCAGAGCTTTCTGTAAGAATGCCACTGATGTTTCAGGCTGAGGGAGAATTATTGCCAACTCCCAGAATAAGGGTCATTCTCTGGAGATACTAAAATGTGTGCCCCTTTTTTATAGAGCTGTTTTATTAGAGTCTTATTAGGGGAAAGTGAAGAAGTTCTCCATTTGTCTTAAGCTGTGCGATAGAGGCTGAAATTTGGTATTTGGAGATCTGGGAGGGAAGAGAATTTGTTTGCTGACATGAATAATAGATAGTTGGAGGCTGCACTGGGTTTTGCAGTAAAGAAACTGTGTTGGGAAGTATTCTTTTTTTAAAAAAAGAAAAGAAAAACAAAACCAAAGAGGAAAAAGAAGGGCAAATATACCTGAAACTTTGGTTTCTAGGAAATGAAGTATTTTAAGCTGCTTTTTATGCGCTATGCCCTCCCAAAGTGACATACAAATGAAATGAGAAACAAAAGTAAAAATGACAAGTGATCCCCATCAGAACAGGTGTCCAGAAATTACTTACGAAGCTGTTTTGGTGACATAAGGAATCAGTCAAAGGCAGTCTTGAAGAGGAAGGTCTTCAAGGCCTGCCTAAAAGCCAGAACTGAAGGGGCTTAATTGGAAGGGAATTCCAAAGATTTGGGGCCACTGCTGAGAAGGTCTTGTCTTTAGTGCACACCAGAAGTACTGGTCTTAATAGTGGGAACTTGAGAAGGACCCCCCCCCCCTGTAGATCTTAGCATCTGGGACAGGATGTTCTGAAGCAAATGGAGAGCAGGGGAACCAATCACAACTGGGAACACCCTCCAACATTTCTTTGATGGAAATAAGGACCCAGCTATAATGCTTTTAATCTCATGTCATGGTTCCCCAACTTGTCTCCCACTTAGGGATATATGAGAAATTCCTTTCAGTTCATTTTTAATCAGAATTTACCCAGTTTGCACCTTCCAGGCCAAACATGGACTCGGATGCAATCTATGGTCGAAGTCTGTATGTTACCGAGCTTGTAATGTTACTTGTGGACCAAAAAAGGTGTGTTCAACAGCTTGCGTACATTTGAAATCTGTGCATTTGCAATATGCGTACGTATGAAAGATGTGCACAAATACACTTTAATCAATGGGAGAAGAATGCATACATTTCAAAGATGTGCACAATTGATGCGTACATTTGGAAAAAATATGCATGGTTTTCCATGAGGAAGGAGAAAAAACAAGGCTCTCAATCTGTTATGGACTAAAGCCTGAACGAGCTTTGAGATGGAATTCGGGTAACTTTGTTGAGCTCGAGTTTTGCAGATTCACACAATGCTACCCCCACTTAGTATTATAGCATTGGGACTTTGCTGGCTCAATCACTATGGTCAGGGCTGTGTCAGAAAAGAAAGCGACTTGCTTAATGAGGGTGGATATTTCTGAAATGGGCAATTGACCTGCAGGGGGTAGAGGGACGAGCAGGGGTGGCCCTTGGTTTGAGGAGACTTTTGGCAATGTGCTTTCTAATCCCCCCCCCCCATGTCAGTGAGCATCCCACCCCTCCAGCGAGCTTACTTGGTGGTGGTAGCAGCCAGCAGTGCTCCAATACAATACTAGACAGTAGTTAAGAAACACAATGATCACATAGAACCATAGAGTTGGAAGGGGAGTCCAACCCCCTGCTCAATGCAGGAGAACAGATGTGGGCAGCCCAGGCGGTCACCCATCCAAGCACTGACCCGGCTCATACCGGCTTAGCTTCAGCATGTGGCCTGGCAGGCCTGCATTATGTGCTCTACTTAAAATAAAATAAAATACAAAAGCAGACAATCAAAATCAAATTCAGGAATGTAATGGGGGGCGGAGAAATGCTAAACATGATTAAGTAAAATATTACTAATGATAAATAAAAACAAATTATTATTATTATTATTATTATTATTATTATTATTATTATTATTATTAACAACAACAACAACAACAACAACAACTTTAAAAAACTGGTGCCTGGATATGCTTTCCCCCTCCCAATCCCTTCCCATCCCTTTTTGTTTGTTTGTTTCACATCTGTTAGTTTGTAAGCCTGAGGGTGGGGACTTTTATATTGTAATGATCTCCTGTGCTGAGAAGCCTTGTGAGAAAAGGGTGGTTACTCAACAGCAAAGACATTGTACTTTGTACATGCTTAGGCAATCTCTTCTTCCTTATTGCACCCTATGTTTCAGAAATGCCTTGGGGGGGGGACACACATACATGCTGCTTTGTGTCTCAGAGGTAAGAGCCAGTGCTGGGAGCCTTTCTTGGAGGACGTGGGGAGGGAGAATGGCTCCAGCTTTCCATCTATGGCTTGGGTGGAAGTGTGTGTGTGGGGGGGCTGTTTGCTGAAGTGACATGTGGTGATTTAGCCATTAACTTTAACTGCTCATCTTTCTCAGCCGTCTCGTGAAGCTTCTGGGCTAAGCAGTGCAAATAGCTTAGCCGGTAGTTTTAAAGGTCACCATGTAAGGAGGGGGGGGGGGAACGCACACCATCCAGGCAAATGTCCTTAGTAATCAAAGCCTGTTTAAGGGAGGAGTGAGCCAGGAGCTCTTTCAACATATATCTTTTATCTTGGATAGCTTGGTGCAAGACTTTGGATTTTTGGCAGCTTGAAAACTTGCATGACACAATCCTTTTTGCTGCTCTTTCTTCCCCTTTAGTGGGTCCCTTGCAGGCTGAAAGGGATGCACGCTATCTTGCATCCCTTTTCTAGTGGGATTCAATTCCCCCCCCCCCCCAATTTGGTCACTGATCATGTAATAGGCCAGCTCCGAACTCTTGGATCTAGGGCAGCCCAGCTTTTGTCGGGGAAACTCTGCTGTTAACGGATCCATTGTGCCCAGCCATTCAATGGGTCCAGCGTTTGCCAGAAATAAGGTTTAGTGATGGGTAAGGCTTTGACTCTTGAAATCCTGACTGTCGCACAGCTGTTCTAGACAAAAGAGCCCAGCAAAAAAAAAAAAAAAGGAAAAAAAGAAAAAAGAAAGAAAGAAAAAGGAAAAGGAAAAGGAAAGGAAAGGGGAAAAAAGTTGTTATCATTTATAAGACACCATCTATGTGTGGGGTGCTTCAGTCAGGAATCTCAAGACAGCAGCTCTCAGCCCCAGGGAGGTTACAATCTAAAATTTAACATAGGGGGGATGGCAGAGAGGGAGAGACCGGGGCACCCAGGGAGGGAGAATATTGCTTTGTTTCAGTTATATGTGCTTAGGCTTGGTTACAGTAGGGCAGGAATGGGTAATATGTGGCCCACAGGCCCTATCCAGCCCCTCCTGGCCTTTTTGACCCCACCATCACAGAATTTGCCACTGAAATTCAGTGGTGCGACAGGAAAAAAGCATCAATTTATCCCTGTTTTAAAGAAAAGAAACAGCAATTTGCCACTGAAACTCAACAGTGCGGTGGCAGAAAAGGGCTGTTTTGTCCTTGTTTTAAAGAGAGCCCCCCCCGACATTTCTTTTGCTCCCATGTCACCAAACATTTGGGCAAAACAGCCACTTGCGTTCTTTAAAACAAGGAAAGTGGTCCCTTTCTTCCTGCCATGCTGCTGAATTTCAGCAGAAAATTCAGCGGTGCTGCACTGGTGGTGGGGGTGGGTGGGACAGAGGGTTCTCTCCCCCTCTCCCTCCCTCGTGTGTGTGTGTGTGTGTGTGTGTGTGTGAGTGTGTGTGTGAAATTGGCCCCAGACCCCTAGACGTTTCCCACCCTTCATTATGGGGTGTGGTCGTGTGGACAGCAACCATATTGAGCATGCCAGTGGTAACCTCACTCCTCCACTTTTTTTTTAATACAGAAGTTGGTGCTCTGATCAATGCCAGGCACCTTCATATAAATTTCCCACAATGCCCTGGAGTTACATTAGATCAGGAGCATTGTGGGAAATGAAAGGGATGCTGCCCAGCACTGATTGAGAGTGTTGCACCTGCTGCTCACTGCTGTTGCTATCAGGGACCAGCGAGGTAGGAGGGGGGCCACCCGAGGTCATCAGGCCTAGGGCCCCCTCAAATACGGAGCAGCCCTGATACTGGGGACCTTCTTCTGAATCTTGCCTCCAATGAGTGACAGTCATTTAGGGCACAATCCTAAATGTGCGACGCCCAGCATGCCCCAGCCAGCACAGCTGAAAATCCCCCAGCATGGCTGGCTGGGGGCATGCTGGGAGTTGTAGGACTTTTTTCTTTCTAAACATGCACAGGATTGCTCCCTTAGCATTGTTACATTCACTCCAAATCTGTTTCCCCACAAGCTAACTTAAAGTAAGGATGGATGAATCTTTCAATGTCAATTTCTTTCAGTCTCTCATTTTCCCAATCTTGAGTTTGGTTCATCTCAAACTCAGAGAATTTCTTCAGTCTTAATTTTGGTTCATCCTGCACATTGAGGTTTTTTTTGTATTGTTTTGTTAAAAAAGCTTGTGTGAAAGTTCATAAGCATTTCTGTGCACGTTTATCCAAATGCATACATTTATCCAAACGCATATAATCCATTTTTGTATGTTATTTTGTATGTTATCCAAATGCATATAATGCATTTTTGTATGCATTTTTTAAATTGGAGAACTCCATTATGGAATTTAGAGACGTGTCAATTTCAAAAGGTAACTGTTTGGGTCACATAATGGTTTGAAAGTGCAAAGTTAGGTGAGTTCGCATTAAAATACGAACTGAATGAATCCCCCCCCCACTCCATCCCTAACTTAAAGATATCTGGAAATTACTATGCACACCCACAAGGAGTGTATGCTGAAGATACTTTGCTTGAGATGAGAAAGGTAGAGATGAGATGAGAAAGAAATGAGAAAGGTAGAGATAGGAAAGATAGAGACGAGAAAGTAGATGCCCCTCACTGATGTCCCTCATCACTTAGAGATGAGAAAGGTAGAGATGAGAAAGGTATGGCCACACACTTTGAGTTCCCCTGCCTCTACCACCAGTAGCCAATTCTATGGAGCAGAGGTAGGTGTTATGCTTGACCCAGACTCAAGTAAAGATGACTCTTCAGGTAAAGAGCTTTATATTGCAGAGGCTAAAGACCATGTGAAACCCCCTGATGCTAGTGCTACCCTAGGCCCCTCCAGCATCAGTAGGGAAGTTACACTGGGACTTTCAACTGTGATGGACTGTGCGGAACCCATGGACAGGGGCCTTGAGGGATGTGCCTCACCCATGGCTGACACCATGGTGGAGACTGAGCAACTGCCCAACTCGAGAAAAGGCTGGTACTACAGGCTAAGACCATGGGCAGGCAAGGGGCTGCCAGCGTGCAGAAAAGGCCTCCTCAAGAGTAAAGGTATCCTCATGAGGAAGGCCCTCCTCATGAGTAGGGCTTTTGCTAGAGGGCCTGGGAGGAACTGCAGCTGGCTGCTGGGCGGGGCTATGGGAGATCAAGCTACACCTTAGCCATTACTGGAACAATGCCTTACTTTTAGCTCCTGTGTTTTCCTGGCCTTGCCTTGTGGCTGAACATGCTACTGACCCATGGGCTCCTGCTTTCTGGACTACATTTCTGTTTGACTACTCTCCTGTGTTTGGACCTTGGCTGCTGCACCTCAGACCTCTCTCCTGGAAACCACCTACTTGTCTGGTAACACTGTACTTTGACCGTTGTCTGTATCCAGACCACCCTTGCCTTAAACTGATTCTACACTGAACCGATAACTCTGTGCTTGACCTCTGCCTGTTTATTGACTTCCCTTTGGATTGCCCCTCAGTTTGCCCTAATGCTGAGCCTGATCCAGCTGTAGCAAGGGAGTAGGGCTGCTGCTGCTGCTGCTGCTGCTGCTGCTGCTGATAGAAATATATTTGCATCCACCACCAGCCCCTGTGGTTGATATACAGGCAGTCCCCGGATTACGAATGAGATTCATTTGTAAGTCTGTCTTTAAGTCGAATGTCTATGTAAGTCGGAACAGAAGCTGCACAATGTTTTCAAAGTGTTGCAAAGTATAGTGTGTGTGATTTTTTACATGTATGATGGTCCGTTCTTAAGTATGAGTTGTCCATAAGTCGGGATGTTCGTAACCTGGGGACTGCCTGTACACAAAACGCAAGTAAAGATAAAATTAACACAAATTAAAAATTAGAACAAATTAAGATTCAAAAGACCATCTAGAGGACCTTATATTAATAGCAGCTGGCAAAATTTTTGCAGACTTTACTGTCAACAGATTGTTCTGATCTGGGAGGAGAAAAGACAAATAAAAAGTGAGATGAAAGATAGTGAAACAGATTGTTGGTAACTGGCTGCTGAGAAGGCAATATCAATAGTACCCTTTTCAAGGTGGCAGTGGCACCACCTTAAAGTAAAAAAAGTAGCAATTTCTCAGCATTCAGAGCCAACTGGAACACATTTCAAGTGAAGGAGAGAGAGTACAGGGCAGCCTTCTGCAATTGGCACCTTCCTGATGTTTTGGACTACAACATCCAGCATTCCTGACCATTGACTATGCTGGCTGGGAAGATGTCCATAGAACCATCTCTGCAAGAGGACGGGAGTTCAGCCTCTGAGATGGAGACTGAGTGATCACCTAGCCTGTGAGAAAACAGCAGCGTGTCAAAAGACAGCCAGAACCATCTCTCTGAGAAGGAGCATCCATTTGCCTAGGAAGGCTCCTCATGAATAAAGGGCTTCTCATGAGCAGGGTCCTTCTCATGAGGAGGACTTCTTCCAGAACACTCTGATATCTTGCAGCTGAGTCCAGGGTGGGGTTCTGGAAGCTCCAGTTTCTAAGTCTCAGTCCTCAGTGGGAAGAGCTACTGGAACACCAGCTCTGGTTCCTGATCTTCTTGCCTTGACTTCCTAGTCCTCCTGCTGCTGGACCTTGTGTGAGTAGGCCCTGGAATTGCCTTGTGACTTTGTTTCTGGACTTTCCCTTGCCTGGTACTGTACTTCTTGTGTGAACCCTGCTGGCCTGACCCTGGACTGCCTTAGTAGTAGCAGATGATGGATTACTGCATGGAGCCCCCTCCCTCTTTATGTGCTCTGTGCCACAGGAGGGATCAAGGCTGGAGAACATGACAAAGGAGAGGAGAAGGAAAAGGGAAGAACAAGATGGGACCAGAGCCCCTGCCAAAATGGGGAGGGCACAGCTGACATGGGGGTCCCAGGATAAGGGACCCTCAAACCTGAAACCAGCTTTTGTTGGAGTGACTAAAGATGGATGGGGAAGAGTGGGGTGAAGGCAAAAGGGACAATGGGATTGATCACCCCCTCCATCCCATCTGTGAAATGTAATGAGCCTTTTATTAGCAGGTGTGTCGTGTGTATCGGGGCTGTAGACGGGCAAGAGAGACGAAACCCTTTCTGGGTAATCAGTATAGAATTAGACAGTTCTAATCAAATGTTGCATGCTGTAGTTTGCAATGCTCTCCCCCAGATATTTGCAAACCCTAATTAAAATAAAAATGTGTGTGTGTGTGTGTGTGGGGGGGGGGTTATTTGAGGAATTCTGCATGAAGTGGGGAGAATTCCCCCCTCTTCTCACTGGTTGGTCTTATGCCTGAATGGTGACCCAGAATGGTAAGTGCCCAATTTATCTATGGGATGTAATTGTCTAAAGGTCATCGCAGCCCCTCCCTACTCTCTCCCACCGTCTACATGGTGTTTCCTCAGAAAGAACCGCCCTCACAGTTCTTCTGTAGCTCAGCCAGCCTGAATAGGATCTGTCTGTCATGTGACGATGTGGTGATTTATCCGGTCTCCTGTTGTGGCGCTGCAATCAGACATGGCATGTCATGGGGAATCAAGGCACTGTTTAGGAAATGGAAATGTTACCGCTTTCCGGGATAACAAGAGAGGGAACAGATCCGTATGACAATGTCATTTGTGGAGGTGGGGAGGGGGACGGGGGATTGCCAAGCAGCCTTGCTTTATAATAGGCAGGAGGAGGCATGTTTTTGGAGGGGAACGTTCTACGCTTACATTGAGGCCATGACCACTGTGGCCCTTCCCACCTCTCCATTCCATCCTGCCAGGGCCTATGTGTTGATCTTTAACCAAGAGCTGCATTTTCCCCTCTCCCGTGGCGGTTTCCCCATTTACTTCAATAGAGGGGAGCAGCTCCAGTTGCGCTTATAGGGATGCATGTGCAGGGCTGCTCCTTCCACGGGAAGGAAGGGTGGAAGCTTGCTTTGCGGGTGCACTGGAGCTCTTGCACATGGCTCTAAAGCAGGGATGGGTAGCCCTTTTCAGCCCGAGGGCCACATTTGCTTGTGTGTAACCTTCCGCAGAGCCGTATGCCAGGGTGTGTGTGTGTGTGTGTGTGAGAGAGAGAGAGAGATCAAGCAAAAATAGGGTGTGGCCCTAACAAATATGGGTGGGGCCTTAAATAAAGTGGGTGAGGCCAAAACAACATTATCTCACCTCTTTCTTTCTTTCTTTCTTTCTCCTAGACTCCCCTCTCTCCCTCTCTCCCCCCTGCCCATTCTCTTACCACATTTCCTTTCTGTGTGCTGAGAAAAGGGGTCCAAGAGAGCTGGCAATGCAGGAAGAGACGGATTCTTGCTGTGAGAGAGCCTGGTGTGGCACAGTGAGGGGCGCATGGCTGAGGAGAGCTGGGTGGTGCGTAGCCTGTGGAAGAGCTAGCAAGCCTAACCAAGAGATCATCTGGCAGGCTGGAGGCTCCCCTCTAAGTCCAGGCAAATCCCGATCTCAGTATGGGCACTGAAACAGCCTTCTCCTGGATTGCTATGTGGGTGACTCACCTGCCACAGGTGGTACAGCCAGTGGTGCTTTGTGTGGCACCCCTTGATATGAGAAGGAGATCACTGTCCTGGCTATGACATAGACCTGCTCCTTAGCTCAGTCACCTACAGGCAAACCCATCACAAGGTCTGCGTCTTTATTCACATCTGCTAGAATGGCACCACCTGATACCGAGAGCCAGCATGAGCAAATACTGGTGACAGGATTGGACAGCATAGGTCAGGGAGATGTGTGTTTTTAGAATCCCCCTTGGCCATACAGTTTTCCGGATGCCTGTGGCTCAGTCTCTCAATCTAACCTACCTCACAGGGTTGTTGTGAGGATAAATGGGGGGGGAAGGGAGTCGTGTATGCTGAAGCGTGGGCTAAAAATGTGCTAGATCATTTCTTCTAAAAGCCACAGGGGCGGCGGGGAGGGGGAGGGAACCAGATGAGAAAAGAGAACAGTTCTTAAGACTATCGGGAGCTGCCAAGCATTGTCCCTTGAACAAACTGGGCTGTTGAAATGGAGAATGTCAGCAGAGGGACACCTTTGCAAGGACAGGTATGCAGCCTATCCAAAAGGTTTCACTGGAGGCATCCACTCCAAGTTGTTTTATTGTCAGCTTTGACAGCTGAAAGCTGATCTGATGGCAAATAGCAATTCTTGGAGGTCATTACAGCCGGCAGTAAGAACTGAGCAGACCCCGATTGCTTCTTGCACAGTGCAGTAATGGCTTTCAGCAAGTGGTGCTAATCCAGGGGAGCTGAGTGTCTGACTCTAGCCAGGATTCATTTACTGCTGGCTTGCCTTCTCTTAAAGACTCAGCTGCTTGATTTCTCTGCATTCACGGATTGTCAGTTTTGTGAAGTCTGGAGATCCAGAGTAGGTAAAATTAGATTTTTTTTTCTGTTCGGCCAACTGAAATAGGATGGTGGAGTATGGAAGATTTCAGGTCTCAGATGAAGCCCCAACGTTGTCTTCAGCCTGGTGAAGGTGTCGGTGAGACACACAAGCTTCTCAGTTCTGACACCAATCTCAAGAGGAAGAGGAGACATTCAAAGTAGGGTTCTCCCCCCACTCCACACACAAAGGATTGATTGATTGGAATTTATATATCACCCACCTGGCAGATGCTCTCGGAGTGGTTTACAATCAGAAGAAACAAAACAACAATAAAATGACCACTTAAACAATGAATGCAGCAATGAAAATGTTTCAAAGCCAATAATAACGTTAATAACCAGAGAAATAGATTAAAGATTAAGTGCCTGTTGGAGTCTTGACCTGGCATCAGGGCTGCCCCAGCCATGAAGCAGGGTGAGGTGCCCACAGGAGGTGGCAGAGATGGAAAAGTGGCAAATTGCACTGTGCCCAGCCCCGGCCCGGAGAGCCCACCGCCACCTCCAGTGGGTGCTATAGAGAGCCCCGCCAGCTGCTTTCCTGCCGTGCAGGGCTGGTGCTACCATTAGGCCAACCAGGCAGCTGCCTAGGGCGCAGGGCTAAAGGGGGAGCCAGAAACTGCCTTGAAAAAAAAATAGCGCTAAAGAGTTGGAAATTGAGCCCACTTTTGAAGCAAATAGAGCGAGACAAAGGAGAAAGAGAGGGCAGTTAATAATGCCCCCCCCCCCCGTGACACGGCAGGAGAGGAGAAAAGAGAGGCGGCTGGGCGGGGAAACAAAGTTTGATGTGAGCGTGCAGGCAGCGTGGAGATAGGCAGCAGACTGCGAAGCTGGCAAAGAGCTGGAAGAGAAGTGACGGGGACGGCAGCAAAGAGGAGATGCGCTGCACGTGAGAGGAGGAGTGGCGGTGTAGGCGGCAGCTGACGGGGGGCCGCTGAATGAAGCCCATGGAAAGAACTTACACTGGAAGTAAACCCCCTGGATCTCGATGGAGCTGGAAACAACATGTTTAGGACTGGAGAGGAAAGGTGTGTGTGTGAATGCGGATCATGCATAATGCGCATAGGGCCGGAGGGAGGGAGGGCTCAAGTGGGAAGGGGGGGCGCGCTAAATATCTGATCTTGCCTAGGGCACCAAACTGCCTTGCACCGGCCCTGCTGCCGTGGCATTTGCTGCCGTGAGAAAGCGGCTGGTGGTGGGGCTGCTCAGAGCTGCTGCTGGCCCTCTGTTGCTGTGGGGCTCTGGGCTCTCGTGAGATCTTGGCACATGGCTGACACCTCGTGATATCTAAAGACCCTGCTGGAGCCACGAGGTTGGAGCTCCTTGCTGCTGCTGCTGCTGCTGCTATGCTCTCCTCCCTCCCTCCCAGCCACCACCAGCCCCAGCCTGGAGAGACCCTGCACTGTCTGCAGCAAAGGAAAGGTGGCGGGCTCTCCAGGCTGGCAGCAGCAGCAGGCAGGGAGGGAGGGAGGGTTGTGCTGCCACCGCGGTGGCAGTGGTGTGTGAGTTCTTTTGCTTCAGATGGCAAGAGAGCTTGTGCCGGGCCTGCCTAGTGTCTAAATATATGCAGCGAAGGTGTCACATGGATCTAACTGGGAAGGTCATTCCAGCATGAAGCTCACTGGGTGCAAATGGCCTCTTGAAATTCTCCTCCCTATCTGTGGGCAGAGAAATTATTTTCTTTCCCTTCCCTCCGCCCTTTTTTTTTGCACTGCCACTGCAAGTGACGACAACAGCATCAGCTGTGTTGGCTGCCTGGCCCACATGTTGCATCCTCCACTATGCTCATACTTAGCCTTATTCCAGGGCTTTGCAGCTGGGATGGGGGCGGGGCTTGGGGGAGAGAGGGAGGGCAGCCATTCTACACACAAAATGGTAAATAATAATAATAAAAAACACCTTTCTGCAAAGTGACCTTCCAAATATTAAATTTCTGTGGGGTTATTGTGAAGACATCTTCTCTCTAATGCAGATGCTGATGCTACTGCTGTTTCCCTGAAAGGTGACAGGTGTGGGGGAGGCAGTGTTGTGTCCAGCTCTAGGGAAGAGGTGGAGCTAGTGCTGCCCTGAAAGCTGTCCTCCAATTTCCTGAATCTCCCAGTGTGGCGTAGTGGTGGGAGTGTTGGACTGGGACTCGGGAGATCCGGGTTCTAGTCCCCACTCTGCCATGAAACCCACTGGGTGACTTTGGGCCAGTCACTGACTCTCAGCCTAACCTACCTCACAGGGTTGTTGTGAGGATAAAATGGAGAGGAGGAGGAGGAGGAGGATTATTATTATGTAAGCTGCCTGGGGTTCCTTGCAGGAGAAAAGGCAGGGTATAAATATAACAAATAAATAAATAAATAAATAAATAAATGAAGCACTGCATGGGCAGAGGGGCTGGTTGTGCCTTCTGCCACTTCCCCCAGCCTCAATGGCTTGGATCCAGATGAAGTTAGCTGCACATACTTTTTATTGAAATCAATGGGACCTTGGAGTAACTAACTTTGCTGGGATCCAGTCCCATTGGGGTGGAAGAGGAACCTATATGTGTACAGATTGTTCATGCGCAGGCTCTCTCCACATGATCAGGAAGCCTCAACTTTGTAAGGTTTTGGACTGCAGGTTCCCATGCCCCCTCCCTGCGTTGATTCTATGTGCAAGCGCAACTGTTGTGTGAAAAGGTCTAAAGCAGCCTTCCCCAACCTGGTGCCCTCCAGAGGTATTGGACTACAACTCCCATCATTTCCAGCCCTGGAAGTCATAGTCCAACATGTCTGAAGGGCAACGGGTTGGCGAAGGCTGGGCTGGAGACTTCAGGAAATGGCCCCAGTATGACGATTTTTACTCCCGCTGTGTATGTCAACGTGCAGCATTGGCTACTGCATCATGTGGGCCCTTGCCATCGAGGAGTTTCATGTTGGCTCGGATGCTCCCTGCATGTGTTTTGGTTGGCAAAGGGCCTTGCTGCGTCATGTGCTCCTGAATGATGGGATGGCTGGTGCTACACTTTATGGCTATGGTGGGGATAAGTCAGTTTGGGCGCAATCCAATTGGGAGGCCTGTAAGCCTCTGGACTCTGCATCCTATGCAGGGCAGGAGGAGAGCGGAGGTGATCTTCGCCTCCCCATTCCTCCCACCCTGCAAGTCAGCTTAGATGGCTGATTTCGGCCATCTAGCTGAAACGCTTTGGACGGGGAGGGAAGGAGGCTGGAACGCCGTCAGGATACGTCGTCTCCTGGCATCCTCGGTCTCCTTCCCTCTCGCCCCCTGGAACGTCCCCTTTACCCCTTCTCCTAGGACACTCTTACAACCTCATAGAAGAAGCTGGTGCAGCTTTTTCTGCACTGGCTGTGAGTTGGGGGGCGGGGAGCGGGATCCAAGAACTCTTTTTGTGACCTCAGATCTGGAAATCTGAAGAATCCCATGGCCCCTAGATGTTGTCTAGAGGCCATAGGATTGCTCTGCCCTTTAACTTATTTTATAGATATAGATATTTTCTGTAGGGCTGAGTGTCATTAAGATTTTTCACCCAAATGTCTTTAGCTGTAGTCCTCACTTGCTTGCACATCGGCGCTCCTGTGTCACAATTCACTGGGACGGGTTGATGCTTGTTTGAATCGGCCCTAACTCAGCTGCTCTGACAGCCTCTCAGGTGGCTTCCCCTTGATATGTTGTTGGCTGTGTCACAATATTGGGCCTTTTGCTGTGAAGCATGTCGAAAGCAGGCAAATTTATTTCCCGTCCGGGGTTGAATCTGTGAATGTGAGAGAGCAGTGGAGGTGACGAACTGCTCCCCGGAGGAAGCTGAGCTTGGGATCAGCCAGCCAAAATAGGACTCTTTGTCTTGGGTTAATGCAACTTTAAGCAAAGATGTGCTTCAGATGGTGTTTGCAGTTTGTATCTTGCTTCTCCTTTGCAGGATCGGTCATACTGTGACACAGGGCTCAGGTGGAATCTCATAGTGTGGCCGGCAAAATAATTTTACAGGGATTCGATCAACATGCATGAGGGCCAGTGTGGTGTTGTGGTTAGAGAGTTGGACTAGGACTGGGGAGACCCAGTTTCTAGTCTCCACTTGGCCATGAAGCTCACTGGATGAGTTTGACCAGTCACTGACCTTCAGCTCGGGGAGGCTGGCGACTCCTGTGTCAGTGAGGCTCCTTATCCATTGTAGCTTTTATTCTGAGGTTTATAGGAGCTATCCATGGTGCTCCATGGTGGTGAACCTTTTGGGGATGGAGTACAGCACCACGGACAGCTCCTGTAAAGCTCAGAATAAAAGCTGCCATTGATAAGGAGCCCCACTGACACAGGAGTCACCAGCCTCCCCTGCCCTCAGCCTAACCTACCTCACAGGGTAGAGGATAAAATGGAGAGCAGGAGGATCATGTATGCTGCCTTGGGCTTCTTGGAGGAAAAGGTAGGATAAACAACAGATAAATAAAAATTAATAGATGGTTCTGACTGTGAGGGGAGCCATTGAAGACAAAGAAGAGAGAATGCTCAGCTCTGTGTGCAGCTGCTCTGAGCCATAGCTCAGTGGCCATAATTCAGAGGTAGAGCATGAAGAATGTCCCAGGTTCAATCCCCAGCATCTCCAGGCAGGACTAGGAAATAATCTTGCCAGAAATCCTGCAGCGCTGCTACCAGTCAGAGTAGGCAGTATTGGACTTGATGGACCAAGGGTCTGACTTGGTACCAGCTAGCTCCCTACGTTTCCCAACTCCAGTGTGCACCATCTCCCTGGGCAGTGAAGTATTCTCAGGCTGCACACTCCTAGTGGGCCATTGGACCCTCCCTGACATGAAGGGCTGCAGAAGACTTCTTGTTTGGGCTGAGGCTTGCCTGAGGAATGGTGATCTTCCTGGCTCCTGGACAATCCCCCTGCTCCTGGTTTGCAGCTGCCTTCTGATTGCTGCCCCTAGTTCAGCCCAGATCCAGGCCTGATCTACACAGGCAGCAGAAGGAGGTGAAAGAAGGCTGAGGTGGTGCAGTGGATGGCACCATTTCAGGCTACAGGTGGGGGGATTACAATTTTGATTGCTCCTCCATATTAGAAAGATGCATACACACACACACCACCGATTCCCTCTAAGTGGGAAACATACAGCAGAGAGAGAGAGAGAGAGAGAGAAATTCTCTTTCAGCCTCTCAGGTCAGGGGTAGGCCAACATTTTGGGCCATGGGCACATTTGGTAATCTGAGAAACAAAATGGCTGCCATGGCAGGCATGGCAAAGGGAGAGGCAGGTTGGGATGTGAGCCCCAGCACATCTTTGAACCCATAGTTTTGAGCACCAACAGAAACCTTTTTCACAGCAATCCCAGCGACTGGGGAAAAAAATTTTGTTGATTAAAAAAAAAAGTTGGAGGGACAGGCCATCTTGGTGGGCATCAAGAAAGGTGTCTGGGGGCACATTGGTGCCCACAGGTGCCACTTGGCCTACCCCTGCCTTATGTTCCCTTTCTCTTTGCAAGGGGTTTTAAATATAGAGGAGGATTTAGAAAATGCAGCTCTCCCACCTGCAGGCTGACGTGATGCTGTCCGTTCTGCCACCTTATTCTGCCTCTGTAGATGTTTACTGGAGTTGTTACAGAACCTTGGGAGAAAGGGGCACTTCAGAGACTGGGATTAGTGAAGCAGGGCTTAATGGGAGGCAGCTTTACCAGTCCTCAACCCTGGAACACATGAATAATACCAATTTGTGTTATGTATAAGTCATAAATCATATGCACATACTAACAGGAACCCATTTCTTCAAGTACTTGACCCCTTTTTATGTACTCACAGCGGTGCCGTCCACACACAAGAGGGATGTATTGGCAGGCTGGGGCGTGTGGGGAGCCCTCGGCTGACAGAAGAAGAACAAAAAAAAATATTGAGGGGAAATCTCCAAAGCAACCCATGCTCAGTGGCCATGGAACACTGGCTGACTCTCTGGAAAACAAAAAGAGAGAGCTGTGCGGTCGGGCGAATGGAATGGAGTATCCTGACTGAACAGGAGTGTGCCATACTGCAACACTTTGTGGCAGGTCCCAGTTGTTACAACTACTATATTATCTGTCAAAATCAATAAGTAGGCATATTATTGGTAATATTTATTAACAACGAGCAAAATGCAGATCGTTTTGATGGTGCGTGTGTGTGGGGAAACAGGTCACCCCGTCTCCATGGAACCCATGTCCGTGAGGTTGGGTTATCTGCTGCCAGTGGTAGAGGCCAAGTTTTGCTGCCACTCTGCAAGTGTACTGCTTCGACCATTGCTTGGTAGCAGAGCGCACGGCTTTGCGAACGGCCCCAGCTCCAGTTGCCAGCATTATCTGTTAAAATGACCTCCTTTTAAAATGGGTTATGTGCACTGCAAGCTGGCTTTTAAGAGGGTGCACTTTATAAAGCAATTAATCAAGATATCACATGTAACAGATCCCATGTGTTTTATATTTCCCAGCTGCCCATCGATTAAATGTTTTATAGGTAAAACAACTGGACCTCTGAAAACAAAACACATTGGAGAAGATAAGGTATTGTGTGTGTTTGTATCACATTATAGATAGATAGATAGATATAGATATAGCTATATATCACATTTCACAGATTTACAACATGAATCAAATGATATTTTTCCCCCATTTTCGGGCAGTTGGAAAGCATTTATTGCTGTGGAAAGCAATCATCATCAGGCGATCACTCGTGACTGAGTAAGATTGTCTTCCAGGATAAAAATTCACAAAAAGGAGATTTTAAAAGGAGGAAAATTCTAAAGAAAAATTGTGTAGACTCTAGCGATGGGTCCGTAAGTGACTGTGGAGGCCAATTCTAGATCCACACAGTTTCCCACAGTGAGGACACAGGTTACCAGATGGAAGATGGTCCTGTAAAGGATTCGTTTGACGTGCTTTTCGCTTAGCACGTTTCTCCCTTTCACCTTGCACTCAGGCTTCTTCAAAGTCCATAGAACCTTTGTGAAAGGCCAACCTCCAGTTAGATTGTTCATGGGCCAGAGCTTCCCAGTTTTCGATGTTTATATTGCATTTTTTTAGATTAGCCTTAAGAACATCTTTAAACCTCTTATATTGACCACCGATATTCCGCTTTCCATCCTTGAGTTGGGAATAAAGTAACTGCTTTGGGAGACGGCAGTCAGGCATTCGAACAACATGACCGGTCCACTGAAGTTGGCGTTGAAGGATCATTTTTTCAACGCTAGTAGTCTTTGCTTCTTCCAGTACACTGACATTTGTTCGCCTATCTTCCCAAGTAATTTGCAGGATTTTCCGGAGGCAACATTGATGAAATCTTTCAAGGAGGTGGAAGTGACGTTTATAGATAGTCCATGTTTCGCAGGCATACAATAAAGTTGGCAATACAATGGCTTCATAAACCAGTGTTTTGGTCTTCTTACAAATATCCCGATCCTCGAACACTCTATGTTTCATTTGAGAAAACGCTGGCACTTGCGGAGCTCAAACGATGCTGGATTTCACTGTCGATGTTAGCTGTAACAGAAAGATAGCTGCCAAGATAGAGAAAATGATCGACATTTTCCAGTATTGTCCCGCCAAGCTGGATAGATGGCATCATCAAAGGGTTAGCTTGCACTTGATAACTCTTCGATTAAAGCTCGCGAATAACCAGCAGATAACTATTTTGAGCGCTTATGCGCCAACATTAGATGCTGATGAAGACATCAAGGAAGTTTTTATACCCAGTTGGACACTATCCTGTCAGAGATACCTAAGGAGGATAAAATTATCCTCCTGGGCGATTTTAACGCAAGAGTCGGGCGTGAATTTAATCTATGGCCAGAAACTATTGGAAAGCAATACAATGGACACTAATCTGTTGCTCCAATTGGTTTGAATGAAAATATTAATTATGCTGCTGTCATTCAGACCACATAAGTGTGATAGGTTCTTATATGTTCAATCTGGTTGAATGGTATTGGTTGCCACTTGCATACTTGTAAAGCTCTCAAAATAGCTTTAGAACCACAAAGTTTTGAGGAAATTCAGAGCATGGAACCAAAGGTGAAAAATGATTGGTTTGAGGCCATGCAGGATGAAATCAATGCAATGCATGTTAACAAAACATGGAGCCTGGTATCTTTGCCTGTAGGGCGCAAGGCCCTGCTTCACTAATCCCAGTCTCTGAAGTGCCCCTTTCTCCCAAGGTTCTGTAACGACTCCAGTAAACATCTACAGAGGCAGAATAAGGTGGCAGAATGGACAGCATCACGTCAGCCTGCAGGTGGGAGAGCTGCATTTTCTAAATCCTCCTCTATATTTAAAACCCCTTGCAAAGAGAAAGGGAACATAAGGCAGGGGTAGGCCAAGTGGCACCTGTGGGCACCAATGTGCCCCCAGACACCTTTCTTGGTAGTTGCATGATAGCTTGAGTTACGTAGACTCCATGTGTCAGTCTATTCCAGTGAACAGACAGATCTGGGACGTGGGTCCACCACTCTGCCACTAACATCCATCCAGCTCCAAGGTAGTGATCTAGCTGGAACTAAACACAGCATAGGATGCCATACCATATCCACATTGCCCAAATAATTGCATGTGTTAAGGGCATGGCTCTTAGCTGCTGTAATCTCCCAGCATTTTGGAGCTTCAGTTAACACGGAAAAACCCTTAAATATGTTAAACGGAAAGTTTTTGTTTTGTTAATTGAATTTATTTATATGATCGTTGCTCTCTCAGTGCCCCTGGAGAAGGTCTTCAACAAAGTGTCTGGACATTTTAGCTATTTTATTAAATTGCATATTATTATCAGTACCATTTTGATCCTTTCTCCCCCTCTCTTTTGCTTTCTTGGGTTTGTTGCTGCTGCCCTCCTTTTAGTCAACCTTGCGGTAGATGAACTGATGGTCTGACCTGGAAGAAGACACCTGTATATGTTCATCTGCACTTTCCCCAGGGAGAGTGAAAATCAACCATACACCAGGAAATGTTAAGAGGGTACAGTCTAGAGATGGGGAGAACCAGGGATGCTCGAGCTCACTGAGATTTTATTATTATTATTTTATTTTATTTCTATACCACCCCATAGCTGGAGCTCTCTGGGCAGTTTGCAACAATTCTCTGAACTTTACTTTAAAGCACAGCTCGGCTTGCTCCTGTTCCCAGCTGCAACCTGTTTTACAGTTTGTTCAAATGGGAAAACTTGCACATTTTGAGAAAGTTGCGCATTTTGCAAATGTGAATGCAAGTTTGGGAATTTGCAGACATTTTCAGGGAACGCGTGCTCCTGCTCATGTTTGGGATTGCGAACGGGGCATTTTCTGAGCGATTTGTGAATTGAAACAAAATCCTCATACATACATCCCTAGATTCAGTCCAGTCAATTTTTGCCTGTGGTTTCCCCAAGCCTAAGCCCAGCACCTTGCTAAGTGGTCCAGTCATATTTCTGCCTTTGTTCCCCCAGGTTCTAAACCCAAATGGCCGGGGCTGCACTGGGCTCAGTGGTCCGTGTTGCTGCTCTCAGCCTAATGGATTGGGCATCTTTTTGTGGAGGGGCCGGGAACATTTGGAATTGATCACAAATCTGAAATAAAGAATGGCAGCTGACAGCATTTTGAATGAAGGCCTTACCGTTCTCTTCCCCTTACCTCTGATCCTTGCTGAAATGAGATACTTAAAACAGCTAGGAATATTAATTTGGCAGATGATTCAGCTTGGGCTTGTGGCAGGAGCCCATGAAACTCTGACCTTCGTCCCTAGCTCCTATGTGCTGAGCTACATCCTAGCTGTCAGCCAGCCAGTGTTTTCCTCCAGCCGCTTGGCAGAATTGTTCAGATCTGAAGGGACCCCACAGTGGGTCATCATGGCCTATTCGTCATTCTTCATCCTGGAACATTTTGGTTGTGAAGCAGTTTGTTTAATTGTTAAGCACTTCCAGGTATAACTGAACATCCAGCCTGGCCTTGGAACCCCTGGCAGGAAAGGCGATACTACTCATTGCATTGGGAACAGAGAAAACCTGCCTTATACGGAGTCAGACCATTGGTCCATCTCAGCCCAGTAGTGCTACATTGACTGGTAGCAGCTCTCCCAAGATTTCCGGTCCTACCTGGAGATGCTGGGGATTGAACCTGTGACCTTTTGCATGCAAAGCAGGTGTTCTACCACTGAGCTACTGCCCCTTCTCAGTTGAGCCTATTAAAATGAACTTGCATAAGGCTGGCATCCTTCTTAATTTATTAAACGTGCAATCCTATGGCCACTATGACAGAGTCTAGATAGCCATTGGAAAGGTCAGAGTCCCAGCTCCAATCTTGGAAATGTACTCCAAGGTCAGAGCTGGGACTCCGACCACAGAAAGCCCTCCCTCTGTGCTTGCAGCTGGTGTGGAAAGAATCGCTCCAGCTCTGAGGCCAGAAGACCAACCTTGGATCTGTAGGTTTGTGGGCAGGGAGGGAAGGAGTAAGGCTCCATCATGATATGCTGTATCCTGGCAGTGCCTCAGCCTCCCCTCCTCGTGAGCTGGGGCAAAAGACTTAGATGACCGAAATCAGCCGTCTAAGTCTTTTGCATGGTGGGAGGAGCACAGAGGCAACCTTCACATCCGTGCTCCTTCCACCCTCCATTGGATGCCCATAATCCTCTTGAGTTCAGAGGGTTACAGACAGTAATATTGGATTGTTCTGCCCATGTATTATTGTTGTTATTTTATTTTACTTTTCAGTAAAAACAAAACAAACAAAAAACCCTCACCACGTACTCTTGGAGCAGCTCACATTAAGGAGGCCCATTTACATATTGCCAAAAAAGAGGAAATGCATCTCAAAAAAAGAGAACACCAATTTGCCTTTGCAAATTTATATGTCTAGGTGCACCTTTAGAAACAGTAAGTATAATTTAAATAGAAATACAATACATCTCACTAGTGGGGGAGAAGACTGATTAGGGGAGCAAGTACTAACTGTTGATGGGCAACTTCAAGGACTCTGCCTGCTCACCCACCTTATCGGCTCTTTGACTCTAAACCTGTTTGGAACAGGACACTTCTTCAAGTAGAGGACACCTTCAAATAGACGACTGTCCTCTGCCAGCTCTCCAAAATAGAGGACTATCCTCTGTAAAGTAGGACACCTGGCCACACTAAATCAATGTATATCTCATATCTCATATTTCTGCCTGCACAAATTGGATTACAATGAAATCTTAAAATGGGTTGGAAAATATAATATATATCCAGTAACAAGACAATCCTAAAATGAATTTCATTACAGCAGCAAAAGCAGGAACCGTTTTGGAATATCAGGCCACTCAATTCTCCAGCAGCTTACCAGAAAAGCTTTCTTAAACTAGTAGGCCTTGCATTTTCTCTTACAGGGGAGATGCACATGATTCATTTTCCTCTGCGTGTTGGGACCACAGCCTCATTGCTATCTCTGTAAAGGCAAAGTTTCTCTCCTTGTTATCCATATGGTGAACTTCCCCTGGCAACAGAGTAATCTCAGTTCTCCTCATCATGAGTCAGGCTTGGAGCATATGGGGCGTCCACTCCTGAATCGGATATTAATACTTTTCAAGAAGATAGGGCGCTCTTATATTTTATTTATTTTACATTTTATTTTATTCATATCCTACCATTTTCCCTGCAAGGGAACCCAAGGTGGCTTACATAATCCTCCTCTCCATTTTATCCTCACAACAACCCCCTGTGATGTGGGTTAGGCTGAGAGTCAGTGATTGGCCCAAAGTCACCCAGTGGGCTTCGTTGCTGAGTATGGAGACTCTGGAGTCTTAGTCCAACACTCTAACCACTATGCCACACTGGCTGTTATGCAGCTCAGAGGCTCATTGCCTATTTCCAAGGGTGAGCAGGGTGGCCAGGTGTCCTAGTTTACAGTGGACAGTCTTCTCGTTGATGGGAGATCAGAGTGGAGTCCTCTCTTTGAAGCACTGTCCAGTACAAGCCCAGTTTAAAGAAAGAAGATCAAACAGAAGGAAGGGCAGGTAGGGGCACTGAAGTTGCCCACCAACACTTAGCACATGGACTGAGCGGGCACACAGGTTACCAGGATGCAGTCTTCCCCACTATGCTGATACACATTGTGTTTCCATCTAAATTGCAGTAATGACTTCCAAATTGGCATCCAGACATTGAAATTAGCATATGCAGATGCTATGCAAATCTGTGCCCTCATTAGTGGTGGGCGATCCATCCAGCGCCTGACTTGCTGGGCGCTCGGTGAGTGCTGCTGCTGCGCCCACCGAGCCGAGCTAAAAGCCAGCGCCACCCGAGCCACTCGGCGGACTTCCGGGTTCCCGGCGGTACACTTTTTACGTAGAAAATGGCATAAGATACGGTAAAAGCGGCGGCAATTTGTGTAACTTGCACAAATTGTGGCCGTTTTTGGCATATCTTATTCCATTTTCTACATAAAAAGCATACTGCCAGGAACCTGGAGGTCGTTTCCCTGGCTCAGTTCGGGAGAACGTGAGTCGAGCCGGGGAAACAGGTAGGAGGGACTGAGTTCGGGGGGTCGAGCCCAGCGAGTTTGCCAGACTTCCACCCCCCGAACAAAATCCGCACACATCCATAGCCTCATTTATTTATTTTTGGCAATGCGTTTACTAAGAACATAAGAAGAGCCATGCTGGATCAGACCAAGGGTCCATCTAGTCCAGCATTCTGTTCACACAGTGGCCAACCAGCTGCCCATGGGAAACTCGCATGCAGGACATGAGTGCAACAGCACCCTCCTCTTTTTTGGTGATGCTGAGCCACCACCCTTAGGAAAGCTGTAAACCTCTTTTTCAGTCTTCACCGAAAAATTGTTCCCTTTCTGATCCTGAAGCCTGTTCCATCACCATCCCTCTGTGAATACTGTATTAACGAATCCCTCTTATTGTCCTAGCATTATGCTCTGCATATCTGAATCCTCTTGCCACATGTTGCCCAAGCTCGGCGTGTTTTTATTCAGGATTGGTTTTGCCTGAATATCTTCTAATTTACAGTGCCATTAGCACCATGGATTTTGGAAGGGGTCCTTCCTATCTTGGGCTGCAGCAAGAGAAGAAAAATCTATCCATTAGTTCCTTGTTCACCTTATTGCAAAGGGGTGTGGTGTTGTTTTGCTTGTTCTTTGAACTCTCTCCAGCTTGTCTATCTTCATTAAGATAAGATGCTCGATCCAAACACAGTGCATCGAATGGAGGCTGAACTCCTACGGTGTAGAGAGAAACAATTATCATGCCATTGACAATGGCATTGCATTAGTGACTCATTCCCTTGGCCCTCTTCCTGAAGGATTACTGATTGCTCAGAATCATGTTACCTTACCACTCCTTGACTCTGCTTTTCAAAGATCCTAGTTCCCTGTTTCCCTCCTCTATCTCTACAACCCCCAATCTTCCATCCAGAAAGTAAATATTGCTGTATATGTTTGCAGCTGCAGCGACGCCAGAACCAGATGCCTTGTGAGATTAAACATTCTATCAATGTTCTCTTTTTAAAAATTTAAACTAAACCATTATGTCCAATTTAATGTAGAGAAGGTAGAGAAGAGAAGGGAGTCAGGGGTGTTATTCATATAATTGTCACTATTTTCTTCTGAGAAATGTTGAGGTGGAGGGTTGTCACCAAATGCACCATATACACTCTGTCACTTCTTTTCCTAAGTCCTATTGATTCTCATTTTATTGATTCCAGACCACTTCTTCAATTTATCAAGCTCATAAGTTATTTTATCCCTATCTGGTCAAAGACTTGTCACTCTCTCATTGTATTGCAGATTTAAGGAATGAGCTCTCTCTCTCTCTCCCCCCTTCCACACCCCTCCATCCTTCAAATGATGATGAGAATTATTGGATGGTATTGATTTTCAGGGTGGACCCCCTTGAGATCCAGTAAACAAGATCATCTCTTTATTCTGCCATTGACTGAATGAGTTATAATGATTTTCTTTTTCAGGTGTGGAAGAGACTAGCAATGTAGTGGGCACATCTTTCTGGAGTAGGTACTTTGCAGGACAGCACAGCCCTTTTGCAGGTTCATCAGCACTTTGCAATCCAGCTTAACTCCTTTGCAAATGAGCTGAGCAGCCTCCAAGGGCATTTCAAAGTTATTTCTTTGTTGGTTGGTGGAGCTGTTGTCTTGCTTATCCTGTTTAAAGGACTGCTGACAGGGATGTGTGAGAATTACATTTCTGATTGTGAATCATGCAAACGTATTCTGTTCACAGTCCCAAACACATAAAATGGAGAGCAGGAGGAGGATTATGTAAGCTACCTTGGATTCCTTGCAGGAAAAAAGGCGGGGTCAGTCAGTCAGGCGATCACTCGTGACCGAGTAAGATTGTCTTCCAGGATAATAAAAAAAAGAAAATTTACAAAAAGGAGATTTTAAAAGGAGGAAAATTCTAAAGAAAATTGTGTAGACTCTAGCGATGGGTCCGTAAGTGACTGTGGAGGCCAATTCTAGATCCACACAGCTTCCCACAGTGAGGACACAGGTTACCAGATGGAAGATGGTCCTGTAAAGGATTCATTTGACGTGCTTTTCGCTTAGCACGTTTCTCCCTTTCACCTTGCACTCAGGCTTCTTCAAAGTCCATAGAACCTTTGTGAAAGGCCAACCTCCAGTTAGATCGCTCATGGGCCAGAGCTTCCCAGTTTTCGATGTTTATATTGCATTTTTTTAGATTAGCCTTAAGAACATCTTTAAACCTCTTATATTGACCACCGATATTCTGCTTTCCATCCTTGAGTTGGGAATAAAGTAACTGCTTTGGGAGACGGCAGTCAGGCATTCGAACAACATGACCGGTCCACTGAAGTTGGTGTTGAAGGATCATTTTTTCAATGCTAGTAGTCTTTGCTTCTTCCAGTACACTGACATTTGTTCGCCTATCTTCCCAAGTAATTCGCAGGATTTTCCGGAGGCAACGTTGGTGAAATCTTAGTCCATGTTTCGCAGGCATACAATAAAGTTGGTAATACAATGGCTTCATAAACCAGTGTTTTGGTCTTCTTACAAATATCCCGATCCCCCAACACTCTGTTTCATTTGAGAAAACGCGGCACTTGCAGAGCTCAGACGACGCTGGATTTCACTGTCGATGTTAGCTGTAACAGATAGCTGCCAAGATAGAGAAAATGATCGACATTTTCCAGTATTGTCCTGCCAAGCTGGATAGATGGCATCACCAAAGGGTTAGCTTGCACTTGCTGATGAAGCACTTTGGGTTTTTTGATGTTAAGTGAGAGACCAAGTTTTCGTATGCTTCTGCAAAAGCATTTAGGATAGTTTGGAGATCATCCTCTGAATGTGCGTAGACCACATTATCATCAGCATACTGAAGTTCCACAATGGAGGTTGTAATTACCTTACTTTTTGCTTTCAGCCTGCTGAGATTAAAAAGCTTTCCATCTGTTCGATATATGATTCCCACACCAGTGGGAAGTTTCCCCTCGACAAGATGTAAAATCATGGCGATGAAAATAGCAAATAATGTTGGGGCAATAACACATCCCTGTTTAACACCTGATCCCACTTTAAATGGAGCACCATGAGAGCCATGTTGTTGTCCAAGACCGTAGCCGTCATGTTGTCATGGAGAAGTCGTCGCAAGATATTTACAAATTTATTGGGGCATCCAATTTTCATAAGGATAGTCCTGACAACATTGAGGACCATTGGTCTAAGCTGAAAACCTCCATTATTGCAGCTTGTGAACAAACTATTGGATATGAAACTAAGAAACATCAGGATTGGTTTGATGAAAATGATAATGAGATTAAATATATAATTGACCAAAAAAGGAAAGGCTTCCAAATATGGCAAAATGATATTAACTGCGCTGCCAAGAAAAAAATCTACGCTAGTGCAAAGGCTGAGGTCCAAAGAAGAACAAGAGAACTTAAGAACGCCTGGTGGAAAAAGAAAGCTCAAGAAATTCAACAACTTGCAGAATCTCATGACGCACTGGGCTTTTTTAAGGCCACAAGGGCCATTTATGGACCAATAACCTATGGTACAAACCCTTTACAATCAAAAGATGGCACCAAACTCTTAAAAGACAAAGAGTCTATTGCACTGCGTTGGAAAGAGCATTATTATGACCTTTTAAATCGTAAATCTAAGGTGGATAATGAGATTTTTTCGCAAATCCCACAAAAACAAATTAGAGAGGAACTTGCAATACTCCCCACTTTGGATGAAGTAAAAAGAGCCATTAATCAAATGAAGAATAACAAAGCTAGTGGACCAGATGGGATTCCTGCTGAAATCTTTAAAGAAGGCCCCCCCCGAACTTGTACAACATCTTCATAAACTCATCGAAAAAATCTGGATAAGAGAAGAGATCCCAGAAGACTTCAGGGATGCCATAATTATCACCCTCTTTAAGAAAGGTGATAGAACAGACTGTGGAAATTATCGGGGCATTTCTCTCTTAGCTACCACAGGTAAAATATTTGCCAGGATTCTCGCAAACCGTCTTCTATCTATTTCAGAAGAGATCCTCCCTGAAACTCAATATGGTTTCCGCCCCTCTAGAGGGACAGTAGACATGATTTTTACTGCACGTCAGCTCCAAGAAAAATGCCGGGAGCGAAATCAACCCCTTTATATGGCATTTATTGATCTTGCTAAGGCCTTTGATACTGTAGACCGAACAGCTCTCTGGACTATCCTTATGAAAGGTGGGGTATAAATATAATAAATAAATAAATAAATTCCTGAATTTGCGATCTCAGTAAAAAAAATGCATGTTTTTAAAAAGTGTATGCTTTGAAATGTGCACTTCCCCAAAGATGCACATTTTCACACTTTAGACAATGGGGGGGGGGGAGAGTGCATATTGCCATTTGAAATGCTCACTTTCCCTTTCAAACAAGCTGAAAAACACATCAAAACAAAAATGGGAGTGAGCCAAAATGAACTTCGAAGTGATATTTGGAGAATTTAGGTGACCCCGAAAATCTCTGGTTCTCCCCTCACTGACTGCTGTGGTTAAAGGGAGCCACCTCTACTTCCTGAGAGATGACTCCTTCCTCTACTAACCTCACTCACTACCCTAATCCCAGCTTTTAAACATCAGCCTAAATGGACAGATACTGATGGAAATTGTAATGCTGCCTGCTTAAATCAACAAGGTAATGTAACCACTAGTTACAGTGGGAGGAAAGGGTTAATTGAACAATCTGCAGGGTGCATGTTTTGTAACCCCTCCTCCCTACTTCCGGCCTCTCTGTGGCCAGCTCTCTCTCTACCTCTCCAACCTGATGGATGCACATTCTGAGCTGGCTTCCAGCCAGTGATCTTCAATGAAGCGGACTCTCAATACCAAAGACTCTAATCTGCCTATATGCATCCTGCATGTATGAATAAACAGACTGTAAGTAAACTAATAAATGTATTAGCTTTAAACCTTGTATGGACAATCCGTTCCTTTAAAGAGCCTTTTACCAGGGTTTAGCAACCCATGTAGTGATAACCAGTTTCAATAACCAGGCTGTGCATAAGGGGGGAAACTCTGCTTCATCCTAACCAGTATAGGACCGACTCCTTTCCATATCCTCCAACAGATACTTAGGAAGATATTCTGGTAAGTCTTCAGAGGAAGAGAGCTTCCCAGCAGTGCATCATAGCATGCTGCACTGGACAGAAGCATTGTTGATTTTCTCTCCCATGAGTGTGATGGAGACCTACCCTTGGCTAGCCTAACCTAAGTGAAACTCCACTATGTACCTGCTGTACTGGTTGATTCAAAGATTTATTGATTTTTAGCTAGAAAAGTTACGACTTAATGCATAAGAAAGGTCAATTGTATTTCTACCTCTGGCACCAAGCTCCAAAACCAGTGCACTTTTTGAGTTATCTGCATTTAATTTATCTGTGTGTTCCCCATGCCCAAGGATGCTTCTCAGGTTGCTATTTTCTCTAAGCATGGATGTTTCAATTTTGGGAGGCTTAGTTTGACTCCTTTGGCCTGAATACTCCCCGGTGCATCTCCCCTCAGTGGGAAGGCTTTCAATGAGAGTTGCTCTGCCATTTCCTTAAATGCATCCTCCTCTATCCCCCCCCTCCCCCAGTCTCAGGGCACCTACACATGTTTTCATTTGATCGGGTACTGAAGGGAATCTTCAGTTGTAGTGTAATTCTCTAGACCCCCCTTTAACCTTCAGGAAAATAGGATATTTACTCTTTCCCTGTACATCTCTCCTCTACAAACTCTCAAAAGTAATTGCAAATGCTGTTTTTTACCACCTCTGCTAGTCCCCTGAAGCCCCCGGGGTGATTTTCATTGGGCTGCACTGATATTCCATTTATCTAGATGGAGGTATTGCTTCTTCCTTCAGTAGCCTCATTACCTGTAATTACATTAAGCACTCACCTTGTATTCTTCTCCCCCCCCCCCGCCCCCATTCAGCTAAGTAACTCTTTTTCATATCTTCTTTCACCCCTAGCTGTTGTCTGTTCAAACTGACACTTTACATTTGTGGATTGTGGTTCCAGCTGAAGAAAAGGATAGTGAAATTATCTGAACAATCAGACCAACTGCCAGTGTTCCACTGAAAGTTGTTTTCAAAGGGTGTGGACCTTGGCATTTATGGAATAACCACACAGAGCATTAAGATGGAAGAAAATAAGATCTCTCTTTAGCCTACCTCACACCCACTTGTGCATTTTGTGTATCAAAATGAACAAGATAAACATCTGCCTCCCCAGCAGCAATTATTTTGGAAAGATCAGCTTTGTTGAAACTGATCTTATGCTTTCTCATGTGCTTTCTTTAATGCATTCGATGATGTGCTTTCTTTAATGCATTTGATGGGCCTCTTTTGGTTATAAGTATTGAAGATTCTATTGAACACTTTGTTACGGTATGTTAGAAATGTGTTTGGTTGCATCAGAAGGAGAGGTGAGACAGCAAGCACCCCCCTTTATTGGCCCGATTTCAACCAAGTGGCATTAGTATGGCCCCTTATGAATTGCCAAAGAGGAAATGGATCAACAAAAAAGAGGACAAAAGATGACAGTGATTAGAATAACATTTGCATATACTAATTTATATGCATAGAGGCAAATTAGAAATACTGTACTTTAAACAGAAATACAGTACATCTCACCATACTGTGGAAGACGGTGAGCAGGTTACCCCACCTGCGCTTGCCTGGTCTGCCTGCTGTCCAGGTGCTGACCATCAGTGGGTAGCAGTTCTTATGGTTCTCTATCTTTAAACTAGAATTGGACAGGACAACCCTTCAAACAGAGGAGAGTTCTCAGCTTGTCCTTCAAACAGAAAGCTGTCCTCTGTAAGGGACACCCTAAGTGGTATTGACTTCCTCCCTTCCAGAACTTCTTCCATCTGCATCTTTCCCACCTTCTTGCCTCAAAGGGAGATATCTTTCATGGTCCCCTGGGATTTTGTGTTCTGTTGCCCAGAGCTTCAGGGTGATGGGAAAGGAAGGGAAGCAACCCCTAACCCCACAACAAACCTCTGCCCATGCATCATTGCTGTTGCTGCTCCTGCTTCCACCACTTGAAAGGTAAGAGGGTAGAGCGGGGAGTTGATGACAGTGTCCCTGCTAATAAAAAAAAGTCCTTGTGCTGCATCCTTGCCTGCCCTGGTTCCACTACCCCACTGATTTTGGGGACCATCCCTGGCAGGGATGGTTGGGGGCATTTTTCTGAGTCCTTGGCTTGGCTTGGAAAAGTGATACACATGTTCAAATTTCTTTTTAAGCCCTTGGATCATTTCTGAGTTAATTCCAAGATGAGTTTTGGAGAGCTTGCCCATATACAATTTTAACCTGCATAGGTTTCCAGAAAAGAAACTAAGCTGTATTTCCCTGGCAGCTCTAGGGAGACTGTTTCATAATTCTATTCCAAAGAGTTGGGAACATTTAATTCCCTGCAACTAGGAGCAGGGCTCTGTTCCAAGGCTGTGTTAAGTGGTGCCCAGAAGTGGTGACACTGGTCAATGCTAATGGGCCACAATCCAATGTGGAAATAAGGGAAGGGCTCCAGAGACCTAGAAACCCGAGGACGAGAGCAGGAGGTAGCCTCAGTTCTGATGGATAGATGGAGGTTCACTTTAAAAACAAACAAACGACCCCTCTGAGATCAGGTTAAGTTGGCAAAGATGTACAGAGTCAGAGAAGAATGATAGGGGACTGGTGGTTTCTGCCCAGCAGTTGCCTGGGGAAGTTGAGGTCACTGGTCAGACAGTCTTGGGAGTGGTCCAAAAGAGAAGACTCCCTAATGGGAGAACTTTGGGAAAGGTGGTTTAACAGCCTTTTCCAGGAAGGCCAAGACATGATGGCCTGCAGCAGGATGGCAAGTCTGTGAGAGGATGGGATAGAAGAATGGAGGATCTATTGCAGTACCGGCATCAAGGGTAGGCATAGTTAGGCACCTGCTGAGGGCCCACAGCGCAGAAGGGGCGCACTTACAAGAGCTCCTTAGACTTGCTCCTCCTCTTCACCATTGCAACCCACTTGTTCTTACCTGCTTTTCACTTTAACCTTCAGGAAAATAGGATATCTACTCTTTCCCTGCACATCTCACCTCTACAGACTCTCAAAAAGTAATTGCACCTCTACAGACTCTCAAAAAGTAATTGCAAATGCTGCTTTTTACCTCCTCTGCTAGTCCCGCAAAGCCTCCAGGGTGAATTTCACTGGGCTGCACTGATATTCCATTTATCTAGATGTAGGTATTGCTTCTTCCTTCTGTAGCCTCATTACCTGTAATTGCATTAAGCACCCACCTTGTATTCTCCCCCCCCCATTCAGCTAAGTAACTCTTTCTCGTAACTTCTTTCACCCCTAGCTATTTTCTGTTCCAACCGACACTTCACTTTACAACTGAAGATAAGGATAAGAGTGTCTGACCTCTCTGGCCCAGTCAGCATAGGTGGTGAGAAGGAGGAGCAATAGATGCCACTGCCTACCTGCTTGATGGCTGTCTGCAAGTAAGTGGTAGTAAGCAAAGGTTAGCAATGACAAGAGAGATTGAGGAGCAATAGCAGTTTAGAATAATGGCAATGCAAAGGAAGACTCAGCTGAGGGTGTCTTGCCCTCAAATCTGTCAGGAAGAGCTCTAATCTGTTGGGAAGAGACCATAGTTGAGTGGTAGAGCAGCTGCTCTGCATACATGAGGTTGTTGCCGGCACCAAAAAGGTGTCCTCTCCCGGCCTCAGTGTGTATGCCCTGCCCAATAAACACACTGATTTGGAGAAGGGAAACCAACTTTATTTAAGGCCTTAAATAGGCTCTAGGAGTCTGTGACTCAAATCAAGAGCCTCCTTTCAAGTTCTTCCTGGATCTTTTATACAGCATGGAATCAGATACAGGTTTGCATCACATACAGTCATTTTACATACAGTTGCGTAGAAAAACATTCTTATCATGACCTCTTTCACATACATTCAACAACTTCCTTTGCCCTTCTTTGGTACATACATTTCCTCCTGTTCCTTGTCTATCAGTTCAATTCTATCTTGTCCTGTTCTTTGGAAAGTACATACTTCAGTCTGATGATAGCACACACCCCCCACTCCCCCACTCCTCCCGCCTTTCTCTGTCTCTTTACTTACTGCATAGACACACCCATTTTATTTTGCCTTTATCAGTGCCCTCTGTACACACTTTGCCAATTCTCCTGGCCTCTTCCCCCTCCCATTTACTGCAGCCTTGACCAAGGCTGCCTGCAACTTTACTTTTCTCTCTCTTACATTTCAATTCAGATTTCTTTGCAACTTTAGCAAGCAGTTTCACAGAACAGCAAGAAAGCAAGAAACAATTTTACAGAAAGCAGAAAACAAGAATGCAAGATTCTCTAGTCAGGCCTAGCTAAACATTAGAACAGGAGTACAAATTCACATGGTCCCCAACAAGGTCCTAGGTTCAATCTCCAGTTAAAGGGATCAGGTAGTAAGTATTTGAGAGCGCAGGGAGACCTCCACCTGAGACCTTGGAGAACCACTGCCAGAGTATGTATGTATGTATTATTATTATTATTATATTATTATTATTATTATTATTATTATTATTATTATTATTATTATTATTATTTATTTATTTCATTTATATAATGCCTGATAGTTGAAGCTCTCTGGATGGTCCATTGGGTTAGATGGACGTTGGGCTAGATGGACAAATAGGCTGAACTTCCTCTGTTCACAAGGCAGCTTCCTGCGTGTACTTTGTTTGCTAATAAAAGGCTTTCCCACTCCATACCTGTATGAGTGCTGGACTGGGATTTGGGAGATCGGGGTTCTAGTCCCCGCTTGGCCATGAAGCTCACTGGGTGACTTTGGGCCAGTCACTGACTCTCAACCTAACCTACCTCACAGGGTCATTGTGAGGATAAAATGGAGAGGAGGAGGAGGACTATGCAAGCCTCATTGGGTTACTTGCAAGAGGAAAAAAAAGGTGGGATATAAATATAATAAATAAATTAAATAAAATCATTTTTGCTTGGTCTGGTGGCTTCTTTGAAGGTCTTTGAGGAGGGTACAAGTAGGACAGGACTTTGGAGCAAAGATCCAGGACCTTCCTAGCAGAATAAGCATGAGGGCACTCAAATGTAGCAAATTTGGCTCACCGTGTTATGAAATAAATTTCATAGATTTCATAGATCATAGAGTTGGAAGGAGCCTACAAGGCTATCGAGTCCAACCCCCTGCTCAATGCAGGAAACTAGAGGAGGGGTCTCCCATCCAAGTAATAACCAGGCCTGACCCTGCTTAGCTTTCCACACTCAGACAAGCTGAGCCAGTGTAAGCCACAGGCGAAGAAAAGCACATTCCAGTTAAAGGAGGGGGGCATTAAGCAATTAAATCCAGAGTCTAAAATTAAAATTACCTAAGTGCCAACAGAAATAGATTTAGGGACTTAAACAGACACACACAACACACACACACTTGTCACTGTACTTCCATTATCCTTTTGCTTAAACAACTCCCCTCCAAAGTTGGTAAAATGAAGCTAATAGAGAACAATGAAGTGTGTTAAACTGCTGCAGCTGAATCTCACCTGCTTCTCAAGAAAACCTCTTTCAGCCAAGGCACATAACTATATCGATTGTTATCACCAGATTATCACATGATTAGAGCCATTAACAATCCACTCTCGAATAATCAACATTACGATTGTTTCATTGCCTTGCAGTAACAATTAAAAGAGAAAGCAATTTGCAATAATTATGTTGTGTCTGCTGATAGAGTTGTCATAAAGAGACATTAAAAATCACTGTTTTAATGGTTAGGAGAAAAAATAGCAAAGGCAGGGCTCTCTCCCCCACCCATTCTCCAGCAAAATAGAAAGAAAAGAGCATTTCTTTTCTCTTTGCTGTATCAAGGAGAGAGAGAGAGAGAACAACAATGATTTTCTCCTTTTTGTCAGGAGTTTGTGACTGTGCATGATGCAGACTTTTTGAATTGTGTTAGCAACTCCCAGTTGGCTATTTGGGTGTGTGTGTGGGGGGTGTCAGTTCATTTTGCTGGGGAAGAATTAGTCAGCATCCTTGTTGATTTTGCATGTTGGTTGCAAGTAATATTTACTCATGAATTGGCTCTTAGGTTATTAAGGTGGTGACCTGTTTTTTCTTCTACTAGTCCAGCTCCTTCAGAGTTGACTTTGTGGAACAAGCCAAGGGCCATCTAGATTAGGGATGGATGATTCAGCCTTTATCTCAGGGGTGGAGAATGCCTGGCCCTCCAGATGTTGTGGACCGCAACTTCCACCAGCCCTAGCCAGCATAGCCAATGGTCAGGGATGATGGGTGTTGTAGTCCAGGTCCAGCACCATCTAGAGAGGCACATGTTCCCCATCCCTGCTACATCTGGTCCATGTCAGTTTCACATGCATTTAATCATAAGTCCTTCCCATTCAGTTTCTGCATCAGTCTGCAATTTGTTGTTGTTTTTTAAATCACATGGAAATTCACATTTCATATGCCTCGCTCTCTAATATAAGCATTTTTGTATGCCACTGTGTACTGTTTCTGGCCATGAGTTCTGGTGATGCTCTGAGATATAGCTTGGGTTGCAGTGTTCTGTTAGGGATCACAACTTGAGCAGGGATCAGTTTGGGTCTGTTTTTTCAGGAATCAAGGCATGAAGAAATCAGCACCATGGAAAACTCTGAGTGGTGCTAGGGCTAGAAGTGAGACAAGATTGTATGTTGCTCCAATGAAGAATGGAGATAGACTGAGGCTTTAATAGGAAGTTATTGGTTCTCTAGGCTGATTTGCTCCTGTTCTACCTCTACTGAAGCTGTGACCCTTAAAGGGGCCTGTTCTGTTCTAGCAGCCTCAGGCTATGGTGACATGGGAGTGTTTGTGGAATGTTAGTGCCTTCATGGTCTGGGTCCTTTGAAGCTGAGGACAACAATGGAGCCTCCTTTGAATGCAGGGGAGATGCCTCCTGAGGTTCCTCTGGAAAACTCAGTCCTGGGGAAATAGAAGTCTTGCGATGCTGTTTCATGGCCGAGTCTTCTACTCTCTCCAGAGCCTCTTCTGAGGATGAGTGGGTCAGAATCCTCTGAGGATGATGGTTCAAGATGCTGGTCCATGACACACACTTCCTAACATGCATTTTCTATGCCACACTCCCTAATATACACAGTGCTGTAGTGGTAATTTTTTAAGTGCAGGCATTCTTCATGATAGTCACTATAGCCACACCCCCAAGGAAAGTCCCAAAATGCAGGCAGCTGTGTTGATCCATATCAATAAACCTGTTCAAACAGTTTTCATCTCCATCAGGAGAAGGTCTTTGGTAAAGCTAATGGGTCTTCATTGCCCATTTGAGACCAACAGACTGTGAAGATTGCAGCTAAGCTCAGAGGAACAGGGAAGTCTGATGGAGGTGGCAGATGATGCTAATAAATCACAGCTAATAAACAAAAAAATTGTGGTGCTTCATCCGTGCAAGCCCTGGCTCCACTACAGCGATGAGTATACACATTTTTATATGCATTGTTTGAACCAAGAACTGCTTTGCAAAATTTGGGGAAGTGTGCAATCCAAAGGATAATAGTGTTCCAATCTGCATATTAGTTTGGGAAGTGCAAATTGGATTGATTCGATGAAAAATGCAGATCAAACGAAATCCTGTTCCTTCCTTAATCTAGACCAGCTTCATGTTTTCCAGTGCTGACCACCCAGGTGCCTCTGGCAACTCAGTGGCAGAACGTGATTGTGATGTCCATTTATTCCCCACCCACCCCGTTTAATGGATGATATATATACTGCTTTTCAAAACATGTCCAGAGCAGCTTGCAGAAAATAAAATATCGAATGTGCACTAGTTTAGATGGAGGTTTCAAGTAGTGATGCTGCCAAATTTCATAATTAGTCAGCTCATTGTTAAAAATTCATCCATTCATAATCCTCACATTTGTAGCCAGCCTGTGTCAATGTATTATGAATTTGCTATTAAGTTCAGATTTAATTGCGAGCTTTGGAGCATGCACAGTAAAGTACGTAGTACACAGATTCCCCTCTAAATTTTCAGTTGTTCTACCTCCTGGACCCTCAAAAACCTTCTTGAGGTAGTTTCATTAGCTGCTTCCCTTGTTTTTGCCACCACTACAGCTCTGGCTCTGAGGAGGAGGCTCTGCATGCCCATCTTCACTGGCGATCACATGACATCACCATGCAGGCAGGCCACATGAAAACATCCAATCAGAATGGGTAATGTGGTGATGCTGCACTATGCAGTTCCAAACTACAGCCCCCAAGCTGCACCTTGATACTGTGCATGCACAAAAAATCATATTCCTGGAACAAGATGTTGTATTAAAGGAGAACTCTCATCTGGGTGAATTCGTTACTTTCTGAGTAAATAATGAATTCACTCAGGGTAAGTTCACCCATCATTAGTTTCAACAAATGTATTGAGAAAGAGTGGTCTATCAATGGCCATTTAGACTTTCCTTGTTGAGAGGTAGTAAGAATACGTTCCTGTTGCTAGAAGAGGATTACAGTCCTCATGTCCTGCTTGTGGGTGTTCCAGAGATGTCTGCTTGGTCACTGTGGGAGACATGATGTTGGACTGGATGGGGCTTTGATCTGATCTAGTAGGGCTCTCATGTTATTCTTGGATATCAGTTGGCACTGTTTGAGATGCAGCCTTCCCTTTCTTGTTGAGATCTCCCCCTTGGAAATACTGACCACATACTGTCAGCACAAGTGATTAGAGGAGGTATCCTCCCAAGCATTGACAACAGCAACATATGTTAATGAGTGTAGGAGAAATACAACGGAAGCCTCCCCAACACCTGTCCAACCAAGTGAGCCTGGGCAGCTGGCACCATATTTTGATGTCTACATAATGTTCAGAAATAAACATTAAGAGAACTTGGGAGCGTTGCAATTCCCAATACCATGTGCAATCTTCAGAAAGAACATAGGGATGAGGAGGAGACTTGATTGCCACTGGTGATGCAGTACCAGTGTGTCCTTTTCAGTTCTGCCCATATGGAGTACCATCTGCCAGGAGAAAGCAGGCTCTGCCTAAGTGGGTCTGTGGAACAGTCATCTGCTCAGATGAATGCCTGCAGTTTCACGATGCAAAAATAAATGGAATTGGATGCTGTGAAGTTTGTTGTTAACTGATTGTTCCTGGTGCAATCCAATGGTCCCCCAATGCCACCAGTGCTGAATGAGATGTGTGGATAAATCCTCAACATTTCCCAGAATGCTGATAGATCATGCATTGTCTCCCTTTCTGATAAGGTGCTTTGGAAAAATCTGTTCAATGCAGGATGGAGGATAAGCAAATTTGTATTTATTATAAATCTGTACCCAGTGTTTGTGTTGGTTGATATTAGGTAAAGATGAACCTGTCAAGTCTGGTTTCTCAACGTTTTTGATGTTTCCAGTTTCAAGTTCAGTTTTTATCAAACTTTGAGAATTTATCCAGTTCTATGTTCAGTTCATCCTGAACATTCATAATTTCTTTTAAAGTTCAAAAAGAAAAGAAAAAAAGAAAAAAAAACCATACACATTTTTGTGCTCATTTCTCCTAATGCATGCATTTTTGCATTCATTTTTGCCCCATTCCACATTTTTTGTAATTATTTCCCCCAATATTATGCATTTTTAAACATTATTTCCCCCAATATACCAATTTTTGTTTGGAAATCTCCATTGCAAAATCCACAAATGTGCAAATTTTGAAAGATAACTGTGTTTTGGTTCGCACAAGTGCAAAACTGGGTTAGTTTGCATTAAGATGCAAATGGAGTTAATTTCTTCCTCATTCCTAGTTGATATAAATCAATATCTGAGATTCAGCTCCCATACTTGGGTTTGCTTAACATCTCCATTATTTCTGCTATCTATGGTCTCCAGATTCCAAAGTTCACTTGCCTGCCCACCCACCACTTCTATACAGCACACAGCCCTTCTTATCATAGGTCTGGTATGGGTTCTTCCATGCTCTTTCCTCCTTGGTCTGCCTGGTTTCACCCCTCTTATTCAGCCCTGTCCTTACATCTCTATGGAATAATTTTAATATCATGTAGATTCTTTAGCAGATTCTGAAGTCTCTGAATGATGAGTAGGATGCATGTATGGGTGGGTGGACCAGTGAGTGTTGAGCTCACCAGAATTTTCTGAAAGTCACACTGAAGCTTATTTTGGCACTTTCAGAAATACAGACCACTGAAGAAGGCCCATATATATTAGTCAGGGCTGAAATGCATTCTTACTCCTCAGAATAAAATTACATATTTTTTCAACATCCTGAGACTTAGGGCGCAATCCAGTGAGGCTACTTGTAGCCCTCTGAACTCAGAGGATTATGGGCATCCTATGCTTGGAGAGAGAAGCGCAGAGGTGAAGGTTGCCTCCGTGCTCCTCCTGCCATGCAAAATACTTAGAAGGCTGATTTCGACTGTCTAAATGTGGTGCCTCGGAGCACGAGGAGAGGAGGCTGAGGCACCGCCATGATAGCTGGCAGAGCCTGTCTCCTCCCCTCCCTGCCCCTAAAAGCCCATCTCTAAGGTCGCTCTTGTGACCTTGGAGCTGCAGCCAGTGCAGTCTTTCCCTGGCGGCTGCAAGGGTAGGGGTAGGGCTCTCCAAGTTCGGAGTCCCAGCTCTGAACTCGGAGCAAGTTTCCAAGGTTGGAGCTGGGTCTCCGAATTATCCTATGGCCATCTAGATCAGGGGTTCTCAACCAGGGGGGAATTCAAATGCCCTCCTCTCCCCTGTCCATACATCCCTTTTTACAAAGAAGGGTGTCCTTAGGGGACAGGGTCCTTTACAGACACACAGAGAGACTTTAGACCAGGGGTTCTCAACCAGGGGGGAATTCCCCCCAGGGGGGGATTTTAGGGTTTCAAGGGGGGGGAATTGGGACCACAGACTCAAACTGTTGGAATACTGATCTTTCTACAAATTACAATTCTACAGATTGTACATAATCTACAGGACATCGTACCTTATTGTATGGCACAGATTAAGTCAGACAATCTTGGAAAGTGGGGAATAATATTTTGACATGTGGTGAAAGGGGTGCATGGGGCAAAAAAGCTTGAGAACCACTGATCTAGACCCTGTCCAGCAGTCATAGGATTGCACTGTTAGTCTCTTCATTCCATTGGGGATTTTGGATGTTCTCCAGTTTTGTTTGATCCTACTTAGTGGTTGATCACATGCTTTGCACACAAAGTTTCTTTTTGGCACTTACTTTTTATTAGGAAATTTATAAGCCACCCTTCGGCATAAATTTTCAAGCCAGTGTATAATTAAAAGAATAAAACTATGCCCTAAAAATAAAATACAGGAGCAGCAGCAAGCCTTTATAAAAACCAGAGCTGCATCCTAAAAGAACACATAAAGTAGTTTTTTAAAACAAAAACAAAACCACAACTTTTAAAAAATTAAATTCCAAATAAGTATGATTTTTTCCAAGTATGTATAATCAGTTTTCTATATCCATATAGATTATTCAACAATAAAATAAAAATATAACTGGTCATGCTCAGACTTAGTCACACTGAGGATAGACCTATTGAAATCAATGTGACTTAAGTTTCATAGATTTCATAGATCATAGAGTTGGAAGGAGCCTACAAGGCTATCAAGTCCAACCCCCTGCTCAATGCAGGAAACTAGAGGAGGGGTCTCCCATCCAAGTAATAACCAGGCCTGACCCTGCTTAGCTTTCCACGCTCAGACAAGCTGAGCCAGCATAAGCCATTTCTTCAATTGATTTCAATGGGTTTGTTCTAAGCATGCCTAAGAGAGCCAGTGTGGCATAGTGGTTAGAGTGTTGGACTGGGGCTCAAAAGATCTGGGTTCTAGTCTCCACTCAGCCATGAAGCTCACTGGGTGACTTTGGGCCAGTCATTGACTCTCAGCCTAATCTACCTCACAGGGCTGTTATGAGGATAAAATGGAGAGGAGGAGGAGGATTATGTAAACCACCTTGAGTTCCTTGCAGGAAAAAAGATGGGATATAAATATAATACAAAAATAAGTCTGTATTCAGCTTGTTCTATCTTGGAGTGAAGCTTCTTTTTTTGATGATTTTTGATGATTTTTGATGATTCATCACCAACCTACAAGTTTAAATGTTTTATTGTTGGAATATCCATGGCTGCCAACACTTCAGGCCTCTGTTGGTTCAAATATTGAATAAATATAGGCCCTTGCTTTTGGACGGTCTCATCTTTCTTCCCATAACTATTTATAACTGTTAATTTTATTCATAAGCATTATTTCCACATTGACACAACAGAAGAGTCTCTCTCTTTTCCCCCTCCCTGGGCACAGCACTGGGCATTGGCCAAAATAAAATAGCTATTCAACATGTTCAAATATCTTGGCAGGTTTTTCAAAAGGCTTTGCCTGACATCAGAAAGACATCAGAGTGGGTGCCATGTGAGCTTCTCCGAGGAGAGCCTTCCAAAAGTGAGTTGCCATGATTGAGAAGGCCCTGTTATCACCCTCCTCACCTCACAAGGCAGTAGGACCTGGATAAGGGCCTCTAATGAAGAGCATGTGGTAGGAAGCGTGTGTGTGTGTGTGTGTATTTCTGCAAACACCTGCCTTAGCGGTCTTTGCAGACCACTCATGATTTTCAAACAAACGCTCATCTGCTGTATGTGCAGTCTTTGAGCAGTGCAAGCAGATTCTCTGGTCATGTTGATGTGAATCAAATTTTGCTTTGGGATAATGGGCATCCTGCTGGTGCTTTGGACCCAGCAGAGTGTGTGGGCCAGTTCAGACGACCCAGGCACCAGGCGGTGAGTGGGGGAGGCACCACTGGGCCGTCTGTGGGCTCCGGCGGGGTGCCGCAGATGACCTGCGCCCTGCATGCGTGGGTGGACCACGGTGGAGCCAGCAGTGTGGGCCTCCCAGCGCTAGGGGGTGGCAGGTCGGGATGCCCAGCGGGGCCGTTTGCCCCTACAGGCCGGAGCGGCCGCAGCTCTGGCCGCTCTGGGCTGCCGCCTCTGTGCAGCCATGGGAGGCCCCCGCGGGCTTACCCCTCTACCGCCCATGATGACTTTCCGTGCTTCCCACGTGCAGACATCCTGCAGGGGTGCCCCCAGCTGGCGTTCAGATGACACGGGAACCGTGGGGGACTTCCGCTTCCCCGCAGTTCCCATGTCGTGTGAACCGGCCCTGTGTGTCCTACCATATCTTACAGGGGTGTCCCACCATCTCCTACAGGAGTGAGACTTTAGGTCAGTGATGGCGAACCTATGGCACGGGTGCCACAGCTGGCACGCAGGGACCTCTCTGTGGGCACTCGAGCCACTGGTCACCAGATCGCGAAAAGACTGTCCCCTTCTGCAAAACACTAATGATCTTGTTCTTTCTCACAGTGTGGAACAGAATGATTTTATTCTAGAATTCCTGTTACAGAATTCTTTTCTACATTGTTATCACATTTAAAAGATTTTGAAGAATGATGCACAGAGCATGGCTTGGATGTAAAGCCCTAACAGTTGACCTGGGCACTGCATGAGTTGCTCTCGAACTAACGGAGTATGAGCCAAGGTTTGTCAAATTATCAGCATGCATGCAATAGCAAAAATCACATTAATTGTGCAAAAGCATGCCCAATGCAAACTTTTACCTAATGCAGTGCTTGCAGTCCAAGACATAAAGTGTTTAAAATGTGTTAAGCACGTTTAGTTTTCTTGTTTATCTTGCTCATCCTAGTACAGGTTGACTTTTACTTTTACTAATCCGACACCTGTAGAAGCAGGGAAGGGACCCGGGGTTATAGTAAAACTTGCCCATAACATTTCAGTCTGTGGCATAAAATCATATTACAAGTTGAGAAATCCCTTATCCAAAATACATGTGCCTAATTATTTAAGAGTTTGTATAAATTCCCTTCAGGTTACGTTGTACATGTTAGTACTATAATAATTTTTTGAGTTGATTTTTTTCCAACAAAAAACTGTATCATTGAAAGCTCTGTTATTGTGTTTTTCTTTAATGACAAAAGATGTTAATGAGTTCGGGACAACTGTATGAGTTGTTTTGCTTAAAACTAAAACCTTCGGTATCAGCAGGTTTAGAATTGCAGTGTTGGCACGTTGAAATAGATAGTTGGTTTTGTGTTGCAGTTTGGGCACTCCGGGCTCAAAAAGGTTCGTCATCACTACTGCCCCCCATCATTCCTCCCCCCCCCTTTTTGTTTCCTTTTGCAGTGAATGGATTGCATCGAATGACATTTACTCATGGTGGGTGCCGCCTGCTGCTGGCAGGCGTGTGCCAGGATTGACCCCCAAGGGTCGTGTCTGTGCCCTACTGCATGCAGACCACACAAATGGGCACGTGTGGAGATGGGAGAGAAACTTGTTCACTTTGCCTTTTAACTGACCTAATTTTGCACTTTAACCAATTCACAAACTGAAACTCAGTTATCCTTTTCTCAACTTTGCAATAGGGTTCTCCTGTGTACATTAGGGGAAAGTGTACACAGATGTGTATATTAGTGAAACATTCAAAGATGCATTATATTAGGAAAATGGTTTGCATCAATGTGTATATTAGGCAAAATCGCATAGAAAAATGCATCTATTAGGAGCAATGTGCAGAAAAATGCCTATTTTTCAGGCAGGCTTTTCACAAATCTCAGTGTTTGGGATGGATGAACTGATCTCAAGCTTGGAAAAGTGAGAAACTGAAATTGACAGATTCATCCATCCCTAGCGCATGTGTGAAAAGTATTCCTCAGGCTACAAACCTATGTGCACACTTACTAGGGACTAAGTCCCATTGAATTCGGTGAGACAGCGCATAGGTTCAAGCTTTGCCGCTCTCCTCTCTTCACTCGCATGGCACTGCATTGGGGCAGTTGTGTGAGTCCCCTACTTGCTGTCTTTGTGCTGGATCCTGGCCAATTCCCCCCCCCCCCCATGCACCGCAAACTAACTATAAGACTCAGCTGCTAGCTATTTTGAAAGGTTATTCAGCAGGACTCTTTTTGTTAAAAGATTTGCAATAACATTTTCTGATTCATAGTACAACACAGCTCGTGTTGTCAGTCACTAGAGTCCTAGAGTTATTTATGTTTGAATAGGAAACAAAAAACAGCCCTGAATTTCCCTTAAAGGAGAAATATAACACATGGAAATGTAAACAAAATCTGTGCAGTGCATTACCAAAAAAGAAAAAGAAAGAAAGTGTCGCTACTAGAATAGTTAATATGGCATTTGGCTGCATGCGCTAGTTAGAAGTTATTGAAACTTGTGAGCCCAACACAGGCAATATATTAGCTGGTATAGATATATTTTTCAAAAAATATTTATTAAATATTTCTAACTTGCCCTATATCAATAGATCTCAGGGTGGGTGGAATAATACAAATAATTCAACATATTAACAACTGCAATCTGCCTTCCCAGTGATTAAGAATGTTGATTTATAAACACATGTTTATCTCGCCTTCCCACTTCTAAGAAATGCTGATGCTTATTCCCTAGTAAGGATCCACATGTATGGCTTGTAAGCAAGGATTGTCTGGCTTGGGCATCAGGTCAAAGATCTGTACAGGACAAGTAAGACCTGCAACGCAATGTTGCTGTGTGGAATGCTCATGTTCACAACGTCTGCCAGCCATGACCTTACCAGGATATTCCATTCCATGCCATTGACCCCATTTTCCATTTCCTTTCCCCTATGGTCAGGCAGCATTCTGTGCCCAGTGGGTGTGGTAAGTCCTCAGTGAGCTATTTCTGGGGTTGGCCTTGTGCAATCTTGGGATTTCCCCAATCCTGCTCATGCCTCCCTCTTGTGTGTGTATCGTGCCATTTATATATAGCAGGGGTGTATATAGCAGGGGTGCACAAACCTTTTGGGCCCAAGCAAGGGCCCCATTGGCTGTCTGTCGGGGGCTTGGGGGCTGCACACACACACACACATGTATGCTCATACACTCCCACACTCATTCTCCCCTGCCTACACTCACACAGTCATTCCAAGCCCTGCCTGCACCAGCCACCCTGACCTGATTGCTGCTGCTTTACCACTGTTAAAGCAGTGATTCCACCAGTGCACTGCGCTGCCAGTCTGTGACTTCCAGGAGACAACCTAGAAGATGCTCTTGGAGGCCCCTATGGTTCCTTCCATAGGAGTTCCCTTTCTACAGCATCTCCAGAAGGAGTAAGCCAGGGTTTTCTCCCTTTTTGGCAGGGCACTGCTGCCACCATTTTTGTTTTTTACTGTGGTGGAGGCTGGGGGTCGGCGGGGGGGTTCACCAGACAGAGCTTGGGGGCTACCTGTGGTCTGAGGGCTGCACTTCATGCACCCCCTAGTGTATAGGATGGGTTTGACTTCTACCTGGAACCTTCAGTGCTGTTCACCAGCCTTCTCCTGAAGTCTTTAGACCGGTCCAGGTCCAGTACCTGCTCAGTCTTCAGACCACCACCGCCGCCACCACCACCACCACCACCACCAGGTGACAGCTCTTCAGCTCTTTCCTCTGAAGGCTGCTCCAGGAGTCTTCCTATCCCCTCTTGCAGAGCTCCTTTAGCTTCTGTCTCATGTGCTCTCAGCTCAGCCTCCTGGTCCTGTAGCTGCTCTTCTTCCTGGCTGATGTCTTCTTCAGGCTTCCCAGCCTCTCACGTAGACACCTCCTCAGGCAATTCTTCAGTCAGACTCCTCCTGTCAGACTCTCCACAACTCCTTACGGTCGTTCAGTCATAACCCACTGGCCAATCAGCTTTGAGGTGGCCAACATTCCATCACTCCATCTCTGTGTGAACTTCTGACCAATGGGCATCTGTAGAATGTTCAGTTATTCCCCAATCAGATGGCACCAGTTTCAATCCTACTTTTCCACATAAATAGACAGAACCTGGCTTCATTTTCGCCTCCTGATGGTAACAGTAACTGCCAGTTTGCTGGCACACCATATTTGCAATGTAACGTTCCTGAGGCACATGCCTGAAGTAAAAAGCATACATTTTTCTTTTACTGTTAACTCATTCAGCCCCTCAGTGGTGGAAATAAGGCATAACAATTAAACATTTACCTCAGTTTTACCTCAATTTCCTCACAAGCTGTCACTCTATCATCCATGAGTTTGCGTAACCTTTTCTTTTTTAAGTTGGCTCTGTCAGTGGTTGTCACCATCTCAATGCCAATGTAATCTAGTGGTCAGAATGTTGAACTACTTCTGGGGAGACTTGGCTTGGGGTCAAATCCCACCCAGTGGCAAAGTTCACAGGATACTCTTGAACCACTAATGAGCTCTCAGCCTAACCTACCACATATAGGGTCATAGTGAGGATAAAACAGGCAGGTAGAGAGTAGGGATGTGTGCGGAGTTCGATGGGGGTGGTGGTGGAATTCCAGCGAACTTGCCAGGCTTGACCCCCCCCCCCCCGAGCTCTGCTCTCCCTACCTGTTTCCCTGGCTCAACTCGCATTCTCATGAGCCGAGCTGGGGAAACGACTTCTGGGTTCCTGGCGCTATGTTGTTTACAAAGAAAATGGCGTAAGATAGGTTAAAAACAGCCACGGTTTATGCAAGTTATGCAAACCGTGGCCACTTTTAACGTATCTTACACCATTCTCTACACAAACAACATAGTGCTGGGAACCTGGAAGTCTGGTGAGCGCCTTGGCTGGTGCTTGCTTTTGGCCCAGCTTGGCAGGTGTGGCGACAGTGCTCACAGTTCACAGGATACTCTTGAACCACTAATGAGCTCTCAGCCTAACCTACCACATATAGGGTCATAGTGAGGATAAAACAGGCAGGTAGAGAGTAGGGATGTGTGCGGAGTTCGATGGGGGTGGTGGTGGAAGTCCAGCGAACTTGCCAGGCTTGACCCCCCCTCTCCCTACCTGTTTCCCTGGCTCAACTCGCATTCTCATGAGCCGAGCTGGGGAAACGACTTCTGGGTTCCTGGCGCTATGTTGTTTACAAAGAAAATGGCGTAAGATAGGTTAAAAACAGCCACGGTTTATGCAAGTTATGCAAACCGTGGCCACTTTTAACGTATCTTACACCATTCTCTACACAAACAACATAGTGCTGGGAACCTGGAAGTCTGGTGAGCGCCTTGGCTGGTGCTTGCTTTTGGCCCAGCTTGGCAGGTGTGGCGACAGTGCTCACCGAGTGTGCTGTGAGTCGGGTGGTGGGTGGATTGCCCACCCCTAGTAGAGAGTGCTGGGTACCACCCTGAGCTCCTTGGAGGAAGGGTGGGGTCAAAATAATAAGCCTGTTATCCTGTGGCAATGTGTTCAATAAGTTGTTCTACACTGACTGGGTTCACACAACACGATAAGCCATGGTAGCTTATAAGCCATGTTTGTTTCAGAGTGGCCATTTAGTTATTAAAAGCCTCAATGTAGGGGGCCGTCTTAACCTGGTGCCGAAAAGAAAGTAGAGTTGGCCCAGGCGGGCCTCAGTGGGGAGCTTGTTCCACAGTTGGGGGGCTACTACAGAAAAGGCCCTCCCCTTTGTTGCCGCCCTCCAAGCCTCCCTTAGAGGTGGCAGTCGGAAGAAGGGCCCAGATGTTGAACGTAGTGTATGGGTAGATTGTGGTTGGGAGAGGCGTTCTATCAAGTATTGTGGTCCCAAGCCGTGTATTTCTTCATACATGGGATGGGAAGAACCTGATATATATAAAATGTATACCAATTCAAACATGGGAGGAAGTAAAGCAGACAGATTCTTCCATCCAGGCAGAGGGCCTTGAGTGATTAGTTAGTTCTTAAAAGCCTGGCTTTGAATCCTTGTGTATTCTGCTGAATCAGGGCTGCCACCTGTTTTCCTCCCCTGATCTTCATCTTTAACACCTACATTGACAGCAGGTACAACATGGTTCCCTCCATGATGGGAACAGCTGTGCCTATTGAATTTGGCAGGTGCAGATGGGTAAGAATTTAATTTCAGTTCATTGTTTGATAAGAACTTACCAAAATCCACCAACGTCTTTATAAATGGGATGGAAAGAGCTTGAAATGTGGGAGGAAGTGAAACTGAGAGATTCATCCATCTCAAGCTCCAAGTACCATGTAAATAGGCAAGAGGCATTGGCATTCAAGTATCTTGGACAGAATGACCCACTACTTAATATTTGACGGGGGGGGAATCAATGTACATGTTTCACATTAAAGGAACAGCCCTTTATGTCAGGGTAATGGGCAATCCTGGACGTTTTAGTATTTGGGAAATGAGACGCGCTGTGGTTGTAAAACTAGGCCAGTTTAGTGCATCTTTTAAATGAGAAAATGTCCTGGTTGGGGGTAGGGGGGTTGTAAAGAACTGTATATTTCAATACTTAAAACATTCTTCAGTATCAAACCTCATAGAATGGCAATCACTTGGGACACTGTTTCAGAGTTCAGGGGAGATGACAAGCTGTCTTTCTCTCTCTCTAGAATTTCAGGAAGACTTAAGGGTTCTTCACACTTTATACTGAACATGCATACAGGATATTAGTACACAGGTATTTGTGTGAAAGTATGAATGCACTTTTATTTCCAAATCAAGCCCATGTTCTTGTTAGTGATGGGTGAACTTACTCCAGATGAATTAGTTATTTGCTTGGAAAGTAACAAATTCATTCATGTGAGCTCAGGCAAGAATTCTACCTTAATACAAAATCTTGTTCTGTGTATATGAGTTTTTGCGCATGACCAATATCGCGGTGCATCTTGGGAGCTGTAGTTCGGAATTGCATAGTGTGGCATGGTGTCATTCATCATCATGTTATGGGGCCCCTTTCTGATTGGGTGTTTTTCATGTGACCTGTCTACCATGTGATGTTTACTCACCATCTCCGATCATGTGTATGAAGATTGACCTGAACAGTCCTCCTCCTTCTTGGAGCCAGAGCTGGAGTGGTGGAGATGACAATAAGGGAAGCAGCTAATGAGACTGCTTCAAGTAAGTTTTTTTTTTGGGGGGGGGTATAGGTGGTAGGACAACATTTACGGGGGATCTGTGTACTGCTTTACCATGCATACTCCAAAGCTCACAATCAATTCTGACCTTAATAGCAAATTTGTAATACATTGATCCAGGCTTACTACAAAGATGAGCATTGTGAACGGATGAATTTCAACCAACAAGCCAACTAATTACTACATTTAACTAAGAACTGGTGCCTGAGTTATGCTTTCTTCTTTCTCCCTCCCAACCCTTTTCCTTTTGTGTCATTTTTTTAAAGATTGTAAGCCTGAGGGCAGGGACTGTGTAATATTAATCTTTGTAAGCCGCTCTAGGAGCCCTTTATGGCTGAAGAGTGGGGTAAAAGTGCTGTAAATAAATAATTTGGCAGCATCTCTAGTTCTTGTATCCTTAAGGAAGTGATGTTTCTGTCTCAAGTACCTCTGTAGGCATGAACTGTTTACCTAGCTCTGCTTGTCTGCCCGTGAACACCTTGTTCTTGGATATTTTCAGGATTAAATCCCCCACCCACCTAAGCAATATATTTTAAGATCCTTTGTTGTGATTTATCTGTTTTATGCCTAATAGCAGCTTTAACAATGTTAACAACAGAGGTCAATCACATCCTAGCATTGTGTTGGATTTTTTGGTTTTTAAAAAACATTTTTTTGGGGGGAGGGGAAAATGGATTTGTACATTTGGCATGCATCCATAGTCATTCCAGGTAATATTCTAGGTTGTGCACTCAGTTTACATGAGATGTTGCTGAGCCAGCTGGATTTCTCTATGTGAAAACTGTCAATGTATCCCCAGAATGTGTGTAACCCATCAAGGGATTTACAGATGCTAATTTACATGCGTAGATGCAAATTTAGAAATTATTATTATAATTTAAATAGAAATAAATTACATCTGACCATAGTGTGGAAGACTGTGACCCGGTGACCTCTGTGCTTCTCTGTTAAGTCTGCTGTCCAGGTGCTAAGTGTAAGGATTTGGTAGTACACTAGCTCTGCAGAGGGGCCTCCACAGGATATGGGAATAGATACTGGCTGGGTTCACACAACACGATAAGCCATGGTGGCTTATAAGCCATGTTTCTTTGTTTCAGAGTGGCTTGCTGTGTTGTCTGAACCCAGCAGCATGGTTCACACAAGCTGCTCCGGCTGGGTTCAGACAACATGATGAGCCATTGCATGGCTCATAAGCCACCATGACTTATTGTGTTGCATGAACCCAGTCTCTGACTCTGATGAAGAGAGGCATGGGAAATCTAAGAATGCAGCATCAAGGATGGAGGGAATGGAGATGACAGAGGGAGGAGGAGAGAGCCAACCTGTTCCTGAACCCGTACAACCCCATAACCTTTCTGAAGAGGAGCGGGAGGTGGTGGGCGTAGCTGATCCAAGGGTGAGACACCTGTTAAGGAGGGAGGACCAACTATGAGGGGTGAGACCTTCTAAGAGGTTGACTCTGAGAAATAAGGAACCGCCTTGAGAGTTTGGTCTTTGGGATCTTGGTTACTGAGAAGGGGAGGGCAGTTAATGCTAAGTAGTCTGAAATCAGCTTTCTGCTGAGTCGTATTGCACTAATGGACTAGTTCTATAGAAAGCTAACACAGCTTGTGTCTTTTGTTATTGGTTACTGTAAAGTGCTTGATCTGTAACCTACAGCCAGCTTCACCTACTTACAGTTTAGCATAATGAAAGCCTGTGTTTGAAAGAGCAGTTCTTGTGCTTGACTCCAAAGAGGGAGAGGGGCGACCATGACACTAAGTGTTGATGGGCAACAGTTCTTATGGTTCTTTATCTTTAAACTGGAATTGGACAGGGCGGACTTTCAAATAGAGGACACCTTCAAATAGAGGACAGACTGTCCTCTGTAAAAGAGCACACATGGCAACCCTAGGACAAAAATTTTCCTTCAGGAAATGTTTGTCTACCATTACTGTTCTTCACACTGTGGAATCCCTGATAAACTTCTGAAGGACCCCAGCATTCCCTGGAACACCATTTGAAAACTATAAGTTTTCTAGCAGTGGCCAAACCCTGTATGTAGAGAGATCCAGGCTCCTGGGGAAGAATCTCAGCTGCATAGGGTGGCTCTATGTCCTACTTTGGAAGACAGTCCTCTAAAGTCCTTGGATTGCAAGCATCCTCTATTTGAAGGGCTCTTTGAAGTCCAAGTATGGTTTCAAGGTAAAGAACGATAAGAAGGGTGAGTGGGGGCCTTGAAGCTGCCCACCAACGGTTAGCACCTGGGCAACGGAATGAGCAGGCACATGTGCCAACTGGCCAGTCTTCTCCCCTAGGATGAGATATATTGTATTTCTAGTAAAATGAACAGTAAGGATTTTAAAATCTTCATCTCGCCATATAAATTAGCATATGCAAATCTGTGCCCTCTTATGTTCTCTTTTGGTGATGAATTTCCTCGTTTTGAGGGGGGGGTTGATGTGTGAGTGGCCACCCTTTGAAAGGGTGGATCTGCACCCTTCCTATCCCTTCTAATGGTGTCCTTGCCATGGTAGATCATCAAGGCTATGAATTAGGTTGGGCAGGAAATGAACATTTTTTGCTTCTCTCTGAGTTGATCTTGGAGCACAAAGGAAACCACTTGGCTGTACAAATTCAATAGAACACACTGGGCACCAATTAGCTGAGCAGCCCTCAGAGTGAATTGTTCCTACCAAGGCCTCAAGCTCCACTTTCCTAATGTGTTTCATCGTAGAACTGGGGTCACTGCCATGGCTTTGTAGAGCTGCAGAAATTCTAGTCCTGCTGGGACTTGCATCACCTTCAACACTTTCTTCATCCTTCACTTCAAGCAGGTACAAAGGCCTCCTGAAGCCCAGTTATCTCCTTAGGCTCAGGTAGGCTGGGTCCCTCTGGCTACATGCAGGCTTTGAAAATGTGGTTTTGGCTGCTGCTGGCTTGAGCCAGCCTACAGAAGCAATTGGGTGTGTGCATAAGGAAAGAGTGTTATTTTTCCTCTCTGCACTTGATATTTTGTTTTTACCTTGGGTTGCATTGCTAAGAGTTGAGGAACAAAGACTTTTGTGACCAGAATGTTTCATGTTGGTAGTACACACTGACATATAGAAATGGAGCTGAAAACTCTTATGCATTTGTTGTGTCGTGTGTGTGTGTGTGTGTGTGTGTGTGTGTGGCACAAGTATGCCCCTTTTGTTAACTCATAAGAGGGTTCCTCTAGCAATACACTAAGGCTCAGATGCTTCATAAGGCAAGACAGGACCAGGACAATGTGGACCATCTTTGCTGGTTCCAGACACTCCATCCTCCCCATCTGGATTTGGGCCTGGAAGACCAAGGAAACATGTGGGGTGCATGGAGGGTAAGTTATAAGCAAGCACATTTTGTGACATTGCTAATATTAAAAACTGCTGTGTTTCATTTTTCTTTTTGTTCTTTGTTCCCCAAGGAACCTGTGTGTTTTGCCTAAGGCTGGAGACAAGTTTGAGTATCAACTGGATTTTAGGTTTGCAAAAATGGGGGGAATCGACCATCATGTGTTAATTTGTTCCAACTGTCCCTGATGTAACCTGAAATCTGCCTGACACTTGGTAGACGAAGTGTAATCCATTTAACTCTTTACCATTCTGTTTTAAGACTTTGGCCATGCAGACCTCATGACTTCTAGAGCATCAGCCCACATTTCCCCCTTCTTTTCTTCCTCGTCCACTTTTTGTTACATCTTGCTCAGTGAAGAGATCTGAAGATTTCCAAAGCTTGCCCACAATTTTGCGCTGTTTTTGGACCAAAGTTGCTTACTTCAATTTATGTTCAGGGTATTATTATTTTTTACCTCACCTTTCAGTCTTCCAAGAATATTTCTAAGGTATCCTCCAGATTAACAACAACCCTCCCCTTAAAACAATTTATCAGAAACAACACAAACCGAGTATAACCCCCACACACTATGACTGGAGCTCCAAATCTTTCATTTGGAGCCCCAGATCTCTGGGAGGACATCTGCCCCACCACCCTGCTGTCCAGGGGCACTTGCTGAAATAAAAGATACAAGGACCCTGAGGATCTCTGTTGCATCTGATCCCCCTGGATTAGCTGGATTTTTGCCCAGATGTGCTTCCTTGAATCTTTCTGTCTGATGTTTTTTTTGTGAAACCAGATGCCCTCCTCTCCCCTTCACTTTTTACAAATAAGGTGTCCTTAGGAGACAGGGTCTTTTAAAGACACACACACACACACACACACACACTTTAGAGCATATGTAAATTAGCATATGCAAATTTGTGCATTGTTGTGCTGTGGGCCTGCGCCCTGGATCTTTTCAGTACCTAGCACCATGCCTGCCAGATAGGCAGAGAAGAGAAGATGGATCTAGATGCTTTTGCTGCTGCTGTTTTGCAAAAGTACATGCAAATCTAAATAGTAGATAGTACTGCTGTAAGACGAGACTTTCCAAATGAACGAAACCAGCCAAGAAGTTTTGGGACTGTCTCCTCACTCGGTAATTCTCTCCCTGTTTACTTATAAAGTATGGTTATTTCTGACAAAGCCTCCAGGATTGTGACTCTGCTTTAATAATTGCAGAGCGGTAGCCATTACTAAGGTTATTGATGTGTTTGATCATCCACATAATCCAATGTAGAAAAAAAAAATGCCTCCAGAGATTGGGGAAAGGGGTTGATATATCAGCACCTGCAAAACATGTGCCGCAAAATGCAAGAGGAGAAGATTACATGTCAAATACCGTTAATATCCTGCTAGTTGCCTTCAGCTCTTAGGTCACATATTGAAAAATAATAGAGCATTTCTTTCTGTGCCAGGTTGGTGGGCCATTTTTTAATGGAGAGATGGTGGTAGGCCAGCCTCGTCCGGCATCCAGCACTAAATTAGATGAGCAGAAGCAGAACTTTAAAGGAGCTATCCACCATGCTGAACCTATTTTGGGGATAGGGTTCAGCACCATGGATAGCTCTTTTAAAGTTCAGACTAAACCCCAGAGAGGATGAACCACCCCACTGACATTGGAGTCGCCAGCCTCCACTGTTGGTATCTGTTGTTGGGCCTTACCATTTCAGACCAATGGTGTGTGTGTGTGTAGGTTGAATACTTGAATGACCTCCCTCAGAAAGTACATCCTGTGATACAAAACTGGCAGGTTTTATCAAGAAAATAGTTTCCAGGCTACCCCTTTCCCTGATATGCTAGCCTTCTATGTGCAGGATATATATATATATATATATATATATATATATATGAACATTCAAAATTTATCCCCCCCCCACTAGAAGTTTTAAATAGTACAGCCCAGCAACGTAGGAGCATAAAATCCTGCCTTATACCAGGTCTGCCCATTGGTCCATCTAGCCTCATTTTTGTTTAATTTGGCTTGAATCTGCTCACTAGGGTCTCTGGCAGAGGGCTTTCCCACTGCTTGCTACCTGAGATCCATTTAACTGGAGATTCCAGGCATTGAATGAACCTGGGGACCTTTTGCATGTGAAGCAGCTGCTCTACCATTGAGCCATGGCCCCTTAGCCCTCATTATCTACGACCAGATTCAAATTCGGAGAAGCTCTCGAGGACCCCATGCCAGTGGTGGGCAAGGCTGAAGGCAAACTGAGGTGGGGACAAAGGCGAAAGGGATGAGGCCAAAATATCAGCCTATTTTAGCGTAAAGCTCTTACTGGCAATGACTAAGGCTTAGGAGAGGCACTTCAATCTTCCAGATGCTGGGAAACCACCCAAAAGCAATTAGCAGTTGGGGGAAGTGGGTGGGGCTGGGGGAAGACAACATGGTTATGTGTGTAACCCTGGAGGGCTGGATTTAGCCCCCAGCTTGGATGGATTTGGCCCAAAGAACTGAGCGTGTGCATTCCTGGTCTAGTGGAAGAAAGCGGACATACATGTAGGGTATCAGGGTTGTCTGTTTCAGATCTTAGTGACACAAGACAGTTTGACATGTTCATAGTAGTGACAGAGGAAAGTGAGCTAAACTGTTCCACACTGCCAAGTGGAGACAGGAAGGCATAAAGTTGAGGCCAATCTCCAACCAGTAGTCATTCAAAAGAGTCCTGATCCAAGGTGTGCCTACCAAGTTCCTGCTTTTAATTGGTGCAGACAGATAAACTTAAAGTATCTCAGCCACTCATAAATCAGCAGGTGAGCTGCAGCGGTCCGCTTAATAAGTTCCCACCACGAGCATAAATGGAGCCGTCTTCTCTGTTGCTAGCTGGAAAAACACAGCAACACCAACTCAGGCCATTAAAAAAGAGAGAGAGAGAGAAAACATTGGAGATATAAATGGTTGCAAGCCGGATGAACAAAACAAGCTCTGCGAGGGAACTGTCAATAGCCAGCAAAATGAAGTCTATTCTGCCAGCGAGCTGATGGTTCTGACTGCGTTTGTAGTTCTTCCTTCTTCTCTTGCACGACGCCGCTTCACTCGTGCCGCATAAGCCATCAGCATTCTGCAAAGCTGACATCGATTCCACATTTAAATCTGTCGTAGTCATTTGAGCATTTTAAAATGCCTTGAAATCATTGCAGATCAGAGGATTCAAGGCAAAATCCAGACGGCCACCAGGCTGCATGTAACTAATAGCATCCAAAGGCTCTCTTCTCCACACCTGCAAACAAGAATAAGCCTTAACATAGACCTTGTTCCTCAGAGCAGCTTAAAAGCTACAAAGGACTCTTCCTATAGGAACGATAAGATGAATCTTTTTAGCTTTTCAATCATCGATCACTCAGACTGTGACGTAACTGTGTGGATATTGTTCTGCTTCCCATTTCTCTTTGTCTTAAAAATTCAACATCTGTGCTCTGCTCTGGGATACCCTATGCAGGGGACAGGGGTGTTATGTGAAAAAAAACCGTGAAAAGGCAGAAAATGTTTAGCCAGGCTCCTGGCAAAGGTCATGATATCTAGTGGTGAATACTGCAGTGGTTCTAAATATTGAGCAGGGAGACAGTGCATTGACTACTGCAATGTGTGGCATGTGGGGCTGCTCTTGGTAGCTACTTGGAAACCAGTGGCAGCACCAGGAAGAAATCCTGGTGAGCTATAGGAGGAGCAGAAGTCCCACATGTATGGTTTCTGAAAGTGAAATAATGCTATATCAATGCCCCCATCTTGAGTAGGGATGAATGGATTTTGTTTAATCCATTCCATGTGTGTTTTGCAGATTGTCAGGCATCTTTGGTTCGATCATCCGCTCATTAACACAATCTGATGTTTTCCCCCTTCAGAAAAGTACTCAGAAAAGTCCACTGCAATTTACATAACTTTCACCAGCAAGTAACATTTTGTATATTTTTATTAGCTCAGCATACAGTCAATGAGCAGAGCACACAAAAAAGAGTGCTACACAATGGAGGCTGAAGAGAGATCAGAGGTGTGTGTGTGTATAGTTATATATATTAGCATACTTTCCAGTAACTTTCATACTTTTGTATGACTAAATTTGCATGCAATTCCAGAAAATAAATCAAACAAACAAAACAGTTCACAAGTCCATGGAATTCACACAACTCAGAAATTGCTGGTCTGCTGTGGAATATGCAGGTTGGATTAAGAGAAACCCAAAGTCACTTGAATCTGTTTCGGATTTCCCTGACATCCCTAATCTTGACTATATCCATTTCCTATTGATTTTGATGGAGTTAACTTTCAAGCATGCACGCTTTGGACTGCAGGCTCTTAATTTCCAGTTTCTGATTTAATTCTAACATGTTTATGAAAGGTAGCGTTTGTATATGAAAAGTAATCGAGGGGACAAGTGACCAAAGGGGGGCCCTCAAAGTGCAGGCAAGCTAGAATGGGTGATGGCAGTCCTTCAAGTAATTTGGGGCCAAAGCATTTAAGGCATTAATGATTAAAGCTAGTCCTTTAAATTGGGCTCAGAAATGTGTTGGCAGCCAGTGAAGCTGGCAGTCAGATCAGTGTGAGAGACCTCAAAGTGTGGGCAGGCTAATACAGGTGATGTCCATCTTTCATGTAATTCAGGCACAAACCATTTAAGAAGAGCCAGTGTGATATAGTGGTTAGAGTGTTGGACTGGGAATTGGGATATCAGTTAAAACAAAACAGAAGTCAGATATTAAGATCGCAAAAGGAAGGGGGAACTAAACCATAGGCATGGCAGAATGAGAAGGTTTGGGCAGCATGACAAAACTCCAATAAAGGGAGCCAGGAGATCTGGGTTCTAGTCCCCACTTGGCCATGAAGCTCACTGGGTAACTTTGGGCCAGCCACTGACTCTCAGTCTAACCTACCTCGCAGGGATGCTGTGAAGATAAAATGGAGAGGAGGAAGGTCATGTAAGTCACCTTGGGTTCCTTGTAAGAAGGAAGAAGGTGGGATATAAATAAAATTAAAAGTGTCACATAAGTTGTCCATCCAGCCCCACCAGGATCCAGGTAGCCATATTCTGCACCAGGCCATGTAGAACCCCACAAAGAGTGTTATGCTGATGATGATAGTTGAGGTATGTTCAAGTTATCAAGACCAGTCTGTTCCAATTATTCTGAAGCCAGAGAGAGATCTAGTCAAGGTAGACATAATATACAAGACTTTAATAAATAATTTAAAAATGGGTACCTGGTTTGATGTTGTTGAGGTCAAAGTGGGTCCTATGGCATTTTACCATATTCTGTATGATGAACATCAGGGGAGGCTGGTGACTCCTACGTCGGTGGGGCTTCTCATCCATTGCAGCTTTTATTCTGAGCTTTCTAGGAGCTATCCATGGTGCTCCATGGTGGTGAACCTATTTTGGGGATGGAGTTCAGCACCATGGACAGCTCCTATAAAGCTCAGAATAGATGTTCCAATGGATGAGGAGCCACACTGACACAGGAGTCACCGGCCTTCCCCATAGCCTCAAGGCATTAGATGTCAGTATGGCACCTAATAAGGTTCAGGTTACTAACTACTCTATATTTTACTCCGGGCTGGCCCTACCATTCAGCAGAGTGAGGCAATCTCCTCAGGGAGCAGATGCTGGGTTGCAGCATCAGCACCCCCCTGGCCTTTCCTCCTGACCTCCACCCCCAGAGACATCCCCCACTCTAGGAGAAGACACCGTGTGTGCCACATGCCCTATCTTGTCCCCCCTACACTAGTCTGCACCCCTAAACTAGCTTGTGTGGTAGAGGATGCTATGCTGTTGCCAGTGTTGAAGTAAGGTTTTGCTGTGTTAGAATGTTGGGACTAGAACTAAAGAGACCTGATCAGCCATGAAACTCATGAGGTAACCTGGGTCAGTCACTCTCTCTCAGCTGAACCTACACCACAGGCTTGTTTATTTATTTATTTATTTATTTATATATCCCCACCTTTTTTCCTGCAAGGAACCCAAGGCGGCTTACATAATCATCCTCCTCCTCCTCTCCATTTTATCCTCACACCAACCCTGTGAGGTAGGTTAGGCTGAGAGGCAGTGACTGGCCCAAAGTCACCCAGTGAGTTTCATGGCCATGCTGGGGAATAGAACCCAGATCTCCCGAGTCCCAGTACAACACTCTCACCACTACGCCACACTGGCACTTGTGTTGTGAGAAGTAAATTGGAGATGGACTAAATGCACCACTGCAGGGAACGGTGGGATTACAAGGAAATCAATAAAATAAACTTACTGATTCCAGGCAGTCCGGTCTATTTATCTGATGACATGTGAGAGATTGAAGCTGATATTTCCTGAGTTCTTTTATACAATTTAGAAGGTGGCAGTTGCATTATCTGTGAATCTCCTTGATGCTGCAGATATTGTACTGGCCTGATGATGGAAATCTGCGGTGATGGAGTGATTATTAAAGATACTTGGAATTGCACAAGTGGGCAAATTGACAGATGTTCTGCCAAAGAAATGGACATGGAAAAGAGTTGATTTCTTTCAGAAATGGCTGCCACTCATTACATGCTGAAGTACATACAGGCCTGTGGCTCACGCTGGCTCAGCTTGTCTGAGCGTGGAAAGCTAAGCAGGGTCAGGCCTGGTTGTTACTTGGATGGGAGACCCCTCCTCTAGTTTCCTGCATTGAGCAAGGGGTTGGACTCGATGGCCTTGTAGGCCCCTTCCAGCTCTATGATCTATGAAATCTATAAATGATACTGTGGAGGAAGGGGGGGCTGGCTGGCCCGCCACACCCCACCCTTTCCTACTCCAAAGGAACCAAGACCCCCAGAGATCTCAAGGTACCAGATTGCCAGCCTCAGCTGTCTGCAATCCTACTTGGATCTCCGTTGAGGGACTCGCCTTCAATTTCTGTAACCTGGATTTAGATACTGAACTCACAGAGTACTACAAAACCCATGTGGGGTAAAACCATGACAAGGTTTATTCTGGTAGCATTTTACAACAAGATTAGGGAAATGAGAGAAGCACACAAAATAAAGAGAGAGACACAGTAGAGCTGCAAAACAATAAGACCTGATTCCTTAATATCTCTCAGGCACACACCTGTTACCTGAGGGTGTTCTCTTCAAGGGTTAAATCCAGCACAGCCTCGCTGCCCGAGGGAGATTGCCACACCTACCCGAAGGTCCGAGATGGGTAAAACTCCCACAAGGCTTGCCTTCACTAGAGCCCTCATCCAGCTCATTTCACCAGGAGCTAACTGGGGTCGGATCCTGATGCCCCCCCCAAAGGCTTGGGGCCTCTCTCTGCCTTGCCACCATCCCCAATAGCCAGGGTAGCCGGTAGCCACGCAATCCAGGACAAAGACAAAGACCAAAAAACCACGCTTTGGGAAATATACCTTTTTCCCCCCTCCCCTCCTGCCTCTTAGCCAATCACCATGCACCTCACCTGGCCAGGCAGGGGGAAGGGAACTCATGGCTTGAACTATTTACATATGAAAGCCCTATCCGAGGCTTTCGTTTCCTCCCAGCGCCCTCAACTGGCCCCACTTGGCTTACACATGAGGAGGTGTGTGTGTGTGTGTGTGTGTGCGTGCGCGCGCACACGCATGCATGCATGCATGCATGCAGGAACCCCCAAGGGCCCCTTTCTCCACACGCTAACTATGCACACCCCACCCCAGCCAGTTCACACATGAGGTGTGTGTGTGTGTGTGTGTGTGTGTGAGAGAGAGAGAGAGAGAGAGAGAGAGTGTGAGAGTGGGAGTGGGAGTGGGAGTGGGAGTGAGAGTGAGTGAACCCCCCCTCCCAAAGGCTCTTTTCTCCACAGATACAGAAAGACCTGATTCCTGGTTTTGTTTGGTCCTGGGCTAGGGATGGGCGAGAAATTAGTTAGGTTCACATTTTAATGTGATATAACTAATTTCACACTTTCCAAACAATACATGAACTGAAATTCAGATTCTCTTTCAGAATTCACACTTCTCCCAGTTTTGCAATAGAGTTCTCAATGTTTTTTTTTTTTTTTAAAGTATACAAAAATGTGTGTGTTAAGTGTGCAGAAAGATATGTATATTAGTGAAAACAACATTACAATGCATGTATTTGGGAAAATAGTTTGCAAAATTCATATATATATATATGGCAAAGTTATGTAAAAAAAAAATGCAGTATTGGGAGAAATGCATGCCAAAATATGTACACATTTTCAAGCAAGGTGAACCAAATGTAAGATTGGAAAAAACGAGGAACAGAGAGAGATTGAAAGTGACAGATCTGTCCATTCTCAGTCCTGGCTGGCCTGTGATCCAGCTGATTCTGCTAGCCATCTAGTCCAGCATTCTTCTCACACAGTGGCGAACCAGCTGCCCACAGGAAACCACAAGCAGGACATGAGTGCAGCAGCACCCTCCTGCCCATGTTCCCCTGCAACTGGAGTACATAGGCATATTGCCTCAGATACTGGAGGTAGCACAGAGTCATCAGGACTAGTAGCCATAGATAGCCTTCTCCTCCATGAATTTGTCCAATCCCCTTTAAGACCATCCAAATTGGTGTCCATCAGATGAGTTAGGCCTTAGCTATACTTCTCTTATTTCAGGGTGGGGAACGCCTGGCCCTCCAGATGTTCTTAGACTGCAACTCTCATCAGCCCTAGCCAAGATAGCCAGTGGTGAGAGATGTTAGGCGATGCAGTCCAACAACATCTCGAGGGCCACACACACGTTCCCAATCCCTGCCTTATCTAGCTGGTGTGTGTCTCTGTGTGTTTGAAATCAAAACTTGGCAGTCTTAAATGAGAGAGGCTCCTAGAGCACTGATGTCCTGGGAACATGGTGCTCATTTCAAGGAAGAGATGTACTCATACTTGATGTTTTCATACTGGGAGGGGACCATCAGGCTCAATCTGTTGACAGAACTGCATCAAAATCCCTTCTGTTTAAAACTGACAGTTAAAAGCTTTGCAAGGATCTCAGTAAGTATTACAGCAGCAACCTTTGAATTTGCGTAAGTCTTTGCATGCTCACACCCACATGAATCTGTTCAAAATGATAGTATCACTTTGTTCAGATCTTTAGTAACAGCTCTTCTTTAAAAACAAAATAATAATGAAATAAAATAGCAAATAACACTATACCAAATTCCTATGTTTAAGTTTGCTTTCCTTTTTGTATACAAATTAAATTTACTGTTGGTATCAAAACAGCTTCCTATAAGTCTAAAGGTGTTAAAGAAAGTGGAATTAGCAATGGAGCCGCATCAAGCTTTTGTAATGAGCTTTAAATTGGGAGAAATGACCTGCAGGGAAGGTTTGAATTCAATCATCAGTTTGCCGGCGGCATGCTGCAGGGATGGAGTCAGACTCTAGCCTGGACACCCTGCACCCGGCAAGGAGATTCTGGAGTTTGGGGGAAGAGGACTGCCTTGCCACTTTAAGATCTGGCTTCTAACTGCCCCACCTGCTTTCAAGTAATCTTTCCTGGCCCAACAGAACACCATCAGGGCAGTTGGAAACACCTGGCCCTAGGAATCCAGCAGCTTACTGGGGTGTATAAGTTGGCCCACCGCGGGGCTGGAGTCAGACTCCAGCCTGGACACCCTGCACCCAGAAAGAAAAAAAGTTCCATCTCTATCACCAGGAAGCAACTCCACCTTGGAGCGAGCTTTGAGGGGTTGCACTTGGTGTTGGGCCATAGAGACAGATTGGGGATGCTGCTGGTGTACTGCCCACCCTGCTGCCCAGCATCTTTGCTGGCAGAGGTGGTCTCAGGTGTGGTGTTGGAGGAACCCAGGATGGTGGTCCTGGGTGACTTTAATGTCCATGCTGAGGCTGCTTCTGGAGCTCCGGCTTTGGACTTCATGGCCTCCATGGGGATTTCTCAGTTTGTCATCGGCCCAGCACATGAAGTGGAGCATACCCGTAACTTGTTCTTTGCTCCAGGCTGTAAGATGGGTAGTCTGGAAATTGGGGTGTGTGTGTCCAAGTAACCCCATTGTCATGGTCAGACCATTTCCTGGTGAGGTTGGAACTGACAGCATTACTTCCCTCCTGCTGGGGTGGGGGGCCCATTCGGATGGTCCACCCCAGGAGACTGATCCAAAGGATTTCTGAATGCTCCTGGACAGGGATAGCGTGGCCACTGTGATACAGGCACCAGTAGCCTCGAGACTGGATTATTGCAATGCACTCTATGTGGGGCTGCCCTGAAGGCTGCTCCGGAAGCTAGAGCTAGTGCAGAATGCAGCAGCTCAGCTATTGTCAGGAGCTGCTCCTTTTCAGCATGCAACTCCTTTGCTGAAGGAACTGCACTGGCTGCCTATTCACTACTGGGTCAGGTTTAAGGTTCTGGTACTTCTGTACAAAGCCCGAAACAACTTGGGACCAGGTTACCTAAGAGAGCGCCTCCTCCCATACCAACCTGCCCAGTTGCTGAGGTCATCAGATGGCATGCTCCTGGTGGTTCCTCATGGACCTTTGGCCCGATTGGAATCCACCAGGAGAAGAGCCTTCAGTGTGGTGGCTCCACTTCTGTGGAACTCCCTGCCTCTGGAGGTCAGGCAGACTCCAACATTGTGCTGCTTTCGGTGCCTGCCGAATACCTCCTTGTTCCGGGAAGCCTTCTCTACTCTTCAACCACCAATTTAATTTTAGTTTGTTTTCAATGTATTGTTTTTGTTTCTTTCATCTGTTCCTGTCTTTTTATTGTTTACCACTGCAGAATCTGCTTGCTGTGGAGTGGTATACAAATACTATAAATAATAATAAAAAAATTCCTGATTCTGAGTAGAGTATATTTACTATCCCCAAAGTTAGGTGTTTTTTCCCCTCTCAAATATGATAGGCCAATGAATGTAATAATATCCATTCTTCTTCTGCATTAAGGGCACAATCCTATGTCCCTTCGACCTTGTCTGTGGGGACATAGGATTGGGGCTGGAAGGCACTGTGACATCAGAAATCCCTTCCGAGGTCACAGTGCCACGGAGCACCCCCCTGCCTTGTAGCTGGTGTGGTTCTTTTAGTACCAGCAGGGAACCAAACATGGAAGACCATCTTCAGTTCCCCCATGGGGCAGGCATTCCTGCGACAGGGAGGGGAGGAGTGAGGCTCCGACAGATTCTGAGGAATCCAGGAGGTGTCTCAGCCTCTCCTCCTCGCTAGGAGAGGTAAAACATCTAAATGGCCAAAATCAGCCATCTAGATGTTTTTAAGGGTGAGGGGAGCATGGCGGATATCTTATCTGTTGCACTCCTCCCGCCTTCAATAGGATTTTCATAATCCTCGAGGTTCGGAGGGTCACAGGCAACCTCATAAGATTGCGCTGTAATTTATTTAACTTCATTTAACTTCTATTTAAGTGCCCAATAGCCAATGCTCTCTGGGCAGTTTACAATAGTTCCTAAACAGGAACATGATACAATAAAAACCATAAAAAAATGTCCATAATACAAAACTGAATTACAAAATTAAAGATCTCGCACATTTTTTTACTTGCATATTTCAACTGGGGTTGCACTGTATTGAGGGTTTTGTATTAACTACAGGTCTGCTTTGGATTTGGCTGCATCCTGAACCAAATTGTGCTGAATCAGAAAGATCTGGGAGCAGTCCAAATCAAGGGGGGGGGGGCTCCTCTGAAGAGGACCATCTCCAAATCTGAACCCTCCTGATGCTTCGTTAGTGGGGTCAGAGACCCAGGCAGTGACCATGCCACCAAATCACTCCCACTGGTGCTGAACAACCCAGGGACACTCATAAGTGTGCAAGTCTGTGACCAGGAAACCTGTGCACTTTGTTCTTTTTCATGCTAGGCCCCTTTCCCAGTTTGCCCCAAAGCTCTGAAATGAGAATTTTTGGCCCAGCGTTGCACTAGCCTACATTGAAAAAAAGGAGGAAACTTTCAGCTACCTCTAAGAAACCTTCATGCTATAGGAAGAGATGCTCAGGAGAGCCAGACTAAATATTTCAGACAGCAACAATATTTTCTCAGAATTCTCATTTAAAATCCCAATTACTTCCATGTGTTCTTTGCTCTGACCAGCTTTGCTAAAAATGGCAAACCTGGTCTCCTCCTCCAGCATACCATAATGTCAAAAATAATCACATGGCTATTCTAGGTCCATTGTTTTGCAGCACAGCTGGAATTTTCCAGCTCAACAGCTGGGCATGTTACCTGTTTCCTTTCTCCAGTTGGGAAAACACCTGCCTGGATGGGTATATGAATGAATAAAATGTTGCTGTTGTTGGGGTATGTATATCCTGTTGCACACCAGTAGCTGCAGATGTGGAGGGCTTTGTTTTTCTCTTCTCCACTTATGACGACAACAACAACAACCCCCCCCCCCCCGCCCAATCCTCTACCAAGGGTAAACTTAAAGCCTGCTGCATCAAGAGAAGCCAGATTCTCCAACTGGAATAAATGAAGCATGTTTCCCTGTATGTGTTTCTGTGTATTTGAATACTGGATCCCACTTCTGTGAGATGATGTCTGTGTTTGCTTGCTGAAAATTGAGAAGTGCTCTGCTTATGCTTGCATCTAGTATAATGATTATTAAGTATTTATTTATTACATTTCCATACCACCCACTAGCCAAAGCTCTCTGGGTGGTTCACAACAATTAAAACCATAAAATACAACGCAATAAAATATAATATAAAAGTATAAAACTACAGTATGAAATAAAAACAAACACAAAAGCAATAACCTAGCAACATTGCAAAGATTTAAAATACAGTAACATATTTATTTATTTATTTCATTTCATTTCATTTCTATATACCGCCCACCCCACAGATGAAGTTAAAACAAACTGAAACAGAAAGACTGAAATGCCTGGAAAAACAAGGTGGTCTTCACCTGGTGCTGAAAAGACCACAATGTAGGCACCAGGTGAGTCTCTCTTGGAAGCTCTTTCCACAACTGGGGTGCCACAGCAGAAAAGGCCCACTTCTTAGTAGCCCCCCACCTCACTTTCATTTGGCAAGGGCTCCCAGAGAAGGACCACTGAAGGCGATCTTAGGGTCTGGTCCGGTGTGTGTGTGTGTGTGTGTGTGTATACATACACATATATGTATGTATCGTGCTTTTAATTTTGGTTTTAAATATTTCAAACATTTTAAGTTATGGGTTGGGTTTTTTTGTATTTATTATGATGCTTTAAAATCTCTGATTCACTGAACCACTTAGCGATATCTCAAGATATGGTAAGCAATCTAGAAATTAATTAAATAAATATAAATGCTGTGTAAAAATAAATAATCACCCACCCCAGATGGTATAGCTCTCAGACACACATCTACCACAGCAGTGAGAACTGGGCTTGAACAGGACATGAACGTGTCAGTCTTTTTCTGAAGGTAGAGAAAAGTCTAATTTCTTACCTTTTTTCTGATGCACGTGAGGTGATCCTGTGCAATCTGTCATAGCAAAAATAAAGCCTTCTTCTCTAGTAGCCATCTGACAAGCTCTTGAGCAATTTATCATCCAAATGGTAAGTAAGTAACATTTGCAATTTGTGTCTGCCGGAGATGCTTCCCCCGTTAGCTTTGCTTTTCATCCCTTTGGTTTGTTCTGGAGAAAATCTACCTCAGTGGCATCATTAGCATCAAAAACATAAGTTGGCAGGTATCACTTTGGAACCTTTTAAGCTGATTTACTGTGAAGTCGCCTCATTTGATTTGGGCGGTAACGACACCAAAGGTGGCACTGGAGAATTCCCAAAATGACAAAGGAAAACAGCCTTGCCGGAGACTCTGTTGCCAGGAAATGGGACTGGAGCACCTCAGGCTAGCAGGTCAAGCAGCATCTGTGCCAACTATCCCTATATTTACAAAGCATGGTCTCTCCATCCTGTCTGATCCTTGGCTCTCCTTTGCCCCCATGTTTGCCTTTTGGAGATGCCTTGCTAAATTTTGTTAGTGTGGGAGATGCTAGCTTGCAGGATGCCAGGATATGTTTACAGATCTGGCTGGTACAAATGCATGTAGACAGAAGCCTTATTCCATCCTTCCTTGACCTGGTGCCTTCCAGACATTTTGAACTACAATGCCCACCAGCCCCTGCCAGGAAAGCCAATGGTCAGGAATGCTGGGAGTTGTAGCCCCAAACATCTGGAGGGCCTGAGGATGGGGAAGGCTCGGTCTTATTCAGCTCTTCTCCATGTGTGTAAACTCTACACGTGAGCAGGGGGAACAGAGACAAGCATGCTGGGTCTGCCTCCTTCCTCACCATTCTCATGGCCTTCTACATGTGGAGTGATGACGGAGCACAATAGCAGCAGCAGACTTCACCCAACAAACACATTGATGTGAAGTACCATCTGCTCAAGGACTCAAAGGAGCAAGGGACTACTGAGCTCTCCTATTGTCCAATGGGAAAGGTAATAATAATAATAATAATAATAATAATAATAATAATAATAATAATAATAATAATAATAATAATAATAATAATTTCTTACCCTCCTCTCCGTCTAGATCGAGGCGGGGAACAACAAAAATATAAAATATATAAACTAATCAAAACACAACACATACTATTAAAACATGTTAAAACTACTTAAAAACATTATAAAACATCTTAAAATAAAAACATCTTTAAAACATCCTAAAATTCCGCTGGATAGGCCTGCCAGAAGAGATCAGTCTTTATGGCTTTTTTAAATTCCCAAAGACTGGTAATTATTGTGGATGGGCTAACCAAGCCATTACCCAGAGATCGTCATCATGAACTTCTGGAGAAGATGAACCTGAGAGTGTGAACCATCTTTTGTTGAGAAGGGGTGTTGGAGTATGCGACGAGAAGATGTCAACTCTGCAGGGAGGGTTTTTTAAGTCATCTGCCTAGTAAAGGGTTAAAACAGACTGTTATAGTATAGTTGAAGGGCAAAGGCAGAAACCAAGCTTCTCTGAGAAGTCAGGGAGCAGGGTTCAGTGGAGCAAACCACTTAGTGGTATCAGGGGAGGGAATGCTGGATGTTGCCTAGCAACAACTTAGAAATTCCATTCTCTCTATGATAGTTAGGCTGCTCCTACAGTTAACAGACTTAACTGATGCTTGTTAGGGTTTAGCAAAAGCTACATGTTCTGTGGTTTTCCTTTTCTCACAGAATAAGTAACATTTAAGAAACTGAACTTACAAAGTCTGTAACCATCAAACATATAGTACCTGAGAAATGGTATGTTACTGCTGTTTATTTTTAAAACATCTACTTAGAAACAAGTCCTGTGTGTGCATATGTTTGCTGAGTGAAGTCTGCTGCTACTGTTGTGCTCTGCCATCATGACTCCAGCTTCAAAAATCTCACATTCTAAAACCAAGATTTGAAAATCTCAGGGAGAGCCTCCATGGATAGATAGATAAATTTTATTTCGGTCACAGACCAGAGATGCAAGACAGAACAATAACAGAGCAATAAAATCAATACAAATATAAAAGCAATAAAAACATATAAGGTAAGGTAAACCTTAACCGTTAATTTTTTTTTTAAAAAAAATACATGTTAGCACATTATATATTTGATTTCTTAATGACTTGACTCCTTAGTTTTATTGCAGCCGCACAAAACTTAGCTACATTTAAGGAGATCTCTGGTTTCCTATCCTCTAATAAATGTTTTAAGTAATGGTCCTCAGAATTGTTTGAGGTTTGCTGCTTAATTGGATTAATAAATACAGTGCGTATATCCCTATAAAAATGGCAGAATAGTAAGACGTGAGTGACCGTTTCCACTTCTTTCAGACCACATGGGCATAATCGCTCAGAATATGGTTTGCCTTCAAATCTACCCTGCAATAGAGCAGATGGTAGGACATTGAATCTGGCCAGGGAAAAAGCTTTTCTGAATTTGGGGATATCTAGCTTGGATAAATATCTCGCCAAAGTAAACCCCCTCCCATTATCATTAATTTGACTGTACCTGGCCATTCCACATGCATGGACTTGCAACTCGACATCCCAAATTCGTTGCTTGATTATGGATTTGGCTTTCTCATATCCTAGGGTTATTAAAGCCTGTGTTGTAAACCCTAGGTTTCTCAATTTCTCTTGTAATGAGAGTTTCCATTTTGTCTGGCATATATCTATTAAAGTCAAGGGTGCCAGACCTACCGGGAGAAAAATCAACTTTAGCCAGTAATGAATCTTTAAAATCCATATCCGGGCGTTAACTGGAATTTGTCCAACCTCCAAACGAACTGCTGTATTTGGCACACAGGATGGGACCCCCAGCAGAGTACGATAAAATTTATTTTGTATGACTTCAAAGGGGGCAATGTTTTTATAATTACATACCTGTGAGCCATATAGCAGTTGGGATATCACTTTTGCTACAAATACCTGGATAGCTGCGGGGATGTATTGACCTCCTTCTCCATAAAAGAATCTTATAATTGCTTTTATGTTCCTTTGAGCATTTGCGGAGGCATTTTTAATCTGAATGTGCCACAAACCATTTTCTTGGAAGATCATGCCCAGATATCTAAAAAACGTCACTTGTTCGATCGACTGGTTGTCTATTTGCCATTTATGTCTCAATTTTTTCCTGGAAAACACCATTACTTTAGACTTAGTATAATTAATTAAAACTTGTTCGGCTTTGCAGTAAACCGCTAGGGATCTTAGCATTCGTCTTAACCCCACACAGGAAAAGGAAAGTAAAACTGCATCATCAGCATATAAAAGTACCGGAACAGACATATTTGCCAATTTTGGTGGATGAGTACATTCTTTTTCCATACAATCGACTAAGGAGTTAATATAAAAATTGAATAAAATAGGAGCAAGTACGCAACCTTGCTTTACTCCATTGTGAGTCTGAATTTGCTTAGTTAGGTGGCCCTTCCGGTCACATCTAATCCGAAGCCTAGTATTTTCATACAGACTGCGGATAAGAATCAAGAGGCGTCTGTCTATGTTTGTTCCACTTAGTTTTTCCCATAGCCTATCTCGGGGTATAATATCAAAGGCGGACTTAAAATCTATAAAAGCCGCATAAAGAGACCCCCCTTTTATTGTGGCATACTTTTCCACAAGGTGTTGAAGCACAAGACCTTGATCTACAGTTGACCGTTCCCTCCTGAATCCTGCTTGTGCTTCTGCTAGAATATGATTTTGATTCAACCAGTCCACTAGTTTGTTGCAGAGATGAGCAGCATATAGTTTACTAATTATACTTAGGAGACTAATCGGTCTATAATTTGACGGCTCAGATCTATTCCCTTTTTTGTATAATGGTATAATGATTGCTAAACCCCAATCCTCAGGAATAATTGCAGAGTGATCGATACTAGTAAACAGGGCTGCCAACACTGGGGCCCACCATTCAACGTTGGCTTTAAGTAACTCGGGTGGGATGTTATCTCCCCCAGGGGCTTTGCCCTGCTTAAGATTTGCAATAAGCAGATGAACTTCTTCTATAGTGACTGGAGGCCATTCTGGGCCAGCATTGCACAAAGGCAAATAAGATGGTTGAGATTGTTTGCTTGCATAAAGGGATTGGAAGTGTGCTTCCCATACCCCAGCTGGGATAGCATATTCCACCTCAGATGGGGCGCCCTGCCATCCTTTTGCAACAGCTCTCCAAAAGGTGGAAGAGTCTTTCCTCAACGAGGCTTCTATTAAACATTGCCATGCTTCCCATTGAGCCTGCTTCTTCTTCTTTTTTATCAATAATTTGTATTTTCTCTTAAGTTCAAACCACTCTACCGGAAGTGAAGGCATATTAACTGATCTATAACTCCTATATTTTTCCAGCAGGGTGTGCTTCATAGCAATACATTCCTGGTCATACCATGGTTTGGATTTATTATGTCGTATGGGCCGTTGTGGGTTTTTTTGTCTCAAACAGGGCTGAAGATAAGAAATCATGTTTTGAAACAGGGCTATTCTTGTTACGGGAGAGGGGGTATTTAACAGAGTGTCACGCATATGTACACATTCATTTGAGTATAATTTACTGAATGTTTCTTTATCTAATTGATCAGACCACCTAATACGGGAAAATCTCAGTTCTATATCCATAGTTTCCGGGGATTCATGTCTACCATTACAGAATGTCTCATTTTCTACCTCAAAAAAAAGACATAATGGTAAATGGTCACTTTCTATGCGATCCTCCACTTTGCATCCCATCACCCTATGTAAGAGATTGTAAGACACAATAATATAATCAATTGTTGAAGCTCCAAAGCTTGATATAAAAGTAAATTCCCCTATTTTATCACCTTCAGCACAGCCATTCACTATAACCAAATCTAATCTATTAATCATTTGTAGAAGACATAGTCCAGCGTAATTGCAGCCTTTATCTTTGGAAAGTCTAGAAGGTATGGAGTGAGCCACATCTGGTTCAGGGGGAAGTTCATGGTAATAGGCATATAGGGCATCATCCGTTTGACCAATTCTAGCGTTCAGATCTCCAGCTACTATTACTGAAGCTTCAGGAAACCTATTTGTCAAATTGTCAATATACGCTTCCAACTTGGCCCATACACTTTTTATCAGTTGTTTTTTCTTTTGTGGGGGGATATATGCATTAATTAATAAAAGACTATGGGATTTACATTTTATAAGTAACGCTGTGGATAGGTGATCAAGGGGCTCGAGTTTAACAAGGGAACCACTCAATCTCGTTGACACCAGGGTACATAGACCTCCTTTGGTTCGCCCACCCTTATCACTAGGGGATCCTGCTAAACAGTGAGAGGAGAAACCGTTAACCACTATATCCTTTGTAACCCAAGTCTCTTGGAGAAATATGATCTCATACTTTTGGATGAATTCTATAAAGGAGGGATCTAGTATCTTTTTAGGCCAGCCTGCAATGTTCCATGACAAAAGGGATGGTCGGCTCATCCTTTGATGTCGCAATTTTTGTCAAAAATCGTTAGTGGGTGTTACCATGATAGTAACTGGGGTTTTATCTTCAATTTGGAGGCAGGACATCTTTGTTATTTCTTTTGTATTAATCTGATAATCCACATTCTCCTCCACAATTTCAATGAAATCCCACTGTGTGGCAGGCCTACTGACATTTGAGATGATAGGTACAGTTTCCTCCAAAGACCGGTACATAGATTTGCATTGTTCTTCTGACTGGGCTAACTCATAGTCCTCCAAAAATCTCATGTCAGTCCATGTGACAGATCTTGCATTCGGGTCAGCTGGCCTTAGCTCAGACTGCTTAATTATCTCACTGCAATGAGAAGTTCCTTCTACGCTTGTAGTTGAGGTAGGCATTGTATCTTTTTCCAGGATAAAGAATCGCTCCTTCGTTTGTGTCATCACCCCTTTTGCTTGTACAGTTTCTTCTTTCATAAGCTCACCAACGGCAGCTGGCTGTTGTATATTTAAGTGTTGTCTATTCCATAGTGTCAGCCTCAGGTAGTCCAATCGGCTCAAAATGCTATTTTGTTCTCCGTGAGGTAGAGCGGAGAAACTTTCTAGTAGGGCTTTCTCCTCATCGAGGCTTGGTATTTCTGCCTTGGGGGAGGGATAAATTAGACTCAGGTTTGATTCATAATTGCTTAGATCTTTCATTTGCGGAATAGCTGAGTTAAGTTTTTCAGTGGTTGGATCTTCACTAGTCAGATCAATCAGATTATCACAAAATTGTGATGACTGAATAAAGTGTTTGGTATTTCCTCCCTTCAGACACAAGGGTGTTATTTGATTCTCAAAAAATCTTGTCACAGTCATTCCAAAGTATGTAAACTTTTCTTTGCTCTCTAATAACCGGCTAGCCATTGACCAGTTTTAAAAGTTACCACTGCACGATCAAATTTATAGTTAAAAGATAAATATTCTATTCCAGTTATATCTTCAGTTGTGCAAAATGTAATGGATGTCTTATGTAGCAGCTGTATGAAGTGGATTTTTCGTTTGTACTGTGATACAAATCCTGTAGGTTTGCGGAAGTTTAAGAATACCAATTTTTGGCGTGCCAGAACAAGATTCCATCTAGTGACCATTTTATTATCTTTCTGTGCAACTTTTGTAACAGATGGTAACTCTGATATTTGATCTCGATAGATTGCCCTCTGAGCATTATTCCTAGGAGACTTTATTTGACATGGATTTTCACTCCCTTTATCATTGATAACAACAGTGGGCTCCAACAGTCGGGTTTTTGTTGGCTGAGATATTAAATGCGCATTATTCTTTGTCTTATCATTATTACTGCTGATATCTTTTAGTTTTAGATTTGCTTTCTTAGGTAGCTTTGTCTCTGTTTTTGCATCCTTTGCTAGTAAAGTGAAGAGCTTCTTAAAATTCATCCTAGAGGCTTGTTTTGGTTTTTTAACTTTCTTTATATTCTTACTTTTCTTTGTCTTATTGCTTACTCTTTTCCTAGAAGCCTTAGGGCATTTCTTGCTTGGTTTTGCTTCCTTAACCTGCAGGTTTGATTGGGAGTCATTAGCTTTAATTACCTTATTTACTTGTTCATCTATATTCAGTATTTTATAAACTTTTACAAACAGGGTCAAAAGATTTGTACAATCAGTAATGAAGGCTTTAATCTGTTCTGCATCTTTAGACAGGAAACAAAGCCACTCCTTAATCCATACTATGTCCTCAATAATTGACTTATTGCTGTCTGTCTCTCCTGTAGGCTTATCCATCTCAAGAGTTTGATTTGAGTTCCACTCCCCCTGGTGTTTGTCCTTCATGGTGCTTTGTGGACATTCCTTAATTAGCTTAGTCTCAGCCAGCGCAATTTCCACTGCCAAATTTAAAGTGGAAGAGCCTTCCTCTGTGTTGTTACGGTGTTTATAGAGTTCACTCTGTCTGAGGATTGGCGTGTCCACCTCACAGTCACCTGCTAGAAAGTCGTCTCTTGATGGGTGCCTCTCCTGCTTATCCACACTTGAGGGAAAAAACTGAGTTATTTTTGACTGACCTTCTTTCTGTTTTCGACTGGTGTAAGGAATATATTCAAGGGGAGGGGGATCTGACAATTCTTTATATGCCCTTCTTGTATACATCCTCACAACTCAGGATTTATAACTACAACTCCACAATGCAGATTTACTTACAATCTTCTATCCTCAGGAGCTACCACTTTCGTTTCGCAGCAAAACTGCTGGCTGATAGCAGAGGCATAAATCTTTCCTTAAAGCGATTCTTTAAAATCTTTCTTGTTTGTCCTGTTCGCCGAGAGATTTAATTTAATTTCATTGTACTCACTATGTTCACCGAGAGATTTTACTTTGACTTTTACTCCAGTCATATAGCAAATTGGAAAAAAACAGCCAAACCGGGTCAGAGGCCGTAAGATAAAACAAAAGAGAACGAGTTAAGATAAATTTACAGCTCACACTCCCACACGCTTTTTGCAGGCAACTTCATAAGCTACTTTTGCCTTGCAGTTGTAGAGTGGACTGGAGCTATCAATTAAAAGATTAAAAAGGTTAAAAATAAAGCTTAAAAAGAGCGGAGCTCCAAAAGCAAACAAACCCACGAGACGCCATTCTGAACTCTCCATGGATAGAAAACTGCAGTCACCCACCTTCCAGGTATAAAGGGTGAGAAGAGCAGTGAGGGAGGGCTGGAGTGCTGTTCCCTGCTCCCCATCCTCATAAGTAGAGCTCACACATGAGAATGATTGAGTAGGGCTAGCTTCTCTCAACCATCTGAACGTGTGTTCAAATGCAACATGTGACAAGTACCACTGTCATTAGATCTCTCCAGGATCTATCAGTGTTAAATCCTTGACAGGTTGGGGGTATGGAGGCCTCTTGTTTCAAGTCCACATGCATACAATTTCTGGGCTGAAATTCAATATTTGGTGTCCTATGGAGAAAAAGATCACTGACAGCCAGGACTGGTGTTCAATAGTATCTCCAGTCTAGGAAACATTTTCTGTACCTTTGTCTTCGTGAAAGGGATGGGAATCAGGAGTATGAGTCATTTTTGCACTGGCTGAGCCACCAGTAACAATCCACACACTGGATTCGGAGGTGTTAATGATAGCCTACATTTTTTTTTTAATTGCTCCATTTTCCCATGGGGAGGTGTGAGGCTCTCCACGTTTACCTTGTCGCTCTGAGTTTGTGGGATAAATTCTGAGCGTCTCCTGCCAGAGCAGACTGAAAAGCACTTAGCCCAGTGATGGTGAACCTATGGCACGGGTGCCACAGCTGGCACGCAGGGACCTCTCTGTGGGCACTCGAGCCACTGGTCACCAGATCGCGAAAAGACTGTCCTCTTCTGCAAAACACTAATGATCTTGTTCTTTCTCACAGTGTGGAACAGAATGATTTTATTCTAGAATTCCTGTTACAGAATTCTTTTCTACATTGTTATCACATTTAAAAGATTTTGAAGAATGATGCACAGAGCATGGCTTGGATGTAAAGCCCTAACAGTTGACCTGGGCGCTGCATGAGTTGCTCTCGAACTAACGAAGTATGAGCCAAGGTTTGACAAATTATCAGCATGCATGCAATAGCAAAAATCACATTAATTGTGCAAAAGCATGCCCAATGCAAACTTTTACCTAATGCAGTGTTTGCAGTCCAAGACATAAAGTGTTTAAAATGTGTTAAGCACGTTTAGTTTTCTTGTTTATCTTGCTCATCCTAGTACAGGTTGACTTTTACTTTTACTAATCCGACACCTGTAGAAGCAGGGAAGGGACCCAGGGTTAATAGTAAAACTTGCCCCATACAATTTCAGTCTGGCATAAAATCATATTACAAGTTGAGAATCCCTTATCCAAAAATACATGTGCCTAATTATTTAAAAAGTTTGTATAAATTCCCTTCAGGTTATGTGTACAATGTAGTACTATAATAATTTTTTGAGTTGATTTTTTCCCCAACAAAAAACTGTTTGTATCATTGAAAGCTCTGTTATTGTGTTGTTTTTTTTAAGACAAAAGATGTTAATTAGTTCGGACAACTGTATGAGTTGTTTTTCTAAAACTAAAACCTCGGTATTCAGGTTTCATTTGCAGTGTTGGCACTTTGAAATAAATAAGTTGGTTTTGTGTTGCAGTTTGGGCACTCGGGCTCAAAAAGGTTCGCCATCACTGACTTAGTCTGACTCCGAGCTTTCTGTCCATGCAGATACAGCAACTTTTATCCTACCCTGCAAAGGAGCTTAGGTCTTGCGAAGGGCTCTGTGACCTGCTAGTGGCGGTTTTGTGATACAAAGATTAACTTCTAGACTGCATTTTTGCACCCCGCTCAGCTCCTACGTAAAACTTTCTCCATGAAAAACCAAGACATCTTGCAATGTATCACAACTACTTTTGGAAGCTTGCTGGATGACAAGAAAGCACTTTGCAGCCCAGTGAGGCTCCTTTGCAAATGAACCAATGCTTCCTAAAATGTGATGGGGGTAGATTAAGATTAGAAACTGTAGATGGCCTGAGAGGGCCTCTTGTGGTGTAGATTCAAAGTGGGATTTCTGTTCTCTTTTAGCTTCTTCCTATGGACCTTAGTTCCTTTACCCTAGCCTCTAATTTGAGAACAAGGGTCCTTTAGATGCGCCTCACTGGTCAGGATGCAAACCTTTCCACTCTAGAGCAGCTAGTTTCAGACCTTCCTTTTGATCATCCCCTGGGACTCAGTGTTGCCGGCAGCTACACAAACCCAAGCTGAGATTTATTTCTCTCTCGTGGTGCTACCTTTTGCCGAAGCAGAGTGACATTTTATTTGATAGGAACATCAGTGCCTGAAGTTTTACAGTTCCAAGTTTGCAGCACGGGTCATTGAGTCATAAGATGTGAAACATCTGTTTGCATTTGCAGTAAAACATCTCGCAGAGACTTCTTAACATGGCTCATGAAAGTAGGAGCAAAGAGCTGCCAGGGTCAAGCACAGCATTGTGACCATTCTTTAAGTCTGGAGAGGGTTGAGAATGGCTTGTAAGAGCATCCAGCCAATCGGCAGATAATAGCCATTGTAGCAGGGAAGAAAGCACTAGAGAGAGAAATGGAGGCAATTTACAAGGATTAACAGGGGACATGATGCAGGTGTGAAGGACATCGAAGCTTGTGAGGGGGGACGACGACAGAGAAAGTCAGTCGAGGTATTTAAAGTGCTCAGACTTGTAGTCAGTTTATTTATTTATTTCATTTATATTCCGCCCAAATAGCCGAATCTATTTATTTGTGATCACCAGGGCACTTCAGACAACTCAAGCAAGACTAGTGGAAATCTGTTTCACATTCCTCTATGCTGGATGCTAAAAAGGCTGTTTTTTTTAAAAAAGTGAACACCTAAGAGAACTGAATAGCATAATTTGCTAAAGCAAAGCCAGCTTTTCCTTATACAGTCTGTCATCAGGCAGTGCAATCCAAAGTGGGGCACGGCGGGGAAAACACCGCAACCAATCTCTCAACATATCCCAAGCCCTTGTGACTCACGCTGGCCAGAGCAGAAGCTGTGGGGAGGGGGGGGCTCCCCTGGGATTTTCAGCCCGGTGGATCATTGTATTTTAAGTTTCCCACCTCCCACCATTGAAAGCAATGGGAGGGGAGAAGCAGTCGACCAAGCCAAGCAGGCGATCCAAACAAAATATTTAATTATTTATTTAATTTCTGATACCTCCCAATAGCTGAAGCTCTCTGGGCAGTTCACAGCAATTCACAGAAACACTGGCTTCCCCCGTGGCGCTGCTTCCCCTCTCATCTACCAGGGAGGTGGTGGGGGAACAGTCCAACTGGAGCAGGACAATGTTGCCTTTGACTGCACCTGCCTCCTTCCCTCCTTCCCACAGGGCCGTTGGTGTCAGTTAGCCCTGTTGGGGAAAGGGGGTAAAAAAAGGGGGGGAAAGTGTTTCAAAACTAGGGGAGTTTCATAATGGGTGATGGCCTTGGAGAGCCAGTTTAGAAGTTCAGTGTGTGTGTGTGTGTGGGGGGAAGCAAAAAACACACTATACTATAATGTTTTCCTAGGATTCTACACTTGAGAAGAGCTGGGTCAGACCAGAGGTATATCTTGGCCTTCCTCAACCTGGTGCCCTCCCAATGTTTTGAACTACAATCCCCATCATCCCCAGCCAGCACAGCCACAGCCCTCACTGACCAAGGTAATGGGGGTTGTAGTCTAAAACATCTGGAAGGCAACCAGTCTGGGAAAGGCTGGGGTATCTAATCCAGCATCCTGCTTCCTTTGCTGAACACCAACATGATTCGGGGGAAGCCCATGAGTAGATGATGTGGGCAAAAGCTAGTCTCTGAGTTGCCCCACAGTGAGTGGCATTCAGGGACATCCTGCCTTGGAACCTGGGGAGGCTGGTGACTCCTATGTCAGTGGGGCTCCTTATCCATTGCAGCTTTTATTCTGAGCTTTATAGGAGCTATCCATGGTGGTGAGCCTATTTTGGGGATTGGGTACAACCCCACAGAGAGCTCCTATAAAGCTCAGAATAAAAGCTGCAATGGGTAAGGAGCCCCACGGACACAGGAATCACCAGCCTCCTCTGCTTGGAACCCAGAAATGGCTGAAATGGTAAGAGTAGGGAGCCATTTATAGTAGGGAGAATTTTGTTCGGTTCACATTTTAGTATGAACTTACCTTATTTTGCACTTTCAAGCCAATACTCCAACTGAAACTCTGTTATCTTCCAAAATTCGCATTTCTACAAATCTTGCAGTGTTTTCTAATCAAAGAATGTGTACAAAATGTGAATATTCATGACAAAATGCATTGTATTAGGAAAATTGCTTGGAAAAAAAGTGAGGCAAAATTGCTTACAAAAATGTAATCTGCACCAACTAGAAACACAGGACACAATTTGCATCTGGAAATCCATACATTTCCATACTTGTGGTGTGTTCCATGGAATGGAAAACTTGCATCCAAAAATGTGCACTTTTGAAAAGAGTGTAAAGAAAAATGCATCCTGTTTTTTTTTTAAATCAGCACTTGTTTAGTCTCTGGCACCTCCTGATAGTTGCCTGGAGGAAGGGAGGAGACTGGTTTGCCTCTCTCTACTTCTTAGATGCTTCATTAACACTCTCAACTCAATCCAGCCTTCCCATCAAACACTAGAAGTGCATTTTAAAAGAGCACTTCCTTGGCATCTCCTATCTCTAGGCATTGGCCATTTGGGGATCACTGGAAGAAAGATGTATTTCATCCATCTGTGGAAGCCAGCAGTAACAGAGATGGAGTTTTCTAATGGTTTTTGTGATTCCTGATGAAGTGCATGGCATTCAGCTGAAACTAGTAAAACTGGGATCTGGATCTCTGGAGGCCCTCAGACTAAAGCAATGCAAACAAAGCTGTCAGCAGAATCAGAGAAGGAAGAACCACACAGAAGCCCTTTTCATACATCCGTGGATCCAAGGTTTGCTCATCTGGACAGCTGATACACTGTATTTCTCAAAGAGTCAAAAAGTGGCTTAGAATAACCTCATGCAAATACAGAATTTCTGATGTAAATTGACAATGTGGAAACCTTCATATTTTCCCGTTGGTGCACAGTTCAAGCATTTGGGCAGCAGGAATGGGTGGTATGACAGGGGTCATCTCTGTCCATGATCTACTAGCATTGGTATCATATGGTGAAATGCACATGCATAGGTTGGGAGCCTATTTATTTATTTATTTATTTATTTATTACATTTCTATCCTGCCCAATAACCAAAGCTCTCTGGGCAGTTCACAAATGGTTTCTGGACCATTTTCAAAGGCAGCCCCATGTATAACACATTGCATAATCCAGCCAAGAAGTTACCAGAGCATGGATAACTGTAGCTAGGCTATCTTTGTCCAGATAAGGACATCGTTGGTATATCAGCCTAAGCTGATAAAAGGTGTTCCATGTCACTCAGTCCAGCTGTGCCTCTAGTGACAGTGCTGGATCCAAGAGCACCCACAAACTATGAACCTGATCCTTTGGGGGGGAGTGCAATCCCCTCTAGAACAGGTTGAATATCACTCACTCAGAACCCTATACATATTGACCCTCTGCATGATTGACATATGAAACTAGGGCTTAAATGGAGCACAACAGAAAGATATGAAGAGTGTTAGAGAATCAGTGTACACCCCAAATTCCATATTTGCATGATATAGTGTAAGCCGCTTTGGACCTCTATGAGAAATGTGGGCTATCAATCACCTAAGTCTTGGCTCTTAATTTGTCATGCCACTGAAAACTCTTTTGAAAGGCTGCTTTGGTATGAATTGCATGGTAAATCAAAGTTTAGAGTGATGGAAGATCATTCAGACAACCGCTTCACCCTGTACACATGCAATCTGGGCTGGGACAGTAAATTGCCAATGGTTGAGGAATCATCGACTCCGAATCTGGCTAGGATCTGGCCTTGAGAGTCTTCAATTTGACATGTTTGCATCATTAAAGGGTGTCTGTTAATGGTTATCGATGTGGCCTACAAGCCACAATTCCTGTGCCATAGAAGGAAGCAGTATGTACTAGTTGTTGCATTGCATTCAGCCTTTCTGTAGTTGAGGCCAGCAAGGAAAGGAAAGGAGGTAGACTTGAGTGAAAGAGCGAAGGGAGCTGATGCGTCTGTCGTGCATACCAATTATGCACAATCATGGCCCTGCAGCAGCCCCTGTGACAGCCCACCTTGATTGTGGGATGAAATGAAGAGATGCTTGGGGAGAAAAGGAGAACACTATGTCTGGAGCTCAGTGGAGAAAGGGTGGAGAGGCTGCCAGTGTTTTCTGTCTTAAGAAATATCACCTCTGCCTGCCTATTGGGAAAGCTTCATAAAGCCAGCAGAATCTGTCAAGGGAACTTGCCACCACGATACATCAGACACACATCCCAGATAATTTGCTGTCTTAGTGAGAAAGCTGTGAGCTGTGGTAACCCGCACATTGTTCCCAAGTGGCAGATCTGTTGCTTGATACCTTCTCTAAAAGAGCTTCCCAAACTTGGTTGTTTTAAAAACCAGTTGGCAAATCTCCCCACTGTTGCTCGGCCATTTTGAAATGCATCTCCCTTCTCTGATCTCTTGGTTCCCTTCACATTTCCATGTGGGAGGGAAAAGGAGGGCTTTGATTCTGCAGGGTTCTGAGTGCTCCTCTGCTGCTGCCATCTTTTGTCCAAACACAGATGCCTTTTTGTCCAAGGCCAATTTCTGAGAGATGTGCCTCTTGTTATTGTCTTGGCCTAGAAGGTTATGGCTGTATGAAATAAAACTCTGTATGCCTAATAATTCACTCTGTTTTGAATGATTTTCAGGGCTAGGTTAAACATCATGCTCAGTATTCCAGGGACAAGAGTTTCAGTCAGCCTAAAAACTCTTTTGTCCTCCAGTTGTTCAGACCACACCTCTGCTTTATACTTAGGTTCTTGGACAAGTTACTTTTCTTTTATTCTCACCAGGAAGCCTTCTGGGAAATGAATGTTTTGTGACTGGCAATGCCCATCATGGCAGCCATTTTAAGAATGGGCAAGTCCCCCATGGCAGCCATTTTGTGAGCATTCCCACAATACTCTCTACAAATTCAAATGTGCCCACTGACCTAAAAAGGTCACTGAATTCACTAAATCACATCTGGGCTTTGGATTTGGCTAATGTGAACGTCAAGGATGTGTCTATCACAGCTCAGAGCCAAATTTTCATGCGTGAACATTGTTAGTGTGAAAAGGGAAATTTTGGGAAGATCTGAAACATTCTCTGAAATTTGCCTTTTCCTTACCATTTTATTCTGTTTAGCTTCTGTGTACTGCCCCTTTTGACAGCTACTTTGCTACAACTTTGTTGTTGTTGGAGGAGGATTGTTCTTCCAGCCAGCTATGTGATCCACTCAAAGAGACATCATGTAGCCAGCGTCATGACATCACAGTGTCATGTAGTCAATCGGATCTGGATATGTGATGACATCACTAAGCCAAATCAGAATGAGGGAAGGGCTTCCTGCCATCACGTTATTGGGAGAACGTTTGTGCCCCGTTTTCAGCCTCCCAATTTATCACCAAAAACAGGGTGTACATTTTGAAGGGGTGATTTTTTTTTCCTGGGATATCTCCCCCAGTATTAGAGCTCAACCCTTGTCTTTGTCTTCCAGCAAATGGGCTTTTTTACAATTCCCTACCATATTGGAGTAGTGAAGTTTTAGGATAAAGCAACCCATAAAGATTTTAATGTTGGTGTTTTCCCAAATCTTTCTTTCCCCTCCTTGTCCTCCTTGTCCTCCTTGTCCTCCTCGTCCTCGTCCTCCTTGTCCTCCTGTGATTCTCCATGAGGTACTTAATATTTCTCATTTAAATTTTGCAACAGAGGGACTGAAGTGCAGTATTCTTCAAAGAATTCATCATTCTGCCCTCATATTCCCTTTGGGGGAGATGATCAGAGGCAAGATGACCTCCCTGTCTGCCCAATGCTACTGACATAACACAATGGATAATGTGACCTTTCTGACACACAGCTGGTAGGTGGATTGATTTGGTCCAGTGCTACCTTAACCTGTAAATGACAATGTATTGATCAAAACAAATGTGAGGAAATGCAGCAGGGAAGCTCCATGTCCCTTTGAATTATAATCACCTGGAGTGAACACTGAATGATCTCAAGGGGTCTTGGGAAATGAATGATTCCCTCCACTCCAATTCATGGCTTAGGAAATAAATAAATGAATAAATATGAAAAATAAATAAACCCATCATCATCATCATCATCATCATCATCATCATCATCATCATCATCATCATCACCACCCCACCACCCCACACACTTCATCCTAAGATACCAGGGTGGTAAACAAACAAAGAAACCATTAGAACCAAGCTATGCCACAAATATAATACAATAAAGAGATAAAACGTAAAACGGTTCAGAGGCATAAACAATATAGCAGACTAAGCTCATCCAACACTGCACTTTTAAAATGCCTGGAAAATAACAAACATTTTAACTTGGCACTGAGATGACAGCAGTGCTGGCACCAGTCAAGTGTCAACAGGGAAGGCGTTCTAGAGACGGGATGCCGCCACAGAGAAGGCCTTCTGTCTAGTTCAGGGGTGGGCAACATGCGGACCATGGGTCATAGGAGCCCCTGCTGCCTGCAGTACAGCCACCCCCACTGGAGCTCTGCCACTGCCCCCAAGTTTTTAACCCCCCCCAAAATGGCATCTGGAGCACTACGGAGCGCCAAAAAGGTCAAATCTAGCCTGTTTGCAAGCTAGATTCGATCCTTTTAGATTTCATCCTTCTTGTGCTCTGTAGTGCTCCGGTTGCCATTTTTTTCTGTAAAAAATGTTTTTTTTTTTTTTTTAAATTATTCTTCAGGAGACTGCAGGTGATGGTGTGCATGGAGTCCAGGGGGCAAAAATGCCCCCCAGACCTCCCAAAGATGTCCACCCCTGGACTAGTTCCTATATAATGAGCTTCTCTTGGCAAGGGAAGCACACCAGGGATAATTGTTGGCTAATCCAACACAGAGAAGTCTGTAAGAGTCTGAACCAGTCAAATGAACTGTTTTCTATAAAAATATTAGGGGATGCGTACACTTTATCTCTCAGGAAGTTATGTGCCAAGGTTGTGAAATTCACTCCCCAGGGAAGCTCATATTGCTGGTTCTCTTCAAAATTGTAAGCATTGGGTCAAAAAGAAAATTCTGTTTCAGAAGCCTTTGGAGATCAATGGAGTAAGTTTGGATTAGCTGGTGGTCTACAATACATGGCTGTAGGCTTTTGACATTTTAAAAGAGGTGTTCCATTGTTTTTATTATATATGCTCATGATGTCAGCTTTTTGCAGGCTACTCTGTGGATGCATCTGGATCAAGAAATGGGGTTAAAAGTACCCTAAAGAAATGATGGTAGGAGTCCATTGTTTGGCCTAATGAAGTGTCTATGAGGAGCAAAAGAGGATGGTTGAGGAGCAGCACCTGAAGATGCCAAGCCATTGCATGGTGAAAATAGAATGATGCTACATGTCAAAATTACTCAGGCTGCAATCTTAGACCTGGGAGTAAGCTCCATTGAATTCAACGGACATAACTTCTGAGAAGACAGGTCTGTTAACAGGGTTGTGCTGTGCGAATAAACTCACAGGATTACTCACAGATGGCCTGAAATTCAGGAAGGGGGTGGAAAGGTGCCCCATCCAACTGGAGCTTGTATTTCTGGGCTGAGCTGTTGTGAAGAGGCTTTGCTTTGTTTCTTTGCTTCCTTTCACCCCCTGCCTATTTACATTTTTGCCTGCCTTAAACACAAACATTGTAAAATCTCGCAGTGGTGTCCTTGTGAGAGAGGTAGAATATAATAGGAATGGAAGGGTTCTTTTCTGTGTATCAGTGTTCGGTGGCACTAAGGGTGAGCCACATCATCAAGCCATCAGCAGGAGATATGGGGCCATGTTGACATCCATCTGCTTTCAGTGAATCTGTCCCATGCTCACCTTGGACCAGGAAGCTTTTGTTGTGTTCATCAAAAGGCATTGTGTATCCTTACAGCATCTGTATCCTTGATATATTTTAATCCTTTTTCTGCTAAAGCATGTCAGTTCACATACTCTCTTGTTCTAAACCATCTGCTGTAACTTTGTCAAACATGTGCTAATGGTAGAATGAAGTACACATATATGAGAATGACTGATGGGCAGCACAATCCTGTAACCCTCCAAAATTGGAAGATTTACAGGCATCCTATCCATGGCGGGAGAAGCATGGAGGAGAAGCTCACCTCTGCACTCTTCCCATCATGCAAAATAATTAGATGGCCGATTTTGGCCTTCTAAGTGTAGCACCTTTCGAGAGCAAGGAGAGGAGACTGAGGCACCACCAGGATACTGTGTATGCTGGGTAGAGCCTGTTTCCTCCCCTCCCTGCCCCCTTCCCGCCCCCAAAAGCCCATCTTCGAGGTTGCTCTTGTGACCTTGGAGCCATAGCTGGCGTGGTCCTTTCCACGCCAGCTGCAAGGGCAGAGGGAGGGCGCTCCAAATTTGGAGTCCCAGCTCTGACCTTGGAGGGAGTTATCCTATGGCCTTCTAGATTCTGCCTAGTGGCCATACCTCCAATTCCTTGAAAGATTTCATCAACGTTGCCTTCGGAAAATCCTGCGAATTACTTGGGAAGATAGGCGAACAAATGTCAGTGTACTGGAAGAAGCAAAGACTACTAGCATTGAAAAAATGATCCCTTCACGCCAACTTCAGTGGACCGGTCATGTTGTTCGAATGCCATGACTGCCGTCTCCCACAGCATTACTTTTATTCCCACTTCAAGATGGAAGAGGAATGTCGGTGGCCATTAGAGTTTAAAGGTTCTAGGCTAATCTAACAATGCATTAAACTCGAAACTGGGAACTCATGACATCTAATGAGGTTGGCCTTTCACAACGGTTCTATGGACTTTGAAGAAGCCCAAGTGCAAGGTGAAAGGGAGAAACGTGCTAAGCAAAAAGCATGTCAAATGAATCCTTTACAAGACCATCTTCCATCTGGTAACCTGTGTCCTCACTGTGGGAAGCTGTGTGGATCTAGAATTGGCCTCCACAGTCACTTACGGACCCATCGCTAGAGTCTACACAATTTTCTTTAGAATTCTCCTAAATTTCTTTAGAATCTCCTTTTTGTAAATTTTCTTTTTTATCCTGGAAGACAATCTTACTCGGTCACGAGTGATCGCCTGACTGACTGAGTGGCCATAGGATTGTACCTCAAAGTGTGTTTCCTATATAACTTCGCATGATGCAGTGCAACTGCGAGCAACAATATTCCTGAGTGAGTTGCTGTTGTGCCTCCAGTTGGTCAGACAGAGACCAGCCGTGCCGGAGTATGTTTGGGGTGGGGTCAGGCTAAGCGCAGCCTGACCCAGCTGGGCAGCCTTACCAATCAGCGCCTGCTCAAAAGGCAGGTCCCAAACACACTCAGATGCTGGAAGCAATTGTTTGTTACAGCTACCACCAGACGCTCTTGATATTCCTGACCTCGGACCTCTGTACCTTTGATCTTCGGAACGACCCTGACTACGCCTGTGCCTGACCCCTAACTGGTTTACGTTTGCTCTGTTTTGGACTAATATATGTTTGCTTTGACACTCGGACTGTTATAACGACGACGGCTTATCTTGACACTGGGCAGATTTACGACAGTTGCATCATGCTGTGAGGGTTTGTGATCATCCTTTTCTACGGCACAATGGTGCTTATTTCCAAGTCAGGGCAGTAGAAGCAAACTCCAATTTAATCCTGCACTCATGGCAGCTCCCATGAATTGTGTGAGTCTACAATATAAAAGTGCACACGCTCTGTATTTCCTTTTTCTTTTCAACCAGGGTTGGCAAACAGCTCCCCCCCCTTTTTTTTGTTGCTCTAGCACATTAGGCATGTAGAAGCAGTTGTAAAGCATGGAATGGCAGCAGTGCAGGGGGAGATGAGAAATATTAGCGGTGTGTTTCACAAGTGAAGTAATATTCATGACTGTCTGAAGTGAGAGCCCCATACGATCACGAAGTCCAGGGTCTGAAATGATCTAGCTGCCCCACAGTTTGTGAAACAGTCCCAAGTACTGTTTTGAGTACTTGCCATTTTAAAACTGTGCATTGAATGGTATGTTTTGGAGGACACAATATTTGCTACATCTCTGAAGAATTTATTCTATCATGGAGTGCCCTCTTCATAAACCTTTTCCGACACTTTTGTTGTTGGAATGCTTGCTTATCAATGTTTCATACATTCTGGAGGTTTGATGAAAACTGTTGCTGCCATTGTATTCCATGTTTTCCCCCCCGAGTGTAGTCTTCACAGCGAAGAACGTAACAGATTACGTAGACCTATTATGAGCAAATGCCCTAGAAGGTCACTGAAATGGTATCTAGAATATTTCCTGGCTGATTTATTTTCTGTAAATCAGTCAATGACAGAGTTAGTGGTGAAGTTCCTCTTTTCTGTAATAAGGTCTCATAAGATTATTCTTTCACCCTTGCTGTAACTTTTTTCTGTTTTCAGATTGTATTTTAAACATGTGTAGGTTTTAATCATTATGGTTTTTTTATTGCCTTGTTTGTGTTGTTTTTATGAGTTTGTGACCGTACAATAAATATTGATCGTGTTCCTGTTACTGCTGGGCTGTAGCTAGCTGATCATACAGGGAGCTGACATGACATGCATGTCCCAGGAGAACTGGGACCAAAGTAGGAAGGAGCAGTGAAACAGATGCTCAGGACAGCCATTCTAGAGACAGAGTCAATGGCAGGCCATAATAACCTGAACTAAAAAGCAGTGGTGGCTCCAATTAGTGGTGGGCAGCCTGCCAGGGACCCGACCCGCCTCTGGCTCAGCGGACACTGCTGCTGAGCCCGCCGAGCCAAGCCAAAAGTGGACACTCATAAAGCTGATCAGCGAGCTTCGGGGTTCCCGGCGGGCTGCTTTTTATGTAGAAAATGGCGTAAGATACATTAAAAGTGGCCACAGTTTGCATAACTTCTGCAAATTGCAGCCGTTTTGGCGTATCTTACGGCTTTTTCTACGTAAAAAGTGGTCCCCTGGGAACCCGGAAGTCGCTTCCCCGGCTCGGCTCGGGAGAATGCGAGTCGAGCCGGGGAAGTAGGTAGGTGGGACAGAGTTCACGGGGTTGAGCCTGGTGAGTTCACCAGCTTTCTGCCCCCCCCGAACGAAATCCTCACACATCACTAGCTCAGCTCCAATGTCAGCAGGGTTGGCTATCCACTCCGGACTTCACTCTGAACTTTTAGGGAGCTATCCATGGTGCTGAACCTATCTCAGGGACAGGGTTCAGCACCTTTAAAGTTCAGGCTGCGATCTGGAGCAGATATAGAGCCCCACTGACTTTGGAGCCACTGACCTCCACCGCTAAAAAGCCAATCTGCAGTGGGGATCGTCACAGTATAAGAGCCCTGCTGTTTCAGATCAAAATACCACAAACCAAAGGCCCAGATGCCTTTGCGAATCCCACACACAGGACATGAGGGCAATAGCTCTTTCTCGCTGTTGCTCCCCAGCAACAACTGTTCAGAGACCTACTGCCTCTGAACTTGGAGATAGTATATATTGCTACTGTATATTTACTTCTCTCTCTCCTTCTCTTATATTTCCATCATATTGCTTCTTCTCTCAGGCATTTGGCAGCATATGATGTGGTTTGACTCAGGTCTTGAATCTTTCTTGTTGATTGTTTAAAATTGTTTTTAGATATATGTGTGTCTTTCTGTGTGTTCTGTATGTTTGTATCTGTGTGGTTTTTATAACGTAATTTTAAGGTTTTAATCTTTGTAAACCACTCAGAGAGCTTCGGCTGCTGGGCCGTATAGAAATGTAATAACTGAAATAAATTAAATGAAATCATGACTAGGGATGCCACTAAATGTCATAATTTGTTGGTTCATTAGTCAAATATTTTACGTTCATAATGTTTATCTATGAGAAATTCATTTCAGTTTGTTTCTGACCCGGTTTGCACCTCCTGGAACTGAACACAGACCCGGACACAATCTGTGGTCAAAGTCTGTACATTTTTGAGCTTGCAATGTGATTCGCAGAACAAAAAAAAGAAAAGCATTAAAAAAAACACACACACCAAATGTGTGCATTTGAAAAATGCATATAAAACAACACTTACTTTTGAAAAATGTATGCAAACACACTTTAATAAATGGGAGGAAATGCTCAAAATGTACACAATTGATGCGTACATTTAGAAAAATATGCAGGGACATACACACAAATTGCAGATTCATTATGACTAAATTTTTATTTTATGTGCCAGCACAGTCTGTATACGTATAGTAAACAAACACTGTACATGCCAATCAAAGAAGGGGTACTGAATGATGCTCGGGTTTGGAAACAACTAATGCAATCCACATGGTACATTCCCAAGATGCACTTTGGTGATGGGTTTATGTAAGAAATTCACAATTTTAATGAGCTCTTGGATTAACAGAGACCTTTCATCCAAGCTTGTAAGGATGGATTTGTAACATGGCAAGCTAATAATTACAATTTCTGGTGGGTTAAGCTTGCTCATCACCGATCATGACTAGTAGCTATTGATAGCCTTTTCCCATGAATTAAAGGTTATTGAAGGGATCCAATGGTATCAAAGGATACAAGCATTTGGAAGAGAAGATGGACAGGAAGATCTTGGAGCAAAATTAGGGAGTCACAAAAGTGAAGCCAGAGTCTGACTCTTGCCTAGCCAAAGACTTACCTTAAAGCATTTCTAGTAGGAACTGGAACATTTAATCAATTTAATTGATTTTTTTAAAAAAAATCTTTTGATCATTTAAAAACATGCTCCAATTAATTTGGTCTGCAGGAATTTTACACCTTGTCTGACATATGCTGCTGTTAGGGTATCATGTGTTTATCTAAACCCATTTGGAAGACCCGGTGGCGCATGGATTGCCATAATGAACTGACTGCCATCAGGCACCTTATGGGAAGAAAATGATTATGTGGACTATTGAGGATTCTGGCTGCATTTTTCCTGCATTATGTGCAGAACTAGTTACAGAAATAATACAACTTGCCATTACTGTCACGATGATCCACCTTGATTTAGTGGTGAAATTACAATGATGAACTATGCTTAATTATGAACATTAACAGACTTCCAAAATGTAATCGGCTGTTCATCAAACAGAGTGTATGTGTGTTAAAAGCTAGTAATTTGAAAAGCCAAATTCTTATGCTGATAAAAATAAAACATGTTTTGTTCAATCTGCCTTGCTCTGATCTTCCATCATTTTCTTCCATTCTTCTTTGTGCAGGATTTTAGTGTCGTATATAACTGTGAATTGAATTAGGGAAAGATGAGGTGGGCCCAGGGCAAACATTATGTACTGCAGAGATCCTGAAAAGATATCTTCCACCAACCTCATCTTCAGTCTGCACCTCTGTCCATGACGACAGCTGAAGTTATATTTTTCTTCACTTGCCTGCATATGTCTTCCATTTTCAATGTTGGTGCCCTGCCCACCATGATAGAACTGATGTCAAGGTATGTCTCACACCTTCCCCACCATTCCTTTCCATGTATACAAGTGGAAGAAGATGTGCTATTTCTACAGATGCTTGAGGAATTATATCTTTGTGAATTATTCCAGTATGAATTGATCTGATCTGCACCTCCTGGGTGAATGCATGGGTTGGAACTTAGTTATCCACTGGCTTAGCACTTCCCAAATTTCATAACACAGTTCTCAGCTCAAGAATGTAACCCAAAAAATACAAGTAAAACCAGGGCATTATAAAATGTGCAACCAGATACAAAATGTGTAATTCAAAGAAAAAAGGAATGTGTAGTTAAAAAAAACACATATGTGCAGTTCCAAATTCAAGTCATGCAAAAGTTGTATCATGTTATCTGATATTAAAAGTAGGAGATAGCATGATGTAAAGTGGGTCCCAATAATGTTGTACCCATTTCTCCTCCCCATGCCAAAAACAGAGGGGGTCTGCTACTTTCCATAGAACTATTCCACTGCTACTCTCCACAGAATGTTCACCAACATTTCCAAGATGAAAGAAATCATTCTAGAACATGATTTCCTGACAAGTCCTGTGAAGTTCTTAATTTTATGATAAGAGTGGTGATGCCAGAAAATATCCAATATGATATTCTTAACAGGGACTGCTGTACTGTGTCCGTGCATCTGCCCCCCCCCCTTTTATAACCTTGGCTCCAGATAAAGTTGTGGGCTTTTTGAGTTCTTGATGTCTCTTGTGTGAAGCTTGAATATAAAAATGTTCTGCATTAGTGCTGTCCCAGTTCTGGCCATTTTCTGCCACTCTGTATAGGCTTCTAAATATCACAGAATGTGCCTTTAAGCAACAGAGTATGTGTGCGCACACAAGGAAAATGCTTAGTTGCATTGTAGTAGCAAGTGCTATGCACATGAAAAACAATAACATACCATGTGCAGTTCAAAGTTGTCTCTAAATAAAACTCTGGTTTAAAAATATGTATTTTGAGATAAAATATACTTTTAAATTATATTTAAAACATATTTAGATGTGAATTTCCATGAGGATTTTTTTTTTTAAAGTCACAGATTAATGCAGAAACAGTATGGAGCGGAGTTATGAGTGGGCATCTGCAAAAGTGGCATTGACTATAATTACACTGGACCAAAAATAGACAGATTTGTCCATCCATAGCTACTTCTGCCTTGAACAAGGGCAGAATTAAAATCAACCAGGAATAAGAGGCCTATATTGGAAGCGAAGCACAATATAAATGGACTAGGGTTGATCTGGGCCTTTCTATTATTGCACAGTGTGTCAAGCATTAATTAGCCCATTCCAGTTAACTTTATGGCAGAGGAGAGAAAATGGGAGAAAGGTTAATTATAAAATCAAAATGTAATAAAATGGGAGAGTCTCCAGGACTGGAGCAAACTGATGGATGCTTCAGACAGTGAGCAACACCCCACCCCCAACTCCCCAGAGAAGGAAAGATCTGCCATATGCAAAGAAAGAGACATGAGATAATAAGCTACTTATAGCCATGGTTACTGGAGGGATTTGAGAAAGACTGAGGAAACACTTAGTATTTATTTGTTGTTTATCCCACCATATTGATAACAGCTCAAGTGGGTTGATTAAGGATTAGAATACCATTTTTTTTTTTTAAAAATCATTATGGTAAAAAAATCTAAACTGGAAGTAATTTCCAAGGTCTGTTATCCAATTTGTCATGGTCCAGGACTGGGAGCCCTTAGAGACTGACTCCACCATTGACAGTGACTCCAAGGAGGCACCAGAAACAGTCACTTGTTCTCTTGAACTGGAGCCTACTGCTTCAGATCTTGTATCCTATCCACATAATCCCCAGGTGATATCACTCCCCCGATTCTGAGGAGTGGACTTCAGACTCATCTAGAGAACAAGTAGACCATGAGGATCAGTATCCAACCAGCATCTCACTCCTCCAATCTTCACTCCCCAGGAGAAGCCAATGCCACCATTGAGGGGGTGGAGCTTCCAGAATAACTCTCCTGGCCTGACCGTACATTCCTGCCAGTTGCTTCCTCTGAGAGCTGGGACATGTTTTTTCAGTGCTCTAGCTGCAGGATTGCTCTCCATGGTCCTGAAATCACCTCAAAGTCCCAGACTGGTACCTGCATGCTGGTCGTCATGATACTAAAACTGCTTCTGATCCAGTCACCTGTTGCACATCATGCCTTCACACCTGAGCCATTGCCCAGACAGAGCAGATGATGGAATCTCAGACAGAGCACAGGTCACAATTAAAGAAATCATAGTCAACTCAATTTGTAAGAGTTTTAGATGATCGATCAATTAATTAACTAAAACTGCATGCATTTACATATGAGAAAAATAACTCAAAAGAAGCATACTTTGTAGATGATACGTGAATGTGTTGCTTCTCATCTGTAACAGCTATATGGCAGGCATATAGTACAACATATATGTACTATATATTGTCTTCTCCAGGCTTGGATTGGGAAGGTGCAGATGGATGAGAATTTTGTGTCAGTTCATTTTTGAAAAGAAATTATGAAATTTCCCAAATTCCCTCATATTCAGGATTGAAAGACCTTGATATATATTTTTTTAAATTACAGGGAGGGAGGGAGCCGCAAAAGAAAGAGGCCGAGGGTGGGGCAGCCAGGCCTAATATCGACCCTGGAGCCATGCCCTCAAAGAGCCTTGTTGGAGGGTGAAATCACACCATAGTGGTCTCACTCTAATTCCCCCCCCCATGCAAAAACTTCTCCCTGCCCACACCTACGTGTGGTTGAGGGAAGGGACTTCTATGAACACACAACCTGCAGATTCCATAGCGGACTGGCTTTTTCCAAGTTATGCGGATTCTGTGGACTTGCAAACAGTGGTTTTTCACTCTAGAGGGGATTTGCGCTGATTCATATTAGTGCAAGGGTCCATTAGCACAAATGCACATTAGTGCTAGTGTGCACTTCTGCACTTGCACAGATGTGCTAATCTGCACGAGTTAATGTGCAGTAATGCTAATTTGCAAGAAGAACAAAATTCTGGTTAAGAAAACACAAAAACACGATTCCATCAATGAGCAGATAATGAAACAAAAGACAAAATGAAAGAATGGAAGGCACCTAACAATCTGCAAAACACAGATGGAGCAGATTTAACAAAATCCATATACCCCTAGTCAAAATGCACAAGAATACCTGGCTTTCTCTGTGAATATTCTCTGTGAAAATAGGAAAATTTAGATTGGATATGGATTGCTAATAGTTGTCAGACAAAGAGGCGGAAGTCAAATATGATTTGTTTTTGTTTTGGAAAAATTTAATAAAATTATTGTCTAAAAAAAAAAAGAATACCTGGTTTTCATTCTCTGAAAAAGTATTTTAATTAATTTTTTATTCTAAAATTTCAATAAAACAAAACCATAAAGAGGAAAAGAAAATAACTGAAACGACATAGATTTGAATATATCAATATATACAGGGCCGGATTAAGATAGGGGCTATTGGAGCTGCAGCTCCAGGCCCCTACCAGAAAATAGGCCCACAATCAGGACCGGTGCAGGGCAGTTTGGCGCCCCAGGCGAAATAATATTTAGCGCCCCCCCTCTCCAAAGCAGCACTGCTCTGCAAAAAAACACAACCCTGTGCCGCCACCACCAACCTACCTTCCCCCCGCCCTGGCGGCTGCTGCTGCTGCCGCCACCGAGGAGGAGGAAGTGACGCGACGGGACCCCCGCGCTGTTTTTTGCCGGGGAAATCATGGCAACAGGGCTGTTTAAGCCCTGTTGCCCTGGTTCCTCCCGCCAAAACAACGTGGGCGGGGCTCTGGAAGTGACATGATGTGGAGAAGGTAGGTGGTGGGGAGGAGGTCGGGGGGGTGATGGCTGCGGCGGCGGGAGGCGCAGCGGCAGCGAGCGGGAGGGCGGGGGGAGGCGCAGTGGCGAGCGGGACGGGAGGGCGTGGCAGTGGCGGCGGCGGGCGGGCGGGCAGGCGGGCGGGAGGGAGGGTGGGGAGACGGAGGCCTGGCGGGGGCGGCGCAGCGGAGGCAGAGGCTTGGCGGGGGCGGCGCAGCGGCAGCGAAGAGGAGCGCAGCGTTTCTGCGCCCTCTTCAGCCGCGCGCCCTCCTCAGCACTAGGCCCATAATGCTCTTAATCCGGCCCTGAATATATACCACCATTTGCCTCTTGGAGCAGGTGTACCCACGTGTCCAGCAAAGGATCTAAAATCTCATTAAAGGCCAGCCTAAAATCAAATAATCATAAGCGATATCAACCAATTTGCTAAAACGTTCATGAAACATAACCAGAAATCATTATTAGGCCCATACACATTAATCAGGGCAATTAGTTTATCAATATGCTTCCCAACCAGAATCAAAAAGAAACCAGCAGGATCAATAATCACCCATTGAACTGAAAAGAAGAGTCTGTTACTAATTAAAATGGCAACCCCTTTAAGCCTTGTCGAATATCTCTTACATAGACCTCTCTGACCCAATCTTTTCTCAAAAAAACTTTCTCAACTTTTCTGAAAAAGTATGTTTAGAGTTGGGTTTTGCTCTGCTTCTGAGCTCTGCAGCAATGCCCCTTTTCTGTGATGTAAACAAACAGGGTAAGCCAGGATTGAGTTTAACCCTCATTTGTTTAACCTCAGTACTGTTTTCCGGAAGGGCAATGCTTTCTGCAAACGACTCAACCACTCAGCCGCCCGCCCACTTGCCTTGGGTCGGATGAGCATTTGCGGTGCTTCTCGTCTTGAGAGCCAAGTGTTTTCGCAGAGACAATGGCAGGGAATTAAGAATGGCACATCACGATCATTTATATCATGCACATCTCGAAAAGTTCATCAATTCATCTTGCATTAGGGAATTTGCAAATGAAATGTGCACTCATTTGGCAGAGTCCTCAGAGCAATTATTCTCCAGCTGATTTAGTGCACTTGGTAAAAATAAAGGTTAAAGAAGATGGTAATTGAGGTGTGTGTGTGTGTGTATGTACACACGCACACACACATGATATATATACACAAACTTACCCATATATCCAGCCAATTTTATGTGGAAAGACAAGTTAAAAAATACATGAAAACAAAGTGGTGGTGTCAGCTACATAAAACAGTGCTTCTGTGCGGTGCACCCATGGGCCCTTTTTGAGCTACTGCAATCTCACAGACTGTAGCAGCTACAAGTCTGCTCCCCACATTGGGGCATCACTTCGTACAGCTGATTCCTCTCCATTGGGGATGGGGAATGAATGGCCTTTTAGATGTTGTTGGACTGCAGCTCTCATCAGCCTTCACCATCAGCTATGCTGGCTATAGTTGATGGCAGTTGCAGGCCAGTAACATCTGGAGGGTCAGATGTTCCCCATCACTGCTCTGCATATTCCCAGACAGGTGGCTAAAGCACATGCTCCCATAGCTTATCATCTCTGTGTGTGGGGCTAGAAACATGTGAATGAGATCAAGATGGGCAAAAAGAAAGCCCATAGAGCCAAACTCTTTGGCATGATCTTGGGTTTAGATCTTGGGTTTATTTATTCATAAGAATAAATTTATATCATGGACATGCACCAAGGGTCCATCTAGTCCAGCATTCTGTTAGCTGTCTGTGGGAAGCCCACAAGTTGAACATGAGTGCAATAGCACTCTCCTGGTTGTGTTCCCCAGCAACTGATGTACGTACAGCAGCTCTGGTCCAGGTGAATCCTCTTCCCCCAATGACAAGAGTGAATTAGATGCAACAGGTAGGACCTACAACAAAATGTTGCAGTGGGGAGTGCTCCTGTCCAGGGTTCCACTGCCATCCAGCCATGCCCCTTTTTCAAGATACTCCATTCCATTCCCTCTCTTCCCACCCAGGTTTCCCCAGCAGTCAGCACTGAGCATGCTAAGTCCTCATCGGGCTGTTGAGGGGTGTGTGTGTTCCCCTGAGGCTATCCCCCCCTTTTTGGTACTTCTACAAACATTATTTTGGGCTTCCCTAAACCTGCTATTGACATCCTCATGTGTGTGTGAATTCTTGGATACTGCCATTTTGGCTAACATGAGGGGATACTGGAGGTAGCATATAAGATTAATTGATTAATTAATTAATTTACATTTCTATACCACCCATTAGCCAAAGCCCTAGTAGCCACTGATACTAGCCTTCACTCCAGGTACTATCCACATCTATGTGGGGCTTGGAACATGGGAACGACAGCCCAGAAATTCTAAGTGGGAGGTATAACATACTCTTCTTGCACATACTATCTTTGTAACCACATATGATATAATATTGTGGTCCTCTGGTTTGTAACATCCTATATACTACCTAGCAAACTCATCCATATGGTGCCAATCCCCTCATGTTAGCCAAAACAGCAGTATCCAAGCATCCCCACACATGAGGATGTTAATAGCAGGTTTAGAGAAGCCCAAAGGTTTGCAGAAGTACCAAAAAAGCGGGGGGGGAAGCCTCAGGGGAACACCCGCCCCTCTTAACAGCCCGATGAGGACTGAGCATGCTCAGTGCTGACTGCTGGGGAAACCTGGGATGGAGGAGAGGGAACGGAATGGAGCATCTTGAAAAAGGGGCATGGCTGGATGGCAGTGGAGCCCTGAACAGGAGCACTCCCCATGGCAACATTTTGTTGTAGGTCCTACCTGTTGCATCTAATTCACTCTTGAAGTTAAGGGTAGCGGATTTCCTTGGACCAGAGCACAGAGCTGATGATCCTTCTCTCATTGTGTTCATATGGAATTTGCTGACTCTAAAAGCAGCAAGTCGATGTCAAAACTGATACACAACAAGAATTAATGCAAAATACAATAGAACTCTGACTGGGGATGAGGGGAATCCACTCTGGTGTCCAATAAATCATAGCAGTGGAGTGTTGTGAGCAGTAATGGGGAATAGGGGATCATAAGAAAGAGCTGGGGGGGGGGGAAGAATAATTAAGGAGAAAATGATTGCTGTGAGAGCCCGTTGGGTCCAAACGGGCTCAGCTCAGCTCAGCCCATATGACTGAAGATCAGGATTCTCTGAATCTATATTGAGAGAAGGGAGCTAGGAGGTTTGATGTGATATTATTAGTCAAAAACATGATGCTTATATTGGTGGGGGTTTGGGCAAAGAGGACAGAAAACTCTAGATTCAAAATGAGAGAAATTTGGGCTCAGTTAAGCATTCATCAGAATCAGGTGGTATAGATTTTCTTGGACTATACCACTTCAAGGTGCAGAGGGAGGTTGCAGTTTTGAATACTACCCCCTCCCCTCAGGGCCGGTGCTACCATTAGGCCAACTAGGCAGCTGCCTAGGGCGCAGGGCTAAAGGGGGCGCCAGAAATAGGGAGGGAGGGCTCAAGTGGAAAGGGGGGGAGCGCTAAATATCTGATCTTGCCTAGGGCACCAAACTGCCTTGCACCGGCCCTGCCTCCCCTTAAACACACACACTGAAAATGTATTGGATGTGGAAAAATAGCACATCACGCACATCTTAGTCCTGAATATATTTTTTTAATGTGGGGAGAGGTTTATTTCATGCAGGAATATTCAAACAGGCAACTTCTACTCCTCATGCCACCCCCTCCCTCAGCAGCCTGGATTGGTACAGTCCAGGAAAAGCTTTATGAGATGATCTGTCCTGAACTTATAAACTGGCTCTTTTCCTGGAGGAAGATCCAGTCAGTATTACATAGCTGAAATTTGGAGGACTCCATTATATGCGCAGGTGGCAAATGTAAAGATGAGGGTAGTGATGGCCGGCAAGTGAGAGCACTGTAGTTTGGCAGTAGCTAAGAAGCCGTGCAAGCCTGTGACACTTTGCCACCTGAAGCAGACAGTGGTGCAGTTAGGTAACTTTAGATTTAATGGTCTTACAGCCCTCCTCCCTCTTTACACGGCAATTGCATCACTTACATTTGGGTGCCCTCCTGCTCATTCCACTGAGTGGGGGGGAGGGCTGGGCATTTGCCCCAAAGTCTTACCCGGATAGCACCACAGGAATTAGTGCACCACACGGAGCTCAGCTCAGTGGTAGAGCACACGCTACGCTTAGAGCTGTGTGCAAATGGCCTCTTGAAATTCTCCTATCCATGGGCAGAGAAATTCTTTTCTTTCCCTTCCCTCCGCCCTTTTTTTTTGCACTGCCACTGCAAGTGATGACAACAGCATCAGCTGTGTTGGCTGCCTGGCCCACATGTTGCATCCTCCACTATGCTCATACTTAGCCTTATTCCAGGGCTTTGCAGCTGGGATGGGGGCGGGGCTTGGGGGAGAGAGGGAGGGCAGCCATTCTACGCGCAAAATGGTAAATAATAATAATAATAATAAACACCTTTCTGCAAAGTGACCTTCCAAATATTAAATTTCTGTGGGGTTATTGTGAAGACATCTTCTCTCTAATGCAGATGCTGATGCTACTGCTGTTTCCCTGAAAGGTGACAGGTGTGGGGGAGGCAGTGTTGTGTCCAGCTCTAGGGAAGAGGTGGAGCTAGTGCTGCCCTGAAAGCTGTCCTCCAATTTCCTGAATCTCCCAGTGTGGCGTAGTGCTGAGAGTGTTGGACTGGGACTCGGGAGATCCGGGTTCTAGTCCCCGCTCAGCCATGAAACCCACTGGGTGACTTTGGGCCAGTCACTGACTCTCAGCCTAACCTACCTCACAGGGTTGTTGTGAGGATAAAATGGAGAGGAGGAGGAGGAGGATTATGTAAGCCACCTTGGGTTCCTTTCAGGAAAAAAGGCGGGGTATAAATATAATAAATAAATAAAATAAATAAATTTCACCCATGAAAGAGGTTTCTATTTTCCTACCTCATTCTCAGGGCATTCTATGATATATTTTGAATTTCTCTTGGTGGTGTTTTTGAGCTTACTTAATCACTGCAAGGTGGCTCACACTGCTGTGTGTGTTTGTGTGTGTTTTCTCTTTCTATTATACATGTGTCAATTGCTGAGCAGCCTCCCAGGGTGCCCGTGCCTCCTGACCAGAAAAAAAAGAAAGGCCCTGTGGAGGAGTTACCTCATGATGTCTTCCCCTGGGCTATACCTGAAGTGTGAGAAGAAGCTGAGGATGCTACAGGCTGCTGGAGAGATGACTGTACAATGAAAAATAGGACACTTGTGCACACTCCTCGGCCACCTCAGAAATAAGGTAAGCACAAGAACCCCAAAACCAGCCCACAAGAATTTCTCCAAAATTCTCTTCTCCTTTGAATTTCTTTTTGAAAGCAATTTATTTCCTTTCAAATTGAACGAGAATGGTCAAAGAAATGTGCGAGAAATTTTTGGCACAGCACTACTTTGCATGCAGAAGGTCCCAGGTTCGATCCTTGGCTTCTCCAGGTAGGGCGAGGAAGGAATCTTGCCTGAAACCCTGGAGAGCGGTTGCTGCCTGTCAGTGTCGACAATACTGGGCTAGATGGACCAATGGTTTGACTCAGTATAATGCAGCATCCTATGTTCCTAGAATAGCCATCTAACCATGAGCAGGCATTTTATGTATTGGAGGGGCCATGGCTCAGTGGTAGAGCACCTGTTTTGCATGTGGAAGGTCCCAGGTTCTATCCCCGGCATCTCCGGGTAGGGCTAGGAAAGAATCCAATCTGAAACCCTGGACAGCTGCTGCCAGTCCATATCAGCAATACTGATGGATCAATGGTCTGACTCAGTATAAGGCAGCTTCCTGTGTTACCCATGTTAATGTGGCAACACTTTTAAAAAGTCTTGCTGCACCTGCAGACACAATTCCTGCCCTTATCTATGCCCCTAAATTCCCTTGCCTCAAGCAGCCTGCTTCACCTTGCCATGTGGTAGGGCTGGCCGGCCCTGCTGAGAGGTATCCACATTTCGGGAGGTGTGTTAGGAATGGATTTGGATCAGAAATCTGAATCAACCCAAGATTTGGTATAGAGACCCGTCAGTAGTTTGCAGCTCTTCCAGACCCGTTACTCTTCCGGAAACAAGCAGCTGGGCTCTTGTTTCCAGATGATCTCATTCCATTGCCCTTTTTGAATGTCACAAAATGAGGGGGAGGGTTTCATGGGATTCCTTTAGATAAATGACAGACAAATATAAACACACACAGCTATACAGAGCAGGGAATTGAAATGTCGGGGAAAGCTGGCTGTTGATGCCAGGAAGCGGGCGCCTTGCGAGCAAGGTCAAAGCTCTTGGCCTGCTTAGTGAGATTTTCAAAAGCAGTTAGAGCTGGTGTCAGATCAAACCATCCTTGGGTATCATGAGAGTTGAGTAGAGCTTCTCTTGACCAGGCTCACTGGTTTCTGGGGAAAATCTTGGCCACCCCTCTTTGTTGAGAGTGGATGCCCTACGTGTGTCCTGCTATGGCTGGATGAGGCTCAGCATTAGGTTAAACTAAGGGGCAATCCAAAAGCAAGTGCAGACTGATGCAGAAACAGGATGGAACAGAGTTGTGTTTGAACACATGTGAAACTGACATAGACGCAGGAAATAGTTCAATTTGTCCATGCCTAACGTAGCCGCATTAATCACAAGGCCATTCTTTCATAATGTGGAGACTACACTACCCTATAAACCAGGGGTGCACAACCCATGGTTCAGGAGCCATATGTGACCTCCCCCAGGTACTCAGAGACTGCAGATTTCCCACTGATTTACTCCTTTTTTTTGAGGTTTAATATTTTCTTTTACTAAAAATAAAAAAACAAACAACAAAACACGCACTACAAAAACAATACAACAATTAACAAAAACTACAAACTAAAATGGACTTCTGATTTTCTCTACAACAAATATAAGTACCAATACCTTCTCTTACTCCATAAGTACAAAGATAAATCACTTTTTTCTATTGTCCATAATTCTTCTTCGTATTCATCAAACCCACAGATAAACAAATCATTCCCCCCCCCGATCTCTGAAAAAAGTCTATTAGAGGTTTCCACTCAGCAATAAACACAGATGTTGTCTATGTCTCCACCGATGTACTCCTGTAGCTGTGGCCACCACTTCTGCAATCACTAATTGTTAACTTTCTCCAGTCCCTACCCCCTCTCCCAAAACCCCCATAAGAATGTTCTTTCTCCGCTGCTGCTAGCAGTGAGGAAAGAACGACTGATATCAGGATGTCTGGGATGTTGTGCATGTGTGTGTGCATGCCCATATGTGTGTCCGTATGAGGATGTATCTGTGTGAGCATGTGCGGCCCCAACCCCCCTGTGGATGAAAAGGTTGTGCACCCCTGCTCCAAAGCTGCACCACCCTCCATTTTATCAATACTTCAGGGGAGGACCAAAAGTGGGGTATTGCCCCATTGAACAGGCCTGTGGCTCATGCTGGCTCAGCTTGTCTGAGCGTGGAAAGCTAAGCAGGGTCAGGCCTGGTTATTACTTGGATGGGAGACCCCTCCTCTAGTTTCCTGCATTGAGCAGGGGGTTGGACTTGATGGCCTTGCAGGCTCCTTCCAACTCTATGATCTATGAGATCTATGAAACCACTCCCTCATTACCTCCAAGTTCATTTCTTCAGTGGCTGCTCACAGCCTCAATAATTACAGACATTTCATTTTTGCCAGGCCAGAAGATAGGACTTGTCTCCATTAAGGTGAGATGTATTGTAATTTTATTTAGATGATAGTAATTCTAAATGTGCATCTATACATATCAATTAGCATATGCAACTTGTATGCAAGTCTATCTTCTCTGTTGTCCTTTTCTTGGAGGTGTGTGTGTGTGATGCATTTCCTCTTTTTTTTGATGCACAGGTAGCCACCCTACAAAAGATGAGGGACCAGGTTTTAAATCCCATTAAACTACAGAGCTCACTGGGTGACCTTGGGCCAGTTGCTATCTCTCAGCCAAGCCGAATTTGCAAATAAGGTGGTGCTGGTTGGAAGCCAAGTATACCTCTCCAGGCTCCATGGAGGAAGGGTGGAATAGAGATATAATAAATAAATAGGGATTGGTACAGAGGACAGGAGAAGCAGGGAGAAGACGAGATAACAGATTTGCCTCGAGAACTCATCTCAAACATCAAGCCCACGCAACAGAGCATCTTCGGTGATGCATTATTTTTTAATAATGTAAATATATTAACATTAGAGCAGCCTTCTCAATTCTCCGGCACCTAAACATTACATCATTCTCAGGAGCAAATGTAATTAGATATCATAAATATGAAAAATACAGGGACATTAACATAGTGAGCCGCCAATACTTTGCTGTGCTTGTCATGTAATTGAAAAACATTAAGAGAGTGCATGGTAGTTTGCTTGTACCATCAAGAAGGATCAAGACTAATGCAAAAAGACACTTGCCTGTAAGGAATGCAAGCTCAGATGTGAAAACTTAAAGGGACCCTGGCAGAAAACAGGGCTTTTATTCCAAATGGCTTTTATTTTTACATCTTCTACTCGAAGAGTACATCTACTCAATAAATGTATACCAATGTATGCCACTAGTGTAAGTGGCAAGGTGTCCAGGCCCCCCTGCCTCACTGGTTTGTAATACAAAGCAACTGGCTTTTATTAAGTAAAAAGGCACCAGTGAGGCAGTCTTGCTTCAGGCTACACAATAGGTCATGTTACAAACAATGGCTACAAAAGAGTCAAGCTGTTTTAGCAGCTGAGAAAAACAGCTTCTTAATCTAAGGTGGCAAGTGAGTGAGAGAGTTGATACCAAACTATTGGGAAATTATTACCAGCCCTCCCATCCAGACTAGGCGTGCTAACAAGGCCCTGCTTTCAAGGTGGATCCTTTCCTCGAGGAGCCTCTTGGGCAGTGAATCGCTTTGACCAGTGTAATACCTTACACTGCTCCTTCCTCCTCATTTGATGTCTAACCCTGGGCTCTCTACTGCTCAGTCCTGCCCCTTCTCCCTGGGTCGGCATTCCCATGGTTTCAGAATGGCTTGCTGGACTATCAGCGGTATTTCCACCTAACTATAGCTGCTGTGGCCTTGAGGCTGCAGCTGCCTCGGGCACCTCCTCTCCCTTGGAGTTGTCAGTGGTATTTCCACCTAACTCCTTTGGAGTTGTCAGCGGTATTTCCACCTAACTATAGCTGCTGTGGCCTTGAGGCTGCAGCTGCCTCGGCCACCTGCTCTCCCTCCTCATCTGAGTCAGAACCAAATCCCATGTCTTCTTGAGGTGCCTCTGCAGAGGTGCTAGGTCGAATCCTTACACAACTCTTCCTCCAAAGAATCTTGGGGATTGTAGTCTGAGGGTGTTGTGGATGCCAGTCACCAATTCTCAGCCTAACTTTCTGCACAGGGTTGAAGGGTTGTTGTGAGGATAAAATGGAGAGGAGGAGGATTGTGTAATCCACTTTGGGCTCCTTTGAAGAAAGGTGGGATATGAATATAAGATATATATCTTATAAATATAAATCTCTGAAACACATATCTCAGTGATTTTACAGCAATGGGAAATATTTTATTGATTTTTTGTTTATTTTATATATATTACATTTCTATACCACCCAATAACCAGAGCTCTTTGGGAGGTTCAGAACAATTAGAATCATAAAATACAAGATAAGATACCATTTAAAAGCTTAAAACTACAGTATAAAATAAAATAAAAACCAAAATAACATCTAGCAGCAATGCAAATATTTAAAATACAGTAACAGGTTTAAAACAGCAGAAATTAAAAGACTACAATTCCTGGGAAAATAAGGTGATCAAAAGACCACAGCCTAGATGTCAGGTGAGCCTCTCTGGGATCCTCATTCCACAATTGGGGTGCCACAACAGAAAAGGCCCTCTTCTTAGCAGACACTCACCTCACTTCCTTTGGTGGTGGCTCCTGAGAAGGACTGCTGAAAATGATCTTAGGGTCTGGGCATGTATATATGGGAGGAGACAATCCTTCAGGTAGCCTGGTCCCAAGCTATTTAGGGCTTTGAATGTTAATACTAGCACTTTGAATTGGGCCTGGAATTGGAATGGCAGCCAGTATACAGATGGGAAAGTATTGGCATAATAAGATCACATTGGTCAGTCCCCATAACAATCTTGCTGCTTTATTTGGCCCAGCTGAAGTTTCCAGACTGTTTTCAAAGCTAGCCCCATGTATAACGTAATCCAGATGAGAGGTTACCAGAGCATGGATAACTGTAGCTAGGCTATCTCTGTCCAGTAAAAAGATGTAGTTGGTATATCAGCCTAAGCTGATAAAAGGTGCTCCATGTCACTGAGTCCACCTGTGCCTCTAGTCACAATACTGGATCCAAGAACCAGGGATGTTGAAGAGTCCTTGGTCTCGAGTCACGAGTCGAGTCACGAGTCTTTGGACCCGAGTCTCGAGTCCGAGTCCGAGTCCTTGGTCCAAAATGGTGACTCACGAGTCACGAGTCATGAGTCACTCCCAAAGCTGACTCCACGAGTCCCTATTAAAATCAATGGGGTTTTTCCCCAACAAAATAAGGCTACTTCACACTTAGAGCAGCCACACAGAGTAATCTCAGGTCCTTCCTCTGCCTCTCCCAAGTACGCAACACATCAATCAAAATAAATCTTGACACACTGTTGGGGCTGCACTCCTGGTAGCCGTCCATAGTGGCCGAGCAGCGGCACACCTCGCTTCCATGCGCTCTTCGCCGGCAATCACGCTCCTCTCCACTCCTTCTGGCACAGCCCAGGGATGTTGAAGAGTCCTTGGTCTCGAGTCCCGAGTCGAGTCTCGAGTCCCATTAAAAATATTGGGACTCAAGTCCGAGTCGAGTCAGAGGGGGGACTCAGTCCGACTCACGAGTTGAGTCCTCGAGTCCGAGTCCCCATCCCTGCCAAGAACGCCCCACTACAAATCCAATCCTTTAGAACAAGTGCAACCCCCTCCAGAACAGGATGAATATCACTTAGCTGGGCAGACAAACCACCCCACTAACAGTACCTCTGTCTTGTCTGGATTGAGTCTCAGTTTATTGGCTGGGGGATGTTTGGAGTTGTAGGATTTCTCTCTCTCTAAACATGCATAGGATTTTGCCCTAAAGCTAAAGAGAGTGTTCTATGTGATCCCAAAATGTACATACCGCATCGTGAGCATTGGTTGTTCCTTGTAAAAGCTACCTATTTTACTGCTGGTTTCTTTTTTGAATGCAGTTCCTGCCAATTCTTCCTTTGTCTAAGCAACTCTAGCTCCCCCCCACCCCACCTGTTATGTCCCCTTTGGGGAAACTTGTTGAGCTCATTGTTTCAAGACCAACTCCCTGAAAATAGAACTGAAATGCTCCTGTTGAGGGCAACAGATTTACATTCCTGCTGTGTTCTCTGACTTCATAAATGTTTCAGGTCCCTTGATCTTCATTTTAACACCTGGAATTTCAATCTAACAGTGGCCATTGTTAAGCAACGGAATCTTCTCAGCTCCCGTTGATGAATCAGCTTGCAAAATTTGAATGAAGGGGGAGAAGAAGAAGAAAAAAAAGTTTTCAAGCTTCAAGGGCTGAGAGAAAGTATTTGAACTTCTGAAGGGGGTTCTCTCTCACCTTTACATTGATAATGATTTGCCCCAAGGCTGCATGGTTTTATTTGCTTTACAGGAACCTTGTTGAATCTGCAGTACACTCTTTTCTTTTTTTTTCATAAGCAGCTGATCTTCGTTCCTCCTGCAATAGTTCTGGAGGGAGGACTTCAAACGCAAGGTATGTGTGCAACATGGGAAACCAAAGGGTGGGCACCCCTGATCAATGGAAAGGAAGGACACCACCAGCCTTTCATATGGGCTAGTTAGACTTACTGATTGCTTTTATTTCCCCCCTTGTACTCCCTACTCTCTCCCCTCCATCATCATAAAAAAAGATCTGAGTGCAGGGAGGGGGGATTTATAAACGTTTATTGATGTTTCTAAAATTGTGAATGGTATTGAGCGAACAGATATAAATTATTCTACTAATGTAACTGCTTTAATCTACAATGCAATCCTATACATGTCTACTCAGAAGTAAGCCCTATTGAGTGAGTCTAATAGGGCTTACTTCTAGGGAAGTGGGTATTGGATTACAGCCTTAATGGGTTAATGAGCTAAGCCTTAATGCTTAGCTCGCTCTGCCTTCCTTCAACCCAGCGCCCTCCAGATATTTTGGACTACAACTCCCAGCGTGCCTAACCATTAGCCATGCTAGCTGGGGTTGATAGGAGCTGAAGTCCAACACATCTGGTGGGAACCAGGTTGGGGAAGGCTGGTTTGGATATATCAGTGTAGAGAGTGAGCACTGAAACTGCTCAGCATAAGGGTTCTCCTGGGTTATACGGACTGTGTACTCAGGAACAGGACTCGAAAGCACAAAAGAGAATAGGTAGAACTCAATTTATTTTATTGTTTAGGTATGATGCATTTGCCACCAAGGCTAACAAAGAGTACCATACACTTGCCCCAACCATAGGACATGCAGAATAGCTATTATTTTGATTATTGTCATGTAGTTCAATTAGACTTACAGAATGCATTTCCTATTCATTATTAATACCCTCAGAAAATAATTATTATTTATAATTTCCAGTTCAGAAGAGTTTGCATTTCTCAGTGCTACAACAATACATATTTAAGCGAAGTTGTAGGCAAAATACCAGCATATTTGATCTTAAAGCTCTTACTACCCGTAAGTAAGCCTTACTGAAAAGGCATTCCAACCTTTTAGAATGGGGAAAACACTGCACAAAGCCATGAAACTACCAAACGATTGGCGGTCTGGAGAAAGCAGGTGTGGCCAGGGAAATGGGCTGTGGGCATCTGGGGAGCCTCAAGGGGCTGGGTTGAAGGTCAGGTTTAGCCCCCAGGCCTGAGATTCTGCACCCCTGCCTTACAGCCAGACCCCCTGTCCTCTGCAGAGGTCTAGGCCTTCAGAAGCGTTCCTGTTCAGAGTTCCAGCCCGCCAGGCCTTTTCCCAGGATACCCTATTCCATTCCCCTTCCACCTAGTTTTCTGCCCTCCAGTCAGCATTCTGTGACCACTGAACATGCTCAGTTTATTCTACTTCTGCAAGTTAGGCTCACCGCAAGCCTGCTGATACCTCCCTCTTGTGCATGGGTTGTATCAGTTTCAATACATAAGGACTGGTGTTCAGATAATGTTCTAGCTAGTATATCATATTTATGGTGTTTACTCAATCCAAGCCCATGGGAAAAGGCAGGATAAATACTGAACTATTTTTAATTATTTTTTATAATGTGAATTTCAACAAAGCAAAGCAAAACCATGAAAAACACAGTTTTCTTGCAAGAAATATAATAAATCAGTTACAATAGGTGTGTATGAAATGTATACCTATGTGAGTATATGAAAATACAGCTATCAATAAAAACAATTATGAAGCTTCCAAAAAGGCAGGCCAAATATCCAGATATTTATCCATTTTCAGATGGCGTCTAAATACCACCCATTCAAATATTGAAAGCGTTGTTATGTCCTCAATCCATTGTGTTATAGGACGTGGGCGTTTATCTTTCCAACGTTGTAATATGAGTCTTTTAACTGTCAAAAGGGTGCAGGAAATCCATTTATGTTGTCCTTGAGTTAACTTCCATGCAGCGGGTAAATAATTTTAAAGAATTTGTGCACCAGTAAATATTCAAGAGCATTCTAAAACTACGTTTATCCATATTATGACCTCCAAAGAGGCAGCTATTGGACATTGCCAAAACATGTGGGTAAGAGAAGCATTAGCAGTATTACACCTCCAACAATTAGCCAACTTAGACAAACCCTTATTAAAAAGATGCTGCGTGGCATCCAATAAACAAAAAACTAAAGTTTTTCTTACTAAGATGTAACTTAAGATCCATTGACGCTTCTGGCACAGACACATAAAGGTCCATTGATTAGGCAAAATAGGACAGTAGTTCCCTGTTCCATTCGTGTTTAAGATCCTGTGCTTCATATTTATTCACAGATAATACATATTTATAAACATGGACCATGGCTCGATAGAACTGCTAAGCCTCAATCAGTGCTTTCAGTAGTGAAGGAGACTCTGAAGCTAACAAAGTGGCAGAGCCAAACCTAGATTCTAACAAATGTATTGCAATTCAGCCAGAGCAGGCAAATCATATTTGGCACCCAAAGCCAAGAATGACAAAATCTCATCATCTGCACCCACTAATTGATCCGAGGTAAAAATCAAGTGATCTGTCCAAGTCTGCCACATGAATGTTTTCCAACCAATTTTAAAATCTGGATTTCCCCATAGAGTCAATTTAGCATGAGAGAATATTGAACTAACTGAAACTAGAACTCAGTGTAAGGATGGGGCTACCCAATGACATCGATTGGTTGTAGCTTCAGGACAGACAAAAGAAGTGCCTTTTCACTGCCATAGCCGTGAGATTCGCTGTCACAAGATATGACGATGGCCACTAGCTTAGATGGCTTAACAAAAATGGACACGTTCAGAGGGAGAAAAGGTCTATCAGCAGCTATGGGCTATGATAGCTAAATACTATAGAGACTCACTGGTCAGAGGCAGTGTGTCCCTGAATACTAGATGCATGGGACAAACAACAAGGGAGCCATGCTTGATTTGCTTGTGAGCTTCCTAGTGACATACAGGTCTTGGAAACAGAACACTTGGGTGGGGCGGGAGGCTTTGTCTGAGCCTGTAGGCCTCTCTTTATCTGAGATTTCTGGTTCAAAAGTCACCACTTCTGATCTCACGACCCCACCAGTTTTCCTGTCATCATTGAGGTAGTTCTTGTCTGTTCTGTCCCCCCACTGGCTGATAATGTCTGTCTCCTTGCACTCGTGCATCTCTGTGCAGCATAGATGTGCAAGTTTCCTTTTTTTTTGGTTGTGACAGCAGAGCTGGCCAAAGAGATTTTGCTGCCTGAGGCGAAGGACAAGACCAGAAGCCAATCTGATTTGCAGATGAATCTTACCTCCCCACTGGCAATGGGACAGTTCATCTGAGGGCAGCAGACTCACTTAGGGACTGCAGAGTAGGCCCTGTGGCACACACAGCCCTATTCTGTGTGCCAGTGCAGTGGAGTGGTTAGAGTGTTGGACTTGGGAGATCCGGGTTCTAGTCCCCACTCAGCCATGAAGCTCACTGGGTGACTTTGGGCCAGTCACTGACTCTCAGACTAACCTACCTCACAGGGTTGTTGTGAGGAAAAAAATGGAGAGGAGGAGGATTCTGTAAGCCTCCTTGGGCTCCTTGCAGGAAAAACGGCAGGATGTAAATATAACAAATAAATAAAAGTACAAAATTAGGTAAGTGTGGGCCATATCCTACAGTGTCATTCAGAAGCCTCTAATATGCTACAGCTGAGTCCTTGGTGGGGCTCTGGCAGCTCCAGCTTATAAACTTCAGTCTTAGGCAGGGAGAGTTGCTGGAGCAATGTCTTTACACCAGTTCTATCCCACCCTGATCACCTTGCCTCTGACTTCCTAGCTATCCCTCTGTCAGATCTTCTGTGAGTAGGCCCTGCATTTCCTTGTGACTTCAAGTTTGGACACTTCTTTGCCTGGTACAGTACGCTTCACTTAAATCTCGGCATCCTTGACCTCAGATTGCCTGTTGAAGTAGAGGTCGTACTCATCCTTCCTTGCTGCTGTGCTCCTTCTGTGATTCCTGCTGGCCCAGATTCCCAGACTGCTTCTGACTCTGCCTTAGGACCTACTCCAGACTTGGCTTCTCCATAAGTAGGACAACTGATTTTGCTTGCCATGAACTCTGGGAAGAAAAGGTGAGGTACCAATGTTTTCAAATAAGTAAAGTAGGGCTGGACCTGGCTGGCAGAGATCAGAGGTGCAAATGCACTCTCTTGCATGCACTTATTTTTGCCATGTGCAAAGCCTTTCTTGTGAATGCCGAATGAACAGCCTTCTGCATGGTTCAGAGCACTGAGGATGTTCATCAGCTTCAGGGGAATTGGCTAAAATAAGGTGTTGCAGGAAGTGTTCTTTTTCTGGGAATTATCCCACCCCTCCTTAATATTTGAAGCAGAGGAGGAATAGAACAATGGCAAGAAAACTCCCAAATTCCTGTGATGGTGGCATGTGAAGATTCTCAGTCCAGGAAAGAAAAAACATTATTCCCAAGGGTAAACATATGGGGCATGAGGAGCATTTTCCTCTGATTGCACATTTCTATTTGAAAGTTAGCAGTAAGACAAAACAAACACAACAGTTTCAAAGCAAACAAGCCGTAGGGGTTCGCTGGTGGTGGCAGATGCTGGAGCAAAAACCAGAAGCAGACTGGGAGGGGGTGGAGAGAGGGAGAGGGGGGGGGAAAGCATAATGAAGAGTCAGAAGAGAAAAGTAGAGATTTCTTCCTCTTAGCTAGAAAGGAGGTGTTAAGGGGCTCTAAAGCACACAGCAAGCTGAAAAAACCTGTTTGCTCAATGGGGGGGGGGAGGTTTCTGTAGGCACAGAGGAAAACTGTCTTGAATCTGTCTACAAGGAAGTTGTTAAGGGACTGTGTCCTTTCAGATGCAGAGTGCAAAACATACGCATAGATTTTAATGCAAGTTGGGTGGGTGGGGGGGCATTTAGCATCTTTTGGAAAGTGTCCTACATTTTGCATAAGTATTCTAGCAACACCAGATGCTGCCTCGCTTTTGTTTCCCACAAATGGTGTCAGCCTGGCTATCTGGAGTGTTGTGTGGCAAGGAGGAGTGCCCTTTTAGTGTGTCATTGCAAAAGTCTTGCAAAAACAAAACACAAGTGGTGAGATTATCATTCAGAAGAACCGCCCGGCTCTACAGATTTTGCCTCCTGGTTTATATGTCACGGTTCTCCTCCTGGTTCATCCCACCTTTCCAAAACCATACAAGGAAGTGCCAAGCAAGATCTAGATCGGATCCAGTGTCTCATGAGCAGACTTCTTCCACTGGTGCTATGGGGCTTCCCTCTGCTCTCCTCCCCCCCTTGAAGCCCTGCACGTGTACCCCAAATCTGCTCTATTGACCCTCTGGAGCAGATTTGGGTGTGTGCGCACAGGGTGTGTGTGCAGGGAGAGAGGAAATCTATCCCACTACCACAACAGTGAACCATTTCTTTTCACCTAAGGGCTGAATTACATTTTGGAGACGTTCTTAGGGACCACATTCCAGTGGAGGGTGGGGCTGAAAGCAAAAAGGTCAGGGGCAAATTACCAGAAATACCAGAATATTTTAGGCTAATGCTCTTACTGCCAGTAACTAAGCCTTAGGAGGGGCATTTAACTGGATCCAACTCAAACACACTAGCTGTTGCCCATGGCTGTGCTCGCGTGGATTTTAGGATTTGGTACAATGAAAAAGATACTGTGTGTCTGACTGAAAGTATAACGTTTAGGCTGGGTGCTGGCAGCAGAAATCTTTTCTGACAGAAATATCTGATCGTAAAGAAAAATCAGGTTAATCTTGAGAGTCTACAGGTGATGAAGAGTGACCGTGCCAAGTTTGGGATAGATCTGTCAAAACGTGATGGAGTGGAGCCTATGCGACGACGCCCCACACACAACAGTCATTCAGTCATTTAAAAACTTTCCCTCCCTTTTCAGTTTTCACCCCCTCAGAGAACATTCTAAATGGCCTAGGGGAGAGTTGCATACCCACCCCTATAATGGCCCCTGCAGGAATTCATACGAACATTCTAAGTGTCCTATGGGCTATTTGCATAACTGCTCCTATTGGATCCTTCAGCAATTCTGAGGTGAGGCTGATTTGCATAACTGCTCCCCTGTTTTGCCCATAGGAGATATGAGAGTGGGGGCAATTTCCCCCCTTCCCCCCCCTTAGGGACTGGAATTTCAAAAAATCCTTCCTTAGTGGGTGTCTAAGTCATAAAAGCAACGTCCCTTCAAAATTTCACGTTCCTAGATTAAACAGTTTGAGCTGGACGTTGATGAGTCAGTCAAAATCAGACAGTCAGTCAGTCAGTCAGGACACCTTCATATATATATATATATATATATATCATCATCATCATCATCAGGCGATCACTCGTGACTGAGTATGATTGTCTTCCAGGATAAAAGGAGGAAATTCTAAAGAGGATTGTGTAGACTCTAGCGATGGGTCCGTAAGTGACTGTGGAGGCCAATTCTAGATCCACACAGCTTCCCACAGTGAGGACACAGGTTACCAGATGGAAGATGGTCCTGTAAAGGATTCGTTTGACATGCTTTTCACTTAGCACGTTTCTCCCTTTCACCTTGCACTCGGGCTTCTTCAAAGTCCATGCAACCTTTGTGAAAGGCCAACCTCCATTTAGATCGTTCATGGGCCAGACAGAGCTTCCCAGTTTTCGATGTTTATATTGCATTTTTTTAGATTAGCCTTAAGAACATCTTTAAACCTCTTATATTGACCACCGATATTCCGCTTTCCATCCTTGAGTTGGGAATAAAATAACTGCTTTGGGAGACGGCAGTCAGGCATTCGAACAACATGACCGGTCCACTGAAGTTGGCGTTGAAGGATCATTTTTTCAACGCTAGTAGTCTTTGCTTCTTCCAGTACACTGACATTTGTTCGCCTATCTTCTCAAGTAATTGGGAATGGAATGGAGGGGGAATGGAATGGAGTATCCTGGAAGAGGGTGCGGCTGGCTGGAACCCTGTCCAGGGTGCACTCCGCACTGCAACATTTTGTTGCAGGTCACACTTGTTCACATTAACACGCGGCACGTTGTGGCAGTTCCCTGCCTCAGCTATTTGTCTGAATGTGAGTTGCTTCTCATGCCTCCCATGGGCAGGTAACCCCCCAAAATAAAATTTTAAAAATAGGGGCTGAGCATAATAATAAGGACAGTAGGAGCATATTGAGCACATGGTGTGAACATGGTTCAGAAGTCATTGGAAACTGCCTTGGTTTGGTGACTGCCCCTGAGGTGGCTGTAACATTCCTTCTGGAAGGTGTCAGATGCAGAAACTCTGCATCCAGTGCCAAATGACACGTTCTGCTGTGCAGTATGTACAGGCTGCAGTGCTAAGTCAAGTCTGCATGGAGGTGATCTCTCTGTGATTTTTTTTTTTTAAACTAACGCTGTGCTTCAGCCCTTAATACAGTCTTCTAGAAGCTTGCCCCAGGGTCCTCTGTACTTGACCAGTGCCCTCTCGTCTGCCATGACTGAACTCTCTTGAGATCTGTTCTTGCGGTGAGTTTCTAAACAGGTACTGTGCCATATCCCGCTCAAGGCCAGCTTGCAAAACAGTCAGTAGAAAAAAAGCTGCAGATGGCCATATGCGGTCTCCTACAAAGACACGTCACAGACAGGCCCATACCTTTGCATTACCAAGTTGCTCTGGGAAACACAATTTAATCTAATTATTTTGACAGTGTATTAGGCTACTTGCAGTTTTCCTCCCTAGCCTTATTTCTGAGAACAGGATAATGATATATTTTATTGTGTGTAATCTCCCAGGGGCCAAGTGGAAAAAGGTTTGCCAATTAGGAGAACACAAGGGACTCTGTAACATCCAGCTCCATCCGTAGGGGTGGGAGTTTCGAAGAGATTAAGATTGTCTGACTTTTCGCTTCCCCGATGTTAATTACACCTGGGCCAACAAAGGCTTTGTGATTGTTCATCTTCGGAGGAATTCTGCACATTCCCCCAAATGATAATTTGATAATGATCTTGTCAGCTCTGGCAGCATTCCCTTCCCCTTGTTACTGATGGTTCTGCCGCTTGGAAACAGCGAGAAAGGGGAGGAAAAAAGGTAAATTTCTGAGATTTTTTTTGGGGGTGTGTGTGTCTTTTTCTCACCCCCCTTTAGGAAAAGAAGTCTGTTTTGCAGAATGAATATTCTCTGCTGTATTTTATATTTGGCATCCACCTCCTCTTCACTCCCCACACAATGGCCCAGAATGATGCTAGGTCTAGGGCCCTGTGGAGCAGGTGTTCCCAACCTCTTTGGGCCATTGGGCACATTTGGAATTTTGAGAGAGTGTCGTGGGTGCTCTCTCCACCCCCCACTTTCCCATGCATGCATGGGCCGGCTGGCTTCAGTGGAGAGAGCCTTGTTTCTCAAACTACATTTTCCTGTTACATCTGAACCAGAAACTGTGGTTTAAGGGCTTCCTCCAAACCAGGATATGAAACCAAGGATCTGTTCTGAGATCATGACATGTGAGCCAGGTGTGTTTAGGGATATACGATAATTTTGTTTCTGCTTGCAAATCATGCAAACATGCCCTATTCACATTCCTAGTAACCACGAACATGAGCAGGAGCCCCCCCTTTTTTTGAGAAATCTCTGCAAATTCTCAAATTTGCAATCATGTTAAAAATGTTTTTTTTTAAAGTGCACTTTAAAAAGTGCATTATTATTTCTTTAAATGCATATTTTCACACATGTCAATGGAGGAAAAATGTGCAATTTTTAAAAATGTGAACAGAAATGCATGCTTTCCCCATTCAGAATGTGCACTTTTTCTGTTCAGATGAGCTGAAAAACAGGTCAAAAATGAAAACGGAAGAGACAAAATGAGCGCCAGATTGACTTTTGGAGAATTCCAGGGAGCTCCAAAGTCACTGGTTCTCCCATTCTTGTCCCTCTGTGTGTGTACGCACGTTTATATTTTGCTTTTTTAAATTTTTTATTTAATTTCCCCCCCAAACAAAATATAGTAAAACCTTGGATTGCAAGCCTAATTCGTTCTGGGAACGTGCTTATAATCCAAAGCACTCGTATATCAAAGCAAATTTCCCCATACTTGTATTGCAAGACCTCGCTCGTTTATCAAGTTACCGTAAATTTTATTTAAAATTTTTTGCTCGTCTTGCAAAACACTCGCAGACCAGGTTACCCGCAATCCAAGGTTTTACTGTACTTCCATCCCATTAATCAATTACTATTCCGTATTCCAGAAATATAACATATCCTGACAAGGCTAACTCCCTTTCCCCTTTATTAACACATAATCCAAAAACTGACCCCCATATATCCTTAAAATTATTTATTTTTAGCTGTCCCTTATATTTTGCTTTTTTAATCTACCGTTAGTCCCCCTCGGCTTGCCTTTTACATGGTGGTGACCTCCACAGAAAACCACCACCGAGTTATACGATGTTGTGGTTTGAGTTGATTGGGAAGCAGAGATGCACACCTCGAAGAACTGCCTTACAGAACACAGCTCTGTCTCGGTAGGTATAAGCCTTTGTAGGGGAAGCAGTCACTGGAACAAGGACGCCCCCACTCAAGCCCCCACCTCTCACCTTTACACGCTGCTGAGAAGAGACAAACTGGGCTTAATGAAGCGCTGTGTATTTTATGTCTTCCCTGTTATCTTCTCCTTCTGATGCAGTGCTAACTCCTACCCATTATCCCTCTGTTTTATGTAGCATTGTGGCCTGACTACATTAATGCAGGCTGTATTCTTTTTTTAACGTGTAATAATTAAGTTATTTTTGAAAGCTGAGGAAAGAGCATTTCATTAAAAAGGAAAAGGAAAAAAGCATCTCAAAGCCGGGAGTCGAGGACCCATAGGAAATGGGGGTACATCTCTTTGATCCACATTTTAGATCAGAGTTTGTCAGGCTGGCCACAGAAACTGACTGCTGTGTTGCAGCAGGTTGAATGGTTGTGCTTTTATGGAAGGAGTCTGGCGGTGGCTCCTCTGTCAGTGGGGCTCCTCCTCCTCCGTCGCAGCTTTTATTCTGAGCTTTCCGGGAGTCGTCCGTGGTGCTGTACTCCACCCCCAGAATAGGTTCGCCACCACGGAGCACCATGGACAGCTCTCACAAAGCTCAGAATAAAAGCTGCAACGGATAAGGAGCCCCACTGAGACAGCCGTCACCAGCCTCCCCTGGGAAGGACTGTGAAATTTTTATTTATTTACCGGTACTTATTTATATATTACCTTTCTATGCTGCCCAATGGCCGAAGCTCTCTGTAAGTCTGCCTTCCTGCACAAGTAAAGTCCCACTGTGTTCAACGAGGTTTACTACAAGGTAAGCATGTATAGTAGTGGGGGGTGGGGTGTATAATTATTTATTTATTGCATCTATACCCCGCTCTTGAGCCAGAAAAGGCTCTCAGGGTGGCTTACAAAGGTTAATAATAAGACAGTCCCTGCCCTCAGGCTCACAATCTAAAAGACATGGCACAAAAGGAAAAGGGATTGGGAGGGACGAAGAAGAATGCAAAACCCAGGCACCAGTTCTTAAAAGGTTCTGAAAGGTTTTTCTTTCTTTTTTCTTTTTCTTTTCTTTTTTTTTTTTTTTGGCAAGGAAGCGCAAAACAAGCTTCCTGCAGCTGCTCCCTCTCAGGCTGATGTATGGGGCCAGGTTGGTCTCCCCCTTGCTGTGCTCCCCAATGGCCGAACTCAGTTCTGAAGAAACTCTTGGGGGCCACAAGACAATGGTGGGCGGGACCAAGGAAAAAGGGGGCATGGCCAAAATTACCAGAAACACACACACACACACACACACACACAGTGGCATATTTAGCTCTTGCTGCCAGCAGTTAAGCCTTAGGAGAGGCATTTTAATATTTCTGGAGAGCCAGTGTCATGTAGTGGTTTGAGTGTTGGACTGGGACTTGGGAAATCCAGGTTCTAGTCCCCTCTCGGCCATGAAGCTCACTGGGTGACTTTGGGCCTGTCACTGACTCTCTGCCTGACCTACCTCACAGGGTTGTTGTGGGGATAAAATGGAGAGGAGCAAGAGGATTATGCAAGCTGGTGGCTTGCATAATATATATAGTTTATATATAACAAGTAATAATAATAAAAATAATAATTTCAAATCGGGGAGGGAAGAGTCCAAAGGCAGGGAAACCACCACATGATTGGAGGGGGGCAGAGAGGAGGCGGGGCAAGGGGAATAGGGTGTGATCAACTGGGAAATCCTGGCAGGCCGGATTGGGGCATTGGCCTGGCCAGATTTGGTCCCCAGGCCTGAGGTTCTGCACCTCTGATGTATAGGATTGCAGGCTTAGATCTATTCAAAGCTGTATGGAGTTAACAGCAGGATTATTATTAATTAGTAATTTAATGCATTTTTACCAGCTCTTCAGCCATAAAAGGCTCCCAGGTCACCTTACACATGCCATCGATAAAAACAAGACAGCCCCTGCCCAAAGGCTTACAGCCTAAAAGGTATGGCACGAAAGGAAAAAAGGGAATGGGATAAGGAAGGAAGAGGAAAATAGAGCAAACCCAGGCAGGAATTTTAAAATAGTCATTCTTATAATGACCAGCTGGAATGGAAACCATTCAGGGAATGGGAGAGGCTGATGAAACTGGTAATTGAGCAGAGCGAATGGGATGGCCCTGTTTTCTATCCCTCCCTCTGCGGCAGGCTGATGGAATGCCTGCTGCCAGGTGATGTTGCACAGTTTCACCAAGGCCATCTAACCTAGCATTCTGTCTCCAATGGTGGACCACCAGATGGCTCTGAGCACTCACTCGCATGGCATGAAGACAAGCTTTCCCTGGGTTGTGTCACTGGCATCTGATATTTAGAGCTATACTTCCCCTGTATGTGGAGGTTCCATCATGGCCAGTAGATGTTAATTTTCCTCTATGAATTTGTTCAATCCTTTCTGTTTTTTAAAGCCAACTAAACTAGTGGCCACCACCGAGCCTCATGGCAGTCAGTTCCACAAGTTAAGCAACACCATACTGGCCACTGCTTTTTCCAGCAGAGAGAAAAATGGCTATGGCCCTTTGATCTTGGGCAATTCACTGAAATATGTGAATATAAATAATAATAATAATTAAATAAATAAAAATTAAAAAATTGCCTAGCACTGAGAATCAACATTTAAGAAGACACAACCATCGGTCACCCAAAAACAGACAACTGGAATGTACAACCCTAGGCAGGTTTATTTAAAGCCAACGAGGTGGCATCCCGCTCCTTGAAATATCTGCCTGATTCCTCCAGGGCAAGGTTTAACTTTTCGGTGCTGTTACCTCCTTTTGGTTCCTCACTGCTTTCATTTTCTCTTTTCCTCCTCAAGGTGGAATTCTCTCTTGACTATAATTAAGCTGGTCATATGCCTGGAAGCCTCAGAGATGCGTTTTTGAAAGGCCAAGTGAGGAGAGGTTGCTGCCGAATGCTGTACTGCAGTGCCGGTATTATCCTTGGAAGGGGTGAAGCACCAGAATTAAAGAACAGGACATACTGGGCTTTGCCTTTTAGAACTGAGCTGAAATTCTTCATAAGGTTATTTTAAAAAAAATAATAATTCAGAGAACATTTGTGCATTTCCCCCCCTTTTTCTCATACTCTGCCCCCTAGAAAAAAGGAGGCCACTTTACAATACATTTCTATGGATATTCTCTACCCCTTCTTTGTGGTAGTCACCTGCCCTGCCCATGCCCCAGAATGGCCTGGGGATGGGGCCTCCAACATGGTGCCCACGGGCACCAGTGTACTCATGGACATTTGTCTTCATGTCCTTCAGGCTCCTTGCCCATCCTGATTTTTATTTGATTTCTTAAGAGCTTTCATTAAAAACAAAAAAACAAAAACAAAAACCAATGGGGAGGCCATCATTCTGCAAAGTGATGTGCTGCCCTCAAGTAGGGATGCATGAGAATGTTGTTTTTGCTTGCAAAACATGCGAGCATGCCCTGTTCGAAGCCACGAGCTTGAGTGCATGTCTGCTGAAAATATTCTTCATGAATTCTGATGCCAACTGACCTGATCCGTAGCACCCAAGCTGTTATTACATCTCCTCCCCAGCTCAGTAAATCTGTCTCCTATCACTGTAACCTCCACCAACCCCCAGGAAACAAAGGTTGCCTTGGTCCTCATCCATCTCCACCACTTGGACTTCCAACTCCTGCTCTTCAGTGCCTCTCTCCTGTCTGTCTCTCTATATAACAGCCTCTGTGGCTCAGGTCTCGCAGGTGGTCCTTGGTGTCCCGTCTCCACCCATTTCTGGAATGCCATGATCATCTTCACATGGAGCAACATTGGGAGCATGCCCAGATGGGTCTCTACCCCAACACAATCTCTCACTATTATATGCAGAACCAGGATGGAACTGAATAATTGCTGAAGGCATGTGATATGGGACTGGAAACAGTCTGATTTGCACATCCCTATGTGCGCGGAGCTCGATTGGGGGGTGGAAGTCTGGCGAACTCGCCGGGTTCAACCCCCCCGAGCTCCGCTTGCCCTACCTGCGTCCCCAGCTCGACTCGTGTTCTCGAGAGCCGAGCCCGGGGAAGGGACTTCCAGGTTCCCAGCACTACGTTTTTTACATAGAAAATGCTGTAAGATACGTTAAAAACGACTGTGATTTGCACAAGTTACACAAATTGTGGTCGCTTTTAACATATCTTATGCCATTTTGTATGTAAAAAATGTCGCGCCAGGAACCTGGAAGTCCAGTAAGCGCCTTCGCTTTTGGCCCGGCTTGGCAGCTGCAGCAGCAGCACTTGCTGAGTGCCTAGCAAGTCTGGTGGTGGGTAGATCTCCCACCCCTGCGTGAGGGCTTTTGTCTAAGACTCCGGAGAACTGCTGTAAGTCAGGGTATGCAGTATCAGCTAGATGGACTGGTACTAGTTTTTTTCTAGGCTATGTTAGAGGGCTGGCTCCAGGTTTTTGAGTGCCTTTGGGCAATGCACCCTCAATGGGCCACCTCCCTCGGTGAGTCCACCTTCTCACCACCATTCACCAGCTGCTCTTGCTCCTCATCCTCTTTCTCATCATTGCTACCACTGACTTGCTTGCTTTATGCTGGTCTTGGACCGTAATAAAGATTTGATTGATTGCCAGGCAGAGAGCCAGGGAGCAAGTCGGCAGGGGCATCTCCTTCTCACCACCAACACTGTCTCAGCCGAAGTGAGAGGCAAGTGAACAAGCAGGTTGCAATGATGAAGAGGAGGAGCAAGTCCAGGGGGCTCCTGTCAGCAGGCCCCTGCTGGGGTGTGGGCCCTCAGCAGGGGCCTGACTATGCCAGCCCTGGACGGTAGGGGTTGTGGGTGTTGCCTCCCTCAAAGCGGGGTCCTTGGAATGCTAATAACAGTGGCTCCAATGACAGTGGAGACTGGTGGATCCAATGTCAGTGGGCTGGTGGATCCTCTCCAGGCTGTAGTCTGAACTTTAAAGGAGCTGTCCATGGTTCTGAACCTCACATTTGACGGGAAAGAGGTGGTAGGATTCAGCACCATGGACAGCTCCTTTAAAGTTCAGACTAAAACCCGGAGTAGATATCGCACCAATGACGTTGGAGCCACCAGCTGAAATCTGATGTGCCTTTTAAAAAATTTGCTTCTTAAATATGGAGTGAAACAAACCACACACTTGCTATCTTCATTTAATGTAGGAATATGACATTATCAATCTCAGCTGTTTTTGAACTTTTATTTATTTATTGTATTTATATCCCGCCTTTTTTCCTGCAAGGAACCCAAGGCGGCTTACATAATCCTCCTCCTCCTCCATTTTATCCTCACAACAACCCTGTGAGGTAGGTTAAGCTGAGAGTCAGTGACTGGCGCAAAGTCACCCAGTGAGCTTCATGGCCGAGCGGGGACTAGAACCTGGATCTCCCGGGTCCCAGTCCAACGATCTCACCACTACGCCACACTTGCTCTCACTATGCCACACTGGCTCTCACACTGGATTTTCTTGTGTCCTTGAAAAAAAAAAAGTCCCCAGATCCCTCTTCTTGGTCCTCAAAAATGAAACTTCTCCCCAGGGACACCTTGTCAGCATTTCCTATGCTGTTAGAATACATGGCTTCTAGTGAAATTCCTTTCCCCCCCATCTTGCCTAATTCATCTTCAAGAAGGTGAGGATGAATATATATATATATATATATATATATATATATATATATATATATTCTTTGTTTGTTTAAACAAAGCCCCCCTTCTCTTCTGCCCTTCTGGCTTCTTTTAGAAATTATAGAACAAATTGTGAAAATATGGAATGGAGATAGGGAGCTTGTCTGATTTTTCTTGAAGAATGTCCCTCCTGCTTCAAAGGGAAAGAAAGGATATAGCAAGAATCAGCAGTCTTCTGAAGCAAAGAGAAAGTAAACAAATATCTGTGTTTTTTCCCCTCTGTTTTTGAACAAGGTGCAAATTAGTTAGCATTTGTTAAAACACATACTCCAATTGCCTAAGACAAGCATTTTCAAAGGAGAAAAAAATCACTAAAAAATAAAATTAAAAGAACAAGAACATTTAAAAAACCCCAAAGACCCTTCTTTTGTTTCAGACTTCAAATAAGAGCCAGATTGCAGAGAAAGAGACAAAAGTAAGTGGGCCATCTTTCTAGTCAAGACAGGCACCATCCTTACAAGGGAATAATTTTCATAGCAAAGATATTTTTTCTTCTCATTCTGATTGTGGGTAGATCCTGTGATGTATGCATATGTGCACATATCTTTAAGACAGCCTGCACGTTTTAGTTTCTCTTTCTTCTCTGTCTCTTCTTGCAGACCTCGGAGCAGGGACGGGGGAGGAATTTGCTCAGTTTGCATTTTAATGCAAAAGATAATATCCAACTGTGTCATTCCGTTAGCGCAAATGATGTTGTGCTAGTGGAAATGAGGTTCTGAACTGTGTGCAAGAGGAGAATCCAACTAAAGTTACATTTGCACAGACGTGGTTGTGCAATCAGTTGTGGAAAAGATCCATTGGCAATCCGGTAATGCCATTTAATCTTTAAAATACAAGTATTGAAAGAGCGTATTATGAGGCAAGTGTGCATAGGATTGTAGCCTTAGATGTGGTATATGTATGACAGCAGTGGAAGAATTTGTAGATACTTCTTCCCTTACCTTTGTGGATTAGAAGATTTCCCCCATTCCTTTACTATTCTGCCCTGCATTCCACTCCTTCTAAATTCCATTTGAACTGAAAGCCTCTTCTGATATGCTCCATGCATAGCTTCTAGGCATGGACAGAGGTAGGTAGGAAGTGGTATCATGCCCCTGGATGTCTTCGGGATGTCCAAAAGAGGAGGCCTACAATTGATCAGCTGTTCATGCATAGGTTTCCCATTTCAGATATCTGTACCACTGCAGAGACCTCCAGAAGGCAGGGCCAGTGGTGCGGTTCAACGGTTCCCTTCTCCATGCATAGAAGGTATGCACGGAGGGCTCAGCTTGTCTGAGTGTAGAAAGCTAAGCAAGGTCAGGCCTGGTTATTACTTGGATGGGAGACCCCTCCTCTAGTTTCCTGCATTGAGCAGGGGGTTGGACTCGATGGCCTTGTAGGCCCCTTCCAACTCTGATCTATGAATCTATGAATCTATGAAAGAACATCAGAATTGGACTTAAGAGAAAAGCCACAGCTTTCAGGTCATATCCATCACACCCCACCCCACCACATTATCAATGTGGACATGCACATTGGTAAAACACTGCAAAAAGTAAAAACAACAACAACAACATTGAAATATTTGAACTTATGGTGGCACTGAGATTCTTCTTGTGTCATTACTGATGTACAATCTCGTCAAGTAAATGAGACTGTACTGCGTGTACATGTGCAATCTCATCAAGGTTGGTGGTGTGTGTGTGCATGGGTATGTGTTGTACTGTTTTATCAATGCACATCTGTGCACTAATAATGTGTGTGCAAAGGGAAAGGCATGAAGAAATGGATGGAAACAAAATCTGCAGCATATCGCATAGTGCTCTATATCAAATTTGGAAATAAAACAATGGATCAATGGAGGATTCCTAATCTATTTTATTTATTGAAAAAAATATTTCAGAGTCACTTTTCCTCCTAGAAAGGGACCCCCAAGGCAACTTACAATGGAAAAAAACTTTAAATGCATAGGTTTCCACAACAAAAGCAATTTGGAGCATCTATATCTAGGGAGAAATTGTGATGGGGAGAACTTTGGAAGCAGCACTGACTGTATTTTACTTTTTAATGTTTTCTCCAGCCAAAGATCATCACAAAACAGCTCTCGTATTCAGAGTCAGCAAGGTGATACGGCAGAGAGAGAAAGAAAGAAAGAGACAGAGAGACAGACAGACAGACAGAAATGCAGTTATAAATAAATATAGCTGCTCTGGTCAATACAAGAAAACTTGGGGCCATGATATAATCAGATAAAGTCCAAAGTTGCATTTACTGTCTTGAGGAAGAGACTATATCAGATGATCTCTACTACAATATACTGCAATCAAATGGACAAACTTGCTCCTGATTTTCTCAGCAGCAACTGCAAAGAGCATTGTCCTTTAGGTGACAAGTTTTCTCTAGATTTCTTCCTTGCCTGTCCCCTGCAACATTAAGACATTTTCTTCTTTTCTCCCCCCACCACACCCTGGGGAATTTTTAAAAATGAAATGTTGCATTTTCCCCATGAAAGAAAACTTTTTCCTCTTCTTACCTTTTTCTACTTAAGCTGTCATTTCGTTTGGGGTTTTGTGGTTTTCACAAAAATGCTGGAATGGAGTGACATTTCATGTGAAAATGTCAATCTGATGTGACAATTGTCATTTTGTTTTGAATGAAAAAATGTTTCATTTTGACAATTTCAAACCCACACATGGTGGAGCATTCCATTCTGCAGAATTATTTCTATATCTCAGTCTCTTAGCTCCCGTTTGGAATGAAAACCAAAATTAGAGCAATTTTTCCTTTCTCTCTCTCTCTCTCTCTCTCTCTCTCTCTCTCTCTCTCTCTCTCCCATAGAGCCAATGAATCATCCGAGCAATAATCTCATGTGTGTGCTTTGCTTTGAGACTGGAGGATTTAGCTAGAATTGGAGAACAGGTGGACTGCAAGTAACCTCAGAGCTAATTGCCTTGATTCCCTTGTACTGAAGGCTAACTTGCCATACCCCTCTGCTAGAGAAGGAGTCTGTGTGCATAGTGACCATGATGTAATGGTAAATTTTGAAGTGGAGGCACTAATCACAACAGTCTCCATAGTTGCGCCCCCAAAGAGAGTCCAAAAATGCAGGTAGCTGTGTTGATCTCCCCCCTCTGCATTATATATGTAACCTGTAAAACGATTGGGTCTTAATTATACATTCAGGTCCAAGCTACTCGACATTACAACAGGGGTGGCACAGAACAATATCCATTTTCCCCAAGCTACTTAGCTTTCTACACTCAGATTGCAACTAAGCTCAGAGGGAAGCCTGAAGGGGGTAACGGTTGATGGTGCCATCAGCCCTGCTATTTCAAAAGTCCTGGCGCTTTGACTTTGTGAAATCCTAGGAACAGGCAGAATGCTCCATGTGGGAAATGGCATGTGTCTTGATCAAAACCCGTAGCTTCCCTTGCAGGGCCAGTTGCAGTTTTTTGGGGTTGCTCCATGACAGGGTTCCTTGGTCCCGCCATATTGGGTACTGTTTCCCCTTCACTTACATTGGGAATCCTACAGGAGAAGCACAGCCTGAGAGAACTGCTGCTCCAATGTCACCAGGTATTTCTCCCATCCAGAAATTAAAGATTGACCCAATGCAGGTCAGTGTTGGACTGTGGGCTTTTGCAAGACACAGGTGCCTAATTATGCTGACCCTTGGTGTTGGCCATGACTCCTTGAAATTCTCCAGATGTTTCTTCTGAGGAATGACCCCCTACATTTATTTTGAATTTTGCTTAATATTATTTATTTATTTATTTCATTTGTACCCCACCTTTCTACCAAGACAAACGGCATTCAAGCAGCTTTATGATGCCATATGTAAGCCTCTCAACCAGATTATATCTGTTGCTTTCACCATCATGTTCAGAAGGGGTTAGAGGTGAAGTAATGATGCCTTGAACCTCCTCATGGGTGTATTTTCCCTTCAATGAGTTGTACGTCTGACTCAGAAATTCTCTGTGGTGACAGGTCAATGCCCTTGATCCCAAAGCTTTTGCCTGATTAATTGCCCATAATGACTCTGTTCCCTGTCCTGTTTTATTTGTAGTTTTCTGTTTGGCCTGGTGTCAGTCTCCATCAGGAAATGAATTTGATCCCTGACGCTGAGCCCTTGAACCTGAAGGCAAAGAAGATTCTATTAGTCTGTCTGAACTCATGTTGTGATGGGGCTTTCTTGAAGTCCATTTGCATGAGGTCAGGGCCAGATTAAAGGACTTGGAGGTTCCTATGCAGAGGGCAACTGTCTTTTGTCTCATAAGACCCACATTTCCATCTGTCTCTGGTTCACACTCAAAAGGTAAACACAGAAGATTCTTCTTAGCAGAGATCTGGCTAAGCAGCTGGCCTTAAAGTATCATGCCTTGAAGAGCAGAATTGTGAAGTCAAACCTTGTGAAAATCCAAAGCTTAGAATGAAATTTTCATAAGCACTGGGAAGCTGAAGCAAATGTGGAGTCTCTTATCAGAAAAGTGCAAGCTGGAGCCAATACAGTTACAGTAAACTTTCTTCAATGAACTGAACAAAAGTAACAGTTTGTTTATTATTTGTATTTACAATAACAAACGAACACATAAAACAAATTATCTAGGCATTATACAGGCATTATACAATAAAGTAAATGAAATAATACATTGCAAAGACCTAAAAATGCAAAAGTAAAACCAACATGATTAAAATTCAGAAGCAAATACAAAAGTAAACAGGATAAAAATACAATGCACAGCCAACTTGATAGAATATGCTAAAAACAAAGCAAAACAAAAAACAAAAGCAAGGAGCTAAAACTGGCCAAGAAATAAAGGAAGAATTAAAACCACCGACATGTAGGAGGGATTTAAATAGCACAGATTCAAAAGGCCTGGGAGAAGAAAAAAGTCATAGCCTGGTAACAAAAAGTGCCAGTTGAGTTTCCCTAAGGAGAGTATTTGTGTGTGTGTGTGTTTGTTTGTTTGCATGACCACTGAGAAGGCCCTCTCCCAAGAAACTCTCTGTGCTTCAGAATGACAGGGCATTTGGAGAAGGGCCTCCTTTGATGACCTTAGGGCATGGGGAAACACATATGGCAGGTCGTGCTCAAGTTTGGGGAACTTCATCCCCAAAATAGGTTCACCACCATGGAGCACCATGGATAGCTCCTATGAAGCTCAGAATAAAAGCTGCAATGGATAAGGAGCCCCACTGTGATAGGAGTCAACTGCCTCCCCTGCAAAAATGGCAGGGGACAGATAAATGCCCAGTTTTGCAGTTAGGGCTGGATCTTGGGGCCCCACAGCCCAGTCGTCCCCCCCCAAACCAACCAGAAAGTAGAGGTGTGAAAATCAGCAAAACATGAGCTCTCCGGAGTTCTTCAAATTCCATCAAGAAGCTCATTCCAACTCGAGTCCGTATCAGATTGCATGCGAGCATGGTTTTTTTCCTTGTTGCATGAAAATCCGAGCACATATACATGCATATTTCCCCCAAATGTACATATCAGTTGTGCACAGCTTTGAAATGTATGCATTGTCTTCCCATTGATTAAAGAGTATTTGTGTGCCTTTTTTCATGCACATTTTTCAAATGCATGCATGCTGTTGAACTCATTCTTTGTGGTCCGCGAATCACATTGAAAGCTTGGAAATGTATGGACTTTGACTGCAGATTGCATGATCTGAAGCCATGTTCGATCCGGAAGGTGTGAACTGGGTAAATCCTGATCAGACGTGAACGGAAACAAATTTCTCAGACATCCCTACGAGAGTGGTAGATGATGGGGCATCTACGGTGGGGCAGCAGAAGCAACCTCCATGTTATCCATGCAGTCATGATGGCACTGTGATTCAAGTGCGTTTAAAATGCAAAGCTGCACATGCTCAGAATTTTCATTTTTAAAAAACAGCCACCACCATGGTTGGCAAACCATTTTGTTGTTCTTATTCTAACGTATAAGGAATGTAAAAGTAGTGTAAAGCATGGAATGGTGGTTGTGGGAGTCAAAGAGAACTGTTAGCTGTATGCTTCAGAATGGACCATCTGAAAGGGTCCCCCATAAGACCATTAAATCCAGGCTCTAAAATGATCTAGGGCACAGTCCTATAGGGAGGATTACGAGCATCCTATGCAAAGTGGGAGGAGCATGGAGGCAATTTTGACTGTCCGCGATTTCAGCTGTCTAACTGTGGTGTTTCAGAGCAGGAGGGACGGAGGCTGAGGCACCACCAGGATTCCTTGTATCTTGGTGGTACCAGTCTCCTCCTCTCCCCGCTCCCTGAAACTCCCACTAAACCCTTTCTCCGAGGTCATTCTTACAACCTCGAAGAAGCAGCCAGCATTGTTCTTTCTGCACCTGCTGTGAGGGGCGAGGAGGGTGTTCTGAGCACAAAGTCCCAGCTCTGATGTCGGAACTGTTTTCCAACATTGGAGTTGGGACTTTGAAAAATCCTATGGCCCTCTAGATGCTGGCTAGGGGCCATAGCATCACTCTGCCAATTGCACCACTGTAAATGCTGGGTAAGGATGGGCTATATCAAAACCACAAGAGAGACTTGCAACAAAATTTGACCTCCACACTATTTGCAAACTTACTTTAGTCTGATTAAAACTATTATGTCCAGTAGCTGAATTTGGAAGTTGTTGTTTTGTTTTTAAAAAAAATTAAAATCTGGAAAACTGGATTTTATGCTTTCAGTGGTTCCCATCCAGGTATTTTGGATGTTGCAAGAAAACCCTCCGATGTAGCCCATTATGCATTCATCAGTCTGTAGGGGAATCCTGCACCCAATTCTGACCATTAATGGCCTCCCTCACCCTAGCCAGATGGAGGAATTCATCAGCTTCTGGGCCTCTCAAAATAAGTGACATTCAAGCAAACCATAATAAAGGGGGGAGGATACTCTCCTGGGGCTGGCGTTCTGCTATCACCCAAGCACATCTTGTTAATCCCCCAAACTGCTGCAGAGAATATTCACAAATAGTCACAAATGTCTGGTTGGGTGTATTTTTTTCAGCGGAACTAACAGGTGCTTCAGTCATCAGAATAGCTTTGTTGTTCTTGCTGTTGTGGCTGAGCAAAAGTGAAATGCCAGGAATCTTATGGTGGAGGTGTGAAAAGACCCCCAAGCCATAAACGTCCTGGGAAATTTGGAAGAGACACAAAGGCTGCCAGGCACCGAGAATGACACTGGATGAAAACACGCATCGAGGCAATGCTGAGTTCCAGTATTATGAGAAAGAGAGAGATAAATATTCTCTTCTATTTATTTAAATATTTGTATCCTGACATTCCACCTATATCCGCTCCCAACAACTTAAGGGTGTGCAAGAATAATTTGTTTAATTATTCATTCATTCCTGTAATTAAAAACATAGTTTGCTTCATTATCCATTGGGTTACATTACATTAATTTAGGGCGCAATCCTATGGCCCTCCAACCTTGCCTTGGGGGGGCCATAGGATTGGTTGGACTCCCCACTGCGACCTCAGAAATCCCTTCTGAGAAGACCATCTTCAGTTCCCCCATGGGGGGCATTCCTGGGGGTGGGGAGGAGTGAGGCACCGCCAGCTTCTGCAGAATCCAGGTGGTGCCTCAGCCTCTCCTCCTCGAGAGGAGGTGTAAAGCATTTAGATGGCCAAAATCAGACATCTAAATGTTTTTGAGGGTGGGGGGCAGCACTGCAGCAATCCTATCCGCCGCGCTCCTCCCGCCCTCAGTAGGATGCCCATAACTCCAACTTCGGAGGGTTATGGGCAGCTTCATTGGATTGCTCTGCCCGTTATTTTTTGGCTTGAAGTACATTGGTTTTTGTCATACTCATCCGTGTTGGCTTTTTTCTTTCACTTTTTGCCATTGCTCTTGCTATAGGCAGCAATAGAATACCTTTGGGTTACTGCCTCCGGAATTTTCCCAGAATGCAGCAAAAATGGCATCGCCCACCGGCAGCCAACATTTTTCACTCTCCCTGGAATGCTCCCAAATGACGCCATGTCTGGTACAAATTTTAAATGGGTGTCTGCTCGGAGGTGACTGCTGAAATCAGCCGTTCCGCTGAAGAGACGTAAGCCACCTACCTCCGAATGAGTGATGAATGAGTACTACTGGGATAAAAACAACACATGAATCAATTCATAGTCTTTTGTTACTCATGACATTCATTTTGTAATTAAAAAAAAAAGTGGAGCTGAATGGGCCCCCTTCACTTCAGTTATTCATTCGCTACGGAAGAAATGCACACCCAGTGGAGGCTGGTGACTCCAGTGTCAGCTGGGCTGAGCATCCATTCCAGATTTTAAAGGAGCTATCTGTGGTGCTGAAACCCAACCCCCAAAATAGGTTTGGCACCATGGATAGCTCGTTAAAGGTTCAGAGTAAAATATGGAGTGGATACACAGCCCCACGGACATTCAAGTCCCCAGCCTCCACTGTGCACACCCCTACCCAGAAAACATACTTCACATCACAAATTAGCCTTCCCTCTCACTGAAGCCTCCTCTAAACACAACTGTGAGCTCTCACCTGGCATTACCTGCAACAGGGGTGCAGAACCTTTCAGCCTGAGTGACAAATTCCATTTTGACAGTTGAGGTTGCTGGCTCCAATGTCAGTGGGGCAGTGTATCCTCTCCAGGCTCCAGTCTGAACTTTAAAGTAGCTATCCATGGTGCTGAACCTATTCCGGGCATAGGGTTCAGCGCCATGGATCACTCCTTAAGATTCAGACTAAAACCTGGAATAGATACTGACATTGGAGCCAGCAGCCTCCCCTGCATTTTGGAGAAGCTCTCAGGGGCTGCATTCCAGTGGTGGGTGGGCCACAGGCAAAAGAGGTGGGGTCAGCATACCCGCTTATTTTAGCTTAAAGCTCTTACTGCCAATAACTAGGCCTTAGGAAAGGCACTTCAACCTTTGAGAATGGGGTGGGGGGGACTGCACAATAGCCGGGAAGTCACCAAATGATTGGTGGCTGGAGGAGAGGGGGTGTGACCAAGGGAATGGTGTGTGGCCATTTGGGGAAACCAGGATTAGTACTCCAAGAGGGCCTGCTAATTTGGTCCCTGGGCCTGAGGTTCTGCACCCCTGTCCTACAGCCCAAATAGTTCTCCACCCCCAAAATGGGTGTCTGGAAAACTTTGAAGCAAATAATAAGTTACAAGTGAGCAGGGCTTCTTCTCTGCCTGGTTGAAGACCTAACTGTAGGCTTCTGAAGACCTAATTGTAGGCTTCAGACTTCTCTGCCCAGCTGAAGACCTAACTGTAGCCCCTGGCTACTGTCTCTACCTCTCCAGGCAGCAAATACTCCAAGTGGCAAGGGCCAGGCAGGGTGAAAGGAAGACGGAGGTGATTTTGCCTCCATTCCTCCATTAAAAATACAAGAAGCAGCTAGCCTAGATGAGCGTCCAAGACTGTCTAGCTCACTGACATTTCAGTGGACGGAGAGGGGCCTAAAGAGTCCATAGGATACTGTGGGCATGCCATAAATAATTGGAGATTCCATAAAAAAATGTAGACCATAAAAAACTGGAGCGATTTCACTAGAAGCAAAAAGGCTGCAACTTAGCAACTGGGAAAGGCTTTAACTTATATGACTGTCATGATTGATGTTGTTCCGCAACTCAAATAGCTCTAGTGGAACACTGCCAAATCTTTGTGTTGTGCAAGCGGTTTCCCATTATGCTTGTGTAACCGGTTACACAATGGGTAGTGCAATGGGTTGCACAAACATAATGCATAACCGCTTGTGCAACTGGGCTTGTGCAAACATAACTTTAGTTGGATTCTCCTCTTGCGCATAGTTTGGAACCTAGTTTCCACTAGTGCAATGTAATTTGCGTTAATGGAATGACACAGCTGGATATTGCCTGTAATATCCCTGCCTCTCCTCTCCTCTCCTTTCCCCTCCCTCCCCACCCACCAGCACACACCCTTTCTCCCCTCTCTGACTTCTCTTATGAGGGTGCAGTTGTGATCCATGATTGGATCTCCTTCTCCACACTTGTAGCTCTGTCTATGGGCCTGGAGGAGGAGATCCTCAGAATCCTGTAATGCCCCAGATGCTGTCTAGGGGTGTGATGGATTGAGGCCTACACAGGCTTCAGTTTGTTGAAGCCTGAAGGCCCAAACACTTCCCTCGAGTAGTGAAGCCTGAAGGCCCAAACACTTGGATGGGAGGGGGAGTTTGAGAGTTTTAGTTTACCCAATAGAAGTTAAGAATTAGATCTCCAATTCAAGGTCACATGATTATAACCTTCCATTCCTGGGAAGACTATATATGTGGGGTGTGGTCAGCTAGCAGTTAGTGTGTGCTGGGAGAGAACTGGAAGCAGCAGCACAGAAACAGCAGAGAGAAGCAGAGAAAGAGAAAGAGAAACTGACTGCATAGGAATTAGGTAGTCTGAAGTTATACTAGAGAACATTGGATTGTTTGTTTGTTTTATTTTATCATACTTGCTTTTGGATTATAACCACTCTATTAAGTAAAAACCCTAATATTAATAGTAAAGTGTTGTTGTTTACCCTGGAATTTGGAGTGACTTATTCACCACGTCTACAGCCTACACCCACGTTACTGGAAGCAGGCAGAGGACTTGATAACCTAGAGAGGGAGAGACTTTGGGAAGAGGCAGAGATCTCCCAAAGGCAGATCAAGGGAGAGCCATGTGTACTGCAGTAGCGGAACCTTGACAAGGGGCCATAAGATTGCTCCCTTAAGGCTGGGGCATGCTGGGAGTTGTAGGCCTTTTTTCTGTCTAAATGTGCATAAGATTGCACCCTCAATGGATTAATCATTAATCAAGTAGGTGTGTTTATGATTTAAGGGTGTAGAATATATATATTAAAAAAAAGCCAGTGTGGTTGTGATGAGTTATGTTACAGTAATAAGGAAGCAAAAGGGGTTTAAAAATCAACATTCTTGTAACAAAAACCTCAATCGAAGGTGCCTTTATAAAGATCTCCAAAGAAATATGATATAGCTACACTTTAATAAGCAGAAGTCATTGAAAGATCAATGGCTTTTGTTTGTTAAATGGTAGCTATATCACATTTCCTTTTCTATATTTAAAAAGGAGCCTTTTTTTTTTTTGCAATGCGCTAATATATTTTAATATGATTGATGAACATCCAAAGTCATCAGCTAAAAAGAAAAGAAAAGAAGAAATCAATAAGTGGATAACCCAGTTAAGTTTAGGAAAAGTTATGTTGGGATGTCTATTTTAGTGAGTTGGGTAACCCCCCTCCCCTTGATTTAGAAATATGAATCACCAAACGAAGCCCCCTTTTCCCTTTGTAAATCAGCTGGGACATAATGGCAATGTCTTGGAAGTTGTACTCGATTGACGGAGCTGCTCCTCAATCTTGGAGCTTTACATAACCTCCTTCTTAACATGCCATTATTTCCTTCATAGATGGACCCATAAATTACTCCTGGTACACAGAATGCGTGGGAGACTGCCGGCATTGCACAGCATGCGACTCAGACCTGCGCATCCAAATAGTTGCAGACAGCTGGAATGCAATCTGTGCGAAGGCACTCGGAGCCTCCAGGTCTATTAAATACAAACTTCGAAAGCATCTATTGAGAATTTTATATCGTGCATTACCCTCCCGATGCCATAAAGAATTGGAGCAATCTCACTGGAAGCGTAAAGGCTGCAACTTAGCAACTGGGAAATGCTTTAATTTATATGACTGTCTGAATCCGTCTCTTCGTGGAGGGGTGTCAAGATGGCTGGGGAGGGGGACGACCATCCCAGGTGCCTGCTTGCCTGGGCTCCTAAAAATGTGCTGCTCCCACCTCAGAATTTCAGTCTTCCAATTAAAAATGTCCATTCTCTCTTTTTATTGGTAACATAATTCTTGGGTCATGGGAACTCTCCTGATTCTGTGCAAACCATGATGCATTCTTCAGGTGCAAAAGCACCCAGGAGGACCCAGTCTACTGGAGGCAGTACAGTGTAAATCAGGTGCAATTGAGCCATGTGTACTGCTCCAGAACTACTTGGAGGGAGGGCAGGATACTACAAACTGTACAAATTGGCTGCCCAGGGACAGCATCAGGGGTAAGCATGGTTGGGCACCTGACAGTGGCCCGCACCCCAGCAGGGGCCAACTGACAGGAGCCTCCTGGAGTTGCTCCTCCTTTTCCGCATTGCAACCTGCTTCTTCACCTGCCTCGCACTCTATCCCAGGCAATGGTGGCAGTGAGAAGGAGGAGCAGCAGATGTTATTGCCTACTTGCTCACTGGCTCTGTGTCTTTCAAGTCATCAGTGATGAGAAAGAGGCTGAGGAGCAATAGGAGCTGGTGACAATGGCAGTGAAGAAGTAGACTCACTGAGGGAGGGCCCCCATTGATGATAGAGCCAGCACTGTTGCTGCTGCTTTGGTATTTTGTTCATTTCCTGGGAGGCAATGCGGTGTAGAAGTAGGAGTGCTGGATGAAGACTGGAGAGGGCCCAGATCCAAATCTCCAGCCAGCTATGTCTCGCTGGTTGACTTGGGCCAGTCACTATTTATCACCCTCATCTATCTCACAGTGCAATTGCCAGTACAAAATGAGGGAAGAGAACCATAAACCCCATAAAATGATCTCCTTAGAGCAGGTGTGGGTAGCAGGTAGGTCTCCAAAGGTTCTGGACTTCAACTCTCAGAAACCCATGTCAACACGGCCAAGCAGGAAGCAAAACATCTGGATATCTAATTTCTGCTCACCCCTGCCTTAGAGGAAGGGCAGCATGAAAACATAAAAAATACCTAAGTATCCCCAGTAGTCCCTCGCCTTGCTCCACCCTCGTCATGATCTGCCAGGGCTGGAATGGGAAACCTTTGGTTCTTCGAGTTGCTGTCTTGGGTTCCTTGCAGGAAACATGGTGGGATATAAATATAATTAATAATGAATGCATGCATGCATGCAAAACTGACATGGACTGGAAGTAGTTTGATCTGTCCATCACCACTCTGGCCTAATAAATGTTAATTTGCAGAGCTTGGGGGGGGGGGAAATTTCACCTGACCCCTTAATGTAAAGGCCAATTTCTCTCCCCATGCCTGGCTATAGATGTATCTGTGCACTTGCTGGAGATGTCCTCTGTGTTGAAATGAAGTTCCAGTGATTTAGCTTTAGTCATCTGTCCAATCTGATTACTGTGATATAACCGAGTTTGAGTGAAAAAAACGGGTGTGAAAATGTTTCTGCACATTGCTCTTAATTGTTAAACTTGATTACCATTGTTGACTATGGAAGCAAGCTAGGCACTGAAACGCCCAGATGGAAGTGTCCACAGGAGGTCTCAAGATCTGGATAAAGCCAAGAGCCCGGCCTCCAACACAATCCAAGGTCATGGACCTGTTCCACAGCCAGGACCATTGGCCGTTGTACAGGAGTGGGAAACAGTGCAAAAGATGAGGCAAGGAAAAGTGAGCAGGATGAGAGTGGGGCAGACAAGGTGCAAAAGACAGACAGTAAATGAAGCAGGGGGAAACTAAGAGTGGCTTAAATGCCCCCACCACTGGCTATCATGGCAGAAAGAATTAAAGGAAACAGCCTTGGGTTGTAGGGATGGATGAATCTGTCAAGTTCAATTCTGCTCAGTTTCTCATTTTTCCAACCTTAAGTTCATTCCATCCTGTTTCTGCATCAGTTGTGATTCCCCCCCCCCTAAAAAGCACACATTAAAATTCGTATATATTTGGGGGCACACTTCTTCAAATACACACTTTCCCAAATGCAGGCATTTCCCCAAGCGATTTCGCCTAATACAATGCATTTCCATGTGCTCTTTCCCCCCCTAACATATGTATTTTTGCGGGTATGTTTTCCTATTATGTGCATCACAAAATTCAAAAAGTGTGAACATTACTGTAGTACCGCATTCTGGGTTCAGTGCGGGTTCAGAAAGTGTGAATTTGACAAGTTTGCATTAAAATGCAAACCAAACACATTTCTCACCCAACCCTATAAAAATGTGCTGCTGAATCTAAAAAAGAAGAGCTGAGACAAGCATGCAAGGCCTTCAAGGGGTGCATCATTCTCAGGCAACTACTCCACCACCAATTGGAATAATCCAATTTCCTCCTGTGATTTAAAGAGCTGGAGCTGTTAGGAGAGTTCCTGTCAGGACACAGAAAAGGGCTGCCAAGGGCAATATTTTTAGGGTTCATGGGACTGGAGTAAACAAATTGGTAATGGAATCCACTGACAATGAAGGTAAGGGAGATGAGAAGCACAGTAGAACGTAGTTCTGCCATGCATCTGTGGCACAGAGAAGGAAGGATACAAACAGAACATTCAGTTTGAGATTTCACACTTTTAGCCTCCTTTATAGCATATCTGAATTGTCCCTTCCAACCATTCAAGAAGATACATGGTACCAAGCCCTCCAGCCACTGCTGAACATAAGAAGAACCAAGCTGGATCAGGCCAAAGACTTAACTAGTCCAGGATTTTGTTCACACAGTGGCCAAAAGATAGCTATGGGAAGCCCACAAGCTGGACATGAGCTTGCACTTATGAGTTTCCCTCCCGCACATGTTCCCCAGCAACTGGCATACATAGGCATACTGCTTCTGATACTGGAGGTAGCACATGCCCATCATGACTGGTAACCATCGATAGTCTTGTTCTTTCTGAATTTGTCTAATCGACTAATCCCCATTTAAAGCTGTAGAAATTGGTGGCCATCACTACATCTTGTGGTAGCAAATTCCACAGTTTAACAATGTGTGAAAAGTGATCATTCCCCTTTACTCGGCACTGGTTAGGCCTCATCTTGAGTACTGCGTCCAGTTCTGGGCACCACACTTTCAGAAGGACGTAGACAAACTGGAGAGGGTTCAGAGGAGGGCAACAAAGATGATAAAGGGACTGGAGACAAGGCCCTATGAGGAGAGACTGAAAAAACTGGGCATCTTTAGCCTGCAGAAGAGGAGACTGAGGGGAGATAAGATAGCACTCTTCCAGTACTTAAAGGGTTGTCACACAGAGGAGGGCCAGGATCTCTTCTCGATCTCTTCTCGATCATCCCAGTTTGCAGGACACGGAATAATGGGCTCAAGTTACAGGAACCTAGATTCCACCTAAACATCAGGAAAAATTTCCTGACTGTCAGAGGTGGTGGGCTCTCCCAATCTATTCTGGAGGCATTCAAGGTGCAGCTGGACAGCCATCTGTCAGGGATGCTTTGATCTGGATTCCTGCATTGAGCAGGGGGTTGGACTCGATGGCCTGATAGGCCCCTTCCAACTCTACTGTTCTAGGATTCTATGATTCTATGATTCTACTTCCTTTTATCTGTCCCCTGAATCTCCCACTCTTCAACTTTCTTGGGTTGCCCCAATGCTCACATTTTTGTGCACACTTTTTGCCAATGGCCACACCTTTTGCAAGCTATTTTCTCTAGTATGATGCATCTCTGTGTGTAACTTTCACCATTGTGTGCATTTCTGTGTGCACTTTCCCCCAGTGTATGGATTTTTGTGCATACTTTCCCATAATGTGTGCAGTTTTATGCATATCTCCCCCCCCCTGTGGTGAACCATATCGCAAAATTTGGAAAAGTCTGAATTTCAGTGCACAACTACATTGTGGTCCATTTACTGACCTGAGAGGTGCAAATCTGGTAAATTTGCATAAAGATTTGGGTGGAATTATTTTTTCACCCATCCCTACCACCTCCTGAGGCAGTATGTTCTACCAACAAACAGCTCTCTTACTGTTAGGAAGTTTTTTCCTAATGCCAAAGAAAACACTGTTTGGTCAGACACTGTCATTTTCTCACTTTTCTTATTCTATTCTTAGTTTCCCTTTAAAAAAAATCATTGTGGGATGAAACATGATGAATGTATCTGTTGCATACGACACAATCTATATAGAAGAGCCCTCCTCTCAAATGCACTGACACCACACATACTTGGTCTTTCAGGTTTATAGTGATAAAATAACTAACCACAGTTGCAGTCCCTTTGCATTGTATAGATCAGTGTTCTCCAAGCTTGGGTCCCCAGCGTAGCTGGCTGGGGCATGCTGGGAGTTGTAGGCCAAAAACATCTGGGGACCCAAGCTTGGAGAACGTTGGTGTAGATGATAAGAAGTGGAACTTCAGTTACATGAAAATTACAGGCTCAAGAATGTTTTCCCTTCCCTACTCTGGGTTGGTCAACTGAGTCTCAGCACCTATGAATATGGCTGCCCAGGGTAGTTTTTCAAGCAGTGGTGGATGTATTGCATCTTCGGGTTAGAGGGGGAGCTACTGGTGGTGGTGGTGGAAAGTGAGTGGCTCTTGTTCTAAAAGCCACAACTACCTGCAATACAATCTAGTTTGTCTGCTCTGACAGCTTCAGTTGAAGAGCAGCTAATAAATATCAGGAATAAATACACAAAACAACCCCGAGGGCCCTCTATTTACCAATGATAATCTCAATTTCCTGGTACATGTCCCTGCCTGGTAGAACACTTTCTCTATTGTGTAGTTACTTTGCCTTCTTCAGGAGATTCCATAGAATCATGGAGTTGGAAGTGGCCTTTCTTGTAGGCCAGGAGTGCAGAACCTCTTTCAGTCTGAGGCCCAAATTCCATTTCAGAGAAGCTCACGGGGGCTGCATTCCAGTGGTGGAATGTGTGAGCATTGCCTTCTGGGGAATGATGGATGTCTAGATGGGGACCCCCCCCTCCAAGGGCCAGATTTGGCTCATGGACCTGAGGTTCTACACCCCTGTTGTAGGCTATCTAGTCCATCCCCCTCTTTGATGCAGGCAATCCCGAGCTAGAGCATCCCTGACAGAAGGATGTCCAGTCTCTGCTTTTAATAGGGATGTGTGAATCAGCAAAACTCGAGCTCACTGAAGTTGTCCGCATTCCATCTTGAAGCTCATTCTGACTTGAGTCCATACCAAATTACGAACTTTGTTTCTCCCCCCCTTTTGCATGAAAATTCATGCATATTTTCCTAAATGTACACGTCAGTTGTGCACATCTTTGAAATGTATGCATTCTCCTCCCATTGATTAAAGTGTATTTGTGTGCATGTTTCAAAAGTATGCTTTCTTTCATGGACATTTTTCAAAGGTATGCATGCTGTCGAACGCTTTTTTGGGGGGGTGTCTGTGAATCACATTGCAAACTCGGAAATGTAGGGACTTCGACCACAGATTGAATCTGAGTCCACGCTCAATTCAGAAGGTGTGAATTGGGTAAATCCTGATCAAATCTGAACTGGTATTTTGTGCAGTTCTGAAGATGATGAGAAAACAACAACAACAACAACAACAATAACAACAACAACAAAAATTCAACAAACATGTTGCTTGCTACAGACGTAATTTGTTTTTCATTTTTGTACTACTGTAATGTTCAAAATGTCTCAGCTTTCCTCTGGGGCTTCGTGTTCCTGCTGGCATGGCCTTGCCCTTGGAAGCGTCAAGTTCAAATTCCAAAAATCTTTACGCTTTCTAAAAAAAAATTAATCCATGCTGTATAAGGATCTTATTATTCCATGACCAAAAGCTTGGGAGAATATGGACTAGCAGGAAGTAATCTGGGGGAGTGCCTGCTAGGGATGGGTGAGAATTTTGTTTGGTTCATTTTTTTGAAGCGCAGTTAACAAAATGTGCCTATTTCTTCATAAACGGGACGGAAAGAACCTGTAAAGATTCTAATGTGGGTGAAAGCAAAACTGACACAGATTCATCTATCAACATTCAACCTTGTTTGTGGTGCTGAATTAGGGTTACCATGTATATATATATATTTAATGGCTGCTCATCTTTAACATCTTCATGGTAGGCAATAGCTTTCTATGCTGGCAATAGCTGTACCCATTGAATTTGGCCAATGCAGATGGCTGAGAACGTTGCTTGGGTTGGGGAATTATTTTAAGAATGTGCCTGAATCCACACATTTCTTCATAAACAGGATGGAAAGCATTTGAGAATTAAAATAAAATAAAAATAAAATGGGAATGTGGGTGAAAGCAAAACTGACAGATTTGTCTATCCTTAATCACATCATTTTATGTATGTATTTATTTATTTATTTATTTAATACATTTTTATACTGCCCAATAGCCGAAGCTCTCTGGGCTGTTTACAACAGTTAAAACCATAAAATACAATATAAAATAAATATAAAATTTAAAACCACAGATTAAAAACAAACAGCGGAGCTAGCAGCAGCAGTTACAATAACAGAGTTAAAAACAACTACAAGATTAAGATGATTGAAATGATTAAAATGCCTGGGAGAATAGAAAGGTCTTCACCTGGGTCTACCAGAAGCAATGAGAGACAAGTTACGTCATTATCAGTGAGCAAAACTCTTCAGATGCACATGGTACTTTTTTCTTCTTCTGAATTAGTGCTGTCCCATTCCTAGTTTAGTGGATTTTCTCTAGGCTTCCAAATGTGTGTGACTCTAAGCAACAAAGTCTCTCTCTCTCTGTGTATATATGTGTGTGCGTGCACAAGGAAAATGCAAAGGTGTGTTGTAGCGGCATGCCCTTTCTGCACGAATGAAGATGACAACCCACTGTACAGTTCTAAATTTTCCCTAGAAAAAGCCTTGGCGAGAGGTCTGAGCTGTGCTCTGTAAACTAACAACATCTGAGTATGCAGGGTGACTCCCCGGAGATCGGATGTAGGGCAATGGATTTTGCTGCTGTTGGAGGGTTATTCTGCCTCTGCGTCCAGAGCTTCCCAGTTCTCAATGTTTATATTGCATTTTTTTAGATTAGCCTTAAGAACATCTTTAAACCTCTTATACTGACCGCCGATATTCCGCTTTCCATCCTTGAGTTGGGAATAAAGTAACTGCTTTGGGAGACGGCAGTCAGGCATTTGAACAACATGACCGGTCCATTGAAGTTGGTGTTGAAGGATCATTTTTTCAACGCTAGTAGTCTTTGCTTCTTGAAGAAGCCCGAGTGCAAGGTGAAAGGGGGAAACGTGCTAAGCGAAAAGCACATGAAACGAATCCTTTACAGCACCATCTTCCATCTGGTAACCTGTGTCCTCACTGTGGGAAGCTGTGTGGATCTAGAATTGGCCTCCACAGTCACTTATGGACCCATCGCTAGAGTCTACACAATTTCTTTTACAATTTCCTCTTTTTATAATTTTCTTTTTGTAATTTTATCCTGGAAGACAATCTTACTCAGTCACAAGTGATCGCCTACTACTTGCTCACAATGTAGTTTTGCAAATACGCTCAATTATAAAATTGTGTAAGTCTCCAGTAAACACCTCCTTCCAATGGCAACCAAATTTAGATAAATGCTGCCCCTGGAACATCTCACTGCTTAGGGACACTGAAAGCACTTAAACAATATTTAAAGGTAGACTACTGAAGAATAAATGAGTGCTGCAGCATACAGCAGACAGAGAAGTGCCTTGGATAATGTATAATTGTGTGAGGGTACAATAGGATTGGGGAGTATTTTGGTGGGTCTGCGTGTTTAAGTGAATCAACCTAATTCACACAATGAATATGCAGTTCAGATCACACTTATCCTTTGGATCGCACACTTCTCTGAATGTTATGATCAAGTTCTTGGTTCTAAAATTACATACACAGTGGGAAAATGTTTGTGCAAATCCATATTTTTAGGGAGAACTGTGAACAAAAATAGGGGAAATGGCACACAAAAATGAGTATTTAAAAGAAAGTTGCGTATGAAAATAAATGAACATTTTTGTGCATTTTTTTTTTTAATGCAGCCTGATGCAGAAATGGGATAGAATAGACATATGACTGAACAGATGTGAAACTGATATGGAACGTCAGTACTCTGATTAATCGATCCCTAATGCAGAAGGTGTAATTATTGGTGTGAGAATAAGGGTGTCACAAGTAAACAAAAGGTGTGTCTCTATTTTCTTCTCTGAAATGTTGGAGGGTATGCAGCTAGAGATGAGATGCTGGATATAGTGGGCCTGTTGCTATAAAGTGTTAACAACATTGAAATTATTATTGTTTGTTATTGTTATTGTTATATTATGATTGTTGTTACTATTATTATATTGGGTCCCCCCACCCCCCAATATTGAACATATAAATGAACAAGCATCACCAGAACTGAAAAAGAGTGGGGGCACCTCAGGACAAAAGGAAGGTACCAAAAAGGTGGCTGAGGAAAAGCATTTTGCTTCCTTGCTGAGGATCTGAAGTGATTTGAGGTGCCATTTCCATCTTCCATTATCAGAAAGCTAAGCATCACTGGCTAAGCCATCCCGTTGGACAACAAATTTATGTACTGTGTGATAGGTTTAATCCGGTCCTGCCATAGTGGCCTCTTAGGATCAGGAAATATTTCTCTCTCTCTCTCTCTCTCTCTCTCTCTCCTTGTGAGGCTTCCCATCCACCCCTTCTTCTGAGATTCTGGTTTTCAAATGCCAAATGGAGCATTATTCTAGGCTTTTGATCTTTTTTCCTTTCTTTTTTTAAGTTTTAAGGTCTAAACCATCAAATAGGCTCATATATATGCTCTGTTTACAGAAGAAGAGAGAGAGGTCAGCAAGAAGGACAAGGAGAAGTGTATGGAAATGAAAGCTGCCCCATACACATTACCCTTTTTATTATCCCTTATATTGACTCAGCCCATTGGTCCATCTCATCCAGTATCATCTACTCTGACTAGCGGTGTCTCTCGGGGATCTCAGACAGAGGTTTTTTCCATGCCCTGTTGTTTCATATTTGAGATCCTTTAAATGAAGATGCCAGGGATTGAGCCTGGGGCCTTCTGCATGCAAAGCATGTACCCCACCACCACTGAACTATGGCCCCTCCACCGTAATTTGCCTAAATTTGCAGGTAGGCAAAAACCTATGGTTCTCAGTCTCCGAACAAAACCTCCGATTTTGGAGGTCCATGCAGGCAGCTGAGATTGTGCAGGCCGATCAGCAATGAAGCTATCATTACCTGCTGTGCTCCACAATCTCCTTGTGAAACTCCCCAATGAGACCTTGCCCTTGCACAGAACCTTCCATCTCCCAGGGAAACTAAATGCAGCATTGAGGGATAAAATAGCAACATGCATTTATTTACCACCTATGGTCCTGCAGAATGACATGGGGAGATTCTGAGCCAGGTAGAGTGTAAGCTAGTAGGGCAGCCTTCTCTAACATGGTGCCCTCCAGATGTTTTGGATGAACATTTCCAGCATTCTGACCATTGGCCATGCTGCCTGGGGATTTTGGGATTTGTAGTCCAATACATCTAGCGAGTAACAGGGTGGGGAAAGCTGATGTAGATAATATTGAGCTAGGTGAATCAATTGTGTTGGTGTAAGGCTTACGACGTGCCAACGTAAGAGCTCTGTAATCCAAGAACTATCAGGATTCTGGCAGCCTACCAGTAAGAACTGGCCTCTTCTCCCTCCCCCTCCCGCCACATGCGCTTCTCAGCTGCGGCCGGTGCCATCGCACGGTTGGCGTAGCTGTCTTGCTGGATTAATTCTCCTGCCTGTATCGTTGATTTATGCGAGTCAGAACGGCTCCCAGCTTTCTCTGTGGATGACTTTAAATAACTGATTAATGAGGGTAAGACTGAGGATGCCTCTAATGCAGTGCCACTGAGAGGTCTATGGGCTTGCATGAGCAATGGCACTTAACGCTGGTGAGCTGCCATCCTTGGCCCATAATGTTAAACTACCTCTGAGGTGTTTTTCATAATGAAGATGTTGCTTTGAGAGCTGCAGCTGACTCTGATCCGTTGGCATCATGCTCACAGCTCAAACGCCCTCTGCGCACATGGTTCCAGGCAGGACCGGTGCAAGGCAGTTTGGTGCCCTAGGCAAGATCAGATATTTAGCGCCCCCCTTCCCACTTGAGAGCGCTGTATTTTGTTTTCAAGGCGTTTCTGGAGCCCCCTTTAGCCCTGCGCCCTAGGCAGCGGCCTAGTTGGCCTAATGGTAGCACCGGCCCTGGTTCCAGGATAGAGTAGGCTGGTATCCAGTGCTGGCTCAAGGTTTTGGAGGGCTCTTGGGCAAGACACCCTCAATGGGCCCCCTCCCTCAGTGACCACTGTTGTCACCAGCTACTCTTGCTCCTCATGACGCCGGCCCTGCTGGTGTCAGGAGCTGAGGGCATTTTGAACGGATGGTCTTTGGAACGCTGCCCAATTGCCTCTTGTGGTAGAGTCACTGAACTACAGGCTCTCATGTTTCAGACCACATGAGAATTGCAACCTATACTTTCGATCACCTTGCTGGTCCTCCATCCTGAGCGGCGTCATAAACAATTGTCTGCAGTCACTCATGTTTCAGACCATATGAGGATTTCAACCTATACTTTCAACTGCAAATTTCAGCTTTCAGCGCCATATGAGGATTTCAACCTATAATTTCAACCACCTTGCGTGGTTCTCCATCCTGTTTAAGCAACCAAATGTTAGCATAAATGTGTCCAATAATTAAATAGCCCTGAGTACCAGTAAGGTTGTCAACTGATCAGAAAAAACAAAAATCTAGCATGGGTCGAGACTGTCTCCACACCCCACCCAGCTGTCATTTTAGCGGTACATGTAGGTGGATAGAAGGCCCTTAAGGCTTCTTAATCTGTTCTGCTGTTTTCAGTTATTTATTTAAAGTATTTTTATCCTGCTCCTCAGCCAACAAGGCTGAGTGGCTTACATATAATCAGTAAAACAGGACAGTCCTGGTCTGCAGGCTTACGAGAAATGACACAAAAGGAAAAAGGAAAGGGGAGGGAAGAGGGGGGGGGAAGGTCTTTCTGCAGGGCTGGTGGAATGACCCTGCTGCTTCTCCCTCTCATCTCCCCCAGTACAGCCTGCTGGAATGACTGGTGGTCATGATGGCTGAGGGAGCAACCTGCTGAGGGGGAAACCCCCCCCCCCCCGAATACCTGTTGTTTGAAGTGCAATTGTTGTAGGAAAAATGGCCTCTCCCACACCTGCACATCTCAGCTTGCAGCCTCACCAGCTGCATTGTATAAAGAAGAACAGCCTCCCACCCCACCCCAATAAAAAGCATCATGGAACTGCATGATGTTGCACAGATACAACTGCTACTGCTAAACAGAATGCAGATTATGTCCCTCAAAAGGGGCAACACCCTGTGAAACAAACACATTTTATGGTGTGACTCCAGATTCTGAACATCAGCTCAACCACTTTTTTAAAAATTATTATTATTAATTTCAAGCTCCAGCTGCTGCCTTGGAGCATTACGTTTTGTCACTCTGAGAGTTGCGGCTCAGAACAAACACTGAAGGAAGAAAAATGAAGGCAGAGGGGCGAGGGGGAATGATGACAGGACAACCTCGATCTAGCCATTTAGTAATGTTGAGTATGGCTGCAAGAGCTACCGGTGTCTAATAATGCTTCAAGGCATCTCAGCTGTCAGCTATAAAAATGTCATCCCCAGAAGTTTAATTATTACAAGCTATGGGCCTTGGGCGTAGCGCTCATTGAGGTGGGTAAACTTGTGCCTGGGTGGTATCAGCTTCAGATGCAAGGAGGGGCTCGTATGATTGAATTTGCCATTGGATCCCTTCACATGGAAAATTAGCCTCTCAGGACAAAGGATTGTAACCTATGCATGCTAACTTGCCTTCTCCTTCTCCTTCCTCTTGTACCAGATGTTGGACATCATCATGGCTAAACAATCTTTAGATATGGCCGCTGTAAACAATGATTTTATACTGCCCCCAACTCTTTCAGCCAAGGTTTTTTCAGCCAGCTTGATATGTGTGGGGATATTTGGGCAGTATCCAGTGATTTCATTCTGCTAACGCAAGCCACATCGTTAGATACTGCCCAATATTCATCCCCCCCCCGAAATGTATATACTGTAAGGAATTCAATAAAGCAATGTACAATACATAAACACAAATACAAACACAATATCATACAATATAAAAATAATAAAATGTCCATTTTGACATGTACATATCTACACAAGTAACCAGCAGCATACTCAATCAACCGAAGTTAAGCTGGAAAAGCATGGGCAAAAAGAAATGATTTTAGCATGTACCTAAAGATCACAATAGTTGGTGCATGCCTTATTTCCGGGGGCAAAGCTATCCAGACGACAAGGGACCTTCAGAATAATCTATCTATCTATCTATCTATCTATCTATCTATCTATCTATCTATCTATCTATCCATCTCTCTCTCTCTCTCTCTCATCTATCTATCTATCTATCTATCTAGTTAAGCAAGCTAGAAGATCTTTCACCACACTGTTGGAGGAGATGCCAAGTTAGAGGGATTTTATTCCACCTGTGGTGGGCATGTGAATATGTTCAAGTATTTTGGATGTCCATCTTCTGCTATATATTACAGATAACAAACAATGCACAACACAGCACTGCTGGCCCTTTCCTCTATTTCTGGTGACGCACAGAAACAGTTCTTGAATAACAACCTAATTTTGTTGCTATTAGTGGTGGCAAGGAGGAAAAGAGCTCGGTTTTGCAAAACAAATCAGGGATATACAGTGGATAGATGTTTTCCCAAAATTTGGACATTGGCTTTAGCTGAAAAGTTAACACAGCATAATAGATCCATCAGAGGAACAACAAAAAAGGACAGGTTCATGGAATGGTGGCTTCCCTTTATAACTTTTGTTAATAGTACAAAGTCCACAGACCAGTCATATTTCGGGAAGGGAATAATAGCCAAGAAGGCTGGAAATTGAAACAGGGACATTACTGCTAGCAATAGAAGGTGAACCTTATTATGCAATTATATATCTCATCTCAGAGTCCCCTGTATCTGACAAACAATGTAGGACAAACTGCTCGTATGTCTGTACTGTTGTCATTATGGCTATATGTTAACATTGTTATATATCTTAGAGCAAAAATTTATATCTGTATATCTATATCTATAACTATATCCATTATTCATAGGTGAAGGATTTACATACATTGTATAAAGGTGTTCTGATAGAGGTGTTCTGATGGGGAGGCCTTGCTCACCATACCATGGCCCATTCAGTGCAGGCTGGTGGCTCCAATATCAGAGGGGCAGTGTATCCACTCCGGGTTGTAGTCTGAACTTTTAGGGAGCTATCCATGGAGCTGACCCCATTTTTTGAGATAGGGGATAGGTTTCAGCACCATGGATAGCTCCTTTAAAGTTCAGACTAAAACCCAGAGTGGATACATCACCCCACTGACATTGGAGCCACCAGTCTCCACTGGGCCTACTGATGTTCATTTGGCCATGGTGCAGAGAAGGGCCTTTTCTGTTGTGGCACCCACATATGGAATGATATACCCATTGAGATCAGGCAGGCTCCTAGTGTGTGGAGTGCTTCTGTTGAAAGCTGAAGACACTGGTTTGCCCAGGCATTTCCTGGCTGCTAGCATTGCCAGCTACCCCTGAAGATTTTAATGAGATGTTGTTGTTTTATCATTATTTCATTCCTTGGTTTTATGCTATTTTATCATGTTTTTTGTAATCTTGCAAACCTCTTTGAGATTTATTTGTAAATGAAAAGTGGTACAGAAATCTTCTGAAATAAATAAATGAAATATACATGGACTGGCACCCTCTCAGGCAATGGAATCCATGCCTCTAAAGGGACATATAAGGGATGGGAGTTTCCCTCATGGGTTCCATTGTTAAAGTTGTCTTGGCCACCTCGGCAAAGGATATATCATAGCTCAGTGGCAGAGCTCATGCTTTTGCATGCAGAAGGTTCCAGGTTCAGTGGTATCTCCTGTTAAAAGGATCAGATGGTAGGTGATGGGAAAGCCCGCTGTCTGAAACTCTGGAGTGCTGTTGCCAGCCAGCGTAGGACAGTACCGGCTTAGATGGGTCCATGAATGATGGTGCCATCAAAGCCTCATCTACCTATCTATCAATCGGTCTCTCTGTCTACCTATTCATAGGCCACATTTTGTTGGAAACTGGGCTTTGGCCTTGTCTGTTTGCACCTATCTCACCCAAATGACCACTAGGGGCATTGGGAGTAGAGTATGACCTCCACTTCCTGCTGCCTTTGTTACAAAGGACTGATGATGATCCTCTTAGCGAGTCTTTGTTCTGTGGTCACTCTACTTCCTGTTCTCTGCCTGAGCACATGGCTTTCTAGATAGAGTTGTTAGGCTTTCCTATCCAAATGTGCCTTTCTTAATAAACCTTTTAAGATTTCTTTTATACTAAGCTACAGCCCCTGCCTGAGCCATTTGTCCCCTTAGACTGGGACACGACAAACATGGGATTTGTAGGGGGTGAGCAGTCAAAAGCTCAAGCCATATATGGGTGCATGACATAATTGGGACCACAGAATCTCTGCATCCTAGAGCAGACGCTCTGTGAACATTACCCAGGCCTCCTCTGGTGCAGGATGTGGGCGTAGCCAGTGCCTTCTCTTCCTGCCCGGGAATCTGCCTGAGCCATGAACTTGTGTGTGCAGCGTGTCTGAAGATGTAGTTGGAAGTAGCAATCCTGAATATGGGGCTTACACGAACCTGTGTCTTGCCCGAAGTTCTCCGCGGCTTGGTCCTCCGCGCCGCCGGCGGTCCGATCTCGCTCTTCTGAGCGGCGCGTAGCGTTCTCCACGCCGCTCGACCTTCTGCTGCCGCTCGAGCCGCCAGCGCCCGTCGTGTCACAACCGGCTGCTCCGGTGCGCTGGACCCCCGCGCTATGTTTTTGGTAGGGGAAACCAGGGCAACAGGGCTGTTTAAGCCCTGTTGCTCTGGTTTCCCCCGCCAAAAACATAGCGCGGGGGTCCAGCACACCAGAGCAGGGTCCCGTTGCGTCACTTCTGCCATGCTGGAAGTGACGCGACGGGACCGGTGCGGCCGGCGTGGCCGGCTCGCTCCGCAGCGCCGAGATGAGGAGCTGCCGCCAGGATCCCGGTAGGCCTGCACAAGCCTCGAGCGGGCACGAGCGGGGCTGAGATCGGCCCTGCTCAGACCGCGCGACAGAAAGTGTTATATCCCTAGTCCTGAACTTTTCCCAAGTTCAGAACATGTCGACTACCAAACCAAATGATTCCTGCACAACTGTAAATACATTCTTAAGCCTGCCTGTATCCAATCTGCAAGATCTGAGTGAGTAAACTCTGTTTTTAACCTCCAAAAGACTGTTTGTCTTATTGGTAGTGTAAGGGGGAAGCCAGCCAGGTAAAGATCCAGCCTGCCCAGAATGGCAGCCTGTAAACCACTAACTGGTTCTGCTCTAACCAGCAGCTCCGCACGCTCACGTTTTTCCACTGTAGTTGGGGTCCGCTCTGCTGTGCTTGCAAACGCAAGAGGGGAGAGATAATACATCACTATAAAATCCTCTCCCAGCAATTTTAGCAATCCCCAACAGGATTAAAGGCCCACAGGGCAATTCCAATGTGCTCACTCTGCTAACAGAGAACTTCTAACAGAGTTCTCCAAAACATTACCCCAACACATTGAGTCGAACCCTGTCATCTGGAAGCACCCCTAGTTTAAGGAAGCTTCCTATATACCCAGCAAAGCCCCCTCCCCCTTCTGGGGGTGGTTTCGCTGGTGTCGGTAAATTTCAGCTCTGTTCTGTGCAGTTCACAAAATTCTTTAATTGTTTATGTTTGAAACACTGCACATGACGGAGTACACTCAAGATATTATCCCCATCTCTCTTCCACTCGCAGATGAGGGCAGGGGGAATCCCAACACAGCAAGAAAGAAGAAAAAGACACCACCCCTCGACTGGGCAACTCTAGGTTTCACAAGCATTTCAAAGATGCTTCTGAATTCAATCTAACTAGGTTGCCTGTGGGTCTTTCCTTTGTGAAGAGGAAGTGGATTTCATTTCAGACATCATCTACAACTTACAACATTGATCACGGTGCATATTAACTCTGAGATCAGGAAGAAGAGAGTCACGCTCCTGGAAAGTTCTGAAAAATCATCACTGAGGTACCTTGGCTGCATGATTCCATTTTGTGTCACAGCCCGTGAGCTATCTAAATTGCTGGGAATCAAAGTTAATGAAGGAGAGACAGAGGCCTCATGTACTAAAGGGACTATGTGGATCTTTGAAAGAGAAAGGATCAAAATACTGCAGTGACATAGTTCTGTAAAATAAGCCTCAAACATCTTGGTTTCATGTTTTCTCCCCCACCATTTTATTTCATCAACAGCCTTTTGATGACCCTTGGGGGCCATTGTGATAAAATGTTTGCTGCTTGGGGAATAACTTTTTATATGCACACATACAAAATATGCATATACACGTAAGTATATGTGTATGCACATATACAAAATAAATTATAAATTATACTAAAATGGGGGGTAAGCCCTATAATTCTGCCAGGGTGATCCCATGAACTGAATCCTCGGTTCTGATGTCCTATTCTATGCATACATTCTCACTGGATGAAGATTTTCTTCGTTTTAGCAGCCTAATTTAGGTGGGGAGAATCATTTTGTTGTGGCTCTTGTAAAACATTTGGGAGCTGCAAACCCTTGCCAATCTACTGCAAATCCCATAAGAAATATTGGAAGTGGCACATGCTGATTTCTCACTGTGTGTGCCAGAGTGATGGAAGCAGTTCTATTGCTTCTTTTTAGCATTTTTTTTGATCCCACCATTAATTATATTCCTAGGCAATGGAGAAGAATAATTTCTTTGCCATTTACTCTGTCAACCTTCCCGTTGATATCACTACCACTCCTACATGCCTGGATTGGTTCAGAGAATAGCGCCCCACCCCCCAGAAGTGACTCAGTTCGTTTCTGAGAATATGGGACATGTGGGGGGAAAGTTTGTTGGCCATCTCTAGTTCTTACCGCACGATCTGGCTAAGTCATGTAAAGAGCCAGTGTGGCGTAGTGGTGAGAGTGTTGGACGGAGACTCGGGAGATCCGGGTTCTAGTCCCCGCTGAGCCATGAAACTCACTGGGTGACTTTGGGCCAGTCACTGACTCTCAGCCTAACCTACCTCACAGGGTTGTTGTGTGGATAAAATGGAGAGGAGGAGGAGGAGGATTATGTAAGCCACCTTGGGTTCCTTGCAGGAAAAAAGGTGTGGTATAAATATAATAAATAAATAAATAAATAAGCTGCTTCTGGATGTTATGCTGTAATGTGGAGTTGTTCCCATCAAAGACACAGCAATGGTTGTTGATATGACTGGATGACTCTATCAGCTTCATGTTCTCACGAATTTGATTTAAAAAAAATAATAATTAAAAAATCTCAAGTTCTTTCTCTCTCAAACATGAAGAACTTTTTGAATTTTTGTCAGTTCTTTGCAAATGTTTGGTCAATGAACTGAAATGAAATTCTCACTCATTTACACACACCACCCAAATTCAATATGTACAGCTATCCTAGCATGGAAAGGACCATGATGTACTTGCCTGCCACGCAGCTGTTAAAGATGAGGCGCGTGTCTGAAAAAAAGGAGGTGGCGACCCTCATTAACCACTAACACAGTACATAGGGATTCAAACCCAGACTTTAAAGAACAAAGCACTCAAATCCCTGGGCTGGATGGATGATTCTATCTGTTTCTCTCTCACATACATTAAAATATCACATTTTTTTCCCTCCCGTATATGGAGAACTTTGGTAAATGTTGGTAAATATTTATCAAAACCAAACTGAAACACAATTCTCACCCATCCCTAGCAGCCACTGGTGGCATTTTGGATCAATCCATGTTTCCTTCACATGCATATCCTGCAGCAGGGCTGCTGAACCACAAATCCATGGGCCAAATTTGGGCCACCTGCGGTCCCAATCTGGTCCCCTGGGTTCCCCATATAGCCTCAGCCCCTTTCCCCCAACTGCTGATCAGCTGTGGTGGTTTCCTGGCTTTTCTGTGTCCCCCCCCCTTCTAAAAGGCTGAAATGCCTCTCCTAAGACTTAGTTACTGGCAGTAACTCTAAGCTAAAATATGTTGTTGTTGTTGGTTTTGGTTTTGGCTCTGCCCTTTTTGCCATTGCCCTGGAATGTGGCCCCTGAGAGCTCCCCAAAATGGAATTCGGCCCTGGGGCTGGAACAGGTTGGACACTTGCACACAACATGATTCCATGCTGCAAGCGTGCCTATGTGAATGTTGTGATTGCATTGGCCAGGCTGACCACAAGGGTCTTTCCAACCAAATGAGCATCCTCCCTCCCAGCCAGGTGGCAACCGTGAGAAGAAGACCCACACGATTGGCCCAGCCCCCTGTGGACTTTTCATTCCCACATGCAGTGTAGGATCATGCCACATGGAAGCCACTCTCACTCTGCTGGTTGCATGTGTGAATGGGAGCAAGCAGAAATGCAGATGGGTAATTATACGCCACATCCAGGAGCAGTGAACAGTGGCAGGGTTGTAAAGAAGGAATAGCTGGTAAAGGAAATAATCAGGTCTTAGTAATGCTCCTAGAAGAGCCTAGATGGCCATCTCCAATCAATAGGCACTCTTTTAAATCTGCTACCAAACCCATTAATTGGTTAAAGATGGCTATTAATCCACCTATCAAGACATAAATTAGTTAATTGCTCCAATTAATCCAGCCATCAGGCTGTTAATCAGTTAAAAGCGTTCATCCTTTCATCATCCATTCAACCCAAATTTCAGAAACCTAACAGGGATGCAATTTTGATCTTTTCTGTCCTTTTTCAAACATGCTGCTGAAGGGCCAAAGGGATTATAAAACAAAGGATTATATCCAGAGAAAATATAGATTGCTGTTCAATGGTTAAACTGAGAATAACTATTGAGACTGACACTGCACATTGCTGCTTCAGTTTATCAGCTTAATCTCGGCCTGAGATTTCATCATCTCATTTAGGTCTTCCAATGTTACATAAACAATGTGAGAAGCAATCACGTCCCACTAACATAACACCAGAAAGGTTCCTCAGAGGCCTCTTTCAATAGTTTCCACTGTATGGTTTGATGGTTTCACTGGCATAGGATATTCATAACTGCAGGATAGTCTGAACCTAAAACTCGATGTTTCTTGAAAGAATGAGATTCTGCATTTAGGAAAGTTGTTCCCTTGGTGATGTGATTTTTTTTAAAAAATCAGGCAGTTTAATTTAAATATACATGGTGGTGGTGGTGTTGGAGGAGGAGGAGGAGGACCAACAGCAATGTGAGAAGGGCCCTGATGGAGTAGACCAATTGTCTGCCTAGTCCAGGCTTTCCCAACCTAGGTCCCTCCAGATGTTTTGGCCTGCTACTCTCATCAGCTCCAGCCAGCATGGCCAATGGTCAGGGTTGATGTCAGTTGTAATCCGAAACATCTTGAGGGACCCAGATTGGGGAAGGCTCTATCCTGTTTCCCACAATGGTTACTCAGATAGCTCTGAAAAACCCACAAGAACAGTTGTTCCAAAACTTCAGCTAGTCCAGAATGCTGTTGACTAGAGCCAGTTACAGGGAACACCTCACTGCCTTGTTACAACAGATTCACTGGCTACTGGTCTGTTTCTGGGCACAATTCAAAATGCTGGTTATGAGCTATAAAACCCTATATGGCTTGGGACTAGGCTACCTGAAAGACCACATTCTCCCATATGAGTCTGCTTGGGTATTGATATCTTGGAGGAGGCCCTTTTCTCAGTCCTGCCACTAGGGGTGGGTGATCTGCCCAGCACTCAACTCACGGCATGCTTCTGGGTCCCTGGCGCTACATTACTTACGTAGAAAATGGCGTAAGTTACATTAAAAATGGCTACGATTTGCCCAAGTTATGTAAATCGTAGCCATTTTCAACATGTCTCATGCCATTTTCTATGTAAACAATGTAGCACTGGAACCCGGAAGTCACTTTTCCTGGCTCAGCTCACGGGAACACAAGTCAAACCAGGGAAAAGGTAGGGCAAGTGGAGCTCGGGGGGTCGAGCCTGGACAGTTCGCCATACTTCCACGCACCCCCCAATTGAGCTCCGTGCATATCCCTACCTGCCACCTGTTTAGTGGTAATGTAGGAGAGGGTCTTCCCAGTGGCCTCTCTCAGGCTCTGGAACTCCCTGCTGGGGGAGGGTAGCTCGCTCGGTCCCCTTTCTGTTGTACTTTCACCAGCAGACAAAGACATTTTTATTCAGGCAGACGGTTGGCATATAAGCTGCTTATTAATTGGTTGGTGCAGTTTATTTTGTCTATTGCTGTGAATCTAATGTTTTTTTTATGTTACATTTGAATTCAGATTGTGTTGTTAATCTGCGTTTTATTGTTACTCACCTTCAGTGCCATTTTTTTTTTTTAGCAGAAAGGCATGCTATCAAACAAACAAACAAACAAAGAGGACATGAATAGCCCTCCCCTGCAACTGGTATTCTGTGACATACTGCTCTTGAATCTGGAGGTTCTATGTACCTATCATGATCCTTCAACGCCAACTTCAGTGGACCGGTCATGTTGTTCGAATGCCTGACTGCCGTCTCCCAAAGCAGTTACTTTATTCCCAACTCAAGGATGGAAAGTGGAATACCGGTGGTCAATATAAGAGGTTTAAAGATGTTCTTAAGGCTAATCTAAAAAAATGCAATATAAACATCAAAAACTGGGAAGCTCTGGCCCATGAACGATCTAACTGGAGGTTGGCCTTTCACAAAGGTTTTATGGACTTTGAAGAAGCTCGAGTGCAAGGTGAAAGGGAGAAACGTGCTAAGCGAAAAGCACGTCAAATGAATCCTTTACAAGACGATCTTCCATCTGGTAACCTGTGTCCTCACTGTGGGAAGCTGTGTGGATCTAGAATTGGCCTCCACAGTCACTTACGGACCCATCGCTAGAGTCTACACAATTTTCTTTAGAATTTTCCTCCTTTTAAAATCTCCTTTTTGTAAATTTTCTTTTTTTCTTTTTCTTTTTTTATCCTGGAAGACAATCTTACTCGGTCACGAGTGATCGCCTGACTGACTGACTGATGTCCTGATATACCTAGCCCCTAGGAATTTGTCTAATCCCCTCTTAAGGGGCATCTAAGCCAATTATAGAATGATCTCCCTGGCAAGGCCCGCCTGGCACCAACATTGTTATCTTTTCAGCATCAGATTAACATCTTCTCCTCTCAGGCATTTGGCAGCATATGATGAGGGTTTTAATCAGGTCTTGCATTTTTCTTGTTGATTTTTTAAAATTGTTTTTAGTCATATGTGTGTCTTTCGGTGGGCTGTATGTTTATATGTTTGTATCTATATGGTTTTCATAATCTATTTTTAAGGTTTTGATCTTTGTAAGCTGCCCAGAGAGCTTTGGCTGTTGGTCGGTCTAGAAATGTAATGAATGAAATGAAATGAGTGAAATGAAATCCCTGCGTCTTGTGAGTAAATATATTTTCCTACTCTAAGTCAGGGTTGCAGAACCTCAGGCCTGGGATCCCAGTTTGGCCCTCTGCATTTCCCCAGACGGCCACAGCCCCTTCCCCTGGTCCCACCATATTTTCCCCGACTGCTGATCATTTGGTGGTTTCCCAGCTTTTGAGAATTGGCCCTTTGGGGTTCCCAGATGGTCATGCCCCTTCCCCCAACCACTGATCATGTTTCCTGGCTTTTCTACCATTTCTCACCCACTCCCATTCTAAAACATTGAAGTGGCTCTCCTAAGGCTTAGTTACGAGCTTTAAGCTAAAATCTGCTGGTATTTTTGGCCCCACCCCTTTGGCCTTTGGCCCTGCCCTCTTTGGCCTTTAGCCTTGCCTACCACTGCATTGCGGCCCCCGAGAGCTTCTCCAAAATGGAATTTGACCCTCAGGCTGAAAGAGGTTCTGCACCCCTACTCTGAGTTTCCTCATCATGGTGCATGAGGAACAAATTGTCCTTGTGGCCAACCCTTCTTAAAATACTGTTGGAGCACTGTCATCACTGCTTTAGAAAAACCTGATGCCCACCTGCCCACAACATTTTATCAGTGACCTTCCTTTCCAATCTGTTTATAGTAGGTTTCCATTGAAATGACAGCACCTGCCCCTAATTTTCAGAACTAGGTCCTTGTGGTATTGTCTTAGACTTGAATTCTCTAGAGTGTGCCTGTATTGCCAAAGGCTGACTAGCTTGTTTGAAGGCTGCCCGACTTCTGAAATGCAAATCGTACGTGCACAGATCATGAAACATGCCAGGAGGCTGCTTCTGAGCCAACATGATTGCTTTGGTAAACTGAGTCCAGAACTGGATGTGATTGGACTCATGCGGCCAAGTCCTCCTCCTTCAGCTGTGATCTAACCAGCATGCCAGCCACTGGATCCACCAACTGGAAGTGGCAAAGGCTTTTTCATGGCTTGTAAAGACACCAAATTGCTCTTCCCTCCCTCCACCCCTCCCTCCCTCCACAAGCTCTCCAAACTGATTCCAACCATCTTTCAAAGTCTTTAGTGCTTCACGCCAAACAGGAAAGTTTCTGCAATGTCGGCAAGGAAGAAGGCTATTTTCAATTAATCTTCCTAGCTGCTTCTTGTGGTTTTCATCTTTCATCTGCAGCTTCCAAGAAGATCTTGAGCATTGCCCAGTAGGAAATATCTCAGCAGGAGGGCCCCATCTTTTCCCCCCTCTCCCCCTCTCTCACAACCTATGCTAGATCATAAACAATGAAACAATGTTTACTTCTTTGTACATCACACAATTTCTTTACGCTCTCAGAATTCTGAAGTGGAGCTCCTTTTTATTTCGTTGCCTTTTTTCTTTCTTCTTTTTCTTCTTCTTTTTTTTATATTACAGCTGCAGGTCTTGAAGATATTCTCTTTCTGTTCCTTCCTCCTGTCCGACATCCGCCTCCTTCTTTCGCATTGACTGCTTTGCTCTGCTGGCCCCCATGGTGATCTGTGCTTTGACACTTGCCGTTCGAGAGGATTCGTTGTGGAGCTCTGCCAATGCGAGCGATTGATCCAGGGCCATCAACTAGCTTAATCATTCAAGGTCACTGCCTCTGCCTCCTCTTGTCTGGGGGGCAAGTGCTCCAGGGACTGAAAACTTTTCAAAAAGTTACCCAGACTTTTAATTATGAATTTTCATTAAGCCACACGTCTGCTCATCTTTTAATGTGTTTTCATGCAGTAGACATTCTACTGTTTGCTTAATGTAGGATGTTCCACACTTTAAGGGACATCCAGAGCGCTGTACCCTAGAAGTAGCAAGCTGGAGTGATGTAGTGGATAGAGGCTTTGATTAGGGAGACCTGACTTCAAATCCTCCACTTGGCCATGAGCTTCACTGAGTGATCTTGGGCCAGTCTATGGTGGCCCCTTACACATAACCCCCAAAAGAGGTCACAGATCTGCATAAAATGTGCAAATGCTAACTTACATGTAAAGATGCCCATTTAGAAATTGTTACGACGATTTAGATAGAAATATAGTACATCTCACCATGGTGGGGAAGACATTGAGCTGGTTCGTTCTGCTGTCTAGGTACTAACCGTTGATGGGCAACTTCAAGGCCCCTGCTGCTCTGCCCTTCTTCTGGTTCTTATCTTTAAATAGAGGTCTGTCCTCTGAAAAAAGGACATATGGACACATTAGGCCAGACATGTCATTGTTATGCCATTGATATGCATGACATTTTACAAAGTATAAGAGGGCAGTTCTCTGTCCTGAGGAACTTCCTAATCATCTGCTCCCATCAGTGATTCATGCCTTGGTCTCCTCTCGCCTAGACTACTGTAATGCGCTCTATGTGGGGTTACCCTTGAAGACAGGTTCAGAAGCTACAGCTGGTACAGAACAGCAGCGGCTCGCCTGATTAAAGGCAGCCGCCGGCGGGATCAAATCACGCCAGTGCTCAAGGAGCTACACTGGCTACCAGTTGCTTGCCGAGCCGAATTCAAGGTGTTGGTTTTGACCTTTAAAACCCTATACGGCTCCAGTCCAGTCTATCTCAAGGAGCGTCTCCAGCAACACCAAGTAGGCCGCTCAACAAGATCTGCCACGGATGGCCTTCTCCTGTCCCTTCAGCCAGAGCAGCTAGACTGGTGGGGACGAGGAAGAGGGCCTTTTCTGTGGTGGCCCCTGTACTGTGGAACTCTCTCCCAAGTGACCTCTGCCATGCCCCCTCTCTGCTGAGCTTCCGCCGCTCATTAAAAACCTGGCTGTTCAGGTGGGAATATGGGGTGGGTTAAGATTTTTAAAAAAAATGTAATGTTTTAAATGTATTTTATCTTGTTTTTAGCCTATGCACATCGCCCAGGGTGGCCGGTTGCCAGCCAGTTGGGCGATTAATAAATGTAAATAAATAAATAATAAATAAATCTTACAATTCAAAATTAAACACAGGGGAAACAACAGAAGGAGATATAAATGGAAGCAGAGGTAAACACGAGAAGAGTGGTTTCAGCTGCATGACTTAAGTGTAGTTACAGTAGGGTATTGGGAAAAGAACTTTACCTGTTCACTACCTTTTGTGATGGCACTTTAGTTACAGTTTCTAGAACAGGGCTCTCCAACCTTGGGTCCCCAGATGTTGCTGGACTACAGCTCCTGGAATTCCTTTCCATTAGCCATGCTGGCTGGGTATGCTTGGAGTTGTAGGCCAACAACATCTGGGGACCTAAGGTTGGAGAGCCCTGTTCTAGAAGGTTACAGGGGACATTACTGGGCCCAAACCTCAGGGAGGCTTGTAGGTTTCGTTAAGGACCCGTGACCTCCTTCATAATTGTAGCACATACCCAAACTTAGATAATGGATGATATAGAAGAAGTGGGAGCATAATCCTGAGCAGCCAAGAAGGTGCTGTTCTGTTGAGTTCTGTTCTGGCAAGGGCAGCAGGCCAGGTTTGTAGTGTTTATTTATTTATTTATTGTTTATTTGCTTTTATCATGTATTGAATACTGCCTGATTTGCTAAAAAAGTCATCAAGGCCATACTAGTATTTATGCCAGGCCAAGCCAATCATGCTGCCTATCAATCACAATGGCTAATGTTGTATGCACCTATTCTCTTCTATTCTTGTGGGGAGGGGGGCATTCAGAAGCCTGAACACACACAGACCAAGTTAGATCCCAGCCTGAGGTCATCCTGGTTCAGGCTCTGGAGTCCATGATAGTTTAATTTATTTGAACGGCTCTTTTACTGGGTGTCATGGATCAGGATCAGGACCCCAGCCCCACATCCTCAGAGGATCCTGGCACCTTGTCCTCAGAAGAAGAGGCTCCAGAGTTAACATTGCCAGGAGAAGATTCAGTCATGGAAAGGTGTCACAAGGCTTCCACCTCCCCTGGACCCAGTTCTCCCAAGTGATCCTAGGGGTCTGCTCTCCTGCATCCAGAGCAGGTTGCATCACCATTCTCAGGCTCTGAGGACTCAGGCCATGAAGACACTCCCATCTCATTGCAGCCTGAGATTGCTAAAACAGGCCAGGCCCCTTTAAGAGAAAGAGCCTAAGTCTCTATGGAGGTGGGCCCAACCAACCTAAAGCAAGCCAAACTCTTATTTTAAGCTCAGTCTTGATCTGCTGCATGTTGGAGCAATATAAGACAACCCTGTCTGGCTACCAGGCCCACTTGGAGCATTGTGTGGTGCTGATCTCTTCCCGGCTGACTTCTCTGTGAAACCTGACCTACCAAAAACCCTGTTACAGATATGAGCCAATGTAGAACCTTGAAACCCAAGCTACACAGCAGTGCCCAGCAATATGAAACCCTTCTTCAATTGAGGCAGTACAGGGCATCAACAAGTCCCATGGTCTGAAATGGTACACTGGGAGATATAAGAGTGATATTTTCACTCCTTGATTACGGGCAATTTACTTAAGTTACTGAGACCGTCTAGCTGTTCAATGCCCAGACTCGTAACAATCTACAAAGTACCGCCTAAAGGGCAGTCAATTTTTTCAGTTGCTTAGGAGAAGAATAAAACCAGGCCCGTCTCTTCGAATTTCTTGTCTATTTGGAAATCATTACAGTCCCTGAATTTTCTTCCTGGGATGTTGCCATTAACAAGTGCTGCTACGTAAGCCAGTTATTAATTGCGGCTCTCTTTCCTTGAGAGAAAATTGTTCACTTTTTAACAAAGCGAGCACAACGAGCAGAACGTTGCCCTTGATGCTGCAGGATGAAGCAGAGCGTGGGCTCTCTCGTGCACTCTCCGTTTCCCAGTGCACTCTGACTTTGTTGCCGGTTTCAAGCAAAGGCTTGTTTGAAGCTCTTCCTGTGTGGATTTGTTATGCTGTCCCCCTTTGTGATGAAAATGTCTCCCTTTTCATCATTTTTAATTTCAAAGCCTTGCAGGGTTTGGTTCTTCAAGGGCTGCACACCAGCAGTGTTTGTACGTGTTGCCATTGGTATCTCCCAGTCATGCCTCTTCTCACCACTCTGGCACATAATTCTGCCCAGGACCTTTCACTAACAATTTTGCACCCAGCTCAAAGTGGGATGCATTTGTTTAATAACAAAATAGTGAATGGACCCAGCTCTGCTTGGGTTGGAACAGCCCTTATCTTGATACAGAAAAGCCTTCAAGAATACTTAAGGAGCTGTCTGAGTTGGACATCATGTGCCCACCCCATCTGAGTGAAGGCATGCCCACTGGCACCCCTAGGCATGACACCCCTATAGGGGACCCTGTAGTCCACAGCAAGCGAAGGGGACAGGCATATAACTGTGTCCCTCCGCCTATGAATCTTCCGTCAAACTGGATGTGCTGATTAGGGAAGTCTGTCCCTTGTGGCTGAAGATGTTACTGCAGGCTTCAACCACATGGACACATTTAAATTAATTGAAATTAATGAATACACTTAAACATGAAATAATTCTGTGTTATACACCCCAAGGGCCCCCTTAGTATTCATGCCATGTTTCAGGTGTCTAGGTTTCATGGTCTTGGCCTATGGCAATGACAGGTGGACAGACAGACACACAACCTCTTTTATTGCTATAGATGACAAATTGCACTAAATGGGGTCCACTTGGTGCAACTGTCATTTATTACAAAACAAAAGCCAAGAAGAGTAAGGAATTGGTACAAATGACACTCCTTTTCATTATCTCATTCATCACACATCCTTGCTTTCGTGGCAGGCTGGCAGCCGCCCTTTTCTCCTCAGAATGCCTTGAAATGATGCAAAGTCCTAGGTCATTCTGGGAAAATAAGATGGCAGTCACTCAGAGGCAAATAAATAAATAAATAAATAACGGTAAAAAGACAGAGATGAATGGGAGGAACAAGAGCAAGTGATTTTAACAAATGGATAACACAACAAACGGATGCTATTATAATGAAAGGGATACGAATGGAATAATAAAACAAAACATTTTTTGTTTCTTGTTTACCCCTAGATTCATTATTTATGTATTCTAGGAATTTATATACCTCTTTTTATGGGTCTGTGACCACACAATAAAGATTGATTGATATACCACCCTTCGAATAAATTCCCAGGGCGGCTTACAACACAAAATCAAAGATATAATACAACATTAAAAAATTTAAAAACTGTACAGACGGAGAGCAGCAGGATCTCAATTTTTTTTTTAAAAAAAACAAAACAAAACAAAACACTGCGTAAGAAGCATGTCATGGGAGACAGAACAGTTTAGATCAAAAGGCTTGGGGATTATTTTTTTTTAAAGGGTTTTTTTCCTGCTGGTGCTGAAATGGCATCAACACTGCTAGGCAAATGTCCCTAGGGAGAGTGTTCCACAACTGGGGTGCCTGTATTGAGTGAAGGCTGGAGAAAGATCTCTGACAAATATCTCAGTGTACAAACTAGAACTGAGCCAACTTTTCTCAGAAGACATTTTTTCTGAGAACACTTTTTCAGATTTTTATTTTTATTTTTCTCACCTCCCGGTAAAAAGAAGTCCACTTTGCAGAATTTTCTCTAAATATACTCCACTGTATTTTTGTGGCAGCTGCCATTTTCTCCCCACAATGCCCTGGGCTTACATTAGACCTGGAAGAAACTGGAAAAAACATCAGCATACCTATTTAGCAACGTGTTGAGAGCCAGTGTGGCGTAGTGGTTAGAGTGTTGGACTGGGACTCTGGAGATCTGGGTTCTAGTCTCCACTCGGCCATGAAGCTCACTGGGTGACTTTGGGGCAGTCACTGGCTCTCAGTCCAAACTACCTCACAGGGTTGTTGTGAGGATAAAATGGAGAGGAGCAGGAGGATTATGTAAGCCTCCTTGGGTTCCTTGCAGGAAAAAAGGCGGGGTATAAATATAATAAATAAATAAAATAGGTGTGTGTGTGTGTGTGTGTGTGTATGAGGATGTGTGAGTGTGGTGAGGTAGGGGTGTCACTCTTGACATGAGAACTGAGCTACAACCCTATCACACATAGAGATAAATCCTATCTTCACTGGGAAGCTGGCTGAGTGGCCATAGGAAGTAGCCAAAATGTTATTCCACTGGAGGAGAGGAAAGTCTCCTGGCCAAACAACACTTGCCCCACTGAAGGCCTCCTGGTATGCCAGCGGATGTTCCACCAGCAAAGCGGTCCCACCAGCAGTGGGGGTGATAAGCAGGCATGTCTGGGGCGTTTTGGGGGCTGCTTTGGATTTGCTGGATCCAAAGACCCCCATTCCTCTGATACGCCCACAGTCAGAGGAAAGCAACCCCAGTCCTGGGGCTGGCACAGTAAACTTCCTCCCATTGTAGGCAATGGGAGGGGGGAAAGAAAGAGACTCCCCCCCCCCCACACACATACTCCTTCCACCAGGCTGTAGTGAACTAGCAGGGCATGGGGTGTGGTTGTTGATGCACCAGCAAATCCCTCCCCCCCCCCGTGTAAGGTACTATGGTTGTGTAGTTAGGGAGTAAGCTCCACATAACACAGTATTATTTATTTTCAGAGCTCCCATGGGCGCCTAGCCCATGGGATGGGAGCTCTCAGATATCGGAAGCTCCAAGAATCCAATGCGAGAGGCAGGCAGGCTGGGAGGGAATGACAGAGGTATTTTTCACCTCTAAATAAAGAGCATCTAGAATTGGACAGGCTTCTGAGCCAATCTTGCTTACCTGGCAGTGGGCAGGAATGGGGATGCTTGTGGATACAGGAGATTCACGACCTCTCCGCTGCTCCTCTCTCTCCCTGCCCACTGGCTTTTCCCACTTCCCATGACCTTGGAAGATGAGCTGCCATGGAGCTTTCCCCTGTGCCTTGGAGGGGTAATGGGGAAATCCCCACTTCGGTTCCCCCCACCCCTAGGTCACAGCTCTGTCTACAGCTTTGTGGTGTAGGAAATGCACCATATCCTATGGCCTCTGGGATGACCACCCAAGGACCATAGGATTTCTATCTTGGCTATTTATTGTTCTTCTATCCCAGCCTTCCTCCTAATCAGAGAGCCCGTGTGGCGTAGTGGTTAGAGTGTTGGACTGTGACTGGGGAGATCTGGGTTCTAGTCCCTGCTTGGCCATGAAACTCACTGGGCGAATTTGGGCCAGTCACAGACTCTCAGCCTGACCTACCTCACAGGGTTGCTGTGAGGATAAAATGGAGAGGAGCAGGAGGATTATGTAAGCCTCCTTTGGCTCCTTGCAGGAAAATAGGCGGGATATAAATACAATAAATAAATAAATAAAATAAATGATCTTTAAAAGCATACCATTATAAATATATGATAAAACACAATTATACCCCCACAAATTTGTAGTCAAAGAAATGACAGCAGAAACAACCGCCACATCCTTTATCAGCAGCACTAACCACCAGTAGGACTTGTCCTGTTGGTGTGCATTGGTGCTCTAGAGACTGAACACATTGGTGTTAATGTGTACGCACACACACTAATATCATATCATGTCATATTATACCATATCATATCATACGGCTGGATTGGACAGATGTTCCATCATGATTTCATCTCTTTGGGTGTGTGTACTCTACCCATGTAAAGAAACCCACAGGGATCACCATCTGTGAGGTGAGGTTATTTTGCTAAGGTTTGGGTCAAATCATTTACAATAATGGCCATGGGCAACACTTTTTGCTCCACAAGTCTTCCCATCATTATATATATATATATATATATGTGTGTGTGTGTGTGTGTGTGGTTGTTTTTGAGTTACTTTTGATATAACCCTAAGTCTTCCAGTTCCATACCAGCAATGTTTTGAAGTCTTATTTTAAAATATGTCGAGTTCCCTTCAGTAAAATGAAAATGAAAAATCCACAGGTATAGAAGATTCAACTTGATCTAACACAATTCTGCCTTTTTCAGGAGAGGTAGGTATATTGCTGCATCTGGTCGACCAGCTTTCAACCAGTTGTTTAAATTATTCATATTTTGTGTAGTTTGATATATATGTAATCTCTTCCTTTGTTTCTAGGTGTATATTTTCCTCTCTTCACTATTAAGCACTAGTCTGATTCTGGTTGATTTTTTGTATTATTAAATGGTTGACTTTTTACCTGTCTACTCCATTTCTGCTTTGTGTAGTGGTTAGAGCAGGGATAGACAACCTGGTACTCTCCATATGTTTTGGACTACAATTCCCATAAGAGCTAGCCAGCATGGCCAGTGGTCAAGGCTCATGGGAGCTGTAGTCCAAAACACATGGAGGACACCATCCCTGGGTTGGAGTGTTGGACTATGACTGGAGAGACCCAAGTTCAGGTCCACATTCATCCATGAAGCTCACTGGGCATCTTGGACCAGCTCTCTCTCTCTCTCTTCCTCTCTCTCTCTCTCTCTCTCTCTCTCTCTCCCTTACCTCACAAGGTTGTTGTGAGGATAAAGGGGATGGATATGCAAGATGCTTATACACTGCCCTGAGCTCAAAATAATAAATGTGGTGGTGGAATCCTGAGGTAGTAGAATGAGCCATATTACTTCATTCTGCAGGTAGCGGGTACCATTTTTGAATGAGCCTCCCCGTGTAAAAAAAAAAAAAATCCCCCCAAACTTCCTGTAAATCAGGGTGTAGGGATTGGGCCCACTCTTCCTACAGAAGAGGATGGCAGGGAAGGAGGAGGAGATGGGGGAGGGAACCTGCAGCGGACTTAAAGGCAGACCCAACAGTCAGGGAGGATCAATGGGTGTCAAATTCCATGGGAAAGCAGCCTGAGCTCTCTGATCAGGAGGAGGGTGAAAATCAAGCATCACTAACCCTCCGGTCAGACATCAGCTAAGGAGGATGGACCAGCTGAGCTGAGCAGCTTCACTCGCTCCAAGAGACTGGCCCTTAAGAATAAAGAACCGCCTTAGCGGTGTGGGTAATTTGAGTTTGGAAGGGAGGAGAGATTTCCCTAGTTTAGAGTCAACTTCTCAACAAGAGGGCAACCTTCCTTAATGGCTGGTATTCTAACTAAGCCTGTTTCTTTTGTGATTGTTTCTGCAATCCACTTCATTTGTTCTTCTAAGCCAGTTTGCTAGGCTGGTATCTTTACTAATAAAGTTTTTCGGTTAGAAGCCATTGTTTGGATCTTCTTGGGAGGAGGAGGGGAAGTATGGCCATGCTGCCTTGGCTAGCTCTTATGGGAATTGTAGTCCAAAACATATGGAGGGTACCAGGTTGTCCTTTCCTGTGTGAGAGGCAGGAAACCACAACACAACAGCAGCAAAAATGATCAGGTCAAGGGGGCATGGCCAAATTTGGCCCCCAGGAGGGTCAAATTTGGCCTTCAGACCTGCACTTCCCTACCCCTGTGATAAATAAACACAACACAAAACAAAAATATAATCATATCGGAGAGACAGGGAACATTCTGAGCCAGAACCTGTTGCACCAGTTAAAACAAAACAAGGTATTCAAAATATAAGGGGGTATTCAAAAATGTGATTTCCCCACCTTGAAACTGAAGTGGTACTGCCTATTCTAGCATATCTGGAGTCTAACGCCTCCTTCTGATCAGTGGCGCCATCAGGGCAGGGCTTTAGGGCAAATTCAGGGCGCCACTTGGCAGGCTGAACAGGAAGTCCCCTAAATGCAGCAGGGCTGGCTTACCACATTTGGAAGTAAGTGAATTTGTAAGTAAAGTAATACACATTGGCATATAAGGGCACACGGTCCTATGCATGTTTAGACAGAAAAAAAAGTCCTACAACTCCCAAAATTCCTCAGCCAGCCATGCTGGCTGGGGGGGATACTGGGAGTTGTAGGATTTTTTTCTGTCTAAACATGCATAGGATTGTGCCCTAAGACCATTGGGGTTGAGTCTAAAATTACCCAACCGCTCTACTAGTTCTGCTGCATGTGTAGTCTGTGCACGGGATTATGTGCAACTGTAGAGTGACGCACCATTCTCCCCCTTTCTTTCAAGAAATTATGTTGAGTTGCCAACTGACCAGGAAAAGAATACTATCCTGGTCTGCTCTTGAGTCTTTAACAGCAGGTTAATCTGCAGAAATGAGCAGGTGAAGTGAAGCAGCATACAGAGAAGAGTTACATCACTTGCTAGTTTCTGAAGATCAACCGGCTATTCAAGGCACAGGAGCTGAGGGTAGCCAAAAAGTTGGCAACCGTAGTTTGGTTTTAAAGGAACATCTGCAAAATAATTCCAGTGTCTTTCAGAGAAGAGAGTTAAAGCCTTGGGCACTTAATTTTTTTCCAGTCCTATGCATCTCCTTTGTATGGACTGTGCCTCTTCTTTGATTCTGCAACAGCTGGACCTTGTTCAGAGACCTGGTAAGATATTCTCTGGGGGATGCTCCCTTTCATAGATACTACCAGATTATTATGGAAGAAGCAAACATACTGATGCAACCCTAGCACCCCCAAATCTTTAAAAGTTTTGTCTTTGAAAATATTTGTCTTGCATCCGCATCCTAAACATGGATTACATGAAAGTTGTTGCATTAAGAAAATCCCAGACTTTATATTCAAACAATGAATAGCTTTAAAGAAAGGCAGTGCTGATGGTGTTTCTTGTGCAAGAGCTATTGCAGAGTGCAAAAGAGTGATCTCCCCCCCCCCCTTCAATATGGCTAACTAAAACTTCAGTGAAAGTTGCTTCTAGGGAAATGCAGGTGTTTCATTTCATTTTTTCCCCTGTATAAATAAATTGTTTCTCCTCTAACAAAGTGAGCAGTCTCTTAGGAATCTATAGAGCTAAGCTTGGGACTAAGAAACCACTCTCATATTTCTTAAGCTACATTCATCTAAAATGCAGAATACAATTTAATATACTAAAAATTAGAATTCAGTGAGCTGCTACCAAAGTTTGCTTGAGCCATGAATATGACTTCCTGATGCTTGGGCTAAGAACTTATTTTTAGGGCTGTCACCCAATTGAAGAAGGCTGCAATCCTATACTTGCTTACCTGGGAATAAGTCCCATTGAACTCAGTGGGGTTTGCTCCTGAGAAGACATGTGTATGTTTGCAATGTAACAGCAGAATCTTACACATTTCTACTCAGAAGTACCGGTAAGTCTCACTGAGTTCAATGGGTCTTACTCCCATGTATGTGGGTATAGGATTGCAGCCTTAGTGATTTTTTTTTAAAAAATGACTTTTAGGCCACAATCATATACCCATTTACCTGGCAGAACGCCCCATTGAACTCAATGGAGCTTACTTCTGAGTAGACACTTATAGGGTTGAACTGTTAGTCGATTTAGGCTGCAGTCCTATAGCATAATATACACTTACTTAGGAATAAACCCCATTGAACTCAGTGGGGCTTATTTCTGAGTGGACATGCCTAGGATTGCGCTTTCAGTTGATTAAATCTGCATATATTTGCATGGGAGAAAAATAATTAGTAGCTCTGCAGGAAAAAAAAGCACATTGTTTTTAGATAATGCATGCATCTGCAACAGCACACTCCATCTTAGGAGAGGCATCCCCCCTTTTCTCTTGTGCAGGAGGGAATCCCTCTTCTCAGATCTAGAATATTTACAAGTATTCAGATAATTTTTAAAGAAATTTAAATTTTCTGACTGATTTATTGGGGACCCCTTTGTAGTCAAAATATTTTATCACTTATTCTAACTGATTTATCAGCAAAGCATTGCAGTTCAGCTTATTTTGAATGCAAAGTGACTCGGAATGGTAATATGTGAAGTAATCAGTGTCCCTGACCATGTGAAGAGACCCTTTCTGCAATAACATTCACAATTAAAGACATTCCTTATTGTGTTAAGAAGTGGTCTGAGGACTGCATTTCAAGGTGGTGGTTGTTGTTTTTTTAAACACATTGTGATAGCTCCTCCAACTGGCTATAATGCCTACCTGCCCACCATGATTCGCTGGGCGTGTGACCATGTTCAAAATGGGTCTGTAAATGCCCCTGAGATGTGTTGATGTGCTGTCCCAACCCAGGGACATTGTACAGGAAAAAAAAGATGGCTGCCCCCTGCCAGGGACGGTGTATGGTGGAAAAGGTGTCTGCTTCCGCGGGCTATGGTGGCAGTCAGGTTTTCTAGCTGCAAAAGTTTGGAGAAGTATGAAATTTAACATATAACTATATTGTGATCTGCACATTAACCCAGGACATGGAGTGAACAAATTCCTTGAGAATCCGTGGCCACCAAAGCTTCCTGCATACAGGGCAAAGAACCACGTCGTGCTTAGCAAGTCTGGGTGGTTTTCTTTTGAACTTTCCATTGCAGCTGCTTGGATGGCAGAAGAAGCATGCTGCCGAAGAGGCAAGCAGCTTCCTCCCCACCCTTTAAAACTTCAGCTGTAAAATGGGGTTCCTCTTTTTGCATGCAGTGGAAACTCCAGAGAAGCTACTGTCTTTTTAGAAATTTCAGACCAACTGACAGTGCTCTGGACCCTGTCTTAAGAAGAGAAGGCAGGCCTGTGGCTTATGCTGGCTCAGCTTGTCTGAGTGTGGAAAGTTCAGCAGGGTCAGGCCTGGTTATTACTTGGATGGGAGACCCCTCCTCTAGTTTCCTGCATTGAGCAGGGGGTTGGATGATGGCCTTGTAGGCCCCTTCCAACTCTATTGAAATCTATGAAATCTATTCTGTGCAAGGTTATTTAGCTGGCTCTAGAAATGGGGTCCGTTATCCATCCTACCTACCACCTGCCAGAGGGCAGTATATATTCACAGAGATGCACACAGCATATCTTAGAACACTGCATAATGGAGACGTGAAGGCTCACTTAATTATAGTAACACTAATGGAATCTTCCTTCTTCAACCCAACAGCAACAGAGATCAAAACCTGTTTTTGTTTAAAATATTTACTGGAGAGATGGCAAGCCTTTAATCAACGCAAAGTGATGTTTCCTTGCAACAGCCAAATAATAAATACACAATTACTGATGAGCTGAAATCCAGTCCATTATCTGTTTGCAATGTCTCTTTCCTCCCTTGCTACAGAATCATTTTCAAGTAGCTTAATTTTTGTTTTTTTTCATCTGTAGAGCTTTGATGCAGAGGGAATGAGGCATTCCCTTTGCTCTTGCAAACTTGTAAACAACCTCGGCAAGGCTCCTTTTCCAGTGGAGAGCTGTGCTTAATTTTGGGTACCACAATTCAAGAAGGATGCAAGTAGTGAACAAAAGTGGTGGGCGGGAGGGTACAAAGAAGACCATTCAGGATGATGATAAAGGGACTTGAAGGCAAAATAAGGACCGGATGAAGAAAGTGAATACGTTCTGCCTAGAAAAGATAAGATTGGGGGGAGGACGACGATGGCAAGGTATATGCATGGAATGTCAGAAGGAGGAAGGAAAATATTTGCTTTGCTCGTCCTGCCATCTCGAGGGCTGGTGGAATCAGCTGTATGCCTACCTCACTTAATTTTGCTGCACTTGGTGATTGGCAGCTGAGGACTGATCTACACATGTGGAGGAATGAGATGTTCAAATGGACAGTGTGACTTTGCACTGTGATGGGGGGAGGGATCACATTTTTGAAGGCTCCCACTATGTGATGAATAAATAAATCCCCGCAAATAGAAATCTAGAGCATATACTGCTAGTATGAGAGCCAGTGTGCTGTAGTGGTTAGAGTGTTGGACTGGGGAGACCTGGGTTCAAGTCCCCACTCGGGCATGAAGTTCACTGGGTGACTTTGGGCCAGTCACTGACTCTCAGCAAAACCTACCTCACAGGGTTCTTGTGAAGATAAAATGGAGAAGAGGAAGATCATGTACACCACCTTGGGGGGAAAGTTGGGATATAAATGTAACAAACCAACAAATAAATATGCTCCAATTATGCTGATATACAAAGGGCATTTCCTATCTTCTGATACTCATCTGTGATAAATCTTAGTCCCAATTTTGTGATTATTTTGCTCTTTGGGGATATTTGTGTGTGAAGGGATGCCTTTTGTTAAAATCTGATTAGTGTATGCACATGTGTATTGATTTTGTTTCCTTTTCTGCCTGTGGCATAGCAATGGTAGAGCTTTTACTTATTGGAGAGAAGAGACTGTTAAGGTGGTTGGAATGGTGGTGGGAGAACAGAGGCAAGGAGGTGGACTTCTGTTGTTGAGTTTCTTTTTGTGAATATTCCAAATCCATATACAGTAATACCTTGGATTGCAAGTAACTTGGTTTGAGAGCGTTTTGCAAGACAAGCGCATTTTAAAATATTTATTTATTTATTTATTACTTGATATACAAGCGACGTCTTGCAATACAAATACTGTAGTATGGCTTAAATTAAAAATCTCTGTACAATTTTTTTGTGGCGGATTTCGTTTTGATATAAGAGTGTTTTGGATTACAAGCACGTTTCCGGAACGAATTATGCTCTCAATCCAAGGCATGACTGTAGTGTAATACCCTTATTAGACCAACTCAAGATCACAAAAAAATGTACAAGCTTTTGAGATCTCCAGATCTCTTCATCAGGCAAGATGTTACAAAAAGCAGGTTGGCAGGAAGCAGGGGGAATAGGAGGAGGGAGGGAAAAAAAAGGTTGACTGGATGCTGTAGTCAGGATGTGATCATTGTCAGAGTCTTAAGATGAAACGTTCAAATTGGGCTCTGCCAGGTGATGTGATGGTTTCAGTGCCACCTAGGACCACTGGGAAGGAGAAAGTAGCACCCAGACATCCGTCGATCCTCACGTTTTTGAAAATATAACATTCAGCTGTTAACTCAAAACTGTTGCTATTGTGGGTGGTGGAAAACACAGAAGCAGAGATCAACTAGGCAGTCTTTATAGTAGCAAAGCTTGAGATAAATGTAGATGCTGTGCTAGGTAAAAAAGAGTCAATTGAAGCCAAACTGTGTAGCTTTACCTAGACTGCCTAGCTGGGTGGGGCTGGGTGTGAATTAAAGGCACACTTGTTTTATTTTTTTTAACTCTTTGGGTTCTCTCTGTTCCAGCAATAGAGCACAAGAGAGAAAGTGTGTGGCGGGGGGGAGGAATGAGAGAAAATGTGTAAAAATTGAATTCTAACAGTGTGGTAGCTTATTGTCTATTTAAGTTGTAAGTTATTGCATTCTTCTTTCCAAAAATAAATAAAGCTGCTGGTAACAGGCAAATTTATTGTAGTTTAACTGATAAATCAATTACTTCAAAGGCAGCTGAGTAATGAACTGAAAATATTTAATTGGTTGACAAGCCTACTAACTAACTTGCAAACAAGCTAGCTATATATAAATGGCAAGAATATAAACACATTTCCAAAAGCGATTCTTAATTGCACGTGGATGTTTGCATGGGAAACCCTCCCCACAGCAATTTGCCATCCTGCACACACAGACCCAGAAATTGGGTCTGTGTGTGTGCAGGACCAGTGCAAACAATAATATGAAAGGGAATGCCTGCATAATACAGGCCTGTGGCTCACGCTGCCTCAGTTTGTCTGAGCGTGGAAAGCTAAGCAGGGTTGGGCCTGGTTATTACTTGGATGGGAGACCCCTCCTCTAGTTTCCTGCCTTGAGCAGCGGGTCAGACTCGATGGCCTTGTAGGCCCCTTCCAACTCTATGATCTATGGAATCTATATAATATAGTTTCTTAGAAGTCATTGGGTTTAGCCATAGCTTAAAGCAGTCACCTGCAAATGCGTCAGCTTCACGGAACCTTCCCCCTTTCACCTATTTATTTATTTATTTATTAAATTCATACCCCGCCTTTTTTCCTGCAAGGAACCGAAGGCGGCTTACATAACCTTCCTCCTCCTCTCCATTTTACCCTCACAACAACCCTGTGAGGTAGGTTAGGCTGAGAGTCAGTGACTGGCCCAAAGTCACCAAGTGAGTTTCATGGCTGAGTGGGGACTAGAACCCGGATTTCCCGAGTCCCAGTCCAACACTCTCACCACTACGCCACACTGGCTAACCCCTGCAGAATCTATCTCCTCACCACCATTGTCACCAGCTGCTCTTGCTCCTAATCCTCTTTTTCATCATTGCTGCCACTTGCTTGCTTGACAGGCAAGAGAGCCAGTGAACAAGCAGGCACTGTCATCTGCTGTTCCTCATTCTCACCATCACTGTTGTCTGGGCCAGAGTGAGAGGAACACACAGCTGGCAAAGGTGAAGAGGAGGAGCAATTCCAGGGGGCTCTTGTCAGTGGGCCCCTAACAATGCCTACCTGGGTTGCTGTCACTGGCCCTGTCTATATGTTGCTTAGGATGGGAGAACCTCACAGCTCGAGCTCACAGAAATTGTCCAAACTTCACTTCAAAGTTCAGTTCAGCTTGCTCCTGTTCTCATTCTTTTGGTTCAAATGGGGAAAGTGTGCACTCTCTCCCCATTAAGTAAAGTGTGAAAGTGCATTTTTTTCTCAAAAGGCACACTTTAAAAAAGGCACACTTTAAGGTGTGCCTTTTTTAAAGTGTGCCCTTTTTAAACTTTGCATTTTGCAAAAAATGAATGCAAGTCCAGGAATTTGAGAACATTTCCAGAGAACATGTGCTCCCGTTTTCATTTCAGGTTTGTGAACAGAGCATTTTTGAGTAATTTGTGAACTGAAACAAAGTTTTCATACGTCCCTACAGTGAGGTTGCCTCTTCCCATATCCTACTTGAGCCCTGAGATTGTAAACAGAGGCCCTGCTCGTAAGGGTGGGCGAATGAGCAATGTTCGAGATCGCTGGGAGATACTCCGAATATCATCTCATGCCCGATTCCCATTCATATTTGAGAACCTTGCTAACTCTGTGCGAATGGGAAACTTGCGCAAGTTGAGCAGCGATCAAATGTGAGATTTCCACAGATCTCTCCAAATTTGCATAAATCTCCTCCATAGACTAAATGTGGGGCTGATTCAGTCTACTGTGGAAATTTGTGCAAATCGAACTGGGAATTGAGAATGAGATGGACGCAAGTACGTGTTTGACAATTTGCAAATATTTTCAGTGAAATGCTCTTGCTCGTGGCTTTGAATGGTTATGCTCGCATGTTTTGCAAGCAAAAATGAAATTCTCATACATCCGGCGGGAGGGCCCCTGCCTGTTGAGATATGGTGGGTGTCCACATGAGAAAGTGCCTTCTCAGCAGTAGCTCCCAGTGGTGGAATGCCCTCCCCAAAGAGGTCTACCTGGCACCTTCTTTAATGTATTCTTGGCACCAGGCAAAGCATGTTTTATCCTCACCATCTTTTAAAGCTCTGTATATTTCTATTGCTATGGTGTCTTTTTTTTTAATTGCATGAAACTTCATACACTTCTGTGAACAATTCTCCTAATACATAGATTTCATAGATTATAGAGTTGGAAGGAGCCTACAAGGCTACCCCCTGCTCAATGCAGGAAACTAGAGGAGGGGTCTCCCATCCAAGTAATAACCAGGCCTGACCTTGCTTAGCTTTCCACACTCAGACAAGCTGAGCCAACGTAAGCCACAGGCCTTATATATTAGGCATATATATTAGGCCTTATATATTAGGCATATATTGCCTAATGTACACATTTTTTTGCAAGCAATTTTCCTAGGAGAATGCATTTTTGAATGTTATTTCCCTAATAGACACATTTTTGCCTACATTTTTTTTTGTTATTATTGTAGAACTCCATTGCAAAATTCTGAGAAGTGCCAGTTTTGAAGGGTAACTGAGTTTTGGTTGGCATGGTGGTTCAAAAGTACCAAATTGGGTTAAGTTTGCATTGAAATGTGAACTGAATGAATTTCTCCCCCATCCCTGCAATCAGTCAATCAATCCATCAATCAGTCCCCTTGTGCATTAAAGAGACCTGTCGAGTCGAGATGAAGGAAAGCTGTTCAATGTACACTCTGTTCATATATGAGCTGACTAGGCCTATTGGGCTTCAACACACAACAGTGCATGGGAAGATTAGTAGTCATGGCCAAGCTGTCTTTCAGGGAATCCCTTCCACCCTTACTTAGTCCAGTTCTTTTTATCATGGTCAACAGACCAAAGAAAAAAAGTAAGAGATAGATGTAGAAAACAAAATATACTGCAGGGGTGGGCAGAAGGTAGAGCTCCAGATGTTTTAGACTTAAGAACATAAGAAGAGCCATGCTGGATCAGACCAAGAGGCCATCCAGTCCAGCATTCTGTTCACACACAGTGGCCAACCAGCTGCCCATGGGATCCCACAAGCAGGACATGAGTGCAACAGCACCTGCCCTTCCATGTTCTCCAGCAGTTGGAGTACATAGGCATATTGCCATCTGGACTAGGAGCCATTGATAGCCTTCTCCTCCAGGAATTTGTCCAATCCCCTTTTAAAGCTCTCCAAATTGGTGGCCATCACCACATGGAAGTGAATTCTATAGTTTAACTATGTGCTGTGTGAAGAAGTACTTCCTTTTATCTGTCCTGAATCTCCCCACCAATCAGCTTCATCATGGGATGAACCTGGGTTCAAGTATTATGAGAAAGGGAGAAAAATGTCTCCCTGTCCATTTTCTCCACACCATGCCTAATTTTGTACACCTCTGTCATGTCTCCCCTTACTCTCCTTTTTTCTAAGCTAAACAATCCCAGCTGCTGTAACCTTTCCTCAAAGGGGAGTTGCTCCACCCCCTTGATCTTTTAGTTGCCCTTTTCTGCACTTTTTCCAATTCTGGGACTTCAACTCCCAGAAGCCTCTGCCAGCAGGGTCAATGGTCAAGATGAAGTCCAAAACATCCGGAGATCTACTTTCTGCCTACCACTGCCCTAAGGTAGCCTCCCAAACAACCTTCCAACATCAGGTAGATTCTTCCTCGTTCTCAACGTTACTCAGAAGAATTTGGCCATGGCAAAAGTTTCTGATGCTATCTGAAAACCATTGGTTAGCTACTGCCGTTTGGGGACAATTCCTGTATAATGACAGAGCTGAGGTTCCTCTTTTGCTTCCTTTGGCACCTCAAGAGCTGAAGTGGGCTGTTTAAAAAATAATAATAATTTAAAAAATCACCCAAAGTTTTTCCTTGTTGCTACACTGCACTGTAAAGCATTCCAGACAAGGTGACATCTTTCATCTGCATACGGTGCCTGCAACAGTGTGAAACCCTTCTTTTCCTTTTTTTTTATTGCTCTGATTTAGGGGCAAAGGCTTGCACATAAGTCTTGGTTTTTCAACGAGCAACCTTGCACTTTAGGTGATGGATTGCCCTGGAAAATAAACAGGGCATTAGCTTGTTGTACAAATATGCCGATCAGCGCTACAAAAAAATATAGCCCTGTTTTTAAACTCTGTATGTGTGTGTTTTCAAAAGCTAATCATATGCAAGTGGGTCCCTATCTGTCTTTAAAAGTTCAAACTCATTTCTCCGTTATGTTGTTGTTCTTATTGTTCTTTTAGCAACGGGAACCTCTGGCCCACTGCCCTACCATTGCTGAAGATTCCATTCTGTTTCTTTGTGCATTGGGAACTGTCACAACCAAAGGCAGAGCAGGGATGGGCAAATGTATCTATTTCTAGTCTCGGTCAACTTTGCATTTTTACCCATAATTCCATCCTGTTCTACTTTTGCATTTATCTGTGAATTATTTTTTTTTTAAACCCGTCATTGGTGGGCCCTGGTGCACTTATCTGGCAGTAGTGGGTAGAGGCAGCAAGACTCTGAGCAGTGCTGGTAAGTGATGGCAGGGCACAATAGCAGCAGCAGACTTCACCCAGACAAACACACACACACACACACACACACACACACGGCTTGTTTCTAACTAGATGCTTTTAAAAATAAACAACAGTAACATATTATTTCTCAAGTACCATAAGCTTAATGGTTGCAGATTTCTAGTAAGCAGGTTCAGTTTCTTAAATGCTACTTATTTTGTGAGGAAAGAAAAACCACAGGTCAAGTCTCTTTGTTAAACCTTAGCAAGCGTCAGTTAAGTCAGTTTACTGTAGAATGTTCTAACTGGCAGAGAATTATAGACAGGAACTCTTACCTGTTGCTAGGCAACATCCAGCATTCCCTCCCCTGCTACAATCAAATGGTTCAGTCCACTGAAACCTGCCCTCCAACTTCACAGAGAAGCTTGGTTTCTCCCTTTGCCCTTTAACTAGACCAGTGTTCTCCAACCTGAGGTCCCCAGATGTTTTTGGCCTACAACTCCCAGCTGGCTGGGGCATGCTGGGAGTTGTAGGCCAAAAACATCTGGGGACCCCAGGTTGGAGAACACTGAACTAGACTATAACAGTCTATCTCAAGTCAACCCTTTACTGGGTAGTCAACTTAAAAAAAAACCTCCATGCAGAGTTGACACCTTCTTGTCATATACTCCAACAGGTAGGGTGTCCTACAGTCTTCTTTTTGATGAGCTATAAGAGGACAGGACCTTATTTGAAGGTGTTCTGTATTTGAAGGGCTGACCACCCCAAGAAGGGAGAGCAACAGGGGCCTTGAAGCTGCTTATCAACAGTTGGCACCTGGGCAGAAGACTGGGCAGGTCCCCAGGTCACAGCATTCCCCACTCTGGTGAGATGGATTGCATTCCAATTTAAATTATATTCATTATTTCTGTACTTGCATCTATATGTATGAATTAGCACATGCATTTTTTGTACAACCCTGTGCCCTCGCTTGACCTCTCTTTCCTTCCTTCTTCCCTTCCTTCCTTCCTTCCTTCCCTCCTTTTTTTTTTTTTTTTTTTGTGGCATGGTATGTCCTCTTTCCCCCTCACACTGCATTACTGGCCACCCTACTGGGTGGTTGGATCTGGATCTGCTGTAGCATCGCTCTGGGGCATTGTGGGATATCTTAAATGGCAGTTGGATCCAACTGATCATCACTGCATAAAGTGCAGGGCTAGGAATTTTTGTTAAAGTGTGGGTCTACAGCAGACATCAGAGGTGAGACCTGCCTTGGACTGGACGCATGGGTACTAATTTTAGTGGCAACCACCTGATCGGCTTCATGCCTAGTTTTGGCCAGGACAACATTTGCATTCAGAAGGCTTAGTCTGGCTATTCGTGTATTGATCTGTTGCTTGTCATTCTTTCCAGTTCTATAGACTCCTAATGTGTCCATCACCACCGGGTGGTAGTTTCCCATCCTTGTAAAATGTGCTGCAAACATTCACCTCTCTACTGTGTCTTTTTGGCAATTCATTATTGCCTGCCTCCTTGGTTTATTGTTATTACGCTTTTTAAAAAAAGTTTTTACCACCCTTGTCACTTGTGATCATTGCTTTTCAAAAGCACGCTGTTCAGTTCTCATTTTGGGAGCGGTTCCCCACGCATTTGCGCTTTTTCTTTTTGTGTACACCATTGCACTTTTTTTTTTCCTGTGGCTCGGTTATTTTAATTATGCACTCTTCATTTTAATTACGCACTCTTTTATTATGGTGCGTGCTAATTGTTCAATTATCACTCTGTTCCCGCTATGTTTTGTCAATGTGTAGCAGCCTCAAAGCGCTAGAGAAATGCCTCCCCCATATCTCCCCACCCAAAGAGGCCCATAGGCCCAGAGACGTTCCATTGTATTCTTTTCATGCATTCTGGCAAAAAGTGAGCTTGCTCAGGGGAGATTTCACCACTAGCCAAAAGATTTCCATTGGCCATATGGAGAAACTCAGCTTCATGACGATAAGCAAAATTAATGGATGATGGAAACTTACATGTCAGCAACCAAGTGGCTGATGCTGTAATCCGCATATGGTGGACCAGAGGAATGAAAGCAGGAAAGTTGAGCTCACCCAATGTACTCTGGCTACTCCAGAATAACAGAAGCAAAAAAAGAAGCTTGCAGTTCACAGTTTCTTGAACGCTTGCTGATGGAGCTTGTATATGAGCATCAGTATGTGTGAATCAGCAAAACCCAAGCTTGCTGCAGTTCTCCAGATTCCGTCTAGAAGCTTGTTCTGACTTGAGCCTGTATCAGATTGCAAGTCCATGTGTATTTTCCCAAATGTATACATCAATTGTGTGCATCATTGAAATGTATGCATTCTTCTCCCATGGATTAAAACTTATTTCTGTGCATTTTTCAAAAGTACACATTTTTTTTCATGCAATTTTTTTTAATGTACACATGCTGTCAAACACATTTCTTGTAAAATTTGGTCCACAAGTCACTTTGCAGGCTCAGAAATGTACAGACTTCAACCGCAGATTGCACCCGAGTCCGTGTTCAGTCCACAAGGCGTGAACTGGATAAAATCCTGATCAAAAATTAACTGAGACAAATTTCCCATACATCCCTAAAATGGATACCCGATCATCCAAGTTTTTTTTTTTAGAGATCTGAGTTGCAGTATTGGAAATGTATAATGGAACTTTATATAGCAAGGTAGAGATCCACAGGTGTAGTAGAGGTACTGTACCTTTAAAAAAGTGGCGAGATCAACGCAATCTCACACCATTTTGTGCAGTCACAACATCCCATTCTCCAAAATATGATGTGAGTCAGTGTGGTTAGACTGCCTGAGTAGGACTGGGGAGTCCTGAGTTCAAATGGCCACTCAGCCATGAAGTTAACTGGGTGACTTTGGGCCAACCTTATTCATCTTCAGGGATGTTGAAGAGTCCTTGGTCTCGAGTCACAAGTCGAGTCACGAGTCTTTGGACTCGAGTCTCGAGTCCAAGTCCAAGTCCTTGGTCCAAAATGGTGACTCACTAGTCCCGAGTCATTCCCAAAGCTGACTCCATGAGTCCCTATTAAAATCAATGGGGTTTTTTCCCCAACAAAATAAGGCTACTTCAGATGTGTGGCTTAAATAAATTCTAGGCACAAGTGTGCCTTTTAATCTCAAAACTCTGCCACTGATTTTGACAAGAACAGACCAGGCAGACAAACCCAAAATGACCAGGCAGGGAACCCCAAAACAGGCAGGCAGAGGCCTTTGTCTTGGACAGTTCAAACTGTGGAACTGGTTAAGAAGAGACCAGGCAGGCAGAGGAGGCAGGGAACCCCAAACAGGCAGGCAGAGGCAGCTAAACCCAGAATGTCTGAAAGGTTATATTAGTAAAATGATTTTAAAAAATAAACTTGGATTGTTACTGCAACTAGGTCCAGACAGCACCTGCAGGTGGCATCAAGCAGGAATGTTGACGAGACCCAATATTAAAAATATTGGGACTCGAGTCCGACTCGAGTCAGAGGGGGGACTCAGTCCGACTCACGAGTCGAGTCCTCGAGTCCGAGTCCCCATCCCTGTTCATCTTACAGGTTGTTGTGAGGATAGAAATAGGGCAGGTGGGAGGGAATAAAGTATGCTGCCCTGAACTCCTTGGGGAGGAAGGGTGAGATATACATTAAAGTATAATACATAAAATAATAAATTAGCGCCCTTCCTCCCCTTGTACTGCGGCCCTGATCCAAAGTATCTCCTGTTGCTGCTGTTAGGAGAAGAAAATCACATGTGACAACCTAATCACAGATCTCCCACGTAACATCTAGTTTGATGCTTATTCAATTAACCGTGATGTTCGCTGAACAAAAATAGAAAGGAGGATGGTAGGACAGACAGAGAGAGAGAGAGAGAGAGAGAGAGAGAGAGAACAAACCCCATGGTTGTGGATAACTTTGCTCAAAGCCTATTTTATGATATTTCTGATCAGAAACACTCTTTGCCCAGAAAACCTCCTTAGATGCATGCTAATTAATGAAGGAAAGGAACTAGACAATGAGGATGATCAGGCACACTTGTTTTGCATGAATAAATAGGTTGGGAACCATTTGGTGGAAGTAAACGTTGGCATTTTGGCAACTGCTTGTGCTAGCAAGCCAAGGTACATGCATACCCCCCCTCAAATGTATCTTTTTTACAGCTTTCATTGTTAAGGTAAGCCACCTGCCTGGACAGGTAGAAGAAAAACGCAAAGCTCTACATTTTGCTGCCCATGTGGGAGTACACCAGAGTGTGCCTAATCGCTTAAAGCAGGGGTCTTCAAATTTTTTTAACAGGGGGCCGGTTCATTGTCCCTCAGACTGTTGGGGGGCTGGACTATAGCCCCCCTGCCACCAAAGCCCCCCTGCCCCCTCAGGATCCCCCCCGTCGCCGCCAGACCCACCCCGCCACCCCCCCGCCGCCGTACTTGCACCCGCCACCGCCAAAGCCCCGCCGCGCCATCGCCCCCCTGCCGCCAAAGCCCCCCCAGGACCCCCGCTGCCACCGCCAGACCCACCCCGCCACCCCCTCCGCCGTACCTGCACCCGCCGCCGCTGCTGAAGCCCCATCGCCGCCGTCCCCGCCGAAGCCCCATCGCTGCTGTTGCTGCCGCCGAAGCTCCGCCCCCACCGCCAAAGTCCCGCCACCGCCGTCGCTGCCGCTGCCGCCGCCACCGCCCCACTGCCACCACCACCGCCGGAGCCACGGCATTCTGCTGCGCTCCGTCGTGCTGGACTCCCGCGCTCTGTTCAAAAACAGAGCGCGGGGGTCCAGCGCGACGGAGCAGGGTCCCGCGCGTCACTTCCGCTGCGCCGGAAATGACGCGACGGGACCAGCGCGGGCGGCGTAGCCCGCGCAGCTGGCTCTCCGGGGAGAGCGAAGAAAATGGCAAGCCTGTTCGGGCGGCTGAGAGCCCGGGCGGGCCCAGTTCGGGCCTACGGAGCCGGGCCGGATGGAAGGGCACGCTGGGCCGGATCCGGCCCGCGGGCCGTAGTTTGAAGACCCCTGGCTTAAAGGTTTCGTTTGCAAATCTCTTATGGATATTAATTTGGAGGAGATGTGCATGGAGGTTGCTGTGTCATCTGGTAAAAGAGAGGCTGCTGCTTTATAAATAAAATGAAACCTGCAATAAATACATCTGGGCTGCTGAGAAAATGAAGTCTGAAACAGGGGCCTTTCCCTTTTACTTTGCTTCAGGAATATATATATATATATATATATATATATATATATATTGATGGTCATGCAACAGCTAAGCTGGTAAAAAAAAAAGAAGAAAATGCATTTTGACTAACCTAGACTCCTTTTGTACAGTTTGCATGAAGATCTGAAGGAGCTGGTCTTCAGCTTGTAATTTATAAAATTCTTTATGTGTGTATTACACATTTTATTAGTAATCACAGTTTGAAATCCTCCATGAGTATCCTCTGAGATTTTTTGCCTTAAAAAAAAATTATGCTTATATCCCACCTCCCCCCCCCCCAAGGAACCCAAGGCAGCTTATATGGCCTCCTTCCTCTTCATTTTATCCTCACAACAACCCTGTCAGAGGTAGGTTAAGCTGAGAGTCAATGACTGGCCCAAAGTTTCCCAGTGAGCTACATGGCTGAGTGGGGACTAGAACCTGGATCTCCCAAGTCCCAGTCCAACACTCTTAACTGCTATGCCACACTGGATCTCTCTTTATGGTACCCCTTTTGTTTCATAGTTAGAATAATGCTTTGTACATTTTTAAAAATCTGCATGCTGGTATTGATCTTGTTTTACGCCCCATCTTATGTTTTAAAGTCGTGTGTGTGTGTGTGTGTGTACGTGCGCGCATGTGTGCGCTCTGTATTTTTAGTTTAAGAATGGTGTGTGTGGGTGGGTGGGGAATTGTCAGAATGAAGGAGCCAGAATACTGAAATTTCGCCAGCTTCTCTCTCTCTCTCTCTCTCTCTCTCTCTCTCTCTCTTACAGTAATTTGATGCTGGCTGAACACAGTAGTCAACCTTTTTTCCCTACTCCTGCTTGCAGGATAGAACAGCAGGGACAATAAACCTTATGCTTCAGTTCAGAAATAGCGCACATTAGTGAGAGAAACCTGTGTGACATTGCAGGAACGTTCAGGCAGAGGCTGTTTCAAGCTTTTCTGATTGCTGGGGAGTGGGGACTGTTCCATGGGGAGGGAAACCATATTGTCTCCCTGTGAAATTTCACAGGAGATAAGTACTGGGGATGTCTTCCAATACCAGTCCTTAATACAACTCTGCCAGAAATTAAAGGAAAAAATGGGAATATCATGTCAGCCAGCCAGCATACTGGAGCTGAATAGCACTTTGGACTGGGAAATGTGAGGTTGGACTCCATCTCTCATCAGCCCCAGCCAGCATGGCCAATGGTCAAGGATGATGAGAGATGTAGTACTGCTGAGGTGTGGAACCTATGGCCCTCCAGATGTTATAGTCCAAAACATGGACTACTGGCTACTCATTTGCTACTGGGCCAGGTTTAAGGTTCTGGTACTAGTGTACAAAGCCTGAAACAACTTGGGACCAGGATACCTGAGAAGAGTGCCTTCTCCCTTACCAACCTGCCTGGTCACTGAGGTTACTGGAGAACATTCTCCTGGTGGCTCCACATGGACCTCTGGCCCAACTGGAGTCCACAAGGAGAAGAGCCTTCAGTGTGGTGGCTCCATTTCTATGGTACTCCCTGCCTCTGGAGGTCAGGCAGGCTCTGACACTGTGTTGCTTTCAGTGCCTGCTGAAGACATCCTTGTTCTGGGAAGCCTTCCTTGCTGAACAGCCATGGTTTTAATGTTACCTTGTTTTTAATGCGTTGTTTTTACTCTTGTATCTGTTGTTATCTTTTTATTGTTCACTGCTCTGAAATCTGCTATGATATGGAGCAGCATACAAATATTGTAAACAAACAAAGAAACATCCGGAGGGCACCAAGTTGCTTTCCCCCTGGTGTGGACAATGCTTAGCGAGTTGGACCAATGGTCTGGCTTGGAATAAGGCCGCTTCTTATATCTGCCTTCCTCAATGTAGTGTCCTCAAGTTGTTTTGGACTACAGCTTCCACCATCCCTACGTGGATGGGGCTAATGTGAGTTGTAGTCCATCTGGAGTGTACCAGGCTGGGGAAAGCTCCTGTATATATTAAACCAGGGCACAATCCCATGCATGTTTAGGCAGAAAAAAAGTCCTACAACCCCCAGCATTCCTCAGCCAGCCATGCTGTCCGGGCAATGATGGCAGCTGTATGACTTTTCCCCCCCTGTCTAAACGTGCATAGGATTGCGCCCCTAGTCACCCGTATCAATGCCAGTCATGTGTAGCACATTAAGAGCCTGAAAGGAGGAGAAAAACATTTCCAATTTACAAAAAAAAAAGCCCGCTCCCATCTTTTCACATGGAGGCAATTCTCACTCAGTACACATGGCCATGTGAGAGTTTACTTTACTTCCCTGCAGCTGGGGGTCAGTCAACTATTCACCTTTCCTAGCCATAGATAAAATTGCAGCAGCAGTTAGGATGCCCTAGATAAGAGCTCCCTCTCTAAACAGCTTTGCATTCTTTCCCTGAAGTTAAATGATAGAATTCTGTGACTGGGATGAAATATAAAGGTTAGCATACACGTATGCTTTCATTAATTGCATATTTTATTCCAAAGGGCAGCCATGTTAGCCTTTTACAGCAAACAAAAAGGGGGGGGGAAATGTGGCACCTTAAAAAACGAACAGATTTATTGTGGCACAAGCTCTCATAGATTAGAGCCCGCTGAATACAATGCATGGATGTATGAGCTCAGTTGGGAAATACGAAGGAAGGAAGGAGAGATAGAAATGAAAACAGTAGGTCCAAAAGCTCTGAAATAGAAGAGATGCAGTCTGTGAACTTTTCCTGCAAATCTCAAATATATACAAGATCAGCACAGGGAACATTAAGAATAGCAATTTCCGGGGGGGCGGGGTAGCTGTGTTAGTCTCTTGCAGCAAAAACAACAAAGATTCTTCTGTCACCTTAAAGACTAACAGATATATTCTGGCATAAGCTTTTGTGGACATGGTTCACTTCATCAGACGAAGTAAGCAGTGCTGGAAGCATATGCCAGAATAAATTTGTTAGTCTTTAAGGTGACATACGACTCTTTGTTGTTAATCATAGGAGTAACAGGTGATGGTCCAATGTTCCTAGCTCTGCTCTGCTAACTTAACACCTTAACAACCTCAACCAGAGTGCAATCATGAGGTCTCTCACACTTTTTTCTGGAAAAGTTACGGACCTGATCATTTCTGAGGATTAAATGATGAATAAGAGAAAGTGCTGACGGTATTCACCAAAAAAAGCCGCTCTCAAGTAAGTAGGCATAGGATTGCATCCTTAGTGCAAGAGAAAACCCAGGTCTTATTTGAGACCTAAATTAATTTAAACTAATTCAGGGCACAATCCTATCTCCCTCCGACCTTGTCTTTGGGGGGGACATAGGATTGGGCCTGGAAGGCACTGAGACCTTGGAAATCCCTTCTGAGGTTGCAGCACGGTGAAGCGCTCCCCCCCGCCCGTAGCTGGTGCAGTTCTTTCTGCTCCTGCAGGGAACCGAACATGGAAGACTGCATTTAGTTCCCCCATGGGTGGGTGGGTTCCTGAGGGTGGGGAGCAGAGCAGCGAGGCTCTGCCAGATTGCAAGGAATCCAGGCAGCACCTCAGCCTCTCCTCCTCGCAAGGAGAGGTAAAACATCTAGACAGCTGAAATCGGCCATCCTGATGTTTTTGAGGGCAAGGGGAGTGCGGCGGATATCCTATCTGCCACGCTCCTCCCAGCCTCAATAGGATGCCCGTAATCCTCCGGGTTTGGAAGGTTCCGGGCAGCCTCATGGGGTTGCACCGCCCATGATCAATTCTAGTTCAGCAGTTTCATTCTGGAGTCTCTCATGGTGACACTCAGGTCAGCAGCAGAGAGCCCTGGGTGACCAAAATGTCTTCCCACTTGCTTTCTAAACGTTGCCATTTTTGACCTCAGATTGTGTCCATTTATTCTTTTGCAGAGAGGGTGACATGTTTGTCTTGTGCAGACAGCAGAAGGGCATTGTTGGCAGGTGAAAGCATTTATCATGTTGGAAGATGAGCAGCTGATTAGGGGCCTGATGGTATGGCTGATGCTATTAGGTGTCGGGACGTATGCGACAAATCTTATGCAAAAAAACCCCCTGTTTGTGTCGAAGGTGTCACAATATTTTTGGTATACTTTATATGGCTTTCTCCTCTTTTTGCAAAATTTATTCCTCTCTCCATGACTGGACAAGTGGAAGGGAAGTGTGGCGCGCGCGCGGGGGGGGGGGGACTGCAAGCAAGTCAATGCTAAAAATAAATGCTAATTAATCTGATTGTTCTTATTAATTATATCTTTAGTACTTTCAGTCTACCAGGTGCTCTCAAAATTCTTGTGTCAACCATCTTTTGTTTCTGTGAAGTAAGGTGTCAGATTTGTTATTGGCTTCTAATTTTGTTCTCTTTTGTCTGCAAAACACACGTTAAATATTTTTGTTTCCTTAAAATATGGTGATTCAAATGTCCGAGAAATTGTGTCTAGGAAACAGTAAAATGCTCTCCTGTTAATTTCAGTATGTTTCATTTCGATGTCTAAGGGCGTAATCCTGTGGCCCTCCGACCTTGCCTGGTGGGCCATAGGATAATTCAGAGTCCCAGCTCTGAGGTCCTGCAAGCTCGGAGCTGGGACTCCAAAGGACGAGCTCCCACCCGACCCTCCTCAAAGCCAACGTGGAAAGAACCGTGCCGGCTTCCTCCCCAAGGTTGCAAGTTGGCTTCGGAGAGGAGGAAAAGGGGCACGCCGACTGAGGGCACAGGGTGGGGGCTGGGGGCGATGGCTTGCCCCGTATCCAAATGGTGCCCTATCTGCCTCCTTCCCCCTCCATGGTGTTTCATTTAGACAGCCGAAAACAACCATTTAGATGAAATGTAGGGCAAGGCATGGTGGAGGTCACCGCTGCCCCACACCATGCATTGGGTGCACATAAGCCTCTGAGTTCGGAGGCTTACATGCTTTGAGTGTGGAGGCCATTGGATTGCACCCTAAGAGAGTGATCCTACGGCTCCTTGGTAGTTTCTGAGGAACCAAAGTTGCTGTGGGTCTCCACCTCCAAGGCCGGAGACAGAGCTCCACAACCCCAGAGAAGGAGATCCTATCGTGCATCTCCCACCCAGTGCCGGCCTCCAGGTTTTGGCCCTCAATGGGCCCCCTCCCTCAGTGCGTCTACCTTCTCACTGGCAGTGTCACCAGCTGCTGTTGCTTTTCATCTTCTTCCTCATCATTGCTACCACCTGCTTGCTGGACAGGCAAAGAGCCAGTGAGTGAGTAGACAGTGGTATAAACTGCTCCCCTTTCTCACCACCATTTCCTGGGCCACAGCAAGAGGCAGGTGAATAAGTAAGTTGCACTGGTGAAGAGGAGGAGCAAGTCCGGGGGCTTCCCACCATTGGACCCCTGCTGGGGTGTGGGCCCTTGGCAGGTGCCTGACCGTGCTGACCCTTGATGCAAGCCCCACCTCCATCCCCACTCCACTCCTTCCAGCTGCAACAGGAAGCTCTGCAGTCACTTCCTCTCCAAGCTCTGAGCAAAAACCTTGGGGAGAGGATGGAGATGGACTGAGGGAGGCATGCCAATGAGTGGGGACGGGAAGATAAGAGGCCATGGATCCACAAGCTTCTCCGCTCCTGTCCCTGCCCCGAGAAATATAGGTGAGTTAGATAGATTCAGATGTCTAGCTTTTTTTTTTTTTAGGAAGGATGGGAGGTGAAAACTCCTCTTCCATTTCTCCTATTCCACCAGGCGCTTGCTGGCAGAGCTTAGGATGGGCAGAGAGCTTTGAGATGAGAGCTCTCTGTCCTGCAACTTCCTATCCTGTACGATTGTGCTCTTCATTTATTACCACCGATTTCTTCAGTGGAGGCAGCCCTGTTTGCCCAACACAATCGTTGCCAACTATTGGCCAACAATGGTGTGTAACAGTCAGCAGAACAGGCGTAAACTGAGAGGGACTGAAGCAAGTTAGGTCACCGTGCCATGGAAGTTTTGAGGATCGAGCCCTGATACTTCCCTTTCCCCCTTTGAATTAATCTGTAGCCATGTCACACCGATCAGATCTGTGAATAGCAAATTATTCTATTAATTTCTCATTCCTGATGAACAGTAAATTAGTCTAATAACATTTACTGTTCTATTCATTGATTGTCAGGGGGATATTAGAGGGGGAAATAGCTTTTAAGTCTTTCCAGCTGTAAGCGTCAAAGTTGTCTGAAGTTATGATTTTTTTTAACTCTAATTGCTCCTGAAGATCTCCTACTTCCTGGCACATGTAATCCATCGTACCCTCTCCAAATACTTCTTTCTGATATACATTTTTTGTGCCTCCTTGGCACCCTCACCCCTCTTGCAAGAGTGTTTTGTAAGAATCTGATCCGAGGGCTGATTAAAAAATTGGTTTTGAAGTATTAAGGCTGGATAAACGTTGTTCCCTTCTCATAAACGTGGGATGTACTCACATCATACCTCACAAAGGATAAAAATACACTTGGTCAGCCTATGGCAGGGGTGGGGGAAGTTAGGGTTTTTGCCTTTCTGTTGAGGACCACATTCCCTGGGGTAATCTGTTGGGGGCCTGCATCCTTGCAGTAGGCAAGGTCAGAGTTGGCAGTGAGTGGAGCCAGAGACAAATGTGGGTGGGACTTGCAACACCTCCCCCCCCACATGCACTCTGGAGGCATTCAAGGTGCAGCTGGACAGCCATCTGTCAGGGATGCTTTGACCTAGATTCCTGCATTGAGCAGGGGGTTGGACTCGTGCTGGCTTCCTCTTATGGGCCCCTTCCAACTCTACTTTTCTATAATTCTATGATTCTATGATTTCTGGATGATATAACTTCTGGTTGTCCTGGACTTCTCAGTGGCTTTTGTTTTGATGTCATCAACCATGGTATCCTTCTGGATAGGCTGTCTGGTTGGGGATTGGTAAGGACGGGTCTTTCCCAGCCCTATGTGGAGATGGTAGGAATTGAACCTGGGGCTTTCTGCGTGCAAAGCATGTTTTCCACCACCTTTTCACTCACAGAGCTGCCGTATGGTGACTTCTCAGATACTTCTGTGCTTAGCTGGGTAGGATGATGCAGTGGTGAAGCTAACAAGTCTAAGATGGAGTCTTCCCCTTTAGCAGCTTGGATGGCAGCAAATAGCCCTGTCTTGCTCTCAGGAAGGGCAGGTTGTTCCAGAACCTATCTCTTTCAAGGCTCTTTCCTCCACTGTCTCTGCCTTTCTCTCCACTAATCTGCCCTGGAAAAGGAAGGTTGTTTTAGTTCCAGGTGAACTGAAGTCCTGCCTTCTCCTTTGGAGCTCCCAGCTCCCCCACACACAGCCCTTGTTCCAGCAACTGTGGTCTGTTCCATGTTTTGTTTATGTTGTGGAGCAGCACAACTGCTATGGAGAAAGCTGGTCCCTCTCATTGGTGGCAGTGCCAGAGACACAGGAGTGCGGGTACAGTCCATCATTTAGGACAGGCTGGTACTGGGTACTGAGGGCTTAGAACTTGGTGCTGGAATGGAGCCGAGAAGTGGCAGAACCATAATATTTGGCCTGAATTCCATTGCACATCTAGCTTTTTTAAAAATATAAAATAATAATAATTTTAGTCTAGAGGCTACTGAAGAGCAGCATATCTTTCAGGCTTTGTGGTTTCCCTTTTGTTCTTCAAGTTCTCAAGGGGTTATGGGCAGCCAGTGGAATGTATGAGCTACTGTGTTGGGGTCACTAATGCATACTCTGAAGCAGTCCTGCATTATGATGAATTGCAATAAAAGTGCAGCTTCCATTCTTAATGAGAAGCAATGTTGGGAGAAACCATACATTTCTCTACAGGGCCCAGGGCCCACATAATGAGACTCCCTTTCCAGAGTCTTTGACAATGCCTTTCTTTGTTTAGAATCTTCTGGGTGATCTTTCTTCCCCCTGAAAATATGATGACTCACTCACCGGTAAAGATGAAATATGTCCCAGAATGAGTAACCTTGCCATCCAGGAGTGCTGGCTCCAGGTTTTTTTGAGGGCCCTGGGCAAGACACCTTCAATGGGCCCTCTACCTTCTCACTGGTATTCTCAACAGCACTGCTGTCATTCCTCAACTTCCTTGTCATCATCGCTACCCCTCGCTGGCTTGAGAGGCGGTGAGCAAGTAGGCAGTGGCATCCTGCTGCTGCTCCTCCTCTCCACCACTGTTGTCTCAGCCAGAGCAAGAGGCAGGTGAGCAGGCAGGTTGCCGTGGTGAAGAGGGGGAGCTAGTCCAGGGGGTTCTTGTCAGTGGGCTCCTGCTGGGATGCGGGCCCTTAGCAGGTGCCTTACCATGCCTAACCTTGATGATGATGGCCCTGCCATCCAGATCCTTATAAACCGGGAGAACATTGCCAAAAGATTTTTGCATTTCAGTGGTTAACTGGCAGTAAGAAATCCTTTCCAATCTACTGCAAATTATTCAGAGATCTACTAGGGGGATTCAGTTCTACCTTCTGCCTACCCCTGTCTTAAGGTTACCAATAGCAAGTAAAGCAGATGTGCCTTTATTAACACTCAGTTGCATGAAAAACAGGCTATAGCTGGTTTGTGGATTAGGCTATCTATAGCCAAATAAATATACCGTTGCTCCTCTCCTGCAAATTAACTGAGGGAAGATTTAATGCCTATTTTCACATTTGGTACTTAAATACTTCAACCATCGCAGAGGAAAATGCAGTGAAGATGAGTATCTTGACATCAGTTAATCAGAGTGCTTTTGTTATCTGGGTCTTGCAGGCTAGCAAAATCAAATGATAGCTTTCACTTTAAAGATGCTTTATAGATGCAAACACAAACAAAAATCAGGCTGGAGATTAGGCCTGATTCATAATGCCTTTGTTGCTTTGGTTGCTGCTTTTGCCCATTGGTCCCAGAACTGTGGCCTGAAGGCCTATGCTGAAGCTAAGCAGGTATGGGTCTGGTCGGTGTCTGGATGGGAGAGTGTCTGGAAACTCCATGTATACCACCTTGAATCCCAAGATGAAAGAAAGGCAGGATATACATGTACTAAATAAAATACTGGGATTCCATGCGACAGTAAACATCAGAAACTAGCAGCCCCTTGTGTTGGGGAGATGGAATGATGAGTTACAACCCCAGCACTGCACCATCTTTTTTTTTTTTTTTTGAAATTTTTTTAATTGAATTTTCCAAAACAACATTTGCCTTCCGCCTCATTGTCTGACAAACATTACCAATCCTTATCCAATATATAAGTTTCTTCTATTTTCACATAATGAATTTCTATCACCTTACCCATATTCAGAAATCAAACCCAAAAGTTATTAAGTCACTTTCCCTCCTCCCCAAGAAGTCCACCAGAGGTTTCCAGTCTTTCTTGAATGAAGTTAAAAAAATTTCTCTAATTAAGCAAGTCAATTTTGCCATCTCTGCTAAGTCCAACATTTTCAACAGCCAGTCTTCTATAGTTGGTATAGTTGCTTCTTTCCATTTTTGAGCATAGATTATTCTTGCTGCCGTCATCATATATTGTAATAATGTTCCATAGTCTTTCTCCATCTTTTGAACCAGTGGTGATAGCATGGGGTGGTGGTACGTGGTCACAAGTCACCACCGTTTCAGCTCAGCAAAGATCCCCAACCTCATGGAAGTGCAGCTCAAATTAACTCCCCGCCCAAGCCATATGGAGCCACCTGAAGCACAGATGTAATGTACTCTGAAGGACTGATGCTTGATGGACCACAGTGTTTCTTTTCCTTTTTTTTTTTCTTTTTAACCAGTTGAAGCTTCTGAACCATTATCAAGGGCAGCCCCGTTTCAAGTGCATTACAGTAGTCTAGCATTGATTAAAAAAAAGAGAGAGAGAATCACTGGCAATTTGCGAGAGTGAATGTAGACATCAAAATGCTAATTGGGGAAAACTGACAGGAATTCAAATTCATTTTCATTTGTCACTTTTATTCCCTCCTGCTGCTCTTAATTATAGCTCTCTGCCCTGCGCAGGTTAAAACTGCCTGATGCTTTCAGAGCTGGTAATCATCTGAATGCCATCTCATCAGATTTTCCTGGCTTCTCTCTTTCAAATGGTTCAATCCGCTGCCATTGCACAATGTTTTCATTTCCCTCTTTTGTTCAGCTCCCTCATTTGCTGCAATTATAAGTACACCTCCCCTCCCCCAAGTTTGCACGAAAGGGGATAGGAGCGATTTCATGGAACAGACACAACTGGTGATTGAGATTACCCCTTTTGGTCTTCTTTTATGAGAAAACACACACACAGCATTTCCCCCCAATGCTGTACAAGTCCATCACTTAATGCAGGGCCATGTTGGCTAACCATCAAAAGAACCGGGGTAATCAGGTCGGGGAAGAATAGCGAGCGCTTTTTATTTAGTTGATTTTATTAATTCTCTCTCTCTCTCTCTCTCTCTCTCTCTCTCTCATGAAATTCTATCTGCATAGAAGAATTTGAGCCCTCATTCCAAAGCACGTAGGGGCACAACAGACTGGCAATGTGTTCTCCTGCCCTCCTAACTTTCACATCCTGCTATGTAAAGGGGATCTTTTCTCCTGTTAAACACTCATTAAGTCCCATTAGTATCCATATTCAGGGCTCTAGGCAAAATGTTCGTACAGTTGTTAAGGGAGATGAAAGGCAATAAGAATGAACAATAAACAATCAGTGAACAATATTATTAGGCATAGTCATGCAGCAAGCTCATGATGAAATCCAGAAGATCTTAACATTTGCACAGAGGGGGGGGGGCAGGCAGGCACTGTAGATAAGTATCCCAGGTACTTATCTACAGTGACAACGACCTTGAATAGCAACCTTACTTCTGTTTTTGCCACACGTACCCCCGGTATTCATTTTGCAACACTGCTAGAGAGAGTGGAAAGGAGAAACACAACCAGGATTGTATTTACTTTACACTAAAAATGTCCAAACAAAAACAAAGCTCACAATCTGATACAGACTTGAGATGGAACAAGTTTTGAAATGGAATTCGGAAAACTTTGGCGAGCTCGGGTTTTGCCGATTCGCACATCTGCCATATAGTTTTCTATGAGCTATATCTGCATTCCCCAGGAGCATCTGCATTCTGTTTTGGTAGGCAGAATGCAGGTGGAGTCTGCAGTGAGACTGCTGTGTAGGCATGGGGAAGAAACTCAGTCAGTTTGCATTTTAATGCACAATATGCTTTAATCCATGAGGGAATCTTAATGTGAACTTACCTAATTTCGCACTTTCGAACCAACATGTGAACTGAAACACAGTTATCTTCTGAAATTTGCACTTCTCTGAATTTTACAAAGGAGTTTTCCATTTTTTAAAAAGCTTTTTGGAGATACAACACACACACATATATACAGAGAGGGGGAAAGAGAGAACGAACAGTATCCAAAAACTGCTGCTCCTCTTATGCTATTGGCTATACTGCTAGCATATGTGACCTCTAATGGTACGGCAATAGTTTAAGCTGTCATGATGAGTTTTGCAGAGAAACCCATCTTGCCAACTTACATTATTGGTGTACCATCGATGTATGAGAATTTTGTTTATGTTCACAAATCATGCAAACATGTCCCTTACACAACCCCGAAAGGGAATGCGAGCCACAGTGCAAGCAGACTAAAGGTATTTGCATTTATTTATTTATTATTTATTTATTTAATATATTTATATCCCACCTTTTTTCCTGCAAGGAACCCAAGGCAGCTTACATAATCCTCCTGCTCCTCTCCATTTTATCCTCACAACAACAACCCTGTGAGGTACGTTAGGCTGAGAGTCAGTGACTGGCCCAAAGTCACCCAGTGAGCTTCATGGCCGAGCAGGGACTAGAACCTGGATCTCCCGAGTCCCAGCCCAACACTCTCACCACTACGCTACGCTGGCTCAAACTTCCCAAACTTGTGTTCACTTTCAAAAGATGTGCATTTTACACTTTACTCTATGGGGGCAAAGCGCACATTTGGGTGTGCTCTTTTTGAAAATGCACCCTTTTCCCCATTAAAAATGCACCTTTTCCCCATTTGAATGAAACCAAAAAATAGCGCAATCAGATACGGGAAATGAGGTGAGTTGAGCTTCCCAGTGGTGTTCGGAGCATCACTTGTTCACCCATCCCTACCAGCTAGAGGTCACTTATGCTAGCGCAGTGTTCTCCAACCTTGAGTCCCCAGATGTTTTTGAGTTGTAGGCCAAAAACATCTGGGGACCCAAGGTTGGAGAACACTGTGCTAGCAGTATGTCTAGCATAGGTGGACTGGCAATGCATTGGATACTGCTTATACATGCACAGTCCACCTCCAGTGGAAGAGGGCTGGCAATGTGCTTGTGCTGGATATTGCCAACACACACACACACACACACACACTAAACAGATGAGATGAACATAGATTAATTTTGCAAAAGAATTTCGGCCATGAACAAGAGCTGTTATAATTCGACGGTAAAAGCCAGCTAATCCCCCAAAGCTTTCTATCCGCCACTTGTGCAATACTAATGTCTAATTCAGCCTAGTTTTGTATTGAACTTCCCTGACCCAGTTGAGCTAAATAGTCCCAAATATGCCTCTGGTTCCCTCCAGAAAGCATCATGTTTTCCTGATGCAACCAAATGCTTCAATGGCAGCTGAAAAAACAACAAAAACCAAAGTCTGAAGGATTAGATGTGGAGAAAGCTTATTAACAAGGTAATAAAATGGAAACGATCCCTTCTGGCTCTCTCCTTGTGCAGTGTCTGCTTTACATTCTCACAGCTTCTGTCCTCTCTTTGGCAGTTGTCTCCTTTGTTGTATTCTTGCAATGAGGAAAAATATCAAAACATTAATTTAAGCTGTCACAATGCGGAGGGCTGACAGTCACATAAAGAATTATGGCTGAGAATCGAGACAAGTTAGAGATGGAGAAATAAAGTGACTTGCTAAACAGGATCCAACTTTCTGAGAAATCTAGGGTATTGCCATGACAATTTCAGTAAATAGAACTTTTAAAAAGAAGGTGTGGGGGGGGGAGCACATCCTCACTTTCTGATTCATGTTGACTTGGTCTATTGTCAGAATGAAAGAAAATGGGAGCAAAAGAGAGAGCAGTCTTGGTTTTATATGACTTATTTGGATTTTTAAGACAGTGAACAGCACAAGCTCCAGTTGAAGGTTGGAAAGTGCACAACATCTCGGTAGGCAGCCACTCACATTTTTCTGAGCGATTCCCTCCCAGAAGGTGCCCCTCCATCCCCCCCCTGTGCCCCTTCGTGGAGTCTTTAAACTCCTACAAGTTCAAAAATCAGTTTAATGGTTTCACATGTAAGTTTTAAAACAGGAAATGTTACCGTTGGGTGCACATAAGCTATTTCCCTTCTGTTTTTCCCCTCAAAAAAGCATTCATGCTCAAAAAGCTTTTCTTTTCGGAACTGGAGGGGGGATTTAAAAAGCACTTGGAGGGTTCTCTGTGGATATTTTCTAAGACAGGGGTAGGCAAGCTTTTTGGGCCTGTGGGCATATTTGGCAATTTGAGAAATTGTCCTGGGCACCATTACAAAATGACCACCATAGAAGAAGTGGCTTAACAGCCAGAAGAGACAGGAGTCTCTTCTTCATGCTCCACTTCTTTTTCTTGGTGGTGGGACATGTCGTAGAGCAGGGGTCTTCAAACTAAGGCCCGCGGGCCACATCCGGCCCGCCTTGCTGTTTTATCCGGCCCGGCGGCCGATTGGCAGAAGCAGACTTTTTAAAAACTCTTTCGCTTCAAGCGTGGATTCTTTTAATTCTTTTCCATAATACAGTAATACCTTGGATTGCAAGTAACTTGGTTTGAGAGCGTTTTGCAAGACAAGCAAATTTTTAAATATTTATTTATTTATTTATTTATTACTTGATATACAAGCGACGTCTTGCAATACAAGTACTGTAGTATGGCTTAAATTAAAAATCTCTGTACAAATTTTTTTGGGGGGATTTCATTTTGATATAAGAGTGTTTTGGATTACAAGCACGTTTCCGGAACGAATTATGCTCTCAATCCAAGGCATGACTATGGAAAAATTAGTGGTGGTGTTTTACCTCTTATGTATGAGCTGATGTAGCTAAGTCAGATTTCTAATGTTTCAAAAATGCTACTTTGGATTGAAGCAGAGTATGCTCATTTGTATGATGGCAAAAACAAAAGTATATTCGTGTTAGGCATGAAACAATTCTGCAACATGTAAATACCACCAGCCCTGCCAGGAGTATTCATTAATATTCCCCCTTCTTCCCTCCCGATTCCTTTTTCCTTGTGTGTCGTGTCTTTTTAGATTGTAAGCCTGCGGACAGGAACTGTCTTGTTAATTGCTGTAAACCGCCCAGAGAGCTTCGGCTAGGTATAAAAATGAAATTAAATGAAATAAATAAATAAATGAAATAACTTTCCATTTAAGGGGGGGAAATCACCCCTATCAAGTAAAAAAAAAGGACCCGGGTCCTTTTTTTTTACTTGATCCATTTGTTCATATTTTTTTCAAACTATAGTCCGGCCCCCCAACAGTCTGAGGTACAATGAACTGGCCCTCTGTTTAAAAAGTTTGAGGACCCCTGTCGTAGTGGAAAGCATTGGCCTGCAGCCACCCTTCTTCATTTCCTAAGAATGCCTCTTCTGAGCCCCATTTGTGTCCCAGAGACATTAATGGAGAATGAAAATAGAAGTGGCTGGAGGTTCTCACTTTGCTATGAAGCGATCCCAGCTGCCAGTAAGAAAATTTGTTACTAATTAAAAAAGTGGGAGGTGTCGGGCAGTGTTTGAGAGTGCACTGGTACCTACCCCTGTTCTAAGAGTTAAACTCTCCTGCCCTCCCAAATCAGAGTGCATACACAGAGGATGTGTTCCCATCCGGATCACAGCCTAGCCAGGGGGTTGCAACATACAGCCCAAGAGCTGAACCTGGATCATAAGGCCCCAGCGCCCAAACAGTGCATCAGCATCAGAGTTTCTTGACAGTGCCCGAATGGCTGGTGAAGGTGATCTCCTTAGGGAGGCTCCCGTCCTGTGCCACTCACATTGTTGTCCATTCAGACCCAGGCTAAGACTTCCTTGTTCTCCAAGCCCTTTGAAGGCCTTGTCGTTTTAGTTCTGATGGTTTTAGTTCCTGTTACTTGCTGGTTGTTTTTAACTCCTAAAATGGGTTGTATTTTTATTTTACTGTGTTGGTATTTGTTCTTTTATGCTGAGTTGGATTTTTAAAGATTTGTTGTTGGATTGTTATTGTTGTGTTTTAATTACGCCCATGTGACACCTAGAGAACTTGTTTTATTAGGTGTCATGAATGAATGTGGGAGTGGAAAGCTGACAGGTGAGGCTGATCCATGGCGACTCAACTTTGGACTCGGACCACTGGTGAAATTCTTTCATTGGTGTTATATCACGTCCCAAATTGCAGTAGCTTCAGGTGGTGATCCCAAGGCAAAGGGAGCCCCTTGTAGGGATTAGGTCCAATAGTTCTGCAGAGGAGCCTCAAGAGGATATGGGAATAGATTCTGATTCAGATGAAGCGGGGAGGGGGAAGTGGAGAATGAAGAGCCAAGGACAGAAGAAACAGAGATAAAGCTGGAGTCAAGCTGCTACTGAAACCGTGGGAAACCAGAGCCTTTCTGAATAGGAGCCAGAGCGGGACATGGTCACGACAGATCCAAGGGTGAGTCGCCAATTAAGGAGGGGCAACCAATGATGAGGAGTGAGACATTCTAAGTGGTTGTTTCAAAGTTTTTAATCATCATTTTAATTTGGCTCTTTTAGCTTGTATTTTTAAGGGGTTTAGCCTATCTGATTGTTTCATTGCTGTGCGCTGAGAGATCCATTAGACAGAAATGCAGTCAAGAAACTATAGAAATAAAACTTGAATAGAAAGAATGGATCAATCCTGGCCCTGCTAACAGTTAAGCCGAATAATGCAGTTTCTCCCCCACCAACCTCGGTTTCAAATAATCAGATCACACCAACAAAGTGGAGTGTAAAGGAACTGCAAATGAATGTTTCTCCTTCAAGAGAATTAGGGAAGTCATCCTAGCATGTGTAGGGGGGGAACCCTACAGAAGGGCAGAAGAAATTAGTAATAAATGCAAATATTACCAGGTGCAGCACTAGACACTTAACTGTGACAATTACACATGCAATTTTTTAACATCTCTAAGCGGCTGATGATTTTTACTGAGAAAATATGTTCACACATTTTCTGTAGCCGGTTCTGTGAGGAAAAATAAAATAAAAATGCAAGTGTGTCTCACCTCCAAATAGGCCTTTACTCTTGGCAAGCAACAGGAGTTATTGGTGGGATGGTACCCATGAACTGATCCTTGAAATGCTGGTCCTGTGATTGGATTATGGTTGCAATCCTAAAAATATTTATAGGGAGTAGGGATGGTTGAATCAGTTATATCTGATCCCTGTAATATTTTCAACTATAAGTCCTATTTCCGCATCAGCCTATATTTAAACACACACACACACAAACTTATTTTCATACACAACTTTCTCTAATGTATGCATTTTCTATGCAATGTTCTCTAATAAATGCAGTTTTGTACGCAACATTTTAAACTTTTTTATTTATTATTACATTTGTATCCCACCTTTTTTCCTCCTCCTCTCCATTTTATCTTCAGAACATCCCTGTGAGGTAGGTTAGGCTGAGAGTCAGTGACTGGCCCAAAGTCACCCAGTGAGCTTCATGGCCGAGCAGGGACTAGAACCCGGATCTCCTGAGTCCCAGTCCAACACTCTAACCACTACTCCACACTGGATCTCTTTGCATGCAAAATTCCCTAACACATTTTTTAATGTAATTTTTGAGCTGAGTACAATATCACAACATTTGAAGAAATGTGCAGTCTGAAGCATCACTGATTTCTGATCTGCATAGTAGTGCAGGAAGTGTGGATTTGGTCAGGTTTGTTTTTTTTAATTATTATTACATTTTCATCCCACCTTTTTTTCCTCTTGCGAGAAACCCAAGGAGGATCCCTCCTCTCCATTTCCCCCCTCACAACATCCCTGCGAGGTAGGTTAGACTGAGAGTCAGTGACTGGCCCAAAGTCACCCAGTGAGCTTCATGGCCAAGTGGGGATTAGAACCTGGGTCACCTGAGTCCCAGTCCAACACTCTAACCACTAGGCCACCACAGTTCACTTACAAATACGGACCATACAAATTTCTCCCCTACCCCTACTAAGGACTAAGCCCTATTGAGCTCAGTGGGACTTGCTTCCAAGTAAACAGTTTTAGGAGTATTCTGTGAAGCTGTGGTAGGCCACAGTAGATGTACCTTTTCCACAGTGGCACCCAGAACTCACTTCCCATCTCCATTTGGCAAGTGCCACATGATTAACATTCAGGTTCTAGCTTAAATACTTTTCATTTACGGCACTTATGGCAGCACTTGATTAATTCCGTGGCTGGTTCTGCATGATCACGGAGGGGGAAATAAGCCACAGTGGCTTATTTCCCCTCCCCACGTGTGCTGGTCGCATGCCGGGGATATTAACATAATTACCCCCAGCTGCGTGGCTTGTCGTGTCATGTGAACCTGGCCAGGGTGTCTTGTTGCCATGGGTAACAAGTTGCCCAGATTCCTACAGCAATTCATGCATTCCTACCCCCTCCATCCAATGTGGATTCTGTTGCTTTTATACATTTGCATAGGGTTTCTTTTGCGCGTAATTAAAAACAACAACAACAACATCTGTTTGGCATTTGTATTTTGAGAAATTGTTTTTTTTAGGTTTGTTAGGAACCACCTGAAAAGTCGGGTTATTAAAACAAAACACAAATGAAATAGATAAACAATGAAAATTCAGTACCCATCGCACAGCAGTCTACCAATCTGATCCCCACTGACTGCAGTGAATGAGGAAGCTATTTGAAACAGAGTTTCATCTAGCTTCCCCCTTGCCCTCCATCTGCTTTCCATACAGAGCCAGCCCAAGACATTTTTTGCTGCCTGAGGAGACACATCAAATGGCCTACCCCCGGCCCCATCAAGCTGCATGGTATCCTAGGCCAGTCAAGTTATTCAGTGTGAAAATCCTACATGTGCTTTCATCCCTGATAGAAACAGAATAATATTAATGAATGGAGCACTCCTATGCATGTCTACTCAGATGTAAGTCCCAAGAATGGCTAAAGCCGCAATCCTTACCTGGCAGTAAGTCTGAGGGAACTCAATACGCCTTATTTCTGAGTAGACATGCACAGGATTGAAGGATACATAACTAGCAATTTGCTGCCCTTTCAGGACACTCCAAACCAGCTGCCTGAGGTGATCACCTCACTCTGCCTAATGGTATCACTGGCAATAGTTGTTGCTTTCATGGTGTGTGTGTGTGTGTGTGTGTGTGAATGCTGTGAATGCAGTGAATGCTGGTGACTCCTATTTTGGTGGGGCGCCTTTTCCATTGCAGGTTTTGCATCTTGTATTTGGAGCTTCATAGGAGCTATCTATGGTGCTGAACTCCATCCCCCAAATAGGTTCACCACCATAGATAGCTCCTATGAAGCTCCAAATAAAAGCTGAAAAACCTGCAATGGAAAAGGAGCCCCATAGAAATCGGAGTCACCACCAGCCTACCCAGTATATATGATTCAATAAACAAGTTCCTGATATTTGAGGCATGGATCTGCTGCCATCCTCTAAAGCACCATGCCCACTGATGGTATAATAATGATGATGATGGTGGTGGTGGTGGTGGTGGTGGTGATGGAGCCAGCATTATGATAATCTTGTCCTTCAAAAGTTCTTTGATTAATCCAGTTGGTAATTTTGGTAAACACTACACAAACATTTCCATTGTAGATTAATGTGGTGTTCTGAGGTAATTGCTGCTCAGATTTTAAGATCCTGATTAGCAACAGAATGAGAAAGAGGGGGACGGGACTTTTCTTTCCCCCTTTTCCTTTGGAAACTAATTTCATGCAAGGCCTTTTGCTCTAGACTTCTAAATGAAAGCTTTCAATGACCCTATTAAAGTGGATTGTATCCCATTGACCAGGGTTCATGCCAGGGACTACCTTTTGATATCATCTTCCATAGAAGACGCAGTTGCTCCATTATATTTCCCAAAGCAGAAACGAAATTACCTTCCATTCATGGTCTAGCGGGCTGACGTTTGATAACGTGATGGTAAATGCAGCCGTTTATCCTAGGAGCCAGCCAGCATTGGGAGCAACGAGAAATAAAATAAAATAAAATGTGTAATCCAATTCTTTTTAAAACTGCCATTTCAAATAAAACTGCCATTTCAAATAAGGCCCATCTTCACAGAGTGGGAGATTTAGCTAAGGCTTCTACAGATGACAATACATGGCACTGAAGACCCTCGTGCAGTCTCATTCTGCCGCGTGCCACCATGAACTGTGCAGGGTGATGAAGAATTTGGTATGATGCAGCGACGTTTTGTGCATTCTGGAGGTGGGTATAGTTCAGTTCATGTATCAGAAGTTTAGAAAAATCTAGAATAGTCATAAGCATGGGCCATCATTTCTGAAGCCATCACAAACCATACTTAATGACTGTATTTTTATCCTGCTTTTCAGATAATTGTTGCCTCCCAAAGTTGCTCACATCAATCAAAAAGAGAGAGGCAGGCCCTGCCATCAGGCTTATGAACTAAGAGGAGAAGACACAGAAGGGAAGGGGAGTAGAGTGGAAAGGAAGAGGAGGGAGATGAGTTTATCAAGACCAGAACAAGGTGGTGCATTATAAGTTGGCATTTAAATGCACTTTGGGCCAGGCTGATCTTCCTTTGTTTGCGCTCTTGCTTGAATGAGGCTCTTGTTCCTTTGGCTGATGGATGGGGCCAAAGTTTTCTTCTTTTCCCTTCCTTCTGCAGTCTCAGCAGGGCAATGATGGGGTGCCGCAGGGTTCCATCCTCTCCCCGATGTTATTCAACATCTACCTAAAGCCGCTGGGAGCTATCATCAGGAGGTTTGGGGTGCGATGTCATCAGTATGCGGATGACACGCAGCTCTACCTCTGTTTCAAGTCCTCACCGAGGTTGGCCATTGAGACCCTGTCCAAGTGCCTGGAGTCAGTGGGTGGCTGGATGGGAAGCAACATGCTGAAGCTGAACCCCGACAAGACCAAGGTACTTCTGGTGGGGGACAAGGGGAGTTTGGGGGATGTTGACCTGGTGCTGAATGAGGTACATCTACCCCTGAAGGACCAGGTCCGCAGCTTGGGGGGTCATTCTAGACTCCCAGCTGTCCATGGAGGCTCAGGTGTCAGCTGTGAGCCGGGCAGCGCTGTATCAACTCCATCTGATACGGCAGCTGTGCCCCTACCTTCCTAATCACCTGCTCCCATCAGTGGTTCATGCCTTGGTCTCCTCTCGCCTAGACTACTGTAATGCGCTCTACGTGGGGTTACCCTTGAAGATGGTTTGGAAGCTACAGCTGGTACAGAACGCGGTGGCTCGCCTGGTTAAAGGCAGCCGCCGGCGGGATCACATCATGCCAGTGCTCAAGGAGCTGCACTGGCTACCAGTTGCTTGCCGAGCTGAATTCAAGGTGTTGGGTTTGACCTTTAAAACCCTATATACGGCTCCTGTCCATTCTATCTCAAGGAGCGTCTCCAGCAACACCAAGTAGGCCGCTCAACAAGATCTGCCACAGATGGCCTTCTCCTTGTCCCTTCAGCCAGAGCAGTTAGACTGGTGGGGACGAGGAAGAGGGCCTTTTCTGTGGCAGCCCCCGTACTGTGGAACTCTCTCCCGAGTGACCTCTGCCATGCCCCCTCTCTGCTGAGCTTCTGCCGCTCATTAAAAACCTGGCTGTTCAGGCGGGAATATGGGGTGGGTTAAGATTTTTTTTAAAAAATTATACTGTTTTAAATGTATTTTATCTTGTTTTTATCCTATGTACATCGCCCAGGGTGGCTGGTTGCCAGCCAGATGGGTGATCAATAAATGTAAATAAATAAATAAATAAAATGATCAGCTGGAGCCAAGTGTTATTTCTGGCATGGAGGTGCAAGCGAGCTCTCTGCCACTGCTCCTTCTCTGGCTGATGGAAGGACCAAGTTGGTCTCCTCCTTGGCTTGACATGATTCCCAGGAAGCAAGGGGTGTAGTCTCCATCAACTAAAGTCTCCTGGCTGATGGCAGATGTGTGCTTTCCTTTTGCTCTCCAATTCCAGGGCAACCCTCAGTTGGATCGGGAGTGTAACTTCTGCATGTAGTTACAGCCTATGCTTGGCATAAAACTAGAGTTGTGCGGAAATGGCCTCTCAAAATTCTCCACCTTATTTGTGGATGGAGAAATGGGGTGGGGGCATTTCACTGAATTTCTCCAGGGGGCAGAGAAATGATTCAACAGTTTCTCAGAGGCAGGGCTTCCCGTTGGCAGCGGTGGTGGTCATGGGAGGCTGCTGACTCCTGTGTCAGTGAGGCTCCTTATCCATTGCACCCTTTTGTTTGAGCTTTATAAGGGCTATCCATGGTGCTGTACTCCAGCCCCATGGTTCACCACCATGGAACACTAGGGATAGCTCCTATAAAGCTCAAACAAAAAGATGCAATGGATATGGAGCCCCACTGACACAGGAGTCACCAGTCTCTGCTGGTGGTAGCACGGTTTCTTTTCCTCCCCCCCCCCCACTTGCTACTGGCAACTGCTGCAACTCTGTCAGTAGCCTGGCCATCATTTTGCATCTTCCATAATGCCCTGTTTCAGACCTAGCATCATTCTGGGCCATTGTGGGGGGAAATGGTGGCTGCTAACTGGTGGGAGTATATTCATAGAAAGGTATGCAGAGTGGCCTTCTTTTTCTAGATGTCTCTGTGTGTATGTGCGTGTGTATGTGCGTGTGTATGTGCGTGTGTCTGTGCGTGTGTGTGTGTGTGTGTGTGTGAGAGAGAGAGAGAGAGATAGAGAGAATTTAGAAATATTCTCAGAAGAATGTCTTCTGATAAATTTCGGCTCTGTACTAAATAGTGCTCCCTCTAGTTTCAGCCTTACCTAACCTGGTGACATCTAGATGCATTGGACCATGGTCATGCTGGCTGGAAATGATGGGAACTGCAGTGCAACACCTCTGGAGGGCACCAGGTTAGGGAAGGCTGTTGTATAGGATTTTCCGGAGTCACTTTGCTATCTCTTGAATTTGGAGTCCTCAAGCAGATACCTAAGAACATCAGAAAAACCATGCTGGATCAGACCGAGGGTCCATCAAGCCCAACATTCTGTTCACACAGTGACCAACCAGCTGCCCACAGGAAACCCACAAGCAGGACATGAGTGCAACAGCACCCTCCCACCCACGTTCCATAGCAACTGCTGTACATGGGCCTACTGCCTCTGATACTGGAGGTAGCACATAGCCATCAGGACTAGTAGCCATTGATAGCCTTCTCCTACATGAATTTGTCCAATACCCTTTTAAAGCCCTCCAAATTGGAGTGGAAGTGAATTCCACAATTTAACTATGCACTGTGTGAGGAAGCGCTTCCTTTTATCTGTCCTGATCCTGAATCTCCCACCAATCAGCTTCATGGGATGACCTCATTGGGTTCTAGTATTATGAGAGAGGGAGAAAAATGTCTCCCTATCCACTTCCTCCACACCATGCCTAATTTTGTACACCTCTATCATGTCTCCCCTTCCTCGCTTCTTTCTAAGCTAAATAATCACAGATGTTGTAACCTTTCCTTGTAGGGGACCTATGCTGCGATTATACCAGAATGAAGGAGTTCTGTTGCTTTGTTCTAGGGTAGAAGTTCTATTCATGGGAGTCTGTTATTTTTCTTCTTCAAAAGAACAAATTGATGAAACCTAATGCATTGATTCCACTTTAGAAACAAAACCAGATCATTTGGATTTCCAAAAACCATGGACAAGGAGACAATCGGAAGCGTCTCCCAGCTGGAAGTAACACAGACATCCAATTTCTCATTCCTGAACTATGTTCTTAGGACCCAGTTGGAAGCACAGCGAAGCTCTTGTAAATAGTCAATGAAGTTCTTCGTCCTTCTCCATCTTGCTCATCATTATTTCACATGGCCTCCTATCCCTGATCTACTCTGTAGTCAAACGATCAAATTCCAAGAAGGCCTTACCGAAGGCAAATGTGCAAAGAGAGAAGCTGGGATTTTGTGGGGTTTGGGGAGGCAAGGAACGTGTCCAAACAAAGGCTGAAAATTTGGAGGTTGCACTGTTCTTTTCTTGTGTCTGGTGAGAGGGAATGGCTCTTTCTTAACATCACCCCTCTCCCCATATTTTGCTTCAGGAAAGAGTAGCAAAACTGATTAAAGGCCTCCTCCTCCCCCTTTAATTTGCAAAAGAGAAACGGCAATGCAAGAGGCATATAAAATGGGAATGGCGGGCAGGCAGCAAAATGTGGCCATCCTCATTTCTCACTGAGAATAAATTGCTATATATATATGCGACCCATATCCTTGTGCTTTCCTCCCAACCCCCACCCCCCCCCGAAACCAAAGTATTGTCAGTCTGCACAGCTCACCACTATAGGATGTTATTTGGGCAAAATTGGTAGGGATGTATCAGGGAATTACAATAATAATAAGTTGTTACCAGCTGCTTGGATAACGGCAGCCAGTTCTTACGTTTTAAGTGTACATATGCGGGCATGAGGGGGAAATGACTGGTTAGAACGGCAATTCTTATCTCTCTATTCTTCACATTCTAGAACTATCTGATGCATTATGCAGAAGGGTGCATGTGTGTTTGTGTGTGTGCACGCATGCAAGAGATGCCAAATCATCATTATTATTGTCTAGGGACGGTAAGGGTAATTTTACTCATGCATATATACATCACTTGATGGTGACTGGAAACCACATGTCTGATTTGACTCTGCTGAAAACGGTTGCATTAGAGGTGATGAAATATCGAAGCCCCCTCTCTGCGGAGTTTGATCTCTGCAATGGCTCACTCAGGCGTGCATGCCATTGCTTAGATGTTGCACTTGTCAAGGGACGGCTGCACATATGCGCATAGGGGTGAGAGTGTTGGACTAGGATTGGGGATAGCCAGGTTCAAATCCACACTTGGCTGACCTTAAGCCAGTCACTCACTCACTCACAGCTGAACCTACCTCACAGGGTTGCTGTGAGGATACATGTGTGTGTGTGTGTGTGCAGGTAACTTGTGCACAATACAGACAAGCCCTGTCCCGTTGCCCCAAGGGGCAGCAGGAAAAGCTGGGCAAAGAGAACACACCACATCGCAGGGAGATCTGCTGGGCATCATCACTATATACTTGGTGTCTCCAGCGTGGTGCCTGTGGGCACCAATGTGCCCATGAATCCCTGTCTTGTGCCCACCAGGCTCCGTGCTCCTCCTGATTTTTATTTTATTTCCTAAGGCTTTCTTTCCTTCTTTCTTTTTTAACTGGAAAGTTGGCATATTGCAAACTGAAGTGCGGCTCCATTTTTGGGGGTTGAGAAGAGTGTTCCTGTGTTTTGGAGCTCAGTCAGACCCCATCTCTGCCTTGAACTTAGGCTCTTGGGTAAGTTACTTTTATTTTAGTCTCACCAGTTTGCCTTCTGGGAAATTAGTGTTTTGTGACTGGCCATGCCCACCATGGCAGCCATTTTATAAATGGGCAAGACCCCCCCGCCCCCAATGGCAGCTATTTTGTGAGAGCACCCATGGCTCTTTCCATGCCGGCTGCGGCTCTGAAGATGGAAGAGCGACTTTGGAACTGGTACTGCGGGGCGGCTGTTGTGGAGGGAGGAATGAGGCTCTGCCTGGATACAAGGAATCCTGGCAGTGCCTCAGCCCCTGCTTAGACAAGATCGGCCATCTAAGCATTTTACCTCTGCTTGTGAGGTAAAACAGTGCTGGTGTTTTATAACTACAGTTTACCTCTGCATTTTACCTCTGCTTGTGAGGTGGAGGGGCTGAAGCACTGCCTGGATTCCTCTTATCCCAAAATCAGCCGTCTAAGTGTTTTGGAGGGTGAGGGAAGTGTGGAGGCAATCCTTGCCACCTTGCTCCTGCCGCCTTCCATTGGATGCCGGTAATCCTCTGAGTTCGGATGCTTATGGGCAGCCACATTGGATGCCGCTTCCCAAGATGAGTGATGCGTTTTGCCCTCTCCCATCGTATTGCCAAGGGAGTGGGTCCTTTTCAATGCTGCAGAAAAGTTTCATAAGAATTGCACTCCTGGGTCATTTTGGCTGTACTTTATAACCTGATTCCATTCAAGCATGGATATTTTAGAGCAGCATTGTAAGCTGAAAGACTGTCGAAATGAGACGGTGGCTACAAAATTAGCACCTTACTAAGAATTACATGTAAATTGAGAACAAACTGTCTTTTTCGATGCTACTTTTAGGTTATGAATAGTTTCTTCACAACTGTTGGACCATCTGCTGGGAGAGAGGGGTCTATGAATTCATGAGACAGACTCTCTCTCTCTCTCTCTCTCTCTCTCTCTCTCTCTCTCTCTCTCCCCCCTCCCTCCCTCTCCACCTCTCTCTATATATATATTCTCCTTCTCCCATAAACAACTGTAGTTATAAAACACCAGCACTGTTTCATAATGAAGCGACCAGCGGTAGCACACAGATGAAATGGTAACTTGTCTTCATCAATGTAATGGAAAATGAATGACGGGGAGAAAATAATTCAGCTCCCATGTTAATGCAAACTTAGCTAATTTCGTACTTTCAAACCACTATGTGAACCAAAACTGAGTTATCCTTCGAAATTCTCACTTTTCCAGATTTTGCAATAGAGTTCTCCTGTCAACAAATGCATACAAAGCTATATTAGGGAAAAATTACATTCAAATATGCATTCTATTAGGGAAACAGATGGCAAACAATGTGTATATTTGGCAAAAATGCATACAAAAATGCATATATTAGGAGAAATGTGCACAAAAAAGTTTATGAATTTTCATGAAAACATTTTTTTAAATTCTCAAAATTTGGGACAAAGGAACTCATCGCTGGCTCATATTCCGGCGCTTGTGACCTACAACAATTCCAAGATGCTTCTCGCTTGTAGAATTGTTGAGCCAAGTTTCCCCCATCCTGTAACTGTGCATTTGGTTTATTTTTCCTAGGTGCAGAACTTGACATTTATTCCTATTAAATTTCCTTCTGTTGTTTTCAGCCCAGCACTCCAGCCTATCGAGAGCACTTTGAATTTTGTTTCTGTCTTCCAGCTATTCCACCCAGTTTTGTGTCATCTGCAAATTTGATAAGCATTCCCTGCACCTCCTTATCCAAGTCATTAATAAAAATGCTGGAGAGCACTGGGCCCATCTCTAGCTTTGCATTTAGATGGTGGAATCCCTTTAAAGAAGGCATGCTCTGGGACAGTGTTCTCCAACCTTGGGTCCCCCGATGCTTTTGGCCTACAACTCCCAGCATGCCCCAGCCAGCGTAGGTGGCTGGGGCATGCTGGGAGTTGTAGGCCAAAAACATCGGGGGACCCAAGGTTGGAGAACACTGTTCTGGGAGACAGAAAATAGCACCACCTGAGTGCATGGAGATCAGTTCCTTCATTGTCCTGCTGATATAAATCCATAGGTATCATGAGGGGAGGAGGGTTAATAGTTCATGCTTTAGGGCAGCCTTCCCCGACTTAGTGCCCTGCAGATGTGCAGGACAACACCTACCATCTCCCCCCAGCCAGCATGCACAGCTGTCTGGGGGTGATGGGAGTTGTAGTCCAGCACATCATCTGGGCACCGGAGTTATGGGGATGGCTGCTTCAGAGTTATCTTCTTCGTTATGCCTTTGCCGATGCTTCAGTGGCTCTACTTTGCATACTGTCACGATTATTTATTTATTTATTATATTTATACCCCGCCTTTCCCCCCCGCAAGGAACCCAAGGCGGCTTACATAGTCCTCCTCTCCATGTTATCCTCACAACAACCCTGTAAGGTAGGTTAGAGATATATTGCAGGCTGGTACGAGAAGCAGGGCCTTTTTGAGGGTGGCAGCAAAGTTATGGAATGTCTTGACTGGGGAGATCCACCAGGGTCCCTCACTTCCTGCATTTAATTGGCCTCCTAAAATGCATTTATTCAAGCAAACCTTTGGCTGTTAGCAGTGGCTGTACTGAACTGTGAAAGCGGCTTACTTCTGTGCCACTATGTATATTCCACACTTTTACTAGGTTTATTTAAGTGAAAGTTACTAATTAGAACTTTTGTTTCTCTCTTCTTTTTTTTTAATGGTGAATCATTTTAATCCTGCCCTACATTTTATTGCATGAAATTGATTTGTTAGTAATTTGCACTGGGTTGTTGTTTTTTTTTAAATGTGTTTTTATGTTGTTGTTGTTGTTGTTGTTGTTTGGTGGGGGCACTTTGAGTTTATTCTATAAAGAAAAACAGGCTATAAGTTTTTAAAAGCTCTGCAAGTCAGAGTTCGTGGGGAGTTCATTAGCTAATCCTCAGAGCACCTAACCACCATGTCAATTGAGCAGTGCAGCCATCCAACCCGGCCACAAGCGAGCGTGCTGAGAGGATTAGCTCATCAGTTTCTCACTGGGGCCGCCCACAGTGAACAAGGAGGACGATGGGGGAGAGAGAGTCATGGGCTTCCTGGTGCTCAAAAGGTGCCTTCAATATATTTTATCCATGAGAAGTTCTGTCTTGTTTTTGATTTCTGCTGAAGCGTGGCTACATGGAGAAGAGGTCAATGTCTTACTAAAGCTGATAAGAAGAGATCAGCTTATTATAAAACAGTATTATAGAACGACATTATTGATTTCAGTGGAACGAAAGGCTTGAGCCTGCAATTTGATGCACTGCTACATACGTGTATTTAGAAAGGAGTGCGCCAAAAGAGATGCTATCGCTATATCGGAAACTCTTTCAGGTGTAATGAATGGCATCGTTAATACGCCAGTGTGATCCTTTGCATGGGAAATGTGGCAGAGCTGCAGCATTTTCTCTGTCGCTACCACTTTTGACTGGTCAACTTTGCAAAAACCTGCAGGGATGGCAGCTCTTTCAGTTGAATGGGTGTGTCGTTTGATTTCTCCTTGCTTGATTATCTGAGGCCTCGTCAGCCAAATATGTTAATGGAGTCCATTGAAAGCACTGGGCATGACATGAGGTGAGGTGAACGTCCATCGCTAGGGATGTATGAATGAACAAAATGTGAGGTCATTGAAGTTCTCTGGATTTCACCTCAAAGCTTGTTCGGATTTCGTGTCCATATCAGATTGCTAACGGGGTTTTTTCTTTGCCTTTTTGCATGAAAATTTGTGCATATTCCTGTGCACATTTTTCCAAATGTATGCCTCAGTTGTGCGCATCTCTGAAATGTAAACATTTCAGTGTAGCTCAGCAGTAAAGCACATGCTTTGCATGCAGAGGTTCCCTGATCCAATCCCTGTAATCTTCACGTTAGGCTGGGAAAAATCTCTGCTGGAAACCCTGAAGAATGGCTCTACAGTGAGTGCAGACAGTACTGAGCTGGATGGATGGACCAATGGACTGACTTGATATAAGGCAGATCCCTGTCTTCCTGTCTAGACTGGATTGGACTGGCGTAACTCCATATATTAGTAAAGTGGGGTAGCCGTGGACAGACAACCCAGCATCCTCTGAGTCTCCCCAAGTGCCAATCCCCTGCAAAAATAATCTTTTCAGCAGTGGAAGGATCTGTCTCTTGGCCATCAAAATAATATTGTGGGTGGGTGGAGGGTTACTTGAGTTTTTAGCCCTTCGTGACCTAAAAGGTCAACCAATCTCCTCAGAAGCAATAGGGACATACTGTCCTCCTTCCTGCCCCCCTCTGCCAAAGTCCTCATAGGATTTTGCTTTCTTACCAGTATCTTGTGTATCCAATTTGTATTATTTGTCCATCTAGAGCCATATTTATGTTGAGTTAAAAAAAAATACTTACATTTATTTATTTTCCCACTTTAAATATTTCTCTGCCAGTTTTAATCTATCTGTTGTTGTTGTTTTTTTTAAAAAAATATTATTACTCAAATAACAGTGCTTGCACGCACACTGTCAATTTTCTTTTTAACATAAAAATGCAGTAAAATATCCAAGACTTTGCTGGTAAACAAATTCAGCAGGGATGGTGATGCAGTGCAGCTTTATAAGTAAAGAAGAAATACTGTTTAATTATCCTCCTTATAAAATCCAATAAAACGTTCCCATCTTTTCTTACTTTTCCATACCGGGGATTAGCATTGGCCTCTTTGTGAGGCAGAATCTGTAGTTGCGGTTTCTCCATTTTGACTTCAATTGGAATTATAGTTCCTGGCAGATGAGAGAGCTACTTCAAATATCATTGCTGTTGTGTGACAGGTGGCCACTGCATTGCTCAGTAACGCATTGCTATTTAACCATAGCCTTCAGTAACCCTCAAAAAGTCATTTATTCCATATATTTATATATGTAGGGAATTAAACATTTGTTTGCGCTTCTGCTCCTGCTGACATGAATAAAAATCCCTCAGTTTCCAAGTTTGGTCCCTTCAGCTGCATTAGTAATCCAAGAGTAGTAGTTCTCTTTTTCAATCTAATCTCTCTGCTTTGGGAGAGTTTAATAACTCGGTGGGTTGGAAATGGACAGACGCAAAATTGGTCATGCTTTATGTCATTGTGGATGGTAATTAGCATCAAAGGCTTGTGTTATTTGGCTGCCAAATCTCTTTTCTGGGTTAAGTTGTGCTTGTAAATTAGGAAATTGCAAAGCAAAACAGGAAGATATCCTTCTTACTTAATTTCTCTCTTTGAACCAGCCTGCTCTTCAAATAAGCATAATGATGATGGTGGACCCTGTGCTGGAGAAAATGGTTGACTAATGAGATATGGAATGCACACCATGCAGTCCAACTCCTTGGCCAAATGTGAGACTCTACTGCAACCCATGGATCAACCCATCTAATTTAGACCATGGCATGTGCAAACAGAAAGCAGGTGTGCTACAAACAGATCTTACAGACCATAAATTCACCAGATGGTAGCAAGCCAAGCCACATGCTACAAAAGGAAGGCAAACAAACATATGAAAATGGAGTCACTAATTGATCTGACCTGAGGAATCGAATCCATCAGAGCTTGAACATAGGAAATCCCCATCCATCAAGTCATCCCAAGAGAAAAGAAAAGAAAAGAAAAGAGACTTTCCACCAGAAGTGTGCTTTGTTAAAAAGTGCAGTCAGGCTTAGGTAATAGTCTGAAGGTACATGATGCAGTTCTGTCGCAGAAGCTAAGCAGATCAGGTCTTCTAAGTTGCCTGAATGGGAGATTGCTTGGCAGCCATATATACTGGCCACTTCCTTGAAGGAAGAGCTGGCTGTAATATGTAAATAAATGCAAGGGGCCTTTTAGTGCATGTATTTCACTTAAAAGAAAAAAAAAGAAAAAGAAGTTGCTCATTTTCATAGATATGGCATGGGCATCTCATTTTTTAAGATCAGATGTAACTTTCGCCTATATGACTATTAGAAAATGGATTTTCTCAACTTCATATGAAGAAGCATGAGGAATGCAGAGATATTACAATGCTGATTCATTCTGGAGTGCAAATCCTTGGTTTTCCCAAGCTGGTTTGCCTACTGTGGCATTTGGATAGGATAGATTCAGAGGAGACACTCCCTCCCCGCAACATGCATTGAGTTTTGCAGTTGCCTTGCATTGATAATCAAATGGTACAAATTCCTCAGAAGAGGTTCAGTGTGTGCAGAACTCGCTTCATCTAAGCCAATGCCTATCTTAAGACATAACATTTCATCAGCTTGTTCAAGAAAAATAGTTGACTTTGGAGTCCCATGTTTCTTCAGATGCATCAGTTCCACTTCACTAGCAAGGCACAATGAAAGCAAAAAATCAATATATGTTCAATTAATCTGCATCTGAAACAATCATCTGTTGGTTCAGTACCTTCATTAAAGCAGTATGATTCCCCCCGCCCCATATATGTTGGCCTTTCCCAAGATAAATTTGAGTTTTACTGCTGCTTTGTGTTGAGAGTCTAGTGCAACTGGTTCTAGTTCAACTGGTGCTAGATGTTCACTGCCTGAAGAACTGTCAACTGCCAGTGCTCATTGACAAGCCCTAACGTTCAAGGTTGCCCAGCCAAGTATTAGCTGTGGAATCCAATGTGTGTTGACTCATGTCAGGCAAATCAAGTCCACTTCATTTGTGATGTATGATCACAACAACAATCAATATATCTTGGAGTCAGGAGAACAAACTAGTTCATTTGTATCAACTTGTTGATTCTGCATCCTCATTAGAATATCAACCTGCATCAACCTGTTGATTCTGCCTCCTCATTAGATTGGCCAGCTACCTTGATATTGAATTAAAAAGCTATCCTGAAGTCAAACATTTTGGCTACAAATATATATATATATATATATATATAATGATGATGATGATGCTCTACATAACATATTGCTATTTATGAGCATCTGGTTCCATTTTACCATACCTTCACGTTACGGACTTCATGATTTGTACAATGACGGTTGATATTTAATTGACTTTAGCTGTGATTAGCAATCCCAACTGGAACTGCTCCAAGAGGCTATCACTGAAGAACTGTGGGTGGGGATATGTTTTGAAGTGATGGTAAACATTGTGACACATGCAGGGCACACATCACATATTTTCAGATGTACATTTGACTCTTCTTGCCTTGGATTTCACAGAGGATTCTTAAGACAGACATTCCTGTCTGTCAGTTGTACCGGGGGCGAGGGAAAACAATGATAACTTATGAAGTCCGCGTCAAACCACATGCACAGTCCTGACTGAAACTGGCAACGCCCCAATTCTTAGCTAGTGTTGTTTGTGGGTTCTACTGAGTGGGGAATGATGGTTGCTGGTCTAAGCACTCTAGCCACCTGTGTGGAAGACTATGTGGCTCCAGCCACCTGTTTGAAGGTGCTTGCTTGGTTGTGGTGTGTTGTAGCACTGAAGCTGCAATCATATACTCATTTACCTTGAAATACTCCACTGCACCCAGTGATGCCTAACTTTGGAGTAGATATACATCATAGGATTGCAATGTAAGATTGTCAAAATGGAGCTGCAGGCCACCACTGAGTGGGAGCCAGGGGTCAGAACAAGCCAAGAGTCAGAATAAGTCTTCAGCCAGGAAAGAGTATTATTATCTAGGCAAAATCCCAGGTTCATCAGGAAGCCCTTTTATAACCTTGCCTGTTGAAGAGAGCCAATGGCTGTGCTGGGTGGGCCAAATCTCTGCAATATTCTGTCACTCCTCCAATGTGTTATTCCATCCTGTCACGTCTGCAGTTGCTTCCACATGGTTTGTTTGTTTTCATGTAAAGCCACCTTCCTCAAGCTTGTGCCCTCCAGATGTTTTGGATGTCAGTTCCCACCAGACCCAGCCAACATGGACAATGATTGGGAATGCTGAGAGTTGTAGTCTAAAACACCTAGAGGGCACAAGCTTGAGGAAGGCTGATGTACAGACTTCTGCCCTTCTGGTCTTCCTAATGGGAAGTGTTTACATAAACAATGGCTGGCAAGGGAGCCAGGAGTCAGAATAAGCCCAGAACCAGGAAAGAGTGTTATGGCCCAGGCAAAATCCTAGGTTGAACAGGAAACCTTTGTAGGCTTTCCTATTGAAGAGATCAAATGGCTAACCTGAGTGGGACATTATGTGTGGGCTTTAGGGTTGAGTGAAAATGACCTTGCCAATTTTGCTGTCCCAGTCTCACAGGTAGAAAATGTGTGTGGTGGGCAGTTCACTGTTCTTTTTTTTCCTGATGGGCAGTGAGCAAGATTCTTCAACAGGTTCAGAGAGGTCACCAGTAGCTCCACTGGTGGTAGCAGCCACCGTCTATCCATTTACCATGTACTCATTGGTCCTGCTCTGTTTAATTGATATTCTTGATTTTGTCCTCCCACTTGGGTACCCAGCGACAAAGCTGAAGGAGGGAACCTTGCACAAATTGGGGATGGAGAATGCCCCTGGATGGAAATCTCTCTCCATCTCCCCCCTGCATAATGAACAAAGGTAAGAGTCACATCCAGAACTGTGCCCACATTTGACTCTGTCCTGGCCACATTTGGTTCCAGCCATGCCCACTGCTGGAATGCAGACCCTGATAGGAAAAAGCTTCCTGCCCCACCCCCCCACTTTTCTGCTGCTGTCACTATGTTCACTATCTGAGGGTAAAAATAAGTGGATTCCTTGTATTGTGTTCCTTTACTGTTGCATGAGTTTACTCCGCATTCCACTTTTCCTGAATTCCAATTTCTAAAATTATTTCCAGCGTCGGTGCATGCACAGCTCACTGCAGCATTCAGTTCCTTCCATTCTAAATAGTCTTTCAGGTTTGAAGAATGTGGTACATGTGATTTCGAGGGATGTGTGAGAATTTAATTTTGCTTAGTTTTTTTTTTTTTACTTCAGCATGTTTTTTGGGTAAGAAAGCTCACATGTTCACATTTTAAAAAAAGTGCACTTTTAAAAATGAGCACTTGAAAGATGCACACTTTAAAAAAATGTATTTTCACTCTTTAGTCTAAGGGGGAAAGGAAAGTACACATCCAAAATGCACGTGTAATGCCCTCCTTTTTCCATTCAAGTAAAAAAAGAAACACTGATGGTAATTGAAAATGGGAGCAAGGTGGAACTTGGATGAGCTCGAGCCTCGCTGATTTCTCATCCCTAATGATTTCATTAAGTTTATTTTTCTGTGCTGTTTTACCAATGCACACAAGTGCACACACACGCATCAGTAAACACTGCATGAGTGAGAAGAGCTTTTCTACATGATGGTGTTAATCCACTGTGTTTATTTTCAGTTTCATCCCAGAACTGAGATCTGAGCGCTACATGAAGAGCATTTCCTTTCTTGCTTTTCCACTACATAACCTCTAGGTGGCACTGTGGTATAGCAGAATAACACAATTACACAAATGGAAAGAATGGTGTGTTCTTTTTTCTTTCTCAAATAATACCACATTTTCCCTGCTCTGAATAAAACTCGCTGAAAGTGCAGTTTAAAAAGAGAAACTAGAGGATGGCAACGTCATCTAAAGAATCTGTAAATAACCACGAGTAGGGAATGATGAGTGCACAATAAAGGTATCATGTAGAGAAGCTCAAAGTATCTTGATTCAGCTGTTGGTGCGTAGGAGCAATCACAACAAGATTCCTTTTATTTTCTTGCAGCGTTTCATCAGTGCATGCACATGCACATATCGTGTGCCACAGCGGCATTTGCCAACCTGGCGGTCTCCAGATGTGTTGGGACCACAACTCCATTGGCCATGCTGGCTGGGAATTATGGGAGCAGTCCCAAGACATCTGGTGGAAAGACAGCTTGGGGAAGGCTCTGCTACAGAAGATGTCAGGATGATGGAGAAGGAGGGACAAAGAAAACCCCTGCCCTGTGCTGCTGCCACCTTACCCTCTCCCTGCTTGCAAGTAACCAAAAGGAAGTATTGGGAGGGTGCAGAGGGTGCTGTGGGGCTGGCAGGCTGCTGGGAGTAGGAGGAAAGGGAATCCCTAAACCCCTTAACAGCCAAAATATTGATCCAGGCTGGAAAAAGATTCAGAGGTTCTTAGAAACTCACCTCTTTTTGAAGCATCCTTTTAAGACACTTGGAAGTTTGTTTCTGAGTCAGGCACAAGTGAACATATGTGGGATCTCTACAGGTAATGGAGTTTCTCTTAATGAGTGTGTGAGTTCAGATACGAGAATGAGAATTATGGATCAAGCTTAATCCCATTCAGGTTATCATTCCTTTGATACTGCTAAGCTCATTTTGAATTCCGCCCCCCCCTCCACATAGAAAGAAATTCATGCATATCTTTATGTGCATTATTTTAGTTGGTCCCATTTTTGTGCAGTTTTCACATGTATAGAAACTTAAAAGTCAAGAATTTGTATATATAAAAAATAACCATAAAATATAGTAAAATAGATTAAATTTTATAATGTAATATAAAAATTTCCAGAAATGTTTTTTAAAAAATTATATATATAAAACATGTATAAGACAACAACAATTACGTAGACCTGTAAAATACAACGTCTTAAGGGCTGAAGATGATACAAATGTCCTTTCAGACTTGAGGACCTCTCTCTCTAGATGAAGTAATATTAGTGCCAAAGTTTTTTTTGTTTGGTGCTTCCAGAGAATGTCCTCACAGCATGTAAGCTTTCTTAACTTGTGTGTAGAAGCCAAACGCGTTTCGGCCCAAAGGCCTTCTTCAGTGGCCCTGTAGTTTTCACTAAGGTCAATATACAAGCTAATGCTCTGTATCACTCCAATTCAAGGATGGTTTCATCTACCAAGCTCCTGAGGCAATGCTTGACCTTAGTGAAAACTACAGGGCCACTGAAGAAGGCCTTTGGGCCGAAACGCGTTTGGCTTCTACACACAAGTTAAGAAAGCTTACATGCTGTGAGGACATTCTCTGGAAGCACCAAACAAAAAAACCTTTTGGCACTAATATTACTTCATCTAGAGAGAGAGGTCCTCAAGTCTGAAAGGACATTTGTATCATCTTAAACCCTAAAGACGTTGTATTTTACAGGTCTACGTAATTGTTGTTGTCTTATACATGTTTTATATATATAATTTTTTAAAAAACATTTCTGGAAATTTTTATATTACATTATAAAATTTAATCTATTTTACTATATTTTATGGTTATTTTTTATATATACAAATTCTTGACTTTTAAGTTTCTATGCTTTGTGTTTGTCAGGATTTTAAACATAGTCCCTTGTTGTATGTTTCAGTTTTCACATGTATGCATATTATACGCATGCACCCATTGACTAAGGGCACGATCCTACGCAAGCTTAGACAGAAAAAAAAAGAGTCCTACAACTCCCAGCATAAGCCAGCCAGCATGGCTGGTGGCTGGGACGTGCTGGTAGTTGTAGGCCTTTTTCTGTCTAAACTTGCATAGGATTGTGCCTTAAAACATATTCATGTGCATGTCATTTATTTATTTATTTATTTAAATATTTACAACATTTGTATACCGCTCCGTAGCCAGACAGATTCTGAAGTGGTGATCAATAAAAAGATAAAACAGATAAAATTATAAAAAAGAATGCATTAAAAACAGGATAACGTTAAAACCATGGCTGGTCAGCAAGGAAGGCTTCCTGGAGCAAGGATGTCTTCAGCAGGTGCCAAAAACAACACAGTGTTGGAGCCTGCCTGACCTCCAGAGGCAGGGAGTTTCATAGAAGTGGAGCCACCACACTGAAGGCTCTTCTCATGGTGGTCTCCAATCAGGCCATAGGCCCATGTAGAGGTTGTTGGTTGTCTTCCAACAACCTCAGTGACTGGGCAGGTTGGTGGGGGAGAAGGCACTCTCTCAGGTAACCTGGTCCCAAGTTGTTTCAGGCTTTGTACACAAGTACCAGAACCTTAAACTTGACCCAGTAGCGAGTAGGTAGCCAGTGCAGTTCCTTCAGCAAAGGAGTTGCATGCTAAAAAGGAGTTGCAGCTCCCCCGACAACAGTCAAACGGCTGCATTCTGCAGTAGCTCCAGCTTCTGGAGCAGCCTTAAGGACAGCCCCACATAGGTAGTCATTGCAGGAATCCAGTCTTGAGGTTACTAGTGCCTGTATCACTGTGGCCAAGCTATCCCTGTCCATTTTAGAAATGTATACAGTGTTCCTTGCACATTTTTCAAATGTGCACATGTTGAATGCATTCCCCCCCCCCATGGAACCCATTTATTTATTTATTTGTTATATTTATATCCTTCCTTTTTTCCTGCAAGGACCCAAGGCGGCTTATATAATCCTCCTCCTCCTCTCCACTTAATCCTCACAACAACCCTGTGAGGTAGGTTAGGCTAAGAGTCAGTGACTGGCCCAAAGTCACCCAGTGAGTTTCATGGCCAAGCGGGGACTAGAACCTGGATCTCCCGAGTCCCAGTCCAACACTCTAAGCATGACACCACACTGGCTCTCACAAGCTTGGAAACGTAAACTTCCAACTGCAAATAGCATTCGGTTCTGTGTTCTGTTCTGGGAGGTAAGAACTGGGTAAAATCCATTGTGACTGAGTGAATTTCTCAGCCATTTCAAATGAAGCTAAAGAGTGGCAGAGTAAAATTATGAGAAGGTGCCTTTTACATGCCTAGCAAGTTCACTTGAGAACAACATCTTAATGTTGCACAGAGAGTTGGCAAGAGCTGCAACTTCTCCGTGAATGAAATCCATCCTTTCCCAAAGAGGCAGAGAATGACTTGCACCATCCCTTAATCTCTTCTGTGACTCTTTGTACCTGGTAGGAGAAATCCCGTCCTTAGCGAGCCACCATTTGCTTGCGTCTAATGGTACAAAGCCCGGAGAGAAATCTGAAGCTGACAAAAGGGAACAAATCGGCAACTCACTGCAATGCAAAGCTGTGATTAGCCACCATTAGAGAGAATAGAAAGGCGGCTTGAAAAGGACTTGGAGAAAGGGAAAGAAAAATTAAGCCAGGAGCCGCAAAGATCAATGAAAACAATCAGCGTTTTCTGCCAAGAAATTTATAAAAAAAGACAGCAACCAAGGCAGTAGATAAGTGGCAGCAAATCCCCTCTCTTTTTCTCTTAATCTTCAAGCAAAGATGGGGGCTGAATCTCTGGTGGACTGGAGGCCAAAACGGAAAAGCACAACACAGCAAGGGCCGGTTTGGATTTCTGGACCAGTGCAGGATGTGATCACCTCCTCTAATTGCAACAAGGTGATTTTAAAAATAAAAATGCATCAGGTATCTGAGCAAATTGGATTCCTCAGAACTGAAGCTTTCCTCCCCCCCCCCATTCAGAAATAAAGAAGCAGGAAGGAAGAGATGCATCTTAAAGGATGCGCTGCGTACAACATGGGTAGGCAACACGATGCCTGTGGGCATCAGTGTGCACTCTTGGTTTCTTTCTTGGCACCCGCTGAGGTGCTCTATACCTTCCACTTTTTTAAATTAACTCCCCCTCCCTTTTTTACCAGCAGTTGGGATGCTTCAAAGCGAAGTGAGGGCTTACAGCTGCAGCCATCTTCATTTCCCATGAATGCCTCCGGGCCACACGTGGGGCTCAGAGACATTCTTAGGCAATGAAGATGGTGGGAGGCTGCAAGCCAATGCTTTCTTCTTCAGCCCATTCAGCCACCGAGAAAAAGAAGGGGGGGGAAAGACCCCTGACACTTCTGTCTCATAAGCCATGCCTCTCATGGCAGCCATTTTCTGGTGGTGCCCAGGACAGTTCCTCAAATTGTGCCCAAATATGTGCCCATAGGCCCAAAAAAGGTTGTCTACCCCTGGCATATAACAACCTATGGTTACAAATGTGTCATGTAAGACGGCTCTCACATTAAAATAATGGTTGGAAAAATGGATTTGTGATGGCCAAGATAGGGCCAGCATCTGTACTATCTCACCTGTGGCTCACGCTGGCTCAGCTTGTCTGAGCGTGGAAAGCTAAGCAGGGTCAGGCCTGGTTATTACTTGGATGGGAGACCCCTCCTCTAGTTTCCTGCATTGGGCAAGGGGTTGGACTTGATGGCCTTGTAGGCTCCTTCCAACTCTATGATCTATGAAATCTATGAAATAATGATATGAAACAGCTAATAATTTTTCACTAAAACTCTTTTTTAATTTGTGAGCCCTGGGCATTGGCAGGCAGCTGCTATATTCCCCTCAGAATGTCGTGGACGTGGCATAGTTCCAGGACATCCTGGGGAAAAAATCTCCACTACCAGCAAAAACTGGCAGCATGGTGGCTCACTATTTTTTCTTTCTCTTTGGTAGCAGCTACCTTTTTTGTTTTTTGTTTATTAACCCATGGAATGCCCTGGAGTGATGCTGCCTCCTCCTCACGCTTTGCAAAAATGGCTGCCACCACAGATGTTGGGGGGAAAGGGAAGGGTTTTCGTTTTCGTTTTAAAGTGAGAAAACCCACGACTACCCTTTTGTGACAAAGTCAAGCAAGTGACAACAGCATCAACTGTGCTGGCTATCTGGCACCCTCCATAACGCTCATACCTAGCCTTGTTCCAGGTCTTTGTGGCTGGCGGGGTGTGTGTGGCGAGTGAAGGCAGCCACCACCAAAAAATAGGGGAAAAGTCGGGGGGAAATTGTGAAGACAATTCTGCGAAGTGGCCTTCCCAATGTTGATTTTCTGTGGGGTTATTGTGAAGACATCTTCTCTCTAATGCAGATGCCGATGCTGTTCCTCTTTCCCTGAAAGCCCCGTAACAGGCGTGGGGGAGGCAGTGTTGTGTCCAGCTCTAGGGAAGAGGTGGAGCTAGTGCTGCCCTGAAAGCTGTCCTCCAATTTCCTGAATCTTTTCTTTCCCCCATGAAAGAGGTTTCTATTTTTCTACCTCACTCTCAAGGCATTCTATAATTTATTTTGAATTTCTTTTAGTGGTGTTTTTGAGCTTACCTAATCACTGCAAGGTGTCTGAGAGTGCTGCTGTGTGTTTTTCTTATTCTTCGTTCTTTCTATTACACATGTCTCAATTGCTCTGCAGCCTCCCAGCCAGGGTGCCTGGGCCTCCTGATGTGAAAATGCCCTGTAGATGGAATCACTTCACGATGTCTTCCTCTGGGCTTTAACTGAAGTGTGGGATTTGAAGCCGAGGAGGCTACAGGCTGCCAGAGAGATGACTGTACAATGAAAGACAGGACATGCAAAATTTCTGGCCACCTCATAAAGTGGTGATACAGCCAGTGTGGTGTAGTGGTCAGAATGTTGGACTGGGACTCAGGAGATCCGGGTTCTAGTCCCCAGTCTGCCGTGAAGCTCACTGGGTGACTTTGAGACCGTAACTCTGACTCTCAGCCTATACTCCTTCACAGGGTTGTTGTGAGGATAAAATGGAGAGGAGGAGGATTATGTAAGCCGCCTTGGGTTCCTTGCAATTTCTCCAAATGTTCTTCTGCTTTTAATTTCTTTTCAAAAACATTTTCCCCCCTATGAAACTGAGTGAGAAAGGTTGAAAATATGTGGGAGAAATTTTCAGCAGAACACTAGAATTTTCCAAGATTTGCAAAGATCTTCAGATTCAAGAGAGAAAGAACTAGAAATTACAACTAACAGTACCTCAAATGCATTAGAATGAAAATTTGGCAGTTTTTCATCCATCCCTGCTAGAACTACCCTAGCATGTTAGCCAATGCTATCTTGTAGTTTCTGCCTCTCAGGGATGGGCGAACGTGCAGTGTTGAAGATGGCCATGATTCTTCAAACGTCATCTCGCCGCTTGTCTTGTGCCTGATTCCCATTTGCACTTGTGGTTGCTGCTCACTCTACGTGAACGGGAAACTTGTGCAAATCGAGCAGCAACAATCAAATGAGAGATTTGTGCAACTTTCCACTATAGACTAAAGTGGTCTGATTCAGTCTATGGAGGACATTTGCACAAAAAGAACTGGAAATCAGGAAAGTGATGAACGCGAGCACGTGTTCACCAATTTACAAATACTTTTGGCAGCGATATGCTCTCGCTCATTTCTGGAACTTTGAACAGGGCACGCCACCCTCACATCTTTTGTGAGCAAAAATGAAATTCTCATACACTGCTACTAGTAGTACCCTAGTTTCTTCTTTGTCCGATCTGTTGCAGACTTTGTAGAAAACCTGGCCAGAAATCCAGATTTTTTCATTTTTTAAATTCTGGTTGGAGAGAATCTGTGGAAGCTTTGAAAAGGAAAAGAAGGCAAAACGGGGGGGGGGGGAGTGGAAGCATGCCCGTGTGTGTAAGTGTATGAGATCTGTGTGGGAGTAAACTCGGCATTGGCAAATGTTTCACGCTGTCCTCCTGCCAACAACCCATTAAAGATGAGCGTAGAAAAATCCCCAGCCTCCTCAGTTTCCCATCCAGCACACAAAGAAGGAGCCCTCCACTGAAATGTGCGTTGTGGGAAGTTCTGACGCGTTAATGAAGCGTTTGGTTCAAAAGCCCTGCGTGCCTGCTGGCGGGACCTCAAATAACTCCAGGTCCTGATATTTTAATTAATTCTATTATGACGAGCCCGTCTCTGCTGTTCGTGTCTAATTTCCTGGTTTTTTGTGTTCCTGATTTGCTTCTAATGAAATGTGCGGCTCCTCTTTGTCCCTTTCCCCTGATCCAAAGATACAATCACATATTTGATCCATCTGGTTTTTAGTCCCCCCCTTGTTGCAGGAGATTTCTCCCACCACCCCCTTTAAAATATATATATAAATGTCATGAGAACAGTTTGACTTCTGCTTATCCCAGATGTGTTTACACATTCTGTTCCACTTTTTTGGGGGGGGGGGGCTTTCATGATGTTACATTAATTTTAATCACACCCTTGTGAGATCGTGTGTGTGTATGGAGTATCACTGCACACAATGCCTGGAAGGACTGCTGTCAATTTATTCCTACAAGGATGTTCTACGGTCCAGGCTGTATTCACTGACTCCACGAGCTCAGCTAAGTCAGTACTGCTGTGATCCATCTGAGAGGCCATTGTTCTTGTGAATGATGCTGGTCTCCTCTTGTTATGCTAGATTGCCCTTCCTGTAGGGTTGGAATGGATACAGATAGGATGAATTAGGGATTTTGGATGTTCTCAGTACGAGATAAGAGTTATATGATGAATCTGTGTAAGAATTTTATATGTATTGGAAAGTACTGGAAATTGTATAGTGGTGGATAATAACAATTTAAAGAAAAAATCCCTGAAGCTTTCCTGGCTTATTGGAATAATCTGCCATAATATGTCATAGCTCTTACTATAATTGCTCTTTTAGAGGAAAACATTTTAAGATGGATCACTATCTCTTTTATTTGGAAGGCTTCCTTTGCATTTATTGGTATTTCATTTATTTCTTACATGTTTACATCTCACCTTTCCTCCAAGGAGGTCAATGTGGTATACTACATGGTTCTCCCCTCCCATTTTATCATCACAACGACCCTGTACGGTAGGTAAGGCTGCCATTTCATGGCTGTGAGGATTTTAACTTGGGTCTCCCCACTCCTAGTCTGACAATCAGAACACCACATGGCAACAGGTTTAACAGCTAAACAACAGTCAGAAAATCAACAGGAAAAGCGTTCTCCATCACTGCATCTCCATGCTGGGATTGCCTGTTGAATTTCTGCTTGTAATACAGATGCTTCACTGGGGGGCAGGGAGGTTCTTGTCTTGCTATTCCTTGAACATTTTAATCTAACAATGCATGAAGCTGGACAACAATGAAATCCTAGATAGATATATACTTAAAATAACAACAACAAACTTAACAGTGGGATTTTTATGAGGCTCAGTCCTCTAGTACATTAAAAATAGCATCCAAGAGCTTCATATACAAAAGGATATAGAAATTCAAAGGATTATTAGTATTAAAACCTCTGGGTTTTTCTCCCTCTAGGCACATTTGCAGTTATAGGTTTTTCAATGAACATGAAGCTTTACCATCTAAAATAACAAAACTTTTTTTTTGTTTAACTCCCCCTCCATTTCCTAAAGAATGATAACCTTACAGAATTCTTTTTTTTATTATTAGTAGTAGTATTATTCCGCTTAGCAATTTTTAATTTTTTTTAATTCTGGATTTCAGTAAAAGTAATATTGTTGTTACACCATTTTGCAAGATAAGTGAAGAAGAGATCATTTTTTTGAATTTTCAATGCACCTCCTAAATCCCTTTGCTAGCTGTATTAATGAGATAAGCATACTAGTGTTATTGTTCCCAAAGGCTAAGAAGGAAAATGCAAGGCAACAGTGCTGTGACCCCATCATAATCAATGCAGGGTGTGTGTGTGTATAGAACACTTTAAATGGTATATTGTCTTGAATGCACAGATTGGGGTGGGGATGAGGAAGTTCATCAGCTTGAGAGAAGGGCTGTCAACCTTGGCTTGCTGCCGAATTCCAACTAAGCCCAAAATCAGGGGTTCTGCTACTACACAATAATGTTGTCCTACTAGGGAGGGGGCTTACAGCCATTTGCATGGCTTCCACAAATTCTAGCTGCCCCACTTCATCTTGCCATTCTTATTTTGAACATTATTCAGGCTCTGATTGCATGTCTTTCTGCATCCATATGCTTAGCCCACAGTCGCAATGCACTATAGGCTTTGTAGTTGCTGTACACCAGGGGTAGGCAACCTGGTGTCCTCCAGATGTTTTGGACCATAACTCTTGTAACCCCTGACCATTGGATATGCTGGTTGGGACTTATGGCTATTATAGTCCAAAACATCTGGAGGGTACCAGGTTGTCTATCCCTGCTGTACACCATTTGCACATTTCTTGCACATTGTGTTCAAGTGATTTTTGGCTTTGTGTGCTGCTTTTATCGTACACACTTGATATGTGTACTTGATATGTATGCTGGTGTAATGATGTATAGTAGTAATTCATGTTTTATTGATTGATTGTTTCCCTGTTTTTAATGTTATTGTTGGTTCTGATCAATGACCGTAATAAATATTCATTCATTCATACACAGAGAGAAGCAGGTGGTGTCGAGAGCACATAATGCAGGTGGCGTGGAGAGCACATAATGCAGGCCACATGCTGAAGCTAAGCAGGTATGAGCTGGGTCAGTGCTTGGATGGGTGACTGTCTGGGCTGCCCACATCTGTTCTCCTGTATTAAGCAGGGGGTTGGACTCGATGGTCTTATAGGCCCCTTCCAACTCTACTGTTCTATGATTCTATGATTCTAAGCCTGGAAGGAAGGATGAAGATGCAGAGATGAGAAAAAAATCACCTGTAGATCTCTGCCTGTTATGCAACAGTGAAAGACGTGGACCCTCTTATGTCACCATAAAAAAAAGTAGTAATTCTGGGCCTAGGGCTGGACCTAGTAGTTGGGTTTAGGGATACTTGAGGATTTTGATGGGTCTGCATTTTTAAGTGAACCGGCCTGATTTGTACTTCCTGGACTAACAGGAGGATTAGAATGCACTTATCCTTTGGTTTTTGCACTTCTCCAAATGCTGTGATATGGTAGTTTGCTCAAAAAATAATTACACAAAAATGTATACAAAAAATGCATATTTTAGACTAAAATGCATACAAAATTGTGTCTTTGTGTGGAAAAAAATATGCTAAAAGATAACACACATTTTCATGCATTTTTTTTTTAAAAAAACCAACAACATGTAGATTAATGCAGAAATGGAACAGACTTATGAATGCTGGTTTTAACCTTTAAAGCCCTAAACGGCTTGGGACCAGGTTACCTAAGGGTGCAATCCAATTGGGATGCCCATAGCCCTCTGAGCTCAGAGGATTACATGCATCCTATGGCGGGCAGGAGGAGCGCAGAGGCGAAGGTCGCCTCCGTGCTCCTCCCACCCTGCAAAAGACTTAGACGGCCGGTTTCAGCTGTCTGACTGTGGTGCTTTGGAGCGAGAGGGAAGGAGGTTGAGGCTCCGCCAGGATACATTGTATTTTGGCAGCACCAGTCTCCTCCCCTCCCCACGGAATGGACACTCAACCCCTTCTCTGAGGGCATGGATCTTTCCACACTGATTGTGATGGGGGGGAGGGCACTCTGAGCTTGGAGTCCCAGCTCCAACCTTGGAGCGAGTTCCTGAGGTCAGAGCTGGGACTCCAAATTATCCTATGGCTGTCTAGCTGCAGTCTAGCAGCTATAGGATTGTGTTGTCCAGGAACATCTCATCCCATATTTGTCTACCTGGGCATTAAGATTGTCATCCAAGGCCCTCTTCCGGGTGCCCCTGCCAAATAAGGCGAGGTGGGTGGCTACAAGAGAAAGGGCCTTTTCAACGGTGGCATTTGTGGAATGCTCTTCCCAGGGAGGCTCACCTGGCACCAACATTATGGTCTTTTCAGCATCAGGTGACCTTTTTTTTTATTCTCCTGGGAATTTTAAGAACTGCGTTTAGTGCTTTTAGTACTCTATGCTGCGGCTGATTTTAATTTATTTTTAATTATTTTTATTTATTATTACATTCCTACTCCATCCAATAACTAATGTTTTCTAGGCAGGTTACAAGCAGTTAAAAAACTAAAATGCCATAGAACAGTTAAAAATATAGAATACAGTACACATATTTAAAAAGAATAAAACAGAATATAATGCAAAACAGTAAACAGCACAGGAAATTGATAAAACAGCCATAATAAGCTAGAACTAAGTCTCTAAAATGCCTGGGAGAAAAGAAAGTGATTTGCCTGGCACTGAAAATATAACAACATAGGTGCCAGATGAACCAATTTGGGGAGTTTATTCCATAAGTGAGGTGCCACCACTGAGAAGGCCCTCGCTCTTATAGCCTACCGCCTAGCTTCCTTTGATAGGGGTACTCAGAGGAGGGGCTCTGAAGATGACCTAAGGGTCCCAGTAGGCAATCTGATTTTAATCTGGTTATATGATGTTGTAATGGTTTTATTTTTGCTGCTGTTTTTATGTTAGTGTGAAGAATATGTGTGAAGCTGACACAGACTGGAAACAGACTGACCCATCCAACCCTGGGTGGATTTTGAGGAAAAGCAACTTCTTATTGAAGGGTAGGTTAGCCTCAACTAAATGAAGGAACTAACATTTTCGAGGATGTCTCAGCATTGAAGCAAACAGTTCTGCTGCCTGCAAGAACTTCAGTCAAAGTCTTACGATGTAATTCAGTCAGTCAGAACTCTGCAACTCCATTGCATCTTACACAATGGAGTCGGGAGTTGAAAGACTGGTTGGCAACTCCTAAGCAGTTATGTTATTCAGAAGGCCAGGCAAGGTGTGGGAGAAAGAGCCAGTGTTTGTTCAATAATATTGACCTTTGACACTATAGCTTTCTGGTGTTGCTTTTCTGCATAGGGACTTTGCAGAAGAGGTCACAGATGCCCGAGGTGCTGGTGAGGATATTAAATGGAGCTATGTGGTGAAGGAAGATGCAAGCCATAGCTAGACTCACTTGGGGTCAGAGACAATTCCTGTCTTTGTGTCACTTCCTGTCTCTGGCTGTGCTTAGCTTGTGCTTGATAAGGAGGCATGGCCTCAGTTGGTCTGACCTTTGCTAATACCTTGTTTAGAAGCAAAAGCAGCAAACTTTCATCTTCTTGCGAGTCCTGGGGGAGGACAAGAAAAAGGATCAGTTAGGTTTTAAGCAAGTTCAAACCAGAGGTGTCTTTTTTTCCCCTTTCCTTTTTTTTTTTTTGACCGGCTGGCAATTACAGTGAGGAGATGCACAAAGAGTGGCTGTGGGGGCACTTATGCCCTTCCATTGTGTGAAGAATTGTTTGAGTTATGAAATAAATCCCTTTGAAAGATCAGGTTCATAGTCTGGGGGTACCCCTAGATTCATCATTGTTGGCATTATTCAAAAAGTAAGATTGAGTGGTTTTTTTTTATTTTTAAGGGGACTTGTACTCACATTCAGTCATTCAGAGTTGGGCAGTGCAATCCTATGGCCCCTAAACAACATCTACAGGGCCATAGGATTTTTTTTAGGAGTCCCAGCCACTACGTTGGGAAGCAGCTCCAGCATTTGAGCTGGGACTCTGAACTCAGGGCACCCTCCTCTCCCCTCGCATCCGGTGTGGAGAGAACCGTGCCCGCTGCTTCTCTGAGGTTGCAAAAGTGATCTCGGAGAAGGGGTTTAGGGGGTGTTCGGGGGGGCAGGGAGGGGAGGAGACTGGCACTGTCAAAATATGACGTATCCTGGATGTGCCTCAGCATCCTTCCTTCCTGCTCCAAAGTGCAGCAGTTAGACAGTGGAATCAGCTCTCTAGCTGTTTTGCAGGGCAGGAAGAGCACAGAGGCAACCTTCGGCCTCCACCACACTTCTCCCGCCCTGCATGGGATGCCTGTAATCCTCTGAGTTTTTTTAAAAAAAACCATTCCCACACAAAAAGGCAAAATGTAGCTAGCTAGGACATGTGTTTGGACATTGCTAGGTAACTGTTGCTGAAAAAAGTGGTGTTTTACCTATCCCTATGGGAGGACCATGTGTGGTTTCATGATATGAATCAAGTCTCCAATTTACCATTTCTGGGCAAGGTGATCGAGCGGGTGGTGGGTGCTCAGTTGAAGGCACACTTGGATGAGGCTGATTATTTAGATCCATGCCAGTCGGGCTTCAGGCCTGGACACGGGACTGAGATGGCCTTGGTCGCCTTGGTGGATGATATGAGGAGGGCTTTGGATAGGGGCGAATGCTCCTTTCTAGTCCTCCTCTATCTCTCAGCGGCTTTTGATACCGTTGACCACGGTATCCTCCTGGACCGCCTGGAGGGGTTGGGCGTGGGAGGCACTGTATTGCAGTGGTTCCAGTCCTTCCTCTCTGGAAGGTACCAGAGGGTAGTTCTTGGGGAGGAGGCTTCGGACCTCGGCCGCTCACTTGTGGAGTGCCGCAGGGTTCCATCCTCTCCCCGATGTTATTCAACATCTACCTAAAGCCGCTGGGAACTATCATCAGGAGGTTTGGGGTACGGTGTCATCAGTATGCGGATGACACGCAGCTCTACCTCTCTTTCAAATCCTCACCGAGGTTGGCCGTTGAGACCCTGTCCAAGTGCCTGGAGTCAGTGGGTGGCTGGATGGGAAGGGAACATGCTGAAGCTGAACCCCAACAAGACTGAGGTACTTCTGGTGGGGGACAAGGGGAGGTTAGGGGATGTTGACCTGGTACTGAATGGGGTGCATCTACCCCTGAAGGACCAGGTCCACAGCTTGGGGGCCATTCTAGACTCCCAGCTGTCCATGGAGGCCCAGGTGTCAGCTGTGAGCTGGGCGGCGCTGTATCAACTCCATCTGATATGGCAGCTGCGCCCCTACCTTCTTAATCATCTGCTCCCATCAGTGGTTCATGCCTTGGTCTCCTCTCGCCTAGATTACTGTAATGCGCTCTATGTGGGGTTACCCTTGAAGACGGTTCGGAAGCTACAGCTGGTACAGAACGCGGCGGCTCGCCTGGTTAAAGGCAGCCGCCGGCGGGATCACATCATGCCAGTGCTCAAGGAGCTACACTGGGTACCAGTTGCTTGCCGAGCTGAATTCAAGGTGTTGGTTTTGACCTTTAAATCCCTATACGGCTCTGGTCCAGTCTATCTCAAGGACCGTCTCCAGCAACACCAAGTGGGCCCCTCAACAAGATCTGCCACAGATGGCCTTCTCCTTGTCCCTTCAGCCAGAGCAGCTAGACTGGTCGGGACAAGGAAGAGGGCCTTCTCTGTGGCAGCCCCCATACTGTGGAACTCTCTCCCAAGTGACCTCTGCCATGCCCCCTCTCTGCTGAGCTTCCCCCACTCACTAAAAACTTGGCTGTTCAGGCGGGAATATGGGGTGGGTTAAGATTTTAAAATTTTATACTGTTTTAATGTATTTTATTCTGTTTTTATCTTATGTACATTGCCCAGGGTGGCCGGTTTGCCGGCCAGATGGGCGATAAATAAATGCAAATAATAATTAAATAATTAAATAAATAAATAAATAAATGTGCAGTACAACTACCATTAATGGAGGAAGAGATGGCATCACCAAGCTACAGTGTTATAGTGGAGCCCGGCCTTGCATGGTTGAGGCACCAGTGTTTTTTGATCAGCAGGATACAATGATGTTATCTCCCCCCTCGACTTCCCTATTGCCCTTGAACTTAGCTGCCATCCTCAAGCAGCTCAGGGGTAGGGTAGATATGTGAGTTGTGAGCTATCCCTGTTGTAATGCAAAATAGACTTCATAGATCATAGAGTTGGAAGGAGCCTACAAGGCTATCGAGTCCAACCCCCTGCTCAATGCAGGAAACTAGAGGAGGGGCCTCCCATCCAAGTAATAACCAGGCCTGACCCTGCTTAGCTTACCATGCTCAGACAAGCTGTGCCAGCGTGAGCCACAGGCCTGTGGCGGCCTGGTTTTGAATGTACAATTAAGACCCACTAGCTTTATGAAAGACCTGGTGGAGATGAAAGCTGCTAGAAGTGGTTTGTTGATATGGATCAACACAGATGCCTGCATTTTGGGACTCTCCTTGGGACTTGGCTATGGGGACTGTCACGAGGAGTGCCTGCATTTCAAAATTTACCACTACACCGCTGTGCCACGCTAACATCAAGACCCTTAAAAAAACCCAACGTTTGATATGTAAGCTGGTAATAGTTATGGGTGCAGCTCTTAGGTTCTCCTAAGAGTTATTCATGTTCTTTTGACAGGGTAGTTTTACATCGCAAACTCTTTATCACCAGTTTGTGATTCTGGCCTATGCAAACTTATCAGGGCAATGGTTTATCAGTTCTTTGTGAACCTGGACGAGACTTACTGTTTTGGAGTATAATCCAAAGAGCTGTCATCTCGGTAACTTTGAATGACTTTGGCCTATATTATTATTATTATTATTATTATTATTATTATTATTATTATTATTATTATTATTATAAATCATTTTAATGCAGTTGGAATCCTCTTTTTAATGATTTATTTTTATTGCTAATTCTTATAGCTTTATAAAAATGTTTTAACATAGATTTAAATTAGGTTTAGACTTCTTAATAATCCTTTAAATGTTTATTTCCTCATTTAATGCCATTATTTTTATTCTTTCCTTATTTCATATTAGATTAATACTGTCTCAGGGACTCTATATTGTCATAACAATCAATTTCTTCATCCTTGAACTATTGCTTCCGTAACTAGTTACCTTTCTTTTAATTTCATCTTTTCTTTTCAGCTTGTATGCTTTCAAATTTCAGTAAAGTTGTTAAATGCCTACGGCTACAATACTATGCACGTTCACCTGGGAGTAAGTCCCACTGAACTCAGTGGGGTTTACTTCTGAGAAGGAATCAACAGGATTGTGCTGTATGTGTCAAGGCAGCTGTTAGACTGAGAAGGAGCCGCAATAACAAGGAGACACACAGTGCTGGATCCAGGTTTTTGAGAGCTCTTGGGCAAGGCAGCTTCAATGGGTCCCCTCCCTGAACGAGCCTACCTTCTTACCGCCATGGTCACCGGCTGCTCTTGCTCCTCATCCGCTTTCTCATCACTGATACCACTGGCTTGCTTGACAGGCAGAGAGCCAGGGAGCAAGAAGGCCACGGCATCTACCGCTCCTCCTTCTCACCACCGCTATTGTCTGGGCCAGAGAGAGAGGCAGGTGAACAAGCAGGTTGCAATGAGGAAGAGGAGGAGCAAGTCCAGGGGATCCTTGTCAGTGGGCCCCTGGTAGGGTGTGGGCCCTGTGCAGGTGCCCAACCATGCCTATTCTTGACACCAGCCCTGGATACACAAAATTCCCTCATTCCACTCTTTTGTTTTCTATGGTGCTTTGCATTCCACACCTCTCCGTTTAATTAGGATACCTCCAAATATCAAGGAATCGGCGCATGCACAGTTAGCCCCAGCTTTCAGTCCTTTCAGTTCATTGGCAGTAATGCAGCCTCTGTATCTTACAATGAGCATCATAAAAAAACACTGAGGGAGGGGAAGCAGTTTTGATGTGATCGCACATACGATTGGGGCAAGGTTCCTTTTGTGCAGTGTTTCGCGAAGAACCTTGCTACAACTGTGCGTTCAATCACATTAAGACTTTTTATCTGCAGTGTTGTATCAATGCACTCATGCGCATCAGTAATGTAGAGGGATGGAAAGACATGACTGGACTAGAGCGGAGGTGGAGAGCCTTCCCCCTGTCCCCCTAGGGCACATCCTTGCTGGAAACGTCTGTCAAGGGCTGCATGCTAGTGTTGGGTGGGGCCGGAGTCAAAAATGGGCAGGGCCCAATGGAAGGAGGATTATATGTGCAAGCACAACTGCAAGGCTGTTCACCACGTGGTCTCTTAGGACCCGGAAGGCTCTTAGGATTAAAAGTAATCCAGACTAGTTGTAACAAAGAAGGTTTTTATTGTACTCACAAAACATCTGGTAGTCTTCCGTACTTGGGTAGTGCATGCAGTCCATTAAAGTCCATTGGAGTGAGCATGGCTGGAGGGGAACGAGCCACACACATGTCTTTCCTCAAGGAGGGTCAGGGAAGAGAGAGAGATCTTACCTCCAAGGCAAGATTCACCAGATGTGGGAGGAAATAGGTGTGGTCTTGCAGGGGAGGCTGGTGACTCTGACTTCGTCGGGGCTCCTTTTCCATTACAGGTTTTGCAGGGTTTATTTGGAGTTTCATTCGAGCTATCTATGGTGCTCCGTGGTGGTGAACCTATTTTGGGGATGGAGTTCAGCACCATGGATAGCTCCTTGACTCCCCTATGGTTATAGCTGCAGTCATGATATTTCTTATTATAGATTCAAGCTCCTAGTTGAGTACGAGTCCACCCCCTGCTAAGCAGGACAGGTCAGTACACCATGATATTTTCAGACAGCTTAAGCCATCCTCTCCTAGTATTCTATGTAGGCAGTGTTACCGAAATATCTAACAGGGCCAGACACCCTTTCCATCACACACATTGACATTCATCCACACCCCATCCATTCCTCTTTTTCTCTTCCCCCCTTTTTTCTCTGTCTTGTTCTTTCTCCCTTTTTCTCCTCTTCCCTCCCTAGCTGCCCTCTCTTCGTCCCCTGGCAATCAGTGGAGTAGTGGACCCAGGGCTCACAGGGAAGCAACACTGGCACTCTTTTATTAGCAGGGATGCTGGCGACATTTTCCACCCCTATCAGAATTTCCTGTTACCTCTGAGCTTAGCTGTAATTCTCACAAAAGTGGTGAGAGTTCGAGGGAGAGAATTTTCCCAGCATCAATGACTGGGTTCAGACAACACAATATAACCAACGCACACTCAAGGACTGAGTATGGGTTGAATGTGGGTTGCTGTTGAACTGTGGGTTGTTGTTGAAATATGGGTTTTCATGTTGTCTGAACCCAGCTGACATAACATGTCTTCATGGGTTGTTCACTGTTAACAAGCCATGGCTTGTTAGCACAGCTGGGTTCAGACAACATGATAACCCACATTTCAACAACCCATAGTTCAACGACAGCCCACACTCAAACCCATACTCAACCCTTAAGTTCCCTGGTGTAATGTGAAATATTTTGTGGTGGCTTAGTCTTGAATGCAGAATTAAGACCCCATTATCTTTACAAAAGACCTGCTCCTGTTAGACATGAAAATGGCTGGGAGTGCTTTGTTGATATTTATTTATTTACAATATGTGTATACCACACCACATGTAAAGAAAGTCCAGAGCAGTGAACAATAAAATATAAAAGAAATATAACACCATATTAAAATTGTTTTTTAGAAATAGAATATCAGTGAAAAACCATGGCTGGTCTTTGTTGAAAGAAAGTCTTCAGCAGATGCCAGAAACAACACAATGTTGGTACCTGCATGACCTCCAGAGACAGGGCGTTCTACAGAAAGGGAACCACCACACTGAAGGCTCTACTCCGGGTGGACTCCAATCAGTCCATTGGTCTACGCAGAACCACCAGAAGTATCCCATCTGATGGCCTCAGTGATCAAGCAGCTTGATAAGGGATTGACGCAGCTGCCTGAATTTTTGGACTCGTTTTAGGAGAATGGCTATTGGGACTGTCATGATGAGCGCCTGCAGCTGGCAAAATGTACCACTACTCCACTGCTGGCAATAAAGCTTTGAAAAAACAAGAACGGCCTTTCAATTGGCAACAATGAAAGCCTTTCCCCAAAAGCTTAGTTGTTGCACAGGGGTACGGGCATATTGCTGTGGTGAAAGGGGAGGGACTCTGTGACCTGGATGGGGAGACCCGTGAGCAGCAGCCAGCCCACTGGCCAGAGGGTCCCTGCCCCTGGACTAAAGGAAGTGGAAGCTGTGGCAGATTGTGTGCCCAGTTTCTTGCACAAAATTTGGCAGGGGAGGCTGGGGGCTCCTACATCGGTGGGGCTCCTTATCCATTGCATCTTTTCTTTGGAGCTTTATAGGAGCCATCCATGGTGATCCATGGTGGTGAACCTATTTTGGGGGTGGAATTCAGCCATGGAACTGAACTCGTATACAACTCAAACAGAAAGCTGCAATGCATAAGGAGCCCCACTGACATAGGAGTCACCAGCCTGCCCTGGAATACGGGGATCTCACACAGAACTATGGAGGATTCCTAATCTAGAGGTTCTGCTCAGGAAATCTGGAGCTCCCAATGGCCAGGGTGAGAGACTTGGATGCGGGGCATCTCAGAAGCATGCCAACGCATGTAAGACTCTTGTAATAATGAACACCGTCCTCTCTGTTCTTCTTGACTGTTCTAACAAATTCATGCCTCAGATACTTGACCATTGTTTGACTGGTCAATTCCAAACCCTATTAGCACCGAACCCCCTTCTCCCAGGCATAGAGAAAAGCAGCAGGGTCTTCTGTTTTTCTTCTCTTTACTTTGCACCTGGAAACCGTGGGGTGCCAGGACGCTGTTGTCGACCCATTTTTTGGTGTGCCTTTGTGATTTGCATTGCTACAAAAACCTAAAACTCAATAATGGGATATATATATATATATATATATATATGAAAAGCAAATAATTTACAGCAATGTCAGCTTGAGGAGCTGCATGGAAGCCGCAGAGATATAAATGTCTCTGGTGCTGCAAGCCAGCGCTGCATGACTTGTGTTAATAAAAGGCCAAAAATAAATCAACATTATTTTTAAAATTGCAAAAATAAATAAAAGAAACACCCTTCAAATTATGACACAGAGAGCTAAGCAAAACCCAGCCTCTGTCACCTCTCCAACAATGCAGTGCTTGTGGGCTTCCCCGAAGCATATGGCCAACCATGATGTTGAAACAGGATACTGGAAAAGATTGACCTTTGATCCTGCTCTAGCAGGGCTGATAATCTATTCTTAATGCTGAACCAATGAACCCCCATTACTCTTCAGGCTTCCTTACCAAAATAATGTATTTTTTTCCCTTTTTAATCTCTGCATCTTTTATTTCTCCAACTGTTTGGATCCTCCGGACTTGATGTAATTATTTTGATGCTTATTTTCAAAAAGCATATTTTTCAGCATTAGACAAAGAGTGCTATTTTCCCCTTCCCCAACTGGGCTTCAGCTGTGTAACTAGTAAAAGTTTGTGTGTGAGCATGTCATGGACTATTGTAACCAAAGAGAACCAGTGTGGTGTAGTGGTTAGAGTGCTTGATTGGGAGTGGGGGGGACCTGGGTTCAAGTCCCCACTTGGCCATGAAGCTCACTGGGTGACTTTGGGCTAGCCGGAGACTCTCAGCTTAACCTAACTCACAGGGTAGTTGTGAGGATAAAATGGAGAGGATGGTGTTTATGTATGCTGGCTTTGACTCCTTGGAGGAAAAGGCTTGATATAAATGTAATTAATTAATTAATTCAAAGAGTATCCATGATTAGACTAGGTAAAGCACAGCCAATCTCTCTTTCCCAGCTGGACAGATTCCTGGAGGAGGATATCAGTGACTACTAGTCCTGATGGCTACATGCTACCTCCAGTATCAGAGGCAGTAGTGCCTTTGTACAGCAGTTGCTGAGGAACGTGGGCGGGAGGGTGCTGTTGCACTCCTGTCCTGCTTGTGGGTTTCTCGTGGGCAGCTAGTTGACCACTGCATGAAATGAATGCTGGACTAGATGGGGCCTTGGTCTGATCCAGCATGGCTCCTCTTATGTTCTTACATTCTTATGTTCTAAGGCACTGCCCTGGCTTCTAAAGAGTTGAGTGTGGCGTGGGGTTTTGTATCTCCTTCAGTTGTTACTGCAAGCTGTTGTTTCCTCTTTTCTTTTCTCTGTTGGTAGCATTTTAAATGCACTTCTTAATGTACCCTCACGCCTATGTAGATAAGCAATCCATTTCCATAAGGTCAGCAATACACCATTGCACTGGGAGGTGTAGCAACATTACATGGGCCACTTAATAAGGAATGACTCATCTCCATAGCAATAAACATTTTCCTTTGACAATTCTGATGCTGAAAGGGAAAGAAGTGAGTGTGTGGGGGGGGGGAGGAGGGATAATTCAATCACGTTTCATGCAAACATTTTTCTTATCTTCATTTCTTCTTTTTCTCCATGTCTGAAAACATCCCAGAGTGTAATATATTTCCCTTTCAAGATTCGGCAAGTCCCTTTTCGCTCGTCCCAACTCTTCTCCACCCCTGTGAAGAATTAGAATGAAATTAATAATAGCAGGCAGATTAGAATAAAGTTTCTTTTTTATTTCATGGTCAGGCTCCACTTCTAGAAAAATCCACAGTTGGAGCAACTTCATAAATTGAAAATAAATACTGCCATCCTCTCTTCCTGAGACTGCCGACTTTGCAAATGGATTGCTGAAAATCACAGTAAAGGGAAGAGATATTTTCTTCTGAATTGCTCGACTGGAAATACAATTTTGAGCAAAGCGGAGCGGTATTTTCTCCCCACCCTTCTTCTACTTCACAATTTCTATTTCACTCGGACTGATCAACACCTCTAGGGACATAGCATTTCTGACTTGTTCTTTTGGCTTGATCCACTTTCTTTCTCCCTTTTCTGTTTCTTTTCTTTTTCACCAAAGTTCTGAAAGGACCAACACCCTCCCCCCCCACATTGTTTTTCTTCAAGGGTGGCTGCTACTCATCACCTGTAAGGAGGCATTTCTCCCAAAATGGAATTGTAGACAAGATGTTGGGCCTAGGAATGTATGAAGAGAAACACCTCTGAAAAATTTCACTCAACTTATGGGAAACTCTTTTGGTCTCCCTTGAAATTTGTCTTTCAAGAAGGCACCCCTAAATTCACTTTCAATTTTGCCTTACATGAAATATGGGGGTTTGTTCCTTCATTACATTTTAATCCCATCCATCCTCCAAGGAGCCCGGACAATTTGCAATACTCTCTTCTCCCATTTTATCATCACAACAACCAGTGGATGCTGGTGGATGCAATGTCAACGGGTCTGTGTATCCACTCTGGATTTCACTCCAAACTTTTAAGAAGCTATCCGTGGTGCTGAACCTAATGTGGGACAGGGTTCAGCACCATGGATAGCTCCCTAAACATTCAGAATTAAATCCAGAGCAGATGCACAGCCCCGCTGATGTTGGAGCCACCAGTTTCCACTGAAAACAACCCTGTGAGAGGTAGGTGCAGCCAGCCTTCCCCAACTTGGAGCCCACCAGATGTCTTGAATCTCAACTCCTAGCATCCCCAGCCACCATGGCCAATGGCCAGGAATCCTGGGAGTTGTAGTTTTCTTGCAGAGAAGTCAACTCCCCGACTGAAGCACCGGCAGGAGAAGCTCTCCTCTATCCAGTGCTTCAGTTGGGGACTAATGATTTCAGCGGGAGTGACTGTAACCCGCTGGTGTCATCTGCAAGGCCCACAGAAGGGTCAGGTGGGTCATATGCCCCCCCCTCAAATAAACCTCCCATTCCTCTCCTGGCTTAGAGCATTCCCTGACTATTAAGTCGCAACAAAAAGTTACAGTGAAGCTTGTATATTCATTCACTGCCTTGTCCAGGGGGGGGAGGGCTTATATTTGGAATCCTCTCTCAAAGATATAACTATGGGCCTAGCTACATGTTATGTTAATGATGTGATTAGCAATCACATTGTGGGCTTAAAATAATTAAATACCATGGAGGGGGGTGCAATTGTGACCAGCACTGCGGCACACAGGGAACAGCCGTGTGTGAGCTTTCCCTCCCCAGCTGCAATCTAGGTAAAACTCTTCCCTCCTGCTGTGACAGCAATTAGCATTAGGGGGGGGGGAAAACCTCCCACTGGTGCCAACCTCCCACTGATGTTATGCTGACAATTTAATACACAGAACCTCACTTCAGCCATGTCTGAATTTGATTCCAGCTAGAAATGAACCTTCCAAAGGGAAGGTGAATTTTAGGTGTCACATGTTGGCCCTGCCCTTGACCTCCAAGGCGTCATTTGCAGGGGAAACTATGCATGTATACCCAAACATGCATAGGCTCTCTCTGCATTGTCCATATCCGGGGTAATAGGCGGAGCCTGTATGCAATTCATACCCTCCATTTTTCCGGGGCACAGATTCTACACAGGGAGCCCATGTGCAGTTGGGTGTGCAAATGACACCTTAATAGTGTGGAGGTTCGGAAAGAGCCAGTAAGAGCAGCCCCAAACTCTGCCTCCACATGTTCATTTTGATCCTGAATAAGCTTTTGCACAGGACCTATTTGTAATGTAGTTAACTCTGCTCTGATTGCTGATCCTTTGTTGTGGAAAAAAAGCACTATGACTTGGCTAAATAAAATAGACAGATAGCTACATAGATGAGCTTTGAAACTTTTGCTTAGAAGTGTGCAAAAGAGATCTGTACAACCTGCAAAGTTTGCCTATGTGTGTTTTATTTATAAAGACCAATTAGTCAGCAAAAACAGTTGTCAAAGCAATATATGTTCTGCGATTCCTCAGCCTGATAGTGTTGTACATGCACAACAATTGGAATTGGGCTTAGAATTCAATATCTTGGGAATCTCCACTTTCTTTTTTTCTGTTTTAAGTTACTAATCCTTAAGGCTGTAAAGGTAGGTTTGAAAATATGTGGGCAATGTGGAATTCACTTATTTATTTATTTGTTGTATTTATGAATCACCCATCTGGGCGGCAAACCAGCCACTCTGGGCGAAACCAGCCACTCTGGTTTCCACAAGCTATAGTGATGGCTACCATTTTAAATTCCTAGAGGAGATGGCTATCAATGGCTACTAGTTCTGATGGCTCTATGCTACCTCCAGTATCAGAGACAGTATGCCTATGTACAGCAGTTGTTGGGGAACATGGGTGGGAGGGTGCTGTTGCATTCATGTCCTGCTTGTATGTCTCCTGCTGGCAACTGGTTGACCACTGTGTGAACATTATGGACCTTGTTCTAATCCAGCATGGCTCTTCTTATGTTCTTATGGTTTGTGAAACCCCAGAAGCCAGGAATGGACTAAGCAGATTTCCAATATTCTGGGCTTCAGTGAGTTGACTGACTGTCAGGAGCTGCTTGGATCTGTGGATGCCTGCCCTGTGTGGTGAGATATTGAACTGCAAATGGCTGCTTCTCAATAAATACCCTCGGGCCCTGGACTGTCTCCTCCCATCTAGGTTGGCCATTGGCTCCTCCTGGAAAAGAAGGGATATAAAAGGGCTTCTGGTCTGGTTCCAGTTGAGTGTTGCCTGAGCAACAAGGTATCCTGAGTTTTGTTGTGTTCCTGTATTCTTGGTTACTTTTTGGTTCTGACTTCTGGCTTGAGTCTAGACTTTGCCTCCTGGTCTGTCCTTTGGTTCTGATAGTCTTCAGTTAGGGTTTCTTCTGGTTTGTCCCATGACTCCTAGTTCCCAGCTCCTTGCTTGCCTCAGTCTGCTGGCCATGGCCCAGCACTGACACTGATATATTTCCCAATGGAATAAATTCTGCAAAATGCAGAAAACACATGCATATTTGTGGATACGTCCTAATATAGTTTTCTTTTTCTTTTTTTGGAGGACAAATGTTGATCATACTTGAGATATGAGGGGTTATGTTTTACCATGAGATGTTCTACTGTTTTGCTTCTATAGTTCTATAGATCTATAGTTTTACCTGAAGATATGGAAATAGTTATTATTCATCTTCTGAATGCAGCAAGGATGGCTATAACTTATGAATGGAAAAAAAGTAGATGCACTATCTGTAAGTGCCTGGCTGCTAAGAGTCTGGCATGCGGGGTATATGACCAAATGAACTGACATATCAAAGGTAGAGAATGCAGGCAGGCAGTTGTTTTATTAAGACATTTAGCATTTTTATAATGTATTAGAATAATAACATTCAGGATAATGCATAACCATACACCTTATTGGGAGTTGTATAAAGAACACTAAATCTGAACATAACTCATGTTGCTAGATATGTTATTATCATATTATACTATTATATTATCATAAATCAAACTTGGTTTAATGTATTGATTTGTTTAAGCTGTTTATGGAATGATTTTTTTTTATTATAGAAAATGCACAGTTCATGGTATCTGTATAATAGCTATGCATTCTTAATCCAACAATAAAATTGCTTTTGTGGCTTCAAAATGCACAGTTTAAAAAATTACATGTTGTAGAATGCACCTTTCATGGTGACTACAGCTGTAGGAATTGTCTCACTTATTCAGTGGCTTATGTCTGCATCTGTATCACAGAGTTAAACTGGTTTAGGGAGCAATCCTATGCATGTTTAGACAGGAAAAAAAAATCCTACAACTCCCAGCATCCCTCCAGCCTGCCATGTTGGCTGAGGCATGCTGAGAGCTGTAGGACTTTTTCCCCCCCCTGTCTAAACATGCATAGAATTGCACCCTTAGTAGTTGTTTCATTTCCTGGAGATTGCAGTTCTGAAAGGGGCATACCAAATTAAACCCCCCCTCCCCCAACACCTTCCCTACTCAGAATTCATGCCCCTTGGAGTACTTCAGCTGGGTATTGCTGAGGAAATAGTGTTGTGTTAAAACAGAGGCCATATGAATTGTCTCCCTTGCAATCCATTATTCATAGGGAAGGCTCCCTCATGAAAAATTTCCACATTATTGCTGTTGAAGTCATTTTGGAAGCAGTAAATTTGCCATTGGAAGAGAAATGGGAATTTAAAAGGGGTTCCCTTGTTTGGCCAGGCTGTTGTGCTTTTGCTCCGTTGGTGCATGTGCTAGCTCTGCAATCTACCACATCTTGTAGCTCTACCTCTTTTCATTCCATGGACTTGGATAGTGGTGTGTCTGGTCCCCCTTTTTCCAGTTAGTCAAAAACATGCTGCTGTAGTGCTATCAATCACTAAACGACCTGGGCACAGGGTACTGAAGAGCATTTCTTCCCTTATAAACCACACTATACATCAACATCTTACAGGTGTCAGGGTTCAGCGGTAGGCAGTTGTCAGAGCAGTTGTTCTAGATGGTTAGAACCTGTATGCGTGTGTCAAGCTTGGAGGTCCAGCCAGGTGTCATGAGATGAAGAACAAACCAAACACACCAGTTGCTCAGCCCAAATTAGCAGCCCAAACAGGAAGCCTTTTTTTCAAGCACTTCCTGTCTAGGAGGAACAGCCTGCATGGGCAGGTAGCGTGGCCACTTATGAATTGCCCCAAACCAGGAAATGCATTACCAAAAAACAGTGATTTTCATACAGTTTGCACGTGCTAATTTATATCTATAGATGCAAATTCAGAAATAAATATTATAATTTAAATAGAAATACAGTAAATCTCCCCATCATTGGGAGTTTTGTGTCTAGCTAGCCTGTTCAATCTGCTATCCAGGTGCTAAGTGTTGATGGGCAAGAGTTCTTATGGTGCTTTATCTTCAAACTGGACTTGGATGAAGCAAACCTTCAAATTGAGGATGCCTTCAAATAGGGGACAATCACCTGGCAGCCTGTCAAATAGAGGACCGTCCTCTATAAAAGAGGACACCTGGCCACCAGGGCCTGCCCAGAGCCTGAAAATACTCTACTGCCTTCACACAGGATGATCCAAGCTGTGTCTTCTGGTTCTCTCCCTGGTTGATGGCTTCTGTGACAAGAAGAAACCATTACTGCAAGTCGGACTGACATCTAGAAAGAACAGGGCACTTTACTTCTGAAATGTGGTACCTTGTGAAGTCCAAGAAACAAAATGCCTATGTGACACATAGGAGGACATCCTGACTACCTTCATTTTGGAGGGCACCACCCCAACTCATAGAAACACTAGTACCTTCCCCTTGGGGTGGAGGTCTCCCCTTATCACTGGCTGACACATCTAGGGTTTTTCTTGCAGCCACCAAAAGGGACACATCTGTGTCTAGTTCTTGGCCTTCCACCTTAGCACCTCTCCCAATCTCTTCAAATCCTTTTAGGGTAGCAATAGAGAAAAAAATGCAACTGGGTGGCTTCTACCTTCACAGCCTCCTCCCTCCCATAATTGGCATCTGGAAGTCCTTTTCTGGTCCCTATCCTGGGGCAGCTTCAACAATCCTTCTCTCACTTCCTCCCTCCTATCTGGAGGGGAGACTTTTAAAAGAATTCCTGGGTTGAGCCAACATATATCTGCATGAAAGTATGTCTTTTCCAGCCCAGCAGGCCAAAGATGCAGAACCATTAAGGAATAAAGAATCAAGCAAGGCACAACTCTGAATAGCCTTTTTAGTTCATCAAGTGTTAGGATTTATAATGTGCTTCTGGCTTTTTGTGTCCTGCTACTGTGCTTTTATATTACTGGAGATGATTATTGTTTATTTATTTATTTCATTTTTATACCGCCCAATAGCAGAAGCGCTCTGGGCGGTTTACAACAATTAACAAGACAGTCCCTGCCCACAGGCTTACAATCTAAAAAGACACAACACACAAGGGAAAAGGAATGGGGAGGGAAGAAGGGGGAAATATTAATTAATACTCCTGGCAGGGCTGGTGGAATGGCCCTGCGCTCCCTCTCTTCTCCCTCTGCACAGCCTGCTGGAATGGCTGCTGGTGGTGGCAGTTGAGGGAGGAGGAGCCTTCAGGAGGGTGATCTTTCAGCAGGGCTGGTGGAATGGCCCTGCGCTCCCATTCCATTCCATTTATTTTCAGTGTTTTTAATGAAACCATTTTATTCTTGTTAAGGTGCCTTAGTGATCCCGGTGGGTGGAAAGGTGTGGATAAAAATGGAACTAATTTGTGAGAACATCTTTGGCATCCCTCTTCATTTGTTCAACCTTTCAAAACCTTTTGAATGGCATATGTTGAACATCTCATGACTACTTCAATGCATGAGTTGCATGCATGATTTTTCCAGGACATATAAGATGATATAATTCTATGCATGGATACAATTACAATCTCTCTCTCTCTCTCTCTCTCTCTCTCTCTCTCTCTCTCTCCCTCCTTGGTCACTGATTCATCAAACATAAGTTTGGTAAATAGGTAATGATGTCAAATTTTCAGTAATAGTAGTAGTAGTAAGTAAATAAATGAATGAATTAATAAATGTCAATACAACATTGACCATACTGGTAGGTATTACAAGTTTTATAAGTGAAGATGAACTGTTTATAATATTTATTTCAGCTGTTGAGCGGATAGCTGAGATAGCTTGTGGTAGGCATCATCCAAACCTAGCATCCAAGGAGGTTCCCTTCCCTGCCCCTAAATTTGGTCCTGCTTAGGTACAAACCTCCTCTAAGAAGATATCAGTCTGTATGCAGGAAGGCACAGGTGTGGGATTCGAGTCCTCTTCTCCTTCTCTTCCAGGCTCAGGGGATAGATAACTAACTACAGTCATGCCTTGGATTGAGAGCATAATTCATTCCGGAAACATGCTTGTAATCCAAAACACTCTTATATCAAAACGAAATCCACCCAAAAAAATTTGTACAGAGATTTTTAATTTAAGCCGTACTACAGTACTTGTATTGCAAGACGTCACTTGCATATCAAGTAAAAAAAAATTAAATAAATATTTTAAAATTTGCTTGTCTTGCAAAATGCTCTCAAACCAAGTTACTTGCAATCCAAGGTATTACTGTAACTGATAAAGACCCCTATCAGAGATCTTGGAGAGTGACTACCAATCAGAGTAAGCTGTATTGGGCTACATGGACCAAAGTTCTTCTGACTACACATGGAGGCAAAAATAGTTTGGTGTGCATTTTAATACAAACTGAACTAATTCACACACTTCCCAAACTAATCTGAGAACCAGAACACAAGTATCCTTTGATTTTTGCACTTCACAGAATTTTGTGATGCATCCAATCATCAGATGCATACACAAATGTGTACATTAGGGAAAATTACAGATGGAAATGCATACATTAGGAAATATAGCATCCAAAAAGGCATCTATTAGGGGAACGTGCTCGGAAAGAAAATACATACAATAATGCATATGAATGTCTGTGTGCACAAAAAATGCATGCACATTTTTATGCAGAAAATCACAAACTGATGCAGAAATGGGACAGAACAAACTTGTGCTTGAAGAAATTCAAATGTTATACAAAGCAAAACAGACAGATTCATCTGTCCCTAAGTTCTGAGTCAGTAGAAGGCAACCATACACACACCAGCATGGGTAACTTGTGAGTCCAGAACATAACAACATAAAAACATAAGAATAGCCAATGCTAGATCAGAACAAGGCCCTATCAAGTCCAGCATTCTGTTCACACAGTGGTCAACCAGTTGCCAGCAGGAGACACACAAGCAGGAGTCTTCATGCCATTTGCGCACGTAGAGGAGGAATAACAACTCAGACACAGTTGTAGGGTACACATTTTGGTAAAAGTAATGGGCCACATTTATTGAATCATCAATAGGAGATCTATGAAGGGAAAAAGTGTGGGTACTAATTACACCGGCTATCAGCCAGTCGCCATTGCTATAGGGCGAAACATCCAGCAAGGAGGGTGACGGCATCCAAGTCATCCCCTCCTTGCTGAACACCACACAGTGCTGGAAGGTCTTTCCTGCAGTCAGCCTTGACCGGACCGTGAGGTACTGGTAGGTGAAGTAGGAAGACCTCAAGAGACGGCCTTATCTCCGCAGTCCCGAGCCAGTGAGGCAGTCGGCGGAAGGAGCCTCAGGTACGCCTCTCACCTGAAAGGCGCCACAGGATGATCACCAAGCCCCTGAAACTGCCTAATCCCGCACTAAACCACCAATGTGACTGAATTGAAAATGCCACTAAGCACCCAAACCCTGAAATACAGTGCAGAGTAGGCGAAACACGAACATTGCCCCCGGCCAATTAGGACAATGAACCAAAGTTCCTACTCGGCCCCTGGAAACAGGCGACCAGTAAAACCTACACTGCAAACAGGGATGGGAGGGAGGGAGCCGCGTTAGAAAGGAGGCAGAGGGAGAGGCGTGCGAGCCTAATAACGGCTCTACTGCCCCTCCCCTTCTGCTCTCTGATTGGTAGCTTGAATATCAGCCCATTGTGGTCTGACTTGTCCACTCCCTCGTGCACTAATTGTCCCCCCCCCCGCCACAGCTATGCTTGGGGGGAGGGGCATTCTCAGGAAGCAAGGCAGGAAGAGATCAGCACCACAGACAGCTCCAAGTGGGGCTGGAAACCTGACAAGATTGTCTGTATGCTGCTCCAACAAAGATCAGAACAAGGCTGAGTCTAGCTAGCTACTGCCTGGCCTTTAGGCTGGTTAACTCTACTGCTACCTTGACTGAAGCATTGTCAATGACCTTTAAAGGGGCCTAGTCTGCTTTAGCAGCCTCGGGCTGCAGAGATGTGGCATGCTGCATTGCTGCATGCTAAATGCTACATCGGTTCATGGCCCGAGTCCTCAGAGTCTGAGGAAAGTAATGGGGCCTCCTCTGGATGCAGGGGAACCACCCCCTCGGATTCCTTCAGAGAAATGGGTCCTGGGGAGTTAGAAGCTTTGCAAGTGCCTTTCCATGGCTGAGTGTTCTCTTACTGACTCCAGAGCCTCTTCTGAGGATGAGGGCTCTGAAGCCTCTGAGGGTTTGGGGTACTGGTCCATCATATCAGTTGGAGGAGAAGGGGAAGAAAGAAAAAGGGCTTTGTTGAATCCTATGCTAAGCCCTCCCCACATGTCGAGAGGAAGGACTGCACATTTTAGAAACAGAAGCACATCACTGTGCCTCCCCCCCAGCACCCCAACAATGTAGGGCGTTTGTGTCTGGACAGAACCAACCTCCCTCTTCCCAAAGAGTTTCTGGTGAGTCATCTATTTTAAACTGGGTGGTGGTGGTGGTGAAGCAAAACTCTACTGCCAGGCAACAAAGTGGCAAGGAGAAGAAATGAGATTAATATGAGTCATGCAATTGAAAGAGGCCAAAATAAAATAAAATTGAAAAGAATTACCACATATTTTCACTTGGCCTGAAAAAAAGAAATCAATTTGGGTCTATTCTCATTTTTCTCTTACCCCTCAACTTGTAGCATAATTAGGTTAATCAAGTCATCGCTGTATGAAGAAGACCCTGAAATATATTTCAGCTATAGAGGTAGTTCGTCATTTTCCTTAAAAAATGAATGAAGAAACAAAAACCATCACCCCCACCCTAGCTTGAATATTCAAATTGAATAAAGCATTTCTTCAATTAAAAATTATTAAAATTAGCTTCAAGTTTTTCTTGTTTTTGCATCTGTGTGCCATGCTTACTGTTACAATATAATAGGATACACTACTCAGTGATGCTTTGAAGCAAAAGTAATGTCTCAGGAACTCATTAAACACTAAATCCTATCAAAACTAGGGCTCTGTATAAAATTAATGTAATTTGCAAATGATTATCCCCCCCCCTTTATAACTTGAATTTGTGATGCAGGTGGGAAAAGAAAACCATCAAAAGTGAGCAGAGGAGGGAGAAGGAAGCACACTAATCTGTGAATCTGGATGCTTCAGCATTCTCACAATGTATGATGCAAATTTGTACCATTTTCAGTTTTGTACACATTCTTGCTGTTAAGAAGGAAAATGTGGTGTTCTGTATAAATGTCCTTCCACTCCCATTCTCCTGGGATGAGCTTGGGGTGCAGTGGATGGCAAATAACCATTCTGCTGCTTTTCTTGAGGGAATGGGGTGGGGGGGGGAAGCTGTGGAGTGCACTGGTTGGCTAGTACCTGTGCCATCATCAACATATCCCCTCTTACCAATCCCTGGAGCTGTTTTGCAAGTGTGTGTGTGTGTGTTTAAATGTCAATTTAAACCCTATAAGGTGAAGAAAGAATCTATAAATGGATACTCATACATGTGTGTCAGGAGCTGTGGGATCTGTGGGCAGCTGCTCTGTATTGTGAGCACTGCATTTTCTGTACTCTCTACCTATCCACACTATGGATCTTGAACAGAGAATTCTCAGCCACTTACATTTCCCAGGATTCCTTGGAAGTAACCATGGGAGTGATACATAGATACATTTGTACTGTAGTTCAGGGTCTCTCTACATTTCCACCATGCTATTGCTGTAAAACATGGCATAGGGGAAGAGAGATTTGAAGGCTACAGTTTGGTTAGTATCATAACTGAAGACCAACTACACTTTTCATGATGCTTTGTGCTTTCTGGGAAAGTTTCCTGGGAGATTTCATGGCATCAACAGCTTAGTTCTTCCTGAGATGGTAAACTGATGTCTTGGCTCTGCCACATATTTACTAACAGGTGTATCCAACTGTGTCAATCCAGCAGTGGAATGGATGCTGCCCTCCCCCTGCAGCCACCTGTGTACCTCAAAATCTGCTTCAGTGTTGGGGGTCCCTCAAGAGTAGATTTGGGTTGCAGGGGGAGGGAAGGAAAGGAAAGTCCCATTGTGTGAGTGGGTGTCCACTTGCACAGTGTTGGATGTCATCCTAAAGGTTGTATTTTATCCGGTCTATCCAGCAGTTGAATGGACACCCTCTGCAGCCCCTCGCACCTTCCCCAAATCCACTCTGTAGGGCTGAGGAACCCTCTGGAGCAGATTTGGAGGGTGCTTTGGGGGAATTTGGTGGGGAGGAGAGCAAAGGGAAGGCCCAAGCCCATATCATGAGCAGATGTCTGCTTTCATGATGTTGGATTTAATCCTAAATTTTCCTCCTTACAAACAAACAAACAAACTTCCAGGCATGTAGAAAGCTAGTGTGTGCTAGCAAGAAGACTAGGCTGGAAGCTTGTTCCTGAAATCTAATTTTCTATAAGGAGGGATCTTTCTATGTGCAGGAACGTTCACTCATCTGAGTCCTCTTTTGCGGCATAAAGTTGTACAGCCCAGATTTCATGGCATCAGTGATTTAGTTCTTGCTAACGGTGACAACTAGGCCAATGTTTAAAGTGGAAGTGCAAGGGGGGGTGTCTATAGAATATCGACTGCATCTCTAAGGAGCTTCTAATGGAACAGTTGGGTGTCCCTCTGATACTTGCCTGGCAGTGGTTCAGTCTCATGGGGTGCAGCTCACATTTGTTCTGTCTTTGTGCATGCAGGAGTGAAGAGAAGGCTGTATCATGTATGAGATGCTCTGCCTTGCAGCGGGAGAGTTCTGTTTATGTGCATTCTTCCTAATATAAAGGATGCTGCTTTTGAACCTACCTGTCTCTGCTGAGTGCTGACCTGAGAGCAGGACCGATTATGGCACTGAAGCCTAAGTAAATACTACACCCCTGGGACACACAGGCAAAGGGGAAATATTATATGGCAAGGGTCACATCTGATGGAAAACACCAGCCAAGTATCAGAGGGTCAACCAGACTGTTCCATTACTGGCCACTTAGAGGTATATTTAATAGACCACAGGGCTAATTTAAAAGAGCTAAATAAAACTGATGAAAATGTTGGGGAACAGAGTGAACAAGAACATTTTTTTAAAAATGGATGTGTTCCTTTTATGAGGGGGGAGGGGAACCTCCATCAGTGAAAATGAAGTGATAGCAGCACTTTCATCTGTTCTCAAATAGTTGATACAAACCCATGCATGTATGCTCGCACCACACAGAGAAGTTGTTGGTTAAACTGTGAAACTGGGGGGAAAAGGAAAGAGAAAAGATGAACAGGAGAGTGTAGGTTGCGGACACCATGGTTTACAAATGATTTTTTAATCTCCTGTTCACATCCAGCTTTTGGAACAAAGGGGAAAGTTTTTAAGGTTTCATCCCAAGTGTTAACACAGCTAAATTAATTGGTTATTTTACAGGACATGTTCACTCGCAGGTTTTCATAAAATATATATCACTGGACAAGTTTGACTTTAATGAAATACTGATCCTTTGTTGCCTCTCTCGTCTGAGCTGGAGAAAGAGGAAGAAAAAAGGCAATCAATACCGTCTGAAACAGACATTACTCATTAAAATTCTAGACTGACAATACAGGCCGGGTCTATCACTTAGGAGACTGGCAAAGTGTGCTGGGAAATGGCACTTGCCTATTGTATTTCTTAAACACTTTCCTCGTATGCTGAAAACTTAGCAGGTGTCATTTCCTTTCTAGACGTCTCGGCTTTGACAGTAGGTAATGTCTTGAAGGGAGTCCGTGTGTGTGTGTGTGTGCGTGCGTGCGTGCGCGCATGTGGTATCATCATTTACTTTAAATGTTCTTCTCCTAATGTGAAAACATACACATGCAGCAACAGCCCACCAGCCGGTCCTCATCCGGCACGGGGAGTTGTCTCTGCAGAGCTCAGCTGTTATTTTTAATGTGGAATGTGGAATATTAAACTGTTTATCTTGTTATTGAAGCCATAAGGAGCCTCTTTCATGTCATCATTTCTATTTTATTTGGTTTTCGACGCCTTCATTAACTTTTCATAGGAAAGATCTGTAATTTACAGCTTCAAAGAACTTTCAAAACGTAAGTTTTAGGAACGACAAGTCAAATCACACGCACACAGAGCTATCCAGTTTTCTCCATCCCCCTTTCCCTTTTTCTTTCTTTCTTTCTTTTTTTTTGTATATGGGTAAAAAGCACAAGAGAGTTATCTAGAACAATACAAAAAGAGTTTTATTTTGACTAGATTTCTATCAGTGAAAATTGAAAGTCCAAACAAGTCTATGCATTATGGTGTGTGTGCATGTGTGCTTGTGTGTGTGAGGGGGGGAGTTGTTGAATTTTTGTTCTGTAAATGTAAAGTACCAAATTCTGAATTAATTTCAGGCATTACGTTGTCCAGGGACTGGCAGCATTCTACATATATTCATTGATACTGAAGTCATACCAACTATTTTGACATCCTAACTCTGTAAACAAGAGGTGGGGAGGGAGAGAGAGCGCGAGAGAGAAACCATCCACACCACAGGGTTTTGTTTCTCTTTTTCTTTTATGTCTTGGCCTTGTTTCGAAAGATTGGCAGACCCAACACAGAGCATGTGAAATCGGCTGGACTTTGATGTACATCCTTGTTTTGTCTTTCTGTTTCTTCTAAGGCAGACTTTGGAAGGTCTGAGGTTATTTGGTAGATCTCAATATCAGTAGGGTCAGGTTTTAAAAGACTGGAGTATTAGACACTGCCTCCAGGTTCCTGGAACATTGCTTTCCTTTTTACAGATGGTGGTTGCCCCATTGATTCCAAATGAAAGAAGATTCAGAGCAGAAAAGATTACAGAACATACTGGGGGGGAAGTAAGACTGGTACAGGAGTAGGCAAGTATCTTTTATGCCCTCTGCAAGCTTGGTAGTATTAAGAACATAAGAAGAATCCTGCTGGATCAGACCAAAGGCCTATCTAGTCAAGTGTTCTGTTCCCACCATAGACAACTAGATGCCTCTGAGAAGCTCAGGAGCAGAACATGAGCATTCAAGGACTTCATGCATCCCAAGGCCTACGGACTGCAAATTAGAACCTCCCAACTATCTCTTCACCCTCTAGATGATCAAAAGGGCTTATCGGAGTATGGAGGAGATGGGCTGGTTCATGTTCTGAAGGCCTCAGGCTCAGTGGAGGTGATGGAGGCTGGATGATGCCTTTGGTGCATTCAGGGTACCTAGGCTTCATGGGAAATATATTTCCTATGATGACTTGAATGCACTGTGCAGCAGCCTCTATAGATCCTGGCTGAATAGAAGCCTTTGTTGGGTTGGAAAGTTGATGTGAAGCCATGGATATCCCTAAAGGTTTGGGAGAACATCTGGGATTCCTACAGCCATTATTGGTTTCTGCCCCTGAATACCAGTTGCTGGGTAACAACAGTGGGAGAGGGCTATAGTCCTCATGTCTTGCTTGTGGGCTTGAGACAGGATGCTGGAATATTCATTTATTAGATACATTTATATCTTCCCTTTCTTCCAAGGACCCCAAGGTGGTGTAGACGATCCTCCTCCTCTTCCCTCTGTTTTATCCTCTCAACAACCCTGTGAGGTAGGTTAGGCTGAAAGTCAGTGTCTGGCCCAAAGTCACCCAGTGAGCTTCATGGCCAAGTGGGGACTAGAACCCAGATCTCCCGAGCCCCAGTCCAACACTCTAACCACTATGCCACACCAGTTCTCAGACTGGCTTTTGATATTATTCAGCAATCAGCACAACTCTCCTTATACTCTTATGAGTGGAATCTGCAGAAATTTATTATTTATTTATTTATTTATTACATTTATACCCTGCCTTTTTTCCTGCAAGGAACCCAAGGCGGCTTACATTATCCTCCTCCTCCTCCTCCTCCTCCTCTCCATTTGATCCTCACAACAACCCTGTGAGGTAGGTTAGGCTGAGAGTCAATGACTGGCCCAAAGTCACCCAGTGAGTTTCATGGCGGAGTGGGGACTAGAACCCGGATCTCCCGAGTCCCAGTCCAACACTCTAACCACTACGCCAAATTGGGGTAAGTCTTTACCCTTCACCTCTGCCCAATCACTATTGATATAAGATAATATTGATCACTGATGAAGGGGTTAATGCTGGGGTGATGAATGTCACGAAAACGCAGAACAACATGAGAAAAAGAAGTCTGAACTCTATAAGCTTTCTTCCTTTCCTTTTTAATTGCTTCAAATTACAGAGGGAATGACAGATTTAAGAAGCAGCAAAGTAATGAATGAGAAAACTGGAGTTTTAAAAACTGCTGACCTAGATGTAGAGTTTCTGAATCTGAAGAACATCATTAAGAAACATCATAATGTTCAGATCAGACTTCCCCAGCATAGTGCCCTCCAATTGTGCTGGATTACAACCCCCATTATCCCCAGCAAATGTGGCCAGTGTCTAGCTGGCAGGTGATGATGGGGATTATAGTCCAACACATCTGGAAAGCACCAGGTAGTTGAAGGCTAGTTTAAATAATGGAACTGAAGAGGAAGACCCTGACTCTGTGATTTAATATGGAAGTGGGTTTTGAACAGAGGTGGACAATGGCTTCTAGCAGTAGTGGATCCATGGTTTGGGGGGGCCCTTGGACAAGATGCTCTTGGGGGGCATCCCTGAGCAGTCCCAACGTTTCTTCACTGTTGTTGCTTTCCCCCATTTCCTTGCCCTGTGCCTCTGGACCAGATCTGCATAAGCCCCCACCCCCGAGGAAGCAGGCAAGGTGACCCGTGGCCACTGCTCACTTGCTTGGAGAGGGCACATGAACAGGTAGCAACAGCAAGGAGTAGCAGAAGCAGGGTCAGGGGGTTTGGGGGCATGGCAGTGGGTCCCTTGCCAGGACTTGGGCCTCAGCAAATGCAGCCCATTGATGCTGACCCTGGTTGCCAGCTCAGGCTCTTAGACATTCAATTCCTATTCTCAGGAGCAGTGTGTGTCACAAGATGCTCCGCCTGGATTTTTGTGCATATTTTTTCCAAATGTGCTCATCGATTGTACACATCTTTGAAATGTACACATTCTTCTCCCATCAATTTTTCAAAAGTAGTCATTTTTTTTTTTCATGCACATTTTTCAAATGTACTCATGCTGCTGAAAGCATTTTTTTTGGGGGGGGGTTTTTTTTCCCCCCACGAATCGCATTGCAAGCTCGGGAACGTATGGACTTCGACCACAGATTGTGTCTGAGTCCATGTTCGGTCTGAAAGGTGTGAACTGGGTAAATCCTGATAAAAAATGAACTGAAATGAATTTCTCATACATCCTTACCTTTGAGACTTGGTCCTCCATTTCCTGGAAGATATCACACTCACGCACCTTCAAATCCTCCACCTAACTACAAAGGCAGGGCCTCAGCAGTACCCCTTGTTTCTTCTCAACTGGCAATCCATCCATTGCTGCAGAGGAATCTCCTCTTAGCCCTACCCTCTTTATAGCCTCCCTGGACAGTCCCAAAGGTTTGTGAATGATCTGGCACCCTGGAATGCTGAAGAAAGCCAGTCTGCAACCCCTGCCCCCTTTATTTCACATTCACTTTTCCATATATGGAAAATGCCAGGATGGGGGGGGGGGGAGGAATTAAGTGACTGACAGGTCCACTTTCTAATAACAAGGAATGGTTTGCCGAGAGCTCCCAGATCACGGGGCTTAGCTCGTTCTTAGTTCTGTAGTTCTTCCTGATTCCTTATCCTCCTAACTAATCCTTATTCCAACTTCCCAGTCCTTTCCCCCCCCTGCAATCTGGTGATCTACCTTCTGCCCCCCCTGGTCTATGGAGACCCTTCTCCAAATGCTCCCTCATTCTGAAGTCTAGAGCAGGGCTCTCCAACCTTGGGTCCCCAGATGTTGCTGGCCTACAGCTCCCAGCATACCCAGCCAGCATGGCTAATGCAAGGGATTCTGGGACCTGTAGTCCAGCAACATCTGGGGACCCAAGGTTGGAGAGCCCTGCTCTAGAGGGTGGCGACTAGAGAGAAGGTCTTCTTGGTCATGGAACACTCTCCCGAGGAAAATTCCAGCATGGACACCAACCCAGTTTTGCTTCCATCACCAGCTTAAGATTTCTTTGTCCCCCCAATAAAATCGTGTAAATCTTTGCTCTTTTTAATTCCCATTTTAACTCCTGTTTTATTTCTTGGCTGCTTTTAGCTCCTCATTTTTTTTTTACTGCCCTTTATTGGATTGGCTTTGCATTTGCATTTTTATAATGTTGGTTTTGTAACAACCCCACCACACCCAGCACAAAACTGTTAGTTCAATTTAAGTAGCAGCCCTGAAACTCCTCACCAAAATGGCCACTCATTTCAACACCCATGAATAGGATGGCAAAATGGGAGGAGGCCCTTTGGCCCTTTGACATGTTTGTTTGTTTGTTGTATTTTTACTGTGCCTGACCACCAAGAGAATGGAGCTCAAGGTGGCTAGCAATCATAAGAAGTAAAATGAACAAAAACACCTTCTTAACAATAAAAATATGGTTAAGACAATTGTGAAACAACCCCATTAAAAACACAGAGCAAATGGGAAGCCAAGCTAGCCTACCTCAGCAGGGAGTTCCACAGCTTGGGATCAGCCACTGAGAAGATCCCCTCTCACGTTGCCACCAAATGTACCTCTGAAGGTGGTGGTACCAAGAGAAGGGCCTTCCCGTTTGAAGGTCTTAAAACCTGGGCAGGCTCATATGGGGAAGGCATTCATAAGAGCCATATAGGGTTTTATAGGTCATAACCAGCACTTTGAATTGTGCTCGGGAACAGATGGGTAGCCAGTGAAGCCGTTGTAACTACTAGGGAGTCACATGCTCCCTGTAACTGGCCCCAGTCAACAGTCTAGCCACAGCTTTCTGGACCAGCTAAAGTTTCCAAACAGTTTTCAAAGGCAGCCCCATGTAGCGTGCATTACAGTAGTCCAAACAGGATGTAACTAAGGCATGCATGACCATGGCTGGATCAAATGCCAGCCTTCAATGATGTACATGCACTGCCTTTTGGCTGTGAGAATTCATAGATTTCATAGATCATAGAGTTGTAAGGGGCCTACACACAGCCATCGAGTCCAACCCCCTGCTCAATGCAGGAAACTAGAGGAGGGGTCTCCCATCCAAGTAATAGCCAGCCCTGACACTGCTTAGCTTTCCACGCTCAGACATTCCATTTCACCTTTACAGGCTTGAATGGATCAGCCTTAGGACCAGCAATGGGGGGGGGGGGGGGATGCATCAGTGCTTGCGTTTCTATGTGACAAATAATAGAAATTTATGTATGTGCATTCTTATGACTTTCACTTCTGTAATTTGTATTTATTCATCCCATTTCAGATCTCCCTTCCTGCAAAGATCTCAGCAGTGTCAGACATGAATTCCCTCCCACTCATTTTATCCTCAGAATAAGCCTGTGAATTAGACTAGACCAAGAGAGAGAGAAAAAGTCTAATTGGCCCAAAGTCCCCAAGGGAGTTTCATGGCTGGGCAGGGTTTTGAACTCAGCTCTTCCCATTCCTCATCTAACATTCTGTCCAGTACACCACACTAGCTGATTATCATTAACATTATCATTATTAACCCAACCTTTTCCCTCTTACAAGGAACCCAAGGCGGCTCACATGGTCCTCCTCCTCCTCTTCATTTTATCCTCACAACAACCCTGTGAAGTAGCTCAGGCTGAGAGTCAGTGACTGCCCAAAGACACCCAGTGAGTTTCATGGCCGAGTGGGGACTAGAACCCGGATCTCCCGAGTCCCAGCACAACACTTTAACCGCTATGCCACACTGGCTCTCACTGCTGCTGAAAACATTAGAGCAGCCTTATAGATTCATAGATCATAGAGTTGGAAGGGGCCTACAAGGCCATCAAGTCCAACCCTCTGCTCAATGCAGGAAAGTAAAGGAGGGGTCTCCCATCCAAGTAATAACCAGGCCTGACCCTGCTTAGCTTTCCACGCTCAGACAAGCTGAGCCAGCGTGAGCCACAGGCCTGTGATGAGTCACCCTTGGTCATGCTGGCTAGGAATGATGGGAGTTATTATCCAATACATCTAGAGGCTGTAACATTGGGGAAGGCTGCATTAGAATTAACTCTGCATGCCTCACTTTCCATGAAATGAGCAGAATGTATCCCCCCCCCCAAGCTGTGGCAATGTTTTTTTTTTTACTTTCTAGCACTGACCTAGATTATATGTCTTAGAGTTTTATAATGAAGAGACAAGAGGAGCAGCCTTTTTGTTTTAATGACGATAATAACCGTTAAAATGGTGTAATTATATTTTCCATTTGTAAAACACGTTTCATCTGAAGATCTCTGGGAGCTTTGTCAAACTCTAATTAAGCCTTTTTAGATAGGTACACAGAGACTTATGCCAGAGAAACTGAGGCACAGACAAACAAAGCAAACTGGGAAAGAAAGCAGAAAGCTTTGGAACCAAATCCAAGCCCTTCAATGCCACCACCACCCGTTCTTTATCTAATGATACAAGGTTTCCTCACTCACCAATTATCATTACCTGTTTTCCCTCAGGCTGATGAGAGTCTTGATTTTAAATGCAAGTTCCGTGAGAATGAATGGAGAAGCTAATCCCACACTTGGCCAACTGTCCAACTGGTGAAGAGAGGGTCAGCGCGAATGGCTCACTTCCCATGAAGGGGTTGTCATGAGCTGGCTTCCATGTTACCCAAAGCAGCCCCTGGTTTAGGATTTGGTATGGGCTAGCCCAGCCTTCCCCAACCTGTTGCTGGCTGGGGATGATGGGATGTGTAGTCCAAGACATCTGAAGGGCTCCAGGTTGGGGACTAGCCTGGACTAGTAATTTGTAGGGGGTCAAAGGATGCTGATGGCAAATGGCTATAGAAAGAACGTCCTCATTACAAGCATATATAAATGGTACTTTGAGTCATAATCACCTGTCCGTGTGGAAGCTGAAATTAGTTTCCATAGCATGGCCAAAAAACTGCTAAGGGATTTCTGAAGAGAATCAGCTGTCTTTTTTAGGGGGGCAGGGGCTGTTTGCAGGTTCCAGATCTTGACCGTTGCTTTGGGATTAGCACCACCTGACTGTGTGCTTGATGCTGAGTTTCCAAAATGACCCCAGGTCATGGCCCGTCATTTGGGGTGTGACAATCAACATTAATGTGCATTTGGCAGCAGGCAAGGAAGTCCTTGTTCCAAGCACCCAGAATGTACCTTAAGTCAGGATTTGTTTCTTTGGATTCCAGGTGTGTCGATGCTGCTTTGAGACCAGCACAGTCTGCTGGTGTGCTAGCTTCTGTGCTTCCATAGTGCCTCCTTAAACTATATATCTGCAAGTAAACAAATATTTACAAAGATCTTCTCCCTCTCCCTCTCCTCCTTCTCCCTCTCCCTCTTCTCAGGGTAACACATCCATAATTAAAATAAACACAATGGATTGGATTCAGATTTAGGTCCAGCCAACTGAAAGATACACGGAGCACCATATACACAGAGGGGTTGGAGACCCTGCTGAATGAGGTGAGCTGTGGTATAAGGGGGAGATCCCCCCAAACTGGGTGGAGACACATTCCATGAGTGGAGCCTTTCATCGATAGAAGGCAGATCCTGAATCCAGCTTGATAAAACCAATAATAAACCCAATAACATCACATCAAACAAAGAAACAAACAAACAAAAAATTAGAACCAGCAACAACAATATAATCTTAAAGGCAGAAGATAAATAGCAAAGCAGCTAAAATAACAAAACCTAAAAATCTGAGCAGCTAAAAACATGAAAGGGCACTTTTAAAATGCAGCTTTAGCCTTCCATTTTCTCTCTTGCTGTGTCTTCACCTTGTCAAAACTTGGGGCAAAGGAGACATGATATGTAAAGCACAACCCCCCCCTTCCTTTGCGGCCTGCCTTTGGATGAGTTCATAGATTTCATAGATAATACAAGGCTATTGAGTCAAACCCCCTGCTCAGTGCAGGAAACTAGAGGAGGGGTCTCCCATCCAAGCAATAACCAGGCTTGACCCTGCTTAGCTTTCCATGCTCAGACAAGTTGAGCCAACATAAGCCACAGGCCTGTGATAGTGGACCAGGAGTGTGGGACTGACCACTATGTGCAAGAGATGGAAGTATACCAGTGATTAGGTAACCTGCACAGTTGTGAAAAGTGACAGCAGGAGTGAAAGAGAGAGGAAGGTTAAGGTTATGGAATGGAAGAAAAGGGTGACCGGTGCAAAATACTCTCAAAGGATCACATATTGGGTTGTCACAAATAACCCCCATCTGTTTTGTTTGTGTGTCTTTTTTAAAACACACACACACACACACACACACACACACACACCAACAACCTGTTTTTATCCGAGAGGTTCTGTTCTATTGACTTTACTTTGCACGAAGCTGGGCACGGACTTGAAAAGGGTGAAAGGTCTGTATTTATCTTGGGATTTGGAACTGGAGAAAGGAGCCTTTCAAGCTGATAGAACACGGTGTGAAGAGTTGAAAGGAAAACAGATTGATGGGAAATCATCAAGCTGGTGAGTGACAGAGGAGAGGACAGGCATTCCCGAGGGAGGGCTGACACACATGGTTTCAGGTGGAGTGAGTCTCATATGTGCAATTGATGATACCCGGCAGTCACAAAAAGAAGAAGAGAAACCAATTTTTCCCCTTGTCCTGCCACCCCTCCCCCAACCCAGTACATTTTTATTATCTATACCGGTGTTCTCCAACCTTGGGTCCCCAGATGTTTTTGGCCTACAACTCCCAGCATGCCCCAGCCTGGGGGTTGTAGGCCTAAAACATCTGGGGACCCAAGGTTGGAGAACACTGATCTATACTGTAACAGTAAAACTACACAATAATAAGAACATAAGAAGAGCCATGCTGGATCAGACCAGGAGTCCAACTAGTCCAGCATTCTGTTCACACAGTGGTTCACCCATGTGTAATGGGAGTTGCGGAAGATGGCGAGGAGCGCAGTGTTGCACAACAGTCCTGCCTTGATGCTTTGTATTATGCTCTGTATTACACTATACTCTGTATTATGCTCTGTAATAGCAAGGCATGACCTTGCTTGAATTGCTAGCATGTGAGTTGGCTGCTAGCTAGGAGTTGTCAGCCGATAGGCTGATGCAATCTCCAGTAACGTGTGACCTGGCTGCTGGCCAGAAGAATGACAGAAGAATGACACAACAGCACAGGTGCTATCATTTAAACACAAGGTTTGCAGCCCATGGAGTTTGGTGCTAGAATTGTATATAAGACTAGCAAATGCAGCCTGAAGGGTGGGGTGTGTGTGTGTGTGTGTGTGTGTGTGTGTGTGTGTGTGTGTGTGTGTGTGTGTGTGTGTGTGTGTGTGTAGTGCTGAAGAATCGGAAGGAGCAAGGAGGAGCAGAGGAAGCTGTTCAGAGAGCCCTGCTGAAGCCCCAACGCTGAAAGCTGATACCCAGGCAGAGAGCTGCTGGAACTAGCATTCGGGTTGGTTGGAAATAATACAGTGACTGTGTAGCTAAGGGGTGGGATTTCCACCAGGGAACTTGGAGGAAGGCATAGCATTGTTGTATTTCATGCTCAGCTTTGCAATAAAGATGTTTGGCTTTTACTTCCTGGAGGAGTATTTATTATGGTCTGCAAATCCTTCAAAGAACCTTTGCCAATTCCTTTTGAGGAACCTGTGGCAAAACACCATGTTCCCCAGCAACTGGTGTACATAGGCATACTGCCTCTGATACTAGAGGTGGAAAATAGTCATCAGGATTAGCAGCCATTGATAGTCTTCTCCTCCTTGAATTTGTTCAATCCCCCTTTAAAGCCCTCCAAATATGTGGCCATGTGGATCAGCAGGAAAACTACACACTCTGCTGTGAACTATGGACCTTAGCTGGATGGGTCACACTCCAGGTCAGGGGTACTAAATGAGAATGCATTGATGGGAAGGAGCAATAGACCAGGCTGTACAATTTAGAGCAATTTATTCTCAAGAAAGCAACATACTTTGCTGACAATGTATCTGATGATTCAGGAAAAGTGACTAATGGAGATCTGGTGTACATCATTGTGGAAAGGTAAATGGTGGCCCAGCTGCCCAGCACCAGAGGGACAGGACACATGCCAGCACAACAGTAGGCCCTGTTGGGCCCATGGAGCCTTGGTAACTGCCCAAGGTTGCTGACCCTGGGCTGGGCCAAACCACTTCACTAGAGGGCTGTCCTCTCTAAAGTAGGACAGATGTCCACCTTAAGCAGTTGCCTTCATTTTTATTTTATTTTCTTCGTATGTTACATTTATATACCATCTTTCCTCCAAGGAGCCCAAGGCAGCATACATGATTATCCTCCTCCTCTTCATTTTATCTTCACATCATCATTATTAATATTAACATTATTAATAATTTATTTATTTATGATTTTTATGTTCTGCCTTTTTCCCTGCAAGGAACCCAAGGTGGCTTACACAATCCTCCTCCTCCTCCTCCTCCTCCTCCTCCTCTCCATTTTATCTTCAACAACCCTGTGAGGTAGGTTAACCTGAGAGTCAGTGACTGACTGGCCCAAAGACACCCAGTGAGTTTCATGGCCGAGTGGGGACTAGAACCAGGATCTCCCAAGTCCCAGTCCAACACTCTAACCACTGCGCCACTCTGGCTCTCACACTTTTTAATATACCACTTTTTTTCCTCTTGCAAGGAAGCCAAGGTCCTCCTCTTCTCCATTTTATCCTCACAACAACTGTATGAGGTAGGTTAGTGGCCCAAAGTCACCCAGTGAGCTTCATGGCCAAGTGGGGACCAGAACCCAGGCCTCCCCAGCCCTAGTCTAGCACGCTGCACCACAGGAAGGCCCTGCACATGTGGAGATTTGTTTAGTCATATCCATTGTCTGCACTTAACTGCCTGTGCTTGGTACTGAGCCACCCAGGAGAGCTTAGATAAAAATCAGAGCTGTCCTTTGCTCATCTGCCTCTAAATCAATGCCCACCCTCATCCTCAATTATTGTGAGAAGACTCTCCACGTTTTTTGATGGATGGCTTAATAGACCTGCTACCCAATTCCCCATCTATAGGTATTTCATAACAGCAAATTGATTTACATCTCTGCTAAAGTAACTGCGGATGAATTAGTGAGGCTTGGTCGCTCTGGTGGTGTACAAGGGAGATTCAAGTGACATAAATGAGGAAGAGACAGAATGTAATGAACCAGCTTGATCTCTCCCCCCCCCTCCCCATTCCATGTGATGTCATTCTGGCTGTGTAAAATGTTCATCCATTTTGGGGTTGGTGGGACAAAAGTAGTGCTTTCTGGACCCCTGAAATATTTGCCCCCATAGCCTCTGGTTCTAAGAACATTCACCTTTATTCATGCTTGCTCAAATACATTGCTGCTGCTTCTCCTCATTTGCTGCTGTATTGGCACCAACCAACTCCCCCACCCCCACTGCCCTTTATTATGGGTCTTTCATAGAGTGATCCCAGCCAATCAGGGATCACTTAGTGGATGTGATGGTGAAACATTGTCAATTGGATTTGCCTACATGGAGATATTCCTGAGAGCAGGTGAAGCTATTTTTGATGGGGGCCAAGCTTCTTGGAGTGGTAACATAGATGATCTTTAGCTCCAGGCCTCTAAAAGTCTGTATGTGGAGGATGGGGGATGTCCATTCCAGACCTGCCCCCTCCTCTCCCCTCTCCCCCAATCTCCTCATGTTGAACTGGAAGGTCCAAAGAGAGCTTGTAACCACCTTCAGCTAAACGCGGTTACAAGCCTCTGTGCAGAAGTGATTTGTGGACCCCGCCAAAAAAAAATGTGTTTTTTCAGCATGCATACATGCGCATGAAAAAATACGTACTTTTGAAAAATGCTCCGAAATATGCTTTAATCCATGGGAGAAGAATGCCTATGTTTCAAAGTTGTGCACAATCGATGCATACATTTGGAAAAATACCCACAAAAATATCCATGAATTTTCATGTGGGGGGAAACAAACCGAAGTTCACAATCTTATACAAACTCAAGTCAGAAGGAGCTTTGAGATGGAATTTGGAGAACTTCATTGAACTCACATTTTGCAAATTTGCACATTCCTGGTTGTAAGTATTGACAGGATTCCCTCCCCCCCCGTAGCTCCCTTCAAGAATGTCCTTGATGTGGCCTTCGTTTCAGCTTCAAATGGTGATAAATAAATTAAATAAGCATGCAGTACCGTACTTGCCTTCTGCTCACCCAGGTGCCTAACTCACTAGTCTACATAGCTGTGTGCCTTGCTGCTTTGTCACTAGTGTGGTCATTCATGAATCACCAGAAGAAGAAGAAGAAGAAGAAGAGAAGAGGAAGAGGAAGAGGGAAGGGGAAGGGGAAATGCATTACCACAAAAGAGGACAGTGATTTACACACAATTTGCATATGCTAATTTACAGGTATATATGCAAAATTTGAAACAATTATTATAATTTAATTAGAAATACATTACATCTCACCCTAATGTGGAAGATGGTGACCAGATAGCCTGTGTGCCTGCCCACCCAGTCTGCTGTCCAGGTGCTAACTGTTGATGGGCAGCAGTTCTGGTGATTCATCATCTTCAAACAGAATCTGACAGGACAGGACAGCACTTCAAATAGAAGATAGTCTTCTGGAAGCCCGCTGTGAGAAAGGACATGTGTGGCCACCATAGGTCACTGGGGCTGAGGTGCGTCATCAGCTGGGGGCCCCTCCCTGGTGCTCGAGCAAAGTTCTGCTGAGACAGGAAGATCTCTTATACTCCTTCCTTCCTTCTTTCTTGTAATCCCCCACTGGTAATATGATTGAAGGGCCCAATACATTAGAGATACTTATCAAAATAGACAGACAAATGGACCTGGGCCCAAATCCCTACTCAGCCACAACACTTACTGGGGTGCTGGGCTAACCAATCTGCCTTACATAACCTCATAATGTTGTTGGGAGGATAAAAGGGGGGCACGTTGAGATAAATATTTGTATTTATCTATATGGCAGGAGGGGCACATTCAGAGACACCATTTGGATGGGGTTATTTATTTATTTATTTATTTATTATATTTATATCCTGCCTCTTTTCCACTTGCAAGGAACCCAACACGGCTTACATAATCCTCTTCCTCTCCATTTCCCCCCTCACAACAACCCTGTGAGGTAGCTCACACTGAGAGCTTCATGGCCGAGTGGGGACTAGAACCCAGATCTCCCGAGTCCCAGTCCAGCACTCTCACCACTATGCCACACTGGCTTTTGAGGGTTCAGCCCTCTCTTGCTCTGCTTCTGAGATTTCATACTGTATTGTTCACCCAACTTCCTGCTTGAATTCTGAAGTCATAAGGCCTAGAAAACTTTGCTCTTTCCTTTTTGATGAAAGCCTTGTTTCTCAATCCACTGCATTAAGAATTTGCATGGCTCATTTGTGGACTCCCAGAATACTCATAGCCCATTGCCACCATGCCCTCTGTGAAAATTAAGGCATTGTGGTGGATATTTCTGTCATTTTATGGGAATATTTTTGAGCAAGATGTGCTAGCCCTGATTTGCATCAGTGTTCACATTGCTCTGGAAGAACTTTGTGTTAATTGTTGGGCATAGGACCCCACTTTATTGCGCCAAGAGAAATAAAACTGAGTATAGTAACATTCACAACATCAATGACAATTGAGCTATGGCCTCCCAATCAAGAGTTTGATCAAGGCGCTCCATGATGCCTGATGAACTGACAGACTGATCAAGGAGCTCTCTGATGTGGGAGCCGTGAGATATCCTCTCCTTTAACCATGCAGGTGGAAGAGAGAGAGGAAGAGGTAGACAGAGAGAAAGCTCTAATCATAATAACTTGGTGAGAAGCTCCTTTATCATTTTGACTTTGCCTTTGAGCTTTTAATCTATCAGGGACTTCATCATTGGCACAGCTATAACTGTCTTCATGCTCTGTGTTGACTAATGGCTTTTTTAAAATTTGAACTCAAAACCTGGTCACTCCCTTTGGAATTGTGGCAATCAGCTCTTTCAGTGGAGATAAATAGATAGATAGATAGATAGATAGACAGATAGATAGATTCAGGTTTCTAGTCCTCATTGCTCCGGAAAAAAATTATAGACAGCATCCATTAATTTTGGATACCCAAAGGGGCAGATATCGATGTGCTGATGCTGGGAAGTCTGGCTCATTTGAGCTCGGCAGTCTTCCTGTCCATTATCTATCTGATCATCAGAAGCGGGTGAGTAGGGGTTTTACCGTGGACTTCCATTTCTAAGATGGGCTGTGGTTTGCTGGTTGTTTTTTTTTAACTGCTAAGCAAATTTGCACAAATGGTGCAATTTGTGTACCTTTATGCAATTTGCATACCTTTATGCAAATTGCGTAAATCGCAGTATTTATTTTTATTTATTTATTTGGGTGCAAATCAGCACCCAAAAAGCACATGGATCTAGTGTGATATGCATAAAATTGGCTGATTTGTGCAAATTGAGATAGATCCACATGCTACTTGGGTGCCGATTTGTGCAAAACATGCAAAATACTGTGGTGTATGCAATTTGCATAAAGTTACACGAATGGCCAAATTTTGCCATTTGCGCAAATTTCCTTAGTGTTTAAGAAAAATGTGCAAGCCACGGCCCATCTTAGAGATGGAATTCCAAAAGTTGGCTCTACTTTCATCATAGCGAGTCAGCATCAGTGCAGGGCTGGTGAACCGGAACCCCGGGGGGGGGGAATTGTGAAAATCCGACGGATTTTTTCACCCCCCAGTTGGATTCCTCATACATCCCTGCAGGGAAAGACACCTGGGATTTCCTGTGGTCAGGGGTAGGTAATTATTTTACTAAGCTCTTTTCTGGGATTTTCTGAGTCCTCTAGATACATCAGGATGTGCTGCTGCTTAGCACACTGTGCATTGGTGCTGAACATTATGTATTTAAACACTTCTGTGTCAGATCCAGTTTTTTTGGGGGAGGGAGTTGGGCAAGATCCTAGAAGGGGAGGGCAAGGTACGTAGTGGTTGTTGCTCCTTCTCTTTGCTTGAGCTGCTGCTTGCCCATGTGGAGAAGGCAGCGGGACATACAGCAACCGTGAGGAGGAGGAGGAGTGGGACCAGCAGGCTCTGGGGGTCAGCAGTGGGGCTCCTGCTGGGGTACAGGCCTTGACAGGTGCCTGATGATGCCAACCCCGATGCCGGTCAGGATTTTCAGGGCTAGTCACAAAACTGCAAATACAAATGAAAACACAACAAGGAAGTAAAAAACGCACGCACGCCTCATCAAAAATGACAAAAAGAGAAATTAAAAGCAGAGGTGGGGAAACACACACACACACACACACACACACACACACACACACAGGATCTCTTCTAATTCCATTCCTTCTCTGCCCCATATGGGTTATTGCCTTGGTACTACTGACTTATGGGTCTTTGCACAAGTGTCTCCAGAGTCCAGGAGCCGGCTTTGCTTGCCTTTATAATACCGTCCACAAGATTTCTAACCAGTGCCGGCTCCAGGTTTCTGAGGGCCCATGGGCAAGACACCCTCCACGGGCCCTCTCCTTCAGTGAGTCTATCTTCTCATCGCCATTGTCCACAGCTGCTCTTGCTCCTCCTTCTCTTTCTCATCATTGCTCCTACTGGCTTGCTTGAGAGGCAGAGAGGCAGGGAGCGAGTGGGTAGGGGGCTCTACTGCTTCTCCTCCTCACCACCACCACCACCACCACCACCACCATTATCTTAGCCAGAGTGAAAGAGAGCTGAGGAGCAAGTCCAGGGGACTTCGGGCCCCTGCTGGCAGGTGCACAACCATGTCTACCCTTGACACCAGCCCAGTCTCTACCAGTCTTCTGGACAAAGGCTGCGTTGTGCCTCCAGTAGGTCAGACAGAGACCAGCCATGCCAGAGTGTGTTTGGGCTGCGGCCAGGCTAAGTGCAGCCTGACCCAGCTGGTGCAGCCTTACCAATCAGCGCCTGCTCAAAAGGCAGGTCCCAAACACACTCAGAGCCTGGAAGCAATTGTTTGCTGAATACAGCAGCTTCAGCCGGACGCCTTGACACCCCTGAACTCAGACTTGTGCCTTTGAACCTCAGAACGACCTTGACGACGCTTTTTGCCTGCTCCCGAACTGGTTTCTGTTTGCTGCTTTTCAGACATATATATTTTGGCTTCGACCCTTGGACTGTGATAACGACGACGGCTTATCTTTGTACTGGACAGATTTATGACAGGCCGTAGTCCCTAAGATGCAGGTTAAATTTGCCACATATCCTACAAGTTTTGTACTGTTTTTAATTGTGTTTTATACTGTGTGTGTGTGTGTGTGTTTCTCCCCCCCCCCTTGTATTTTATTGAATTGTAAATCGCTCAGAGTGGCCGGATGTCTGGCCAGATGGGCGATTCATAAATATAATAAATACATAAATAAATAAATAAATAAATTCAGAAGCTGATTTCTTTGGGTTCTTTCCCCTGCCCCCCCCCCCACAATGATCAACCCCTCCCTTGGGATTGTTCTGACACTAGCTGCATGACACTGGATGATACCCCCCCCCCAAAAAAAAACAAATAGAAAGCTACCAATTCTCCAAAGAAATGCTGTCACACCGGTGAGTATGTGTTTTGTCTGCATTTGCTGGGGATGGAACAATTGTCACATCATGCTTTACAACAACCTTGCGAAGGGAAAAAATGGAGGTACATGTTTTCCATTTAAAATCTCAAGGGGAATTAAGGAAGCCGAGGGGACGGAGTAGCTACAGTCGAGCCAGTGATGTAAGGCAAACTCTTCCTCTTACTGAGGAACACAGATACAGACCCATCACTCAGCAGATTTATTATTGTCAAGTATGTGTCGTTTCGGCTGTGAAGAGTTGGAATGCAAGCTATTATCCATCTACACTTACAAAAGTGTTATTTAATGACTTCCAGAATTGAGAAGTGCCCAAACTCTGGTCTTGGTTTGCTTGAATGAGACATTGTGCACAATCCAGCTCGGGTTAATCCATTTCAAGCGCCTCTGTTTTCAGGGGAAGAGTGGAACACTTGCTTAAATCTCCCCTGCACTGAACTCAAGGGTTATTAAAATTCTTGATTTGGGCTGGATTGTATTCATGGGAGAATATATTTATTTATTGTATAAAATTATTTCTGAATTGCTTTTTGGCCCCAACCTCCCCCACTCCGCCAGGAGACTTGGAATTTAAAACTCTAAAACATCACACACAGCAGAATTAAGAGCAGAAAGAAAACACAATCTTAAGAAGAGAGAGGAGAGCAAACACATTTAGAATCACTGGAAAGCTACCCAGAATGAAAAAAGGTTTAACAGCCCACCCAAACCTAAAGAAAGAAGGGGGCTAGTCTTAAGGAAAGAGTTCCACAGTTGGGGTGCCATGGCAGAAATAACCCTGTCCTATGTTCTTTTCACCAAACTTCAGGGATGGGGACTCGGACTCGGGGACTCGATTCGTGAGTCGGACTGAGTCCCCCCTCTGACTCGACTCGGACTCGAGTCCCAATATTTTTAATGGGACTCGAGACTCGACTCGGGACTCGAGACCAAGGACTCTTCAATATCCCTGGGCTGTGCCAGAAGGAGTGGAGAGGAGTGCGATCGCCGGCGAAGAGTGAGGGTGAAAATTGTGATGAGACCTCACCGTTCCAGAATGGGGGGCAAACATTTAGAAAAAATCATGTTCCTCAAGTGCAACATGGATAAGTTTTAGGAAGTATAGCAAGTTTATTTTTTAAAATCATTTTCCTAAAATGCAAGCTTTCAGACATTTTGGGTTTGGCTGCCTCTGCCTGCCTGTTTGGGGTTCCCTGCCTCCTCTGCCTGCCTGGTTTCTTCTTAACCAGTTCCACAGTTTGAATTGTCCAAGACAAAGGCCTCTGCCTGCCTGCTTTGGGGTTCCCTGCCTCCTCTGCCTGCCTGGTTATTTTGGGTTTTTCTGCCTGGTCTGTTCTTGCCAAAATCAGTTGCAGAGTTTTGAAATAAAAAGGCACACTTGTGCCTAGAATTTATTTAAACCACACATCTGAAGTAGCCTTATTTTGTTGGGGAAAAAACCCATTGATTTTAATAGGGACTCGTGGAGTCAGCTTTGGGAGTGACTCGTGACTCGTGACTCATGAGTCATCATTTTGGACCAAGGACTCGGACTCGGACTCGGGTCCAAGGACTAGTGACTCGACTCGTGACTCGAGACCAAGTGAACTGCTGAGATCCAATGGCACGTTCCTCAGTATTCAAACTGCTGAGCAGGACTAGCCCAAATCCAGCTGGTTAATCACATGACCTGAGAAGGTGCCTCAAAAATATTGCCGCACTGAGTGACTGCTTGGGTTGCTTATGCAGCTGGGCCAGCCCACCTCAACTGATAGGGAGGAAAAGGCAGTCAGGGGATGCTGGAGTATTTCAGCAGGTTAGTTTGATGGAGAGGGGGGAAAATAATCTCAGACAGGGCATACAGAGGTGAAAGGTTGTGTTCTTCAGAAGCATAATGCCAATCAGTGAGTCTGAAAGGCCCAGTATAAACTACAAATGGAATCAGTGGACTCCTTAAGAATATAAGAAGAGCCCTGCTGGACCAGACCAAAGGCTTCATCTAGTCCAGCATTTTGTTCATACCGTGGCCTACCAGATGCCCATGGAAAGCCCATAAGTAGGAAATAAGTGGAACAGCCCCCTCCCACAGCCCCCTCTCCAGCAAATGGTACTCAGAGGCATGCTATCTCTGATACTGGAGTAACATGTAGCCATCATGACTGGAATCCACTGATAGCCCTATCTCTATCTATCTATCTATCTATCACCATCTAAAATGATTTCTAGGCCACTTTTAAAGGTGGAACCCTCTCAAAGTGGCACACAAGATAAAAACCACACAAAGTAGATACAATTAAAAAAACTATGTATCCTTAAAACACGTTTCAATAAAATCCATTAAAAACAAAGATTGCCAGTTAAACAAAACAAAACAAAACAAAACTTTCCAGTAGAAACCAGTGGCCCAGACTTAACTGAAGGCCTTATCCTCCATGGATTTCTCTACTTCCCTTTTAAAGTAGTCCGAGTTGGCAGCCACGACTACAAGTACAGCTGAGTAAATTATGGATCTAGTTGCCTGCGTGGTCAAGAGCCAGCTATTCCATTTAATTCTTAATGCGTCCTCTCACACCGAACAGAGAATAAATGTTGCTTCTTAAATCGTACATCCAAATTTTCTGAAGCAACAAGGTTTTTGTGTGTGAAGATGTTTCAAGTGGATATTGACCTGTCACGACCCCTTGCTTCCCTCGAAGATGGAATGCACAAGGCAGGCCAGTGGAGGTTGTCTATGAGGTTCGCCCGGAGGCTGCAGCTGGTGCAAAAATGCCGTGACTAGGCTGCTGAGTGTGGCAGGTTACCCGGATCATATTACACCAGTTGTGAAGGAGTCGCACCGGCTGCCAATATGCTACCAAGGTGCTCGGGCTGACATGTAAAGCCCTTTGTCAGGGGTGAGCAACACGTGGCCTGAGTTCTGTATGTGGCCCCCAGCATCCCCTTGCACAGCTTCTGCCACCCCCGTCACCATGCCACCAAATTTGGCAGCCACAAAAAGGGGCACTTCTAGCACCATGGAGGGCTAAAAGGGCCTAATTTATCTGGAGAAGCTACAGAGTGCTCTGGGGCAGTTTGCTACTTCAAACTCCCCCCCACACACAATCCAGCTACCTTGTGGGGGGCATTTGCCAAAAATAGACCTCCTGCAGTTGCTGTCTCCTGTTCTACATGCATTCTGGATAACTGATGGAGTGCCTTCTCCCTTATCGGCTGCCCCGATGTAACTGCCCCCCCCCATACGTGGTCAGTGCTGAGTATTATAAGCTTTTGGCCCCAACAAAAGACCTCTTTGTCCCCCCCCCCTGCCTTTTGAATGAATTTGTTTTGCTGCATCTCATTCATCTTTGTTACTGTTCTCCCCTGTTGGATTATTATTATTAATATTTTTGCAAGGGTGGGGGGTATCAATGTTGCATGATTTTACTGTACTTTATTGCTTGTTGTTGTTGTTATTATTATTATTATTACGATCGTTATCATTTTCATTTTCATTTCTATAGTGCCCAATAGCTGAAGCTCTCTGGTCAGTTCACAAAAAAAAAAAAAAAAAAAAATGCACATCACCACCATACAAGATAATAAAAGCACAATATAAAATCTCTATGTACAAAATTTAAAAGATGCATACAAAATTTGAAAGAATTTAGGGAGCAATCCTATGGCCCCTAGATAGCATCTGAGGGGCCATAGGATGCTTCAGATGACCAGAACTGAGGTCAGAGGCAGTGATCCGTCCCCCCTCCCCCTTGCAGCTGCATGGAAAGAACCATGCTGGCTGCCTCTCTGAGGTCGGGAACATGACCTCGGGGGGGGGAGAGGGGGCATTTTGGTGGGCGGGGGGGGAGGGGGCTAGAGAGGCCAGGATATGAGCTATCCAGGGCCCTCCTTCCCTTCCCCCTCCAAAACACCTTTACTAGAAGGGTAAAAAAAAAAGCCCCATCTAGCAAAAATGCAGGGTGCAAAGCCAAGGAGGCGAAGATCGCCTCTGCCACTCCTCCCACCTTGCATAGGATGAGCATAAGCCTCTGAATTTGGGGTCTTATAATGATAATCACAATAGGATTGCACCCTTAAACATCTAAGACATTTACAATAAGATACTGGACCTGATAGAAACAACTGACAGAAATGCCCCATCATATGCCATCAAGTGCCATCAGATTCCTGGGAGTACAGGACACTCTTAACCAGCAGGCACCAAAAAGATGACAGTGTTGGTGTCAGGCAGACCTTAATCAGGGGGGCCTGCACTGAGAAGGCCCTCCCCCTTGTTGCTACCTGCTGAGCCTCCCTGGGAGGAGGCAGTTGGAGGAAGGCGTCTGATGTTGATCCGAGTGTCCGGGTAGGTTCAGGCTTTGGGATGATTTCATAATGAAAAGCGGGTAATGAATTTCTTAAATAAATACATAAATAATAGTATCAGATTTGCCATACAGGAGGCTGCTTAATGAAAGAGAGAGAGAGATAAAAATGGTCACAACAAATAAGAAATGGCCATGCTCCGTAGCTATCTCTTCTGTATCAATTGGAACTGGTGTAACACTGAACCACATTTGAGTCATCCTTTCCTGCCAGAAGAGAATGGCAGGCATTTGCAGCTGGGCGGTGTCATCCACCAAGTGGCAGAGCTGCATGTATAAACTTGTGGGGAAGGAGGTGCCAAGTCGTGGCTCACCTCTGCGCAGTCTTGGCACATCTCGCCGTAGCCTGGGAGCATCCTTGGCTGCCTTCCAGTAGTACAGCTTGATTTGCCAGCTCTTCGTCCAGATGTCATTTTTGTGTGTGAACAAAATATAATTCATAGGTGAGAAGGCAAACAGGAAAGGGGGGGAAAAAGTGCAGGGGAAAGGATACTAGAAGGATTAAAAACAACAACGCCCAGTACATATTCAGTCTTCTTTGGGCTCAGTCTCAGACACTAGGTAGACCAGTGGTTTAATTCAGGATAAGGTCATTTCCTCTCTTCTCCTGGCCAAGTGCAGAACCCTCTGATTGCCTTACAACCTTTTGCAATGATCAGGAAGGCAAGTTCAAAATATTCCTCATCATGGAACCAACCATAATAATGTTTCCTGCTGAGTTAAATTATAGATTTATATAAAATATGCATCAAATTATTCATGGACTTTAAAAAAAAACCCTTTTGAGCAGACTGGAGTGTTTTATTATAATGATCTTGTATTGACATAATGACAACATTTTGCTAAGCGGTTAGGACTCTTATGTTTCCCTCATGGCCTGCTAAAGCACTGAAAATTGAAATGTTGTGGATTAAAAACAGTCAATCTTTGTTTGCCAGCAATGGTGAGGAGAAATTGACTGGTTTTTCCCTTCCTTATTATTATTATTAAAAAGCAGGTATCTTGTGGTATCTTGAGGACACAAGGCCAACCTGAAAAGAAAATACTTTTGGATCTCCAGTTTTGCAAGGAGGTCAAAGATGTTTTTTGGCTACTGTGTGAGCCGAATGTTGGACTAGATAGGCCTTTGGTCTGATTCAGCTCAGCCTTTCTTATATTCATATTACTAGCAAAATGCTTGCCATTGTGATGGGTGTGTAGACAGAGCTTGAAAACACCATCAGGAAATGGAGTTCACACTTTCACAGGAAGTTTGAGGGGCAGAAATTCATATTGGTCAGTTTCTTTGCAAGCTAACAGAGATTGCTGAAGACTTACAGTACTTTGGTTGTAATCTGTTTTATTGATGGGCAAACTCTGCCTAGTTTGGCTCAGAATTGGCTCATTTTTTCCTGAACTTTTTCAGAGAATCTCAGGGGGGGAAAAAACTTTCAGCTTTTTCTGAAAGTTCTCTGATACCTTGGAAAGACCTGGCTCTTCCTCCCAAAACATAATTTTCAGCAGCAATGAAACTGTGTGTGTGTGTGTGTGTGTGTGTGTGTGTATGCACATGATGGGCCTCAGAGCTCTTCATTAAGCCTGACAGCATTATAATAAGAACTTCCCAACAGAAAGATTTCTGGTAACTGTAGTTCCTATATGTATTTGAACGTATCTACAAGCTAAGACCATTAAAAACAAAATCTAAAGATTTTGGTTCAGATAATTAAAATCTTGTTATTTACAAACTGGTGTGAGTGCGTGTGTGTGTGTGTGTGTGTGTGTGTGTTTCTGATCCCACTACCCCCTTATTTCAAAACTTGGCAACGTGACTAGTTTACGTACAGGTTGAGCAGATGGGAAGCATGCATGCACACAGGCAGTATTGGTCCCTCAAGCAACATCAGTTTCCCAATATCTTAGACGTATCCTGTTCCAGAAAGAAATGTCTTAACTTGTTTTTCCAGCAGGCTTCAGACTCACCATGGGTCCCCCCCCTCTATTGTTGACATCCAAACTGCAAATATTGTTCTCTTCCCCTATTCCTCACTCCACCTGTGCAGGTGGGGTCTGACACACATTCCAGTGGAATGGAGTAGCTATTGACCATCAAAGGCCATCAGCATCCTTTTGTCGGCCAATTCAATTCCAGGATAGACACAAATCTAGTGTCAGCAGAAGGCTATTTTTGATACCTAGGTGGAAGATTGACAAAATAATTTAGCCTCACAACAACCGGGGCTGGGGGGAGTAAGTTAGGCTAATAGAGAGACGGACATGCTGATGGCTGCCCCAATGAGGCCTGAAGGTCTGGTTGTTCTGTGTCTGAACCCAACATTCTAGACCTGGATTATTGAGCTTCTTTAAACCCAAAGACCAAATTCCATTTTGGAGAAGCTCTTTGTGGGGCGGCTACATTCCAGTGAAGAGTGGGGCTGAAGACCAAAGGGGTGGGGCCAAAATACAAGCATATTTTAGCTTATAGATCTTACTTCTAGTGGCTAAGCCTTAGGAGAAGTATACTTTACAGAATAGGGGGAAAAACTACACAAAAGCTGGGAAACCAACACATGATAGTTGGTCAGGGGAAAGCCACTTGGGCCAGGACAAGGGGACATGGCTATTTGGACTGGAGGACCCTCAAGGGCCCAGTTGGGACCCCAGGAAGACTGGATTTGACCCTTGGGCCAGAGGTTCTGCACCCCTGCTCTATCCCTTCCAATGGATTTCTTTCTCATGCCTCTAGTTTCTCTTCCTCCCTGCACAATGACTGAATGCATGATGAATGCTATCTTCCCTACACTTCCTTGGCATGAATGTTTGCTGCTGTAAAAAGTAATTTCTGTCGTTGGCTCCCTTGCTTCACCTCCATGTTTGCAGATGCAGTTAAAGTGACTCAACGAAAGGAAAGCCAGCGCACAGTGGTGCGAAGGGGTGCTGGAGGAGGAAATTGCCTTCTTGTATAAATGTAATGAAAAGAAAGGAGAAGTAATTGAAGACTTACACAAGGAGTCAAACTAAGTCAATTAGCTAAAGACCACAGATGGAACAAAACATGAGGTTTTTTTAAAAAAAGTGGGGGGGGGAGACAAAGGGGAGAAAGAAAGGGAGAAGGAGAGGGGGAGAGTGAAGGAGAGAAGTCCTTAACCAGTTCCTGGACTTTATTCATTACTGGATAACATGATATACCAATTTGCTCTCTTAAGGAAAATAAGATTCCATACAAATAAACAGTGCAAACTGGCTGGCGGCCTTGGAGCGAGAAGCCTCGAGGGCAGTGATTAAAGCCGTCCACCCTCTAGCACACTGAACAGCCACAGGAACCAAAGACATAATGAATGCCTTCGCAACCTATTATCTGGCCCCGCATTCAGCATGAGGGAGCCCCGGGGGCCAAAGCAAAGAGGTCATGAAATTTCTCGTGTTCCAAGCAGGCCTCATCAAGTCGCTCCTCAAATGCAAGCTCAGGAAAATAATGATCTGTACAGGCGAGTTCTCAGGAAATCACAAATGTTCTTCCAGTAGTTGAAAAACAAGAGGGCATAATAAAGCCCCCTTGGACTAGCTTGTTTATTTCCAGAGAGTTCTGAGGGAGGGGGAAAGAATCTTGGGGAGAAACATCATGGCTTCAGCCCTGCGAGCCACTGACTTTTTGCATGTGCAAAACACCTCCGCTGTGAGACACACTGACACTCTGGTGGCCTAAACAGTAAATCCCACCAAATTAAAATGCGGCCTGGTTCCAATGAAGGGCAATCTGCTGTCTTGTAGAAATGAAGTAGAAGCAGAATAACAGTCATGGGAAACATCCAAGCTAAGGTTGCCATGTCTTAAAATTAAAGAGAGAGGGGGAGGGGAGAAATTCTAGTTTCTGTGTGTGGCCTGGAGGTATTGCCCAGATTGGGTCACAACAAGAACATTAAAAATGGCCCTGCTGGATAACATCAATGTCTCAGGGATATCCCCATATCTCCAGGATGGGGAACCTGTGAGTGTCTAGATATTGTTGGACTCAAAGTTCCATCACCCATCACCATTAGCCACGCTGCTAGGACTGAAAGGAGCTGCAATCCAATAACATCTGTAGGGCTACAGGTTCCCCACCCGTGGTCTATCTAGTCCTTCATCCATCATCCTGTTTTCCACAGTGGCCAACCAGATGTCTCTAGGAAGCCCACAAGGATCTACCACTCCCTACTAAATGATGCTTGCCTTCCCTCTGTGGCTAGCTAGATCCAACACTTGGCAACATCATTTTCATTCTCTGTGTACTGGGATCTCACCGTGCCTCATCCTCCATTGTGAATTATTCATGGTTCCCATCATAGATGGGATCTGGCACCATAGTAGGAAGGGACCTGTGTTGATGGGATGCCATTACCCCCCACCCCCACACCCAGTGAGTGCTCTGAAGTGCCAGCTCACTTGTGCTGTTGTGTTCCATCCATGCAGACAGTCTAGTTGAGCCAGGTGGATTTGCTACCTGGGACAGGGTTGCAGTTTGCAAGGGCAGGATCCTTTCCCCCCTTTCTTTCTTGAGTCACATAGAGTGTGAATTTACCCCCAGCAACATTTCCTTCACTTCAGCCATCAAATTCCCCATTTGCTCATTTATGCTGAGGTGTGAGAGAGAGGCTGAGTGACATCAGCACCTTATAGCACCCTCTGATAAGGAGATTTAGCGGCTATAAATATTTTAGTGCCTTGTAGCGTAGTGAGATTTTTTTCCCCCTTCTTCCCCTCGACTTTCACCCATTTTGGGAGGGGGGGCAGAGAAAAGTCTTTATGTCTTTGTCAATGTGGAATGCTGCACAATGTCGCACAACCTGGCTCAGATCCAGGAAAAATTCTTAATAACCTGGCCCTAAAGACTTAAATGAGTCCCATTGATTTTGATGCCGCTTAGGGCTAGGTGGGAGGAAACTGCTTTGATGGGACTGCTTCTGCTTCTGCTTCTGCTCCTCAGATTTCTTCAGCCCACCACTCTTGGAAACTGAAATGTACAAAATGTGTACATCCCTACCTACCAATGGCTAACTGTCACAATGGTTTTGTGCAACCTTCAGGTTCAGAGTCACTATGGACGCAATCCAGTGGGTATGCCCATAACGCTCTGAACTGGGAGGATTATATTCATCCTATGGAGGGTGGGAGGAGAGTGCAGAGGAGAAGGTCACCTCCATACTCCTCTCACTCTGCAAAGCACTTAGACGGCTGACTTTGGCTGTCTTCAGTGTGGCACTTTGGAGCAGGAGGGAAGGGGGCTGAGGCGCCGCCAGGATATGTCATATCTTGGTGGTGCTGGTCTCCTCCCCTCACTGCCCCCAGAATGCCCACAAAGCGCTTCTCTGAGGTCGCTCTTCCAGCCTTGCAGAAACAGCGGCACAGTTCTTTCCACTCTGGCTGTGAGTGTGTGTGTGGGAGGAATATGCGAGCTTGGATCCACGGCTATGAGGTTGAAGCAATTTCCCAGTCTCGTTGCTGGGAATCCTATGGCTGTCTAGATGCTGTTTAGTGGCTATCGGATTGTGCTGTTTGTCTCCAAGTGCCAGTTGCCCATGAGCAAACAGAAATGCAGGAAATGCAAGAAATGCATTGGTCCTCAAAATGTTAAAGAATTAATTATAAACTTGTTAACGGCAGGTAGACTAATGATAGCAAGGAAATGGAAAATTCAGCAAGTTTTCACTATTACTGATTGGTATAAAGAAGTATGGGATATGGTTTTGAATGATATGTTGACTTGTAATATTAAATGCAAAAGGGGTCAATTAAAGAAATATTTTCAAGGATATTTGGGGTTTTTTTTGGAATATGTGTTTAAAAAGGGGAAAGGGAGTTTACCCTGTCAAGATATGTTGTATTTTTGGAATAATGAACAATTATAGAGTTATTGGATTATTTGGTCCCATGGTGATGGGAGCACAATATTAGTTATATGTGTGTGTTATTTTCTTTGTATTGTTTAAAAATTTAAATAAAATTTAAAAAAAAGAAAAGAAATGCAAGGGCTGTTGCCTTCATGCACCACATGTGGGCTTCCCAGAAGCATCTGCTTGGCCACTGTGGGAAACAGAATGCTGGCTTGATGGACCATTAGTGTGACCCAGAAGGACACTTCCTATGTTCTTAGGTCCTACATGTATGGGAAATGGCTCCTCTCAAGGAAAACTTTATGAAGAACCATTTTGTGAGGCCAGTTCAGAGAGCAAGGGTATATAGGGCCAGATCACACAATTTATTGGCAGGTATGTTCTTCTTATGGTGGGATGTGAGTGGAAGTCTCAGCTTGCAAGTACGGCCCATCTCATAGAATGCCACATGTGATGTGTTTGTGTGTTACATTTGTCATCTGACCATCCCATTTGTGTGGCTTCATGATATAATTTTGGTCAGGGACACCAGCTTAGATGGCTTTTTAAAGGGATTAGACCAGGGGTAGGCAATGTGGCACCCATGGACACCAGTGCTCCCTCAGACACTTTTCTTGGCACCTGCTGTGGTGCTCTACTTTTTCCACTTCTTTATTTTACAAATTTGTCTTACTGACACTTGGGTTTTTGCTTCAAAGCAAAATGAGAGCCTCCAGCTGCTGCTGTCTTCATTTCCCATGAATGCCTTTGGCCAGTCACAAGCTGTCAGCCTGACCTATCTCACAAGGTTGTTGAGAGGATAAAATGGGGGGAGTGAAGTTTGTATGCCACCTTGAGCTCCTTGGAGAAATGTGGGATATAACTGTCGTCGTCGTCCTCCTCCTCCTCCTCCTCCTCCTCATCATCATCAGGGAATAGCAGACTGTGCAATATCAGTCCCTGCAATTGGCTGCCAGTAAAAAGCCTCTGGATTGGCCAGGTCTGGTATAGATACTAGGCCACAGTAGATGATTGTGGTTATTAGGAGCATGTACTTTAGATGAAAGCAATCAGAAGGATTTCAAAGATGCCTTTTGATTTCCTCCCCCCCCCCCATCTTTTTATATACCTCCAAACACATCCCACAAGGATGGTTAGTTGCAAGAGAGAAAATATTTGCTAATGATACAGCTTAGAAGCACAAACAACAACAAAAATCACATCTGCCTACTTCAAAAAGGCCCTCCTACGGTTCATTTATGAGTTTTCAAAGAGAGGGATTTTCAGAAATGGAAAGGATGACTGACAGCTCTACATCTATAAAGCGTCTATCGCACTGCATGCTTACCGTACATGTACACTGTGTGTGTATAGATTTCACTGCCCACCGCACAACTTTATGAAGAACCATTTTGTGAGGCCAGTTCAGAGAGCAAGGGTATATAGGGCCAGATCACACAATTTATTGGCAGGTATGTTCTTTTTATGGTGGGATGTGAGTGGAAGTCTCAGCTTGCAAGTACGGCCCATCTCATAGAATGCCACATGTGATGTGTTTGTGTGTTACATTTGTCATCTGACCATCCCATTTGTGTGGCTTCATGCTATAATTTTGGTCATGGACACCAGCTTAGATGGCTTTTTAAAGGGATTAGACCAGGGGTAGGCAATGTGGCACCCATGGACACCAGTGCGCCCTCAGACACTTTTCTTGGCACACAAACCCACAATATACATGGAACAACTTTAAAGTTAGCACATGCACACATCCACCTTCAGAAGCCGATTCTAATTAACCGATTGGCAAAAGTCCGGTCACCTCATTAAGGAAGTCTTGGCAGATTAATCATGCTTTTTAATTGATTGGTTAATCAACTCCTGAATGAAACAGTAGTTTTGGAAGAGGAGGAGGAGGAGGAAGCATTCTTTGTCATTAGATGATGCACACATGTGTTGCAGAAAGTGACATCTTATGGAATATTCTCCCCAAAGAGGCTCATCTGTCACTTTTTCTTTATATTTGTTTTCAGTGTAGCGGTTCCATTCCTTTGGAACTCCCTGCCTCTGGACATCAGGCAGGCACCAACATTGTATTGCTTTCAGTGCCTCCTGAAAACACTCATTTCCTTCCCCAACTAATCAGCCATGTTTTTATTGTTTTTGTTTTTAACCTCTTTTACCTGTTTTATCTTTTATTGTAAACCACCCCAAAATTTCCATAGCGGAATATGGAGCAGTATATAATTTTTTGTAAATAAATTTTGAAAATAAAATGAATTGTACTTACCATCTTGTATTAAAAATTCAGACATTCGCTCTCTTTCTCCTCCCCAGCATGTGCTTTCTGGAGGCATACAGCTTCTGAATCTAAAGCAGGGATGGACACACTTTGGGGTGTGTGTGTGTTGCTTTTCCAGGCCACACCCAAATCTGTACTCCTTCCTCCACCAGTGGCATGGTGGTGGCAAAAAAAGTTCCGTGGTACAGTGGCAGCAAAAAAAAAGGGGGAGTGATCTGGCGTCAAAACAAGACACACTTACAGAAGCCCCAAAGGGGGCCGGCGGAGGGGCACAGATTGCCCTCCCCTGATCTAATCACAGTTAGTAGCCATTGGTAGACCTACCTATCCCTTTTGTTTTAAAAACAATCCATATTTTCAAAATAAATCGGAGGCCCAATTTATATATCCAATTAATTTACTCACCATTATTTATTTATTTATTTATTTATATTTATACCCTGCCTTTTTTCCTGCAAGGAACCCAAGGCAACTTACATAATCCTCCTCGTCCTCCTCTCCATTTTATCCTCACAACAACCCTGTGAGGTAGGTTAGGCTGAGAGTCAGTGACTGGCCCAAAGTCACCCAGTGAGTTTCATGGCTGAGTGGGGACTTGAACCCGGATCTCCCGAGTCCCAGTCCAACACTCTCACCGCTACGCCACACTGGCTCTAATTGGCACACTTCTCACTAGGTGGCCATTGCTGTGTGTTGGTCTTTACTGGGTGCTTCCCACATGTGAATTCCCAAACTATCATGGTATCGAGCCCTTGCATAGTTACCCATGTGTATATCCCCGTGCAAACCACAACATGGCAAGCTGTGCATGGCTAACTGCACGCTGGATTGCATCCTTACTTTCCTGAAGTTTTTTGCCTACACCAAAGTTCTTTCTCTCCTTGACTATTCTGCAGGCGTTGTTGCAATACTTCTTGAACTGCTATCTGCCCTCTAGCCAACCTTCTTATTTATGCTGTCGGCTTAATTCCTTGATATTCTCTCATTCCCACTGCTACTTATTTATTTACATTGGCTGCTCATTTCCAAACTGTTCCCCCTCCCTGCCTCTTTTAGGCCTTGCCACGATTTTACTTGAGGGAGAGAATATTCACACAATCTACAATGTGTTCTTTATGCTCCTGCCACGACCTTTTACAACACTAGCTAATAATCTCAAGCATTGCTACATTCCAAGGGTTGCTTAGGTTCAGTCCTCTCCCCTTCCCAACACTGCTGGATAGAATTTCAGTGCACAGGCAGCAATCACTGAAACAAACAAACAAACTTTACATCTATAAGCACTTAACTAAAACAACAGATAATAATGGCAGTTTCTGTTGTTTTCTTCATACATGGTAGTAGGACTGAAAAGACATAATTTGGGATTTTCCCCAGGGATGGGAAATAATTTGAAACTCTCCTCCTACTCAAAAAGTTTTACCACATCTTGAGTTTGTCCCAGGCAGATGCAAGTCTGGTTTTGGGATCAAAACACACACACCCTTTTTTCCTTGTGAAGGGTGTGTGTGTGTGTGTGTGAGTGTGTGTGGACTGGTGGTGGAACAGGGCTGGGCTCATGTAGGCCATCACCAAAAGAAAGAAAGGACAGAAGGAAGGAAGGAAGGAAGGAAGGAAGGCCTCACCCCTAAACAAGACAAAATGATACCAATTTGCATAAATTTGCATATGCAAATTTATATGTATAGATGCAAATTCTGCAATCATGACTGCAATTTAAATAGAAATAGAAGATATCTCACCATAGTGGGAAAAACTGCGACCAGGTGGACCTGTGTGCCCGATTCGTTTGCTGTCTAGATGCTGTATTGATGGGCAACGTAGAAGCCCCTGTTCTCCCTCCTTATGGTTCTTTATCTTTAATCCAGACCTGGACTGAACAGTCCTTCAAATCAAGGATGCCTTTGAACAGAGGACTGTCCTCTGCAAAGCAGGACATATGGCCACCTGGTCTTCACTGGTAGGCCAGCCAGCAAACCTGCCTACTCAAGCAACTCCAGAACTTGTTGCACTGCCACTTCTGAACTAGTTTCCAGAGATCTGTAGTTTTCCTTCCTTAGAGAAAATGACAAGCACCTTGATCCAACAGGAAATTTGGCTTCTCAGCGGGCTCAGAAGGATCACTTCAACATCAACATCAGGAAGATGGAACTGACTTGTTCTCTGTTGCTCCTGAAGGCAGGACTAGAACCAGTGGGTAGAAATTGCAAGGAAGCAGATTTTGGCTTAACATTAGGAGAACTTTCCTACAGTGGGAGTTGCTCAGCAGTGGAACAGATTGGCTTGAGAGGTAGTGGGTTCTCCTTCAATGGAGGCATTTAAGCAGAGGCATTGAGCAGGGGGTTGAACTAGGTTTTATTCCTTCATTTATTACATTTATATTCCACTTTTTTTCCTGCAAGGAACCCAAGGTGGTTTATAATCTTCCTCTCCATTTTATCCTCACAACAACTCTGTGAGGTAGGTTAGGCTGAGAGTCAGTGACTGGCCCAAAGTCACCCAGTGAGCTCCGTGGCTGAGTGGGGACTAGAACCTGGATCTCCTGAGTCCCAGTGACAGTCCAACACTCTAACCACTATGCCCCACACTGGCTCTCTAGATAATATCCAAGGTTCCTTCTAACTCTATGATTCTATGTCCCAGAATAAGTCAGGTATGGACTGAGCTAGGCTCCCTCCCACCACCAGCTACCCCCTACCCTTTCACAAAGGTAAGGATTTGTTGTTGTTTTTATGAGACCCAAGAGTTAGAAATCAGAAGTCAGAAATGACAACCTAGGTATTAGATCAAGTAGATAGTATTGTCCAACCACATCTGAGCACTTGGAGTGGGGAAGGCTGTTATAGGCAGTCACAACACACAGTTCTCATAGGACACCATAGCACTGAGTGAGAAGCACATGAGCAGCTGATGCGCAGACACTTGGTACATTCTTAATACCTCTGATTAAACAACTTGCCGCATAACGCGACCTCCTTTCTGTCCTCGTGGAGCCATCTGACTTAATTTGTTGTCTCTTCAAGACCTTGGAATGTTTGCTTTGCTGCAGGATAAGGAGAAAAAGCAACCCTGTTTGCTTGTATCAAAGAAAGGGCAAAGAGTTGGCAAGGGCTATTCATTTAACACATAGCACAAAGGGAATGCTACAGGGGATAACACAAAAAGAGAATAAGGCAGATCCCTGCCTGTAGCATTATTTAATCCTTCTATTTTTATGGCCTCTATAGAAGACTGAGCCAGGGACAGCAGAGGAACAGATGCTGGTGGACAGAGAAAATTTCATGCCTGAGTCCAGCCTGAGGCCCGGCAGAATGAGTGTTTGGTTTGACACATTCGTCTTTGCTACTTAAGGCATCATGAAAACAAGGCTAGGAATGGACAGATCAGTCTCTTTCCAGTCCACATCACTTTCATATGTTCATATGTCTGATCTAGTCCATTTCTGCATCCATCTGTGATTATTTTTTCAGGGGGAAAAATCAGCACAATTTTTGCATTTAAATCCATGTTGAACTATATATAAAAATACATGTTTTAGCAATGTGCGAATCAGCGAAACTCAAGCTCAATGACATTAACCGAATTCTACCTCGAAGCTTGTTCTGACTCATGTCTATTAAGGAGCTTTGTTTTATATTGTCACATGAAAAATTGTGCCTATTTTTGTGTGCATTTTCCCAAAATGTATGCGTCAATTGTGTATATTTTTTTAAATGTACACATTTTCTCCCATTGGATAAAGTATATTTCAGTGCGTTTTCAAAAGTACACACTTTTTCATGTGTATTTGCTAAATGTACACCTTTTTTAAACACCCTTTGTTGTTGTTGTTCTACGAATCGCATCACAAGCTTGGAAATGTATGGACTGACCATAGACTATGCTCAGGTCTGGGAGGTGTGAACTAGCTAGGTAAGTTCTGGTTAAAAAAATAAAAATAAAAATGAACTAGAACAAATTGTAAGCCGCCTTGGGTCCTTTCAGGAAAAAAGGCGGGGTATAAATATAAATATAATAAATAAATAAATAAATTTCTCATAAATTCCTAGTTTAAATAGTGTTTTTGAATGTATTTGCTCACAAAATATGCATTTCAAACCATATTGGGCTGGATCCACAACCTGCCACCTGTAAGAGGAAGGGCTTTGCTCAAGGAAGGACTACCCAATTTCGGGGGATCCCCCTTCCTCCACACTACAGCTCTTCCCATTCATCAGGGTCTCCTGACTCTCTGTGTAGCATCTTAAGAAGACTGGAGAGGCTGCGGTGGGAAGGATGGGGCAGGGAGGGAGGTCCACTTCCATCAGTGCAGTTGATCCAGTGTTCATCTGGATCCAACCCATTTTATCTCAAACAATGCCTCTTAAAATGCCTTGTGACGTGTTTTTTGAGCTGAGAACTGTGCCAAATCCAAAGGAGAACTGTGTTCTGATCCACACATGAATTCAGCAGGCACTGATCAGGTCAAGCCTGTATCAGAATAAGCAAAAATTGGCTTCCTCAAGTGTCCCCCAAAACAGCCATTTTGACCAGGTGTGCATAACTTCTTTCAGCTCAAGGGCCAACTTTTATTTTGGAGAAGGTCTTGGGGGCCACATTCCAGTTGTAGCTGGGGCTGAAGGCAAAAGGGGTGGGAGCCAAAATGCCAAGAATACCAGCGTATTGTAGCTTGAAGCTCTTACTGCCAGTAACTAAGCCTCAGAAGAGATGTTTCAACCTTTTAGAATGTTGTGGGGGCGGGCACTGCAGAAAATCCAGAAAGCCACCAATGATTGGTGATTGGAGGAAAGGGGGTGGGGCTAGGAAAAAGGGAAGGGGCCTTCTGGGGACCCCAAAAGGGCTTGATTTGTACCCCCAGAAAGCCACATTTGCCCCCCCAGAGGGCCACATTTGCCCCCCCCCCCGGATCTGAGGTTCTGTACCCCTGCTCTTGACGGTGCCCTGAGACAATTCCTGGATCAAAGTCCGGCCAACAACACAGTGGAATTAAGCTGCAGGGGCAGAGCTGATGAACCAGGGATGCCATTCCAGAGACAAGACTTAACTGATAAAGTGTCCCTGGAAGTCATCTTGAAAAGGGTTCTCCCTTATTGGCATGCAGGGCAGCAGCAGTAAAGTCTTGAATTTCCTGCTGCTGCCCCAAGTATACTTAACAGGAACAAAGAATCATTTTCTGTGGGCATCTCTCTACACCACAGAGTTCAAATGGTTCCATAGTTATTCCCTCTCCCCAGGGAACTTTCGTTCTGTGAGGGAAACTAGTAGAGATCTGTAACACAGCTGTCTCAGCACTGTCCCCAAACTACAATTCCCAGGATTCTTTGGGGGCTGGGGAAAGCCACAATGTTTAATATTTAAACTGTTATCAAAACCATCTAGCCTTTTCTTTTATGTTAGTTAAAAAACAAACAAACATGCATAACCTGCCTTTCCTCCTGGTGGGAGCTGAAGGTTGCTAATGACAAAAATTAAATTATCGTAAATGATGTTATACATTAACAATTAAAAATATCCTTACAATTTAAAACAAAGCCCCAGTAAACATCAAAACAAAAAAAACAGCAGCCAACTCTAAAACTACAACAGCAAACAAATAAGAACTGTTGTCCAACAACAGACTGCAAACTGAACAGGCAGGCACAGTGGTCACTTTGTCAGAGTTCTCTGCACTATGGTGAAATGTACTATTTTTCTATTTAACTTATAATGATTATTTCTAAATTTGCATCTACACATATGAACTAGCACATCTACATTTTATGCAAATATGTGTCTTCCATCCTTTGGCCTCCTTTTTGATGATGCATTTCCTTTTGGGGACAGGGGATGATTCATAAGTTTCCACCCTATCTGGCAACCCTATGTGAGGAACTGACCAGACCTTTGGGTCTTCACTATTGCCACCTGAGTTTCAGGAAGACTCTCTAGGTCACTACCTGAGTCATATTGGCCCAGTTCACATGGCACAAGGATGGTTAATAAACCACAGTGGATTGTTAACCACCCTTACACATGTCGGTCATCTGCTGGGTCATTTCCCTAATTACCCTTGCCAGGTGTAGCTTCTTGTGACATCCGAACCCAGAGATGGTGGCTTCCTGGGGTGGTTAACAAACCACCCAGAACTCATGGCCTGTTTTAAGGTTACCAAATAGGGTAGAAACTTAAGAATCACCCCAACCCCCAAAGGAAATGGATCACCAAAAAAGAGGACAAAAGAAGACACAAATAAAATTTACAAGACACGAGAAGCCATGGTGGGGGTGTAAATTGGCAACCTGGTGTCCGTAGGTGATTGTGTGCACCAGGTCACTGTGTTCGTAAACCACCTTGGAGACCATTGGTAGAAAGCCATGTTTGTGACCTAGAACAGTCCTGGCCATCTCCTGCACTTGCTCATTACAAAGATCAGCAAACAGCCTTTCAGGGAAGCATTACCGAGCTCCTCATTGGAACACCATGTGAAAAAAACTTGTCTTAAGAGATCCAAGCATCAACTGATTTATAGAATGAAGACACCTGCTTCAACCTTATTTCATATCCTGTCTCACCCCAATAACAAACCCTGTGGATTTTCAACTCTCTCTTTCTGATGGGGGCAAAGCTAAGAGCTCGCTCTTTCTTTTCTTTTTTAAAAGGAGCAAAACCTTTTTATGGGGGAGACCTCAAAAAGTGATTGGCCCTGTTTTATCCCACCCAGTTTAATTCACCCATCTGCCATGTGAGGGAATTTGAAAACTCTTGGGAAGATCAACAACCCATTCCAGCTTCCTAATTATCTGATGTGCCGGTGGCATCCAGTCACTCACCAGCAGCCAGCATTTGGTGAGGAGAACACCTGAAGACTTTTGGAACAGATTCCTTGCCTGGAAAGATACCCTGTATTTCACATTCTCCCAAATAGCTGCCAATTATTAATCATTTCTAGAGGGGGTTCTAGCAGTTATTCATCATCAGTGGCTTAGATCCAACACACCAAAGAGATGAGTGCAGTGCTACCGTTACCAGAAATAACTTTTGATAACTCCATCCATGTGCCAAGTCAAGGCATCAACAGGATGTAGATCAACATTCATAGGAAGCTACCCCATACCCTTATGCTTTATTTGTTCATGGAGCCGTGGCAGAGGTTTTCCGCATCACCTATGAACTGACCTTTCTAGCTGGAGATGCCAGGGATTGAACCTGGGAACTTTTGCATGCACAGTATGTGTGCTTCACTGCATGATCAATGGCTACCCCACAATTTAGGGACTACTTGCATAGGCTCCAGAGATAATGATATCCCAACTTAACAGGAGGAAAAGCACACGGGCTATGTGCATTTCCACAATCTGAAGAACACAGTTCAGAAGCCAGTGCTGCACGGTCAGAGGCTTAGTGTCTATGCACAATAGGGCCCATCATCTCTGGGGAAGGGCCATAGTTCACTGGGAGAACACTTGATCTGCATGCAGAAGGTCCCAGGTTCAATACCCGCAATCTCCAGGTAGGGCTAGGAAAGACCCCTGCCTAAAAACCCTGCAGAGCCACTGCCAGTCAGTGTTGACAGTACTAGGCTACATGGATCCATGGGTTGACTCAATGGTCGGGTTCAATGGCTGGTGAAGGCGGGTGGGTGGCTGGGGCGGCTAACAAACCAACCAACCAGAACTCACAGTCTGTTTGTTAACCACCCCAGCAACCCTCGCTGGGTTTGGATGTCATGACAAGCCACGTCAGGAGAGGGTAATTAGGTAAATTAGGCGGTAAGTGGTGAACAAGCCTTGTGTGGTGTGCACCGGCTCAGTATAAGGCGGCATCCCATCTTCCTATATGTTCCTCTTCCAAGAGTGGGTAGCATGGAGGAGAAAGATTAAATCCAGGCCTGGCACACAACCCCAACTCCTTGTCCCCCTTTCCCACCAACTTTGGGAAATGTACATGCAGCACTGGTTTGTGCTCGCATTGTTTACCCATTGGATTAGGGCATGCGGCTTAAACATGCTGCAACCCTCCCTGAGTACTGGCCCTTATTTTATGATTCCTGGCCTGGTGAATCACAGAGCACCCGTGCGTTCAAAGATGGATCTGCCCAGTCGCGGGGATAGGGAGCTGCCTCACATTGAGTCAGATTCTTGGTCCATTTAGCTCAGTACTTTCTGCACCAGCCTTCCCCAACCCGGCGCCCTCCAGAGGGCTCAGGCCACAACTCCCATTATCCCCAAACCAATGGCTGCACTGTCTGGGGATGATGGGAGTTGTAGTCCAAGCTCTCTGGAGGGTGCTGGGTTGGGGAAGGGGGGGTCTATACTGACTGGCAGAAGCTCTCCAGGGTATCATACAAAGGTCTTGACCGGCCCTAGCTGGAGATGCCAAGGACTGGACCCAGGACCTTCTGCATGCAAAGGGTGATGTGCTCGAATGGTAGGCTATGGACCTGGTACATGGGATTGTGCCATCTCTCTCTCAGCCTCTCATCTCTGCAGCATAACTTCCAGTTTCAGAAATGGAAAAACAGGACTTCAGATGATGGATTGCTGGGGTAACGTAGGAGGTTAGGGGAGCATTTATTACCAGTTGAGGCTGGTGGCTCCAATGTCAGCGGGGGGTGTATATCTGCTCCAGATTTCAGTCTGAACTTTAAAGGAGCTAGCCATGGTGCTGAACCCTATCCCCAAATAGATTCAGCACCATGAATAGCTCCTTAAAAGTTTGGAGTAAAATCCGAAGTGGATACACACAGCCCCACTGACTTTGGAGTCACCGGCCTCTGCTGCTTATTACCCTCAGTTATGCTCCCCTTTGGTACTTCAAGATGTACCCACACCACAGCTTTTGATATGCTTGGGGGAAACCCACAGGGAAATACAGGTCTGCTGACATAGTTATTTATTTATCTATTCATTACTTTCTATCCCCGCCACACACTTCAACCCCACAACAACCCTGTGAGGTAGGTTAAGATGAGAGGTAGTGACGGGCCAAAAGTCAGCAAGTAAACTTCACAAATGAGTAGGGTTGGAAACTCAGGTTTTCCCAGTCCTAGTCTGACACTAATTTCCTACTATGCCACACTGGTTCATGTATAGTTCTGGGCCTAAGCTGAATGTCCTAAACTGACTTGAAGTTACAAACTAAATACAATAAACCCTTGTTTCCTTCTTTCTGATGAAATTTAGATTGCTATTTCCTTGGGGGTGGTCTGTAGTATTTTTTTGCTTCTGTGTAAATCTTTAAAGGATGTCACCGAATGATTCATGGATATATAATGTAATATAATAATATACAATTGAAATTGTGCATGTAAAAGTTAGGGTAAGTTATTTGGGAACTCCCACCCAGTTCCCTGTCAGTTTTGGTTAATCACCTTGCCTCTAAAGGGACATGATCTACAGTTCTTTTTTCTCCAAAATGGGTTTGTCTTAAAGCTTCCTTCCTTGTCCAGCTTATCTAACCCATTCTAACGCACCAGCCAGTAATACCATTTCTGTTCTCCCTGCTTCAGATGCACTGTGACATGTGACGCGGGGTGATGTAATTGGAGGAGAAAAGCTGTGCGGCGATTTAAAGCGTTATCTGACAATTGTGCCATTCTCGAGTGTGGCACAAAGGGCAGTACAAACATATGAGCTTCCTGGAGAAAATAATCAGAATGACAGAACGTTAAATTAAAAATTAGTCTGCCCTTCTTTAACAGCATGCCTGGATATCTAACCTTATAGGATTATGCTGAGCATCCTTTTATGAGCGACAGTTAATGCTGGAAGGGAAATCCCCTCCCCTCCTGCATATAATCCTTGCATTGCTTTCAAATCTGCTTGTTTGGTAAGATGCAATTAAAAAAGTATTATTCTCCCCCTTTCTGCCAGCGGACTGTCAAAATAGCATGAATAGAGAAAACAAGATTTCTTTACCAACTGCAGACCTGGAAAGGTTAAAACTAGAATCTTCTGTAAGTATATATTTAATTCCAGATCAGGGGTCATTGCAGACAAATACTCTTACAGAGAGAAGGTAGCAAAACCTACGGGAAGGACACATGTGATAAACAAATAGCGCTTATAATAAAACATGCAGACGTATTAATGTTCTGATGTGGGGAAATCACAAAAGCTTTAGAAGAGCTTCTATGTTGTCTTTTCTGTTTGCACAGCTCAGTCAAGTATAGATTATCACCTGCTTGGGTCTTTGTTATTATATAGGGAAGTTTATTTGGAAATCTGATCCCCTGAATATGGTCCAGGTGCTGATCCCTCATCTTCACTGGATGAGGCTCCTGAGTTAATAGAACAGGGAGAGGGTTCAGTTAGAGAAGGGCATCATGAGGTTCCCACCTCCTTAGGACCTATTTCTCCTGGAAGGCCCCAGGGACTAGTTCCCTTGTGACCAGAAAAGGTTACATTGCTGTCCTCAGATTCTGAGGACTCTAACCATGAAGATAGCACCACATTGCAGCCATTTCTGTATCATTGCAGCCCGAGGCTTCTGAAACACACCTGCCTCCTTTAAGGGAGAAGGCCTCAGTCAATATGGAGGTGGCAGCTAACCAGCCTAAATAAAGCCAAAACCATACTTAAGGCTCAGTCACAATCCACTGCTTGTTGGAGCAACTTACAGGCAAGCTTGTCTGGCTTCCAGCCCCACCATCACTCCAAGCTCTTTGTGGTGCTGCTCTATTATCTGTCTCTCTGGGAAAACTGATTCCTGCTGAACCTGACTTACTCCAAGTCCTTGGAGTGAACTGGACCTCAAAGTGCCCAATGATGCCAGGCCCTCACTGTGACAATAGGGCTCACTGGCTGAAATTCGACAATATATTGAATGACTATACCCACATTTTCTGACAGGACTTTGGCACAACCCCTTCGACTTTGAACTTGCTTTGAACCTTCTCAGATATTTTGCTTGAGTAGAAACCTCCAAACATGCCTTGAATTTTGCTCTAGCTTAAATTCAGTCGAAATTTACACTGCAAATTTATGTGTTCCACTTTGGGGAACAATAATTGCCTGAAAAACAGGATAAAATTGCAGTAAATACATAAATAATAAATTTAAAAATATATGATGCACTATACCTTTTTTAAAAAAAACCACACTGGAAATCTTGCTCCAAGATCTCCCACATTATGCCTAGTTTACAAGGACAGGGGTGTAGAGATATAAGCAACAGGCATGTACACACTTTTCGTTAATATGCCCATTTGTGTGTGCATTTTTTAAAGTTGTGAATTGCAACTCAAAATTCAGTTTCAGAGTACAAGTGCATACTGGTTCACATATATGTTCAGTCCCAAAGGTGCAAATTGGGAAAATTCATATAAACAAATGGACCAAACAGATTTGTCATCCAACCCTACTGAAGAGGCATAAAAATCTTTGACATGCAGCACATGCCTGTTTCTTATATCTCCACTGTCGTTTCCTTGTTCCAGATTAAAGCAGCAATCCAACAAAAATGTGAAGTAACAAAACTTTTACTAATTCTTGGATTCAGAGAGATAGTTATTGGGTTCAGAACCCTTCTGTGTCAACAGCTGCCTGCTGAGTACTGGGAATGGCTTAACATTACGTTCACAAAAGTACTCCTATTTTTCTTTCCAAAGCAGCAATTGCCCCTGTATACAATTGTGTTAAGGAATTCAATTCTGTGAACTGCCCCCTTAGAGTCCTTGCTGGTTGTCAGGTTGGAATTCTATGTTTCAAAGTTTATAAAATTTTCAGAGAAAGTGCAATCAGACAATGCCCCCAAACTATGCATAGATACATAAAAGAACATCAGCAGTCCACTCTCCTTCCAGTATATCCATCCCCTTGTCCTGTACCCACATAAAATAATAATAAGGTTTTAAAAAAAATAACCCTGCATGTAGTTGATAACCAGTAAAGAAGAGCTAGTACCCATAATTTGACAAATAGTAGGGATGTGCTAAAAAAAACTTGAAGGCGGTTTTTGCCTTGAGCCAGAGAGAGCTGCTCTCAAATTAGCATTTCAATCCTAGTGTTACATTCCTTTGTGTGAGATAGAACTTCTTGCATACAGACTCAGAGTTAGAACAGGAACTTAGCATATGTAAGTCATAGGATTACATTCAAGCAGACAGGTTATGTGTTTATATAATATAGAAATCATATATTAAATTATATTTAACCACAAAAGCTCTAAGTTTATTAAAAATTCCTCTGTAAAAAATGTATGCATCTCACAAGAATTACCACATTATTATGTCTAATCTGTAACAAAAGGATGAGAGCTCTCTCGAGCAAAGGATCTTGTTCGCATCTCAATTGAGCTCGCATGTCAGGTCTGTGGGGGGGGGGAGAAGGAAAATCGACCTAGCTCGAAGAATTCGTGAGCCAGGAAGGAAAAGGTCAGACTCATCCCTACGAAGTTCTCTGAAGTGCCCCTTGTATTAAAAGTATTTCTCTTCTTGTTGGACAGTTCTAACATAGACTCAAATCAATGATCCCTATTTTTTCTGGGGCAATCCCTATATGCAGTCCTTTTTATCCATGTTAAATCACTCAGGGCACAATCCTATGGCCGCTAGATGCTGTCTAGACAGCCATAGGATAGGTCAAAGACCCAGCTTCTACGTGTTTCAAGGTCGGACTGGGACCCTGACCATGGACTGCCTTCCCTCTGCCCTTGCAGCCAGCGTGGTTCTTCCCTCACCAGCTACAGCTCCAAAGTCACGAGTGCTACTTTGGAGGAGGCACTGGAGGGGTGTGCCGGGGTGGGTGGGAAGGGGAGGAGTGAGGTTCCTCTGAGATACGGTGTGTCCCAGTGGCGCCTCAGCCCCTCCTCTTCACGTGCAGGGGAAGAATCACCCGTTTATGTCTTTTCCAGGATGTGGGAAGCACAGAGGCAATCCTTGTTTCTGTGCTCCTCTCGCACTCGACTGGATGCCCATAATCCTGCAACTTTGGAGGGTTACAGACAGCCACATTGGATGGTGCCATCACTGTCTCTATTTTTGCCTGTAGGTGATGCCTTATTATAATATTTTTAGTGTGAGTCACTGAAGTCGTCGTGATTCTTCAAAGTTTAGTTCCCACACCAACTTTTCCAGAAGTTAAATCTCAGTTGGGTGGCAGGGGAGAGAGGCATATCTTCTGTCTGGCATATATGCATGTAAATGCAATGCATTTGTATGAGGCATTGTGCAGTGAACAGCCTGCTAAGGTATATTCTGAACTGATAACATATTGCAGATAAAGGTCATAGTCTAGTTGTAGAGCACATGCAGAAATCCCAGATTCATTCCTTGGCCTCTCTGCTTAAAAGAAGCAGAGTTATGAGTAGCAGGTTATGAGGAAGACACCCCTTCTTGAGACCCTGGGGAGGTACTGCTTATATCAGAGTAAAAACACTGGGCTAGATTGGCCAAAGGTCTGACTCAAGCCCTGTTCAGGCATTCCCCTGTACTTCTGAGGGCAAAACGTGTGTGTGTGTGTGTGTGTGTGTGTGTGTGAGGCTACACATGGTGGCCGTGGCCCTGCCCCTGAATGTCCCTATGCATTCCATGCCCCACCTCCTCAGTTCCTTATCAACCTGGATTGAACAGAGAGATCCGAAGAGAAGTTCTTCTTGCATTCATCGTGCGCATATTCATTGCTTCACTGATTGAGTTTGATCTGATCTCTGTGAGTGTGTCACTGTGAGAAGCAAGGATGGTAAGCACTATTATCCCGGGATTATTAGAGATCTGATGACCTTCTCACATATTCCCAGCCTGAAGGCTTCCATCTTTTGGCTGCATCCCTTCCAAAAGAGGTCATCTCCTGACAGCAGATTATCTTCTGTTGCTGGAGTGACATGCCATTTATCACTTTTTTAAAAATTGCTTCTCTAACATTCACGCACGGGAGAGCAATGCTCCGTCTCCAAATATTTCTCCATACAGCATCAGAGAAGCCGTATCCCAGTTCCATCTCCCAGACTGCTTCACAGTTGGGTGATCTGTTGAGTGTGCTTCTGTTCTACAGCATAGGTGACTGGACCCGTCCATTCTTTTTTTCCTGATCGATAGTGCTCAGAGAGGTCTCTGCTGTGCCAATGGAATATAAAAATACACCTCCTCCATATAGTAGCTTCCTTATTTGGCAGATTTGAAAGGACAATGTCTTTGGTTCTTGTAGGGCGTGAAAAGAAAGTCTTCAGAAATGTGTGTGGAAGAAAATCATTCCATTGTGTTGAGTGCAGACTGAGATGAAAGTGAAAACAATAAAAAAAGAAATAATAATAATAAAAAAAACAGGAGCCTGGTGATGCAGTCATCCCTATTCAATGGACAAAAAATAGCTCCTGCTCACGACCCGTGGAGGGATGGCAGTTTAAAAAGCTAACAAAAAACTTTTACAAATCTTAGTGGTAGTGGAAATATCTGGTCGATGAGAAGCACTGTGTACTGACAGAACAATAGTTCCTTTAAAAAATGGTGACACAATACTCAGCATTGGTGTATTTCATACTTACAATCAACCCAAATCTGAAGACCCAGTTAGAATGATGTGATATTCAATAATAATAATAATAATAATAATAATAATAATAATAATAATAATAATAATAATAATTCTTACTCGCCTCTCTGTCTAGATCGAGGCGGGGAACGGCAGAAAATATAAAATACATAAACTAATCAAACACAATGCATACTATTAAAACATCTTAAAACATCTTAAAAACATCTTAAAGGCATCCTAAAATTCTGCCGGCCCGGATAGGCCTGCCGGAAGAGATCAGTCTTTATGGCTTTTTTAAATTCCAAGAGACTGGTATTCTTCCATGTGTTTTGAGAAGGATTTAGGGGATGTTGCAGGATTTGCATTAAGATGCAAAATTAGGAGGTGTTGCAGGAAGTTGCCTTAAAAGATGCATATTTTTTTTTTAGAATGAATGAATCTCTCTTCACTGAATCAATGTCCAAGGGCAAAGAAGGATCTAGGATCGGATCCGGATGTCAGTGCTTACCCTTTCGCTACAGAACTTTGACAAACAATGGGGACTGGCCGTTATGATCATAGTATGCCAGTGCTTTATGATCTGCACTGGCTGCCTGTCCATTTCTGGGCCCAATTCAAAGTGCTGCCGGTATTAACCTACAAAGCCTTAAATGCCCTGGGGCCAGATTACCTGAACGATCGTCTCCTTCTATATATACCTGCCCAGACCCTAAAATCATCCTCAGAGGCCCTTCTCTATGTGCCCCTGCTAAATGAGGTAAGGCGGGTGGCTACTGAAGAGCGTCCCATTTCAGTGGTAGCACCTCGGTTGTGGAATGCTGTCTGCAGAGAGGCTTGCCTGGCACCTACATTGTGGTCTTTTCAGTGCCAGGTGAAGACTTATTTTTTATTTCCCTAAGGCTTTTTAGCCCTTCATTTTTAAAAATTGCATTAGCACATTTTTAGACCTTTGCACAGCTGCTGGCTTTCATCTTGGTTCCTACTTTGGTTTTCTTCTGTTTAAAACTTATGGCTTTATACTATGTTTTACAGTGTTATTGCATTTTATGGTTTTATAGAAATGTAATAAATAGAAAAACAAAGTAAATGGAAACCACTGACCTAATTCAGCAGAAACAGGCATACCTCCTTTCCATTGTTTGCACATAAAGGAATAGAGCAGGGCTCTCCAACCTTGGGTCCCCAGATGTTGCTGGACTACAGCTCCCAGAATCCCTTGCCATTAGCCATGCTAGCTGGGTATGCTGGGAGCTGTAGGCCAGCAACATCTGGGGACCCAAGGTTGGAGAGCCCTGGAATAGAAGATATTGCACATACTTTCCTTATCGATAGTTTTGCTGGTGATATGGGGGGGGGATGCAGAAGGAGATCCCCCTTAGAAAACAAAGAAGGTCTCTCTGGTTTAAGGCATATTGAGAGCCAGTGCGGTGTAGCAGTTAGAGTGTTGGGTTGGGATTTGGGAGACCCAAGTTCAAGTCCCCCACTCAGCCATGAAGTTCACTGGGTGACTTTGGGCCAGTCACTGTCTCTCAGTCTAAGCTACCTCACAGGGTTGTTTTGAGGATACAATGGAGAGGAGGAGGAAGAAGAGGAGGGGGAGGAGGAGGAGGACCATGAGCTACTTTGGGTTCCTTGCAAGAAGGAAAAAAGGTAGGATATAAATGTAATCATAAATTAAAGATATAATTTAAATTAATATTTCTGCAGACATATTCCCATCCCAAGGCTGTCCATGGCTTGGGGGTATGTCTGTAGAAGGGAAGCCAGCCCAACATGCATAGGGTTATCCCTATGAGCTGGAACCCTGTGTAATGTAATGCCTCCCTACAAAAATGTAGGGAGGCATTTTTGTAATCAGAGTTCCAACAGCCTACATGTACTGGTTAGGCTTCCTCTCAGTAGATGTGTTCCCAGTTAATGAACAGTATGAGGACTGTCAGGCAACAGAACAGTGGGGATGGGGCCAACATGCAAGGCCCTGCTCTCTCTCTCTCTCTCTCTCCCTCTCTCGCTCGCTCGCTCGCTCGCTCTCGCTCTTGCTCTTGCTCTCCAATGCAATGTTAATCTCTTGTGCTATGGGCTACTGCAATTGCATTTTCACAGGGTTCTGCAGCAAATTCCAGATCTGTGTATGAACCACACATTTTCCTCATGCATGTCTTACATGTTTAGGTGTACACTTGAAAAATGGTCATTATTGACAGACACCTAAACAACGCAATGTTGGGAGAGAGACCCTCGGCATCTCATCTCAGAAGAGAGAGGCACCTAGTGTCGATTAAAGGCAAGGTCTTGTGGAATTCCAGCGTCCAGGTTTGCATCAACCCATCAGAAAATCTTTGAAGTGAATGTTCACAAGCGATGTATTTCCCTTTAAAACTAACTATCAAAGTTAAGTAGAGTTGTTGTTTCTTAAAAAATGGGGGAGGAAGCTAGGGTTCAATTCACAAGAGAAAAGGGGGTGTTTGGAAGAATTCTCTTGCTCATTTGCATAAAGAACCCCTTCCCCCAAAGTGGCAAATGTTTCAACAGATTTTTCTTCATAGAAAGAAAACAGCCAATTTATTTACCCAAGAGAACCCTTAACTACCAATTCTCAGTCACCCACAGGTGTCTGATTGAAATATTGATTAAGGTTTCTTTTTGCAGCCTTCTGCCAGTTTGGCAGGTGGGCTAGACATCATTTTTAAGAGCAGAAGGAATGTATGATTTGGGATGCAGGCGGGCTGGGAGGGAGGGAGGGAGGGAGGGAGCGGATCAGGTTTTAAACATAATTGTAAATGTTAAAATGGACTCTTATCAGTACTGAGCTGAAACTCCCTCCCAACTTTTGTAGAGCCCTTCACAAACCATGATAGTAGGGAGGCATTTTGGCCTAGGTTTCTATGGGGGCGGGGACAGGCTAGAGAGATTCTTAAAATCCTTAGCTTGGATGGGGAGTGCTAAGGAACCCCACTCTTTTTTAAAAAATCAATCAATCAATCACCCTTTCCCATAAATTGGGCAGTAGTTTCAACCCCGCCATTCACTCACCCCCATGAATTTGGCAAATATATATATATATATATATATATATATTCCAAAGGATCTTCTGCTCAGCTCTGATTTAAAACTCTCTAACAGGGGAAGGCAGTGTCGGGTTAGCCTAACTTTTATGACTCCCACTCTTGTTACGGAGTGAGCTGTAGCGCTGCAATACAGCTGGACGTGGTTGGTCTTGTCGTCATGGCCAGCTGGAATAATGGACACAATTCTATGTTCTCATGTTCATAACTCATAACAGAAAGGAATGTGGGAATGGAAATACACACATACATCTAACCATGGTATTTGATTGTGGCCAGTAGGGCAGTCAGTTGCTCTATTCTACAAAATAAGAGAGAATCTATTGTTACCCAATAGAGATTATGGTGTGTGTGTGTGTGTGCATGTGTGTGCATGTGTATTAAATGGTAATTTGGTGGCCTGCTGGGAAATGAATAGAAGACATAACAAATTGCCAAACCAAATCAGCCCTGTAGCCCAGCCTCATATCCTGTCTCTGACAGCAGCCAGAAGCAGATGTTTTGGGCCAAAGGCAAAAAAGCCGAATGTTACTAAGAAGCATTCAAATAACCGCCCCCTAGGGAAAGTTTCCTCTTCAGCTTCATCAGACACTGGCTAGCTTATGCCCTGAAACAGACACGATTAACTAGCTGAACGTCCATTATAGATAAACAGGTCAGAATATTGAATGTTTGCCCTCTGAGAAAGAGTCCCCCTCTGAGAAGTCATTAAAGCAATTGCTTAATAGGGAGTAAATGGACCAGAGCACATTCTTAACATGAAACAAGTGCACAGGTGCATTTGTGAAGAATGGACTTCAGTCATATATGAAGCTGCCTTAGACTAGGGATGGGCAAATATGTAAAGCTTGATTTTGTTCTGGTTCTCATTTTTCCAGTGTTAAGTTTATTCCACCCCAGTTCCACATTAGAGTGTGATGTTTGTTCAGTCTGCACAAAAATGTGTACACATTTTTTTTTAAAAAAACTGCAGTTTTGTGTGCATTTTTAAAAAAAATGTAGGCAAAGTGTGTTTCTCCCATTGAATAATGTGTTTTGTGCACCTGTTTTCCAAATATACACATTTTTGTGTGAATTTTTGAGGATGCATGTATTTTTTTTTAATGGACTGCGTTGCAAACTTTGGAAATGTATGGAGATCTCTCTCTCTCTCTCTCTCTCTCTCTCTCTCTCTCTGCATGTGTGTGGCAGGGGGACATAATTCAGGTTCATGCTTAGTTTTGTGAATGGAAGTGTGAATTTGGTAACTTCGTATTGCAACAGGAACCAAATGAAATTCTCACCCATCCCTAGCTACTAGTCTGAGTTAGGCCACTGGCCCATTTGTCCCAGTCTCATCTGCTCTGTCTGGCAGCAGCTCTCCAGAACCTTTCCAGCACCTGCTGTCCAGTATCACCTTACAGGTCCAGCTGAGAACCCCCTCCCTCCTGCTATCCACTGTCACTGCTGAGTCCATCAGAGGGAGAGGAAGCAGCAGTCAGGTGCTGCTCCATCATGCCTGCATCTGTACGAGGCCATCAGAGGGAGAGGAAGCAGCCGTCCTTCCACTGTGTCCCTGGCCTGCTGAACTTTGCAGCTAAGAATCTGACACCTGGATTTGCTTTTTTCCTCCTCCCTCTTAATCCCCTTTCCTTTTGTTTTTAGATTGCAAGCCTGCAGGCAGGGATTGTCTTAAGAAATATCTTTGTAAGCCTCCTTGGGAGCCTTTTGGCTAAAGGGCAGGGTAAAAATGCTATAGATAAGCAAACAAACTGGAGATGCCAGGGACTGAACATGGGGACTTCCTGTATGTAAAACCTGCACCCTACTGCTGAGTTAGGCCCCTCTTTGTGCCACCTTTCTCTCAGAGCCCATGTCCCTTTCAAGTGGCCAAGGGAACATGCTGAAAACATTGTCCTACTAGGACAGTGATGGCAAACCTTTTTGAGCCCGAGTGCCCAAACTGCAACACAAAAGCAGCTTATTTATTTCAAAGTGCCAACACTGCAATTAAACCTGAATACTGGGGTTTTAGTTTAGTAAAAACAACTCATACAGTTGTCTGAACTAATTAACATCTTTTGTCTTAAAAGAAAAACACAATAACAGGGCTTTCAATGATACAAACAGTTTTTTATTGAAAAAAACATCAACTCAAAATTTTAAAATAGTACTACATTGTACACATAGCCTGAAGGTAATTTAGATACATTTGGGGGGAAAGGGGAGGGATTGTGAAGAAGCCAGGGAGAATGTGAGGAAAGGAGGAGACCTCAAGCGTTTGGGGGAAAGAGGGGGGGATTGTGAAGAAGCCAGGGAGAATGTGGGGAAAGGAGGAGGAGGTGCTGGCTAGGAGGGAATGAGGCGGCTGGGGGGCAAGAATGAGGCGGCTGCATGGCGGCAGGGATGTAATACGAGCCTTACCTGGGCTCCTCCGATCGTTCCTGCGGCGGCGGCGGCCCGATCTCACTCTTCTGAGCGACACGGAGCATTCTCCACACCACTCAAGCTGCTGCTGCTGCCGCAGTCGCCCGTCGCTCTTCTGAGCGGCGTGGAGTGTTCTCCGTGCCTCTGGACCCGCCGCCGCCTCTGGACCCGCAGTCGCAGCCCATCGCGTCATGTCCTGTGTGCTGGATCCCCGCGCTCTGTTTTTGGTGGCGGGGGGGGGAACCAGGGCAACAGGGCTTAAACATCCCTGTTGCCCTGGTTCCCCCCCCACCAAAAACAGAGCGTGGGGATCCACCGCGCAGGACATGACACGACGGGCGGCGGATCTGGTGCACAGGACATGACGCGACGGGCGGCGGTGGGTCCAGCGCGGCCGGCACGGCCAGCGCAGAGACAGCAGGTCGGCCCCGCCCGCCGCATCATGGCCTGAGCCCTGGCGCGCAGCATGATGCTGCCTCACGCCGCCGCTGGTGACCTATGGCTAGTGGTGACCTATGGCTCGTGTGTCAGCAGAGTGGTCCACACGTGCCACCTGTGGCACGCGTGCCATAGGTCCGCCATCACTGTACTAGGAAATCAGTTTCAGCCCATCACTTCCAGCCCAGACACATTTACATCTGATCTGGCTAGATGGTCAGACTTGGAGTGTCCCTCCAGCATAACATAATAAATCCCTCCAAGTATAACTAGGAACACTTCCAGAAATGTCCCCTTCCAAATCTCTCCAGATTTTGGAGTTCAAAGAGGAGGAGACAAACATTGCTGGTCTCTCAGCTGAGCCAATGGAGTTTGCTTTGCTTCCTGTCTCTCCCTCTTCCACCAGTAGTTTCAAAATGTTCATCTCAATCCACCCAGAAGTTTATTTCTATTACAATCTGGTTGTTTGTTTCAACCACAGTCTACCCAGACACTATGCTCAACATCTGGGGCCTTCCTCCGACTGCCACCTTTGAGAGAGGCTCAGTCGGTGGCAACAAGGAATTATGGAAGAAGGTCACCACTGAGGCCCACCTGATGCCAATTTTGGTGCCAGATTAAGACTGCCCTCTATGCCAAGGCATTTAACAACTCTAAATAGCACATAGGTGTGTGTGTGTGTGTGTGTGTGTGGGGTGTTATGTCAGCTGCAGACTTAGTTGTATTAACTTGTTTTAGTTACTTAAGTTATTTTAAATTCAGTTTTTAAATTCAGTTTTTAAACTTCTGCAATGAAATTTTATGCTGTTTTTATACTTATGTGTATTTTATACTGTATTTTATCATATTTTATCAATTGTTGTAAACCACCCAGAGAACTTTGGCTATGGGGTGGTATAGAAATAAAATTAATAAATCACTACTACTACTACTACTACCACTACTACTACTAAGTACCAAATAGTTGTCAGCTTTTGCCAATATGGCCCTACGACTGGAAGTTTCAGATTTTCCAGAGCAAGCTCCATTTCCAGCAACCCAGCCATCCAGCTGCTCTTGTTTTCAAAGGATCAGCAAAGAATCAGGTGCTCTCTAACATCGGCAGGGGGAAGAGACTCATTACTTTGCTTAGCTGAGACTCCAGTTTAATTAGTACCATCAGCATGCATTACGGAACAAAAGGTGAAGGACCATTTGTTTAGTGGAGTCCCATTAGACCAGCCTTCCACTTCCTTATGCATTGCTGTAAATATTTAAGCGGTGGCCTTCTCTCTTCGTATCTCTTTGCACTGCATGAAGCTCAGCAACATAGTGTGTGTTTCCCACTGTGTCAAAGTGTAGCTTGGGGTGGGAGTATCTATGTTCAACTCCCGCAATTCCCCCATTACTTGTAGTATTATGGGAATTTTGCTGACTCCTGTGAGTGATGCGAAATAGTAATTAGTGGCAGAGTTGCCAATTGAGATCCCGCCAACCCCAAAATATATGTTAGCAGCCTGTTCGATATTGCAGTGCCTGTTGGCTACTATTGTGCAAAACTAACAGAACACATTTTGCTAAGAGCTGCGTGGCGGTAAAGCAGGCTGCCTAGGAAAACCACCCACCACCACGACACAGCAAGAGAGATGCGTTTTGCAACTTTACCAATTTAAAGTCGCATTTCTTCCTGAAGTGGGTAGGAGTCAATAACTTCCTATAGGTAAAAGGAGCTAATTGATTTTGCTGCTGTCTGTGATCCAAAGTAAACTGTAGGAAGCTGATTGCTTACTAGCCCAGCTTTGTACAGGACATGAAGCTGAGTGCTGCAAAATATAGATGGGCTGTTTGTCCTGCATATTTGTATTGGAGCAGATAGCTTTTTGTGACAAATAGCTTTCTGCTCAGAAAGAAGGGATGAAGGGAAGACTTTCAGTCCTAATAACATTGACTGCTCCTAGTTGAGGTTGCATGGACATTATGTTCAGAAACTCACACACACACCCAACACACACACTGGCAGTGGGCTAGGGATGGGGGAGAAATTAGTTTAGTTCTCATTCAATGCGAAGATACCTAATTCTGCATGTTCAAACCACCTTTGGAAAGTATGCATGAAAAATTCATACATTTGAAAAATGCACACAAATACACTTTAATCAATGGGAGAAGAATGCATACATTTGAAAGATGTGCACAATCAATGTTACTTTTGGAAAAAATACATATGAAAATATCCACAGATTTTCATGTAAAAAGTAGAAAAACAAACAAACAAACAAACAACAACAAAGTTTTAAAGTTTGCTTTAAAAACAACAATACAAAGCTGTGATGTTGAACTCAGCTTCCATTGCCAAATTCAGAGCTGGTAAGGCACAATTCTAGAATCTCCAGAATACACACAGCCCCACTCCTAGGATGTCTGTTAAATGTTGAATGACTAGAGGAAATTCACACATCACAAATAAATAACCATTCATATTGTTTTAGTGAACCATACCAAGTTCCTGTGTGCTTTTCCAACAGTGGTCAACTAGGTGTCCCTGGAAGCTCATAGGCCACCATGAAGCTACCATGTAGCTATTGTAGCTACAGAAAAGGGAGGTTTGCCCTGGTTGCTACTGGTTTGCCCTGGTTTGCTACTGGCTGCTTTAGCTTGCTGCAAGCCAGGCAATTGCACTGACTGGCTGAGGACTGGGCTTTGATGTATGGTACTGCTCAAAAAACATGGGTTGGGGAGTGTGGTATTGCCAGGGCTGGCACTACCATTAGGCAGAGTGAGACTTCTTTCTCAGGCAGCAGAATCTCAGGGGCAGGCAGCAGACGATGTGTGTAACATGTGGCATGTTCTGCGCTCCCTAAGCTAGTCTGCTGCTCTCCTGTGTGGTGGAGGGTTCTGTACCATCACCAGTGCTGAAGTAAGATTCAGCAGCCAGTCTGGTTGGCTTTGTACATGGAATGGAGGCCCCATCTTGTCCTCTGCCTCAGGAAGCTAAATGTCTTGGTCCAGCCTGGGGTATTATGGAGCAAGTGTGAGTGGAGTCAGAGAGGCCATGGACTGTGTTGAAGTTCACATATTGATTTGGTCATGCAGATTACTCACTGCAGGCTTCTAAACCCAGGAAGCTGTCATGTTGTCTGGACTTGATCCCCCCCTTTGGTCAGGGGAGGACTCTGAGGTGGAGTAGGCATCATCCAGTGGGCCACCAGCTGATAGCCTGGGACCTTCCAGGCCAGAGCTCCTTGGCTTACCAGACTCTTTGGACTCAGAGGGAACTGCCAATGCACACCACATCCCCCATGTCATGTCAGAGGAGACATACAATCAGATGCACATCACCTTAGAGAAGGTGGCGTTAACAGCCAGCTTTCATAAAACCTCAGAAGACCTCTGCATGTTGCTCAGACAACAGCTCTTCCTGAGTGATTTCCAACCAGCATAGATATATCCAGGGTCCTGTCAGACCCTGCCTGGTGTGACCTTACCTTGCCATCCTACATAGCCAAACTTGACTCTCCCCCAGACTTCTAACAGGTGCAACTGCTGAAGGTTGGCTCCCCTGGGAACCTTGAGCAAAGCAAGATGGAACAGAAACTATGGCCAAGCTTTTGGTCCATCCAGCTCAGCATCGTCTATTGAGTGGCAGCATCTCTCCAGGGTCTCAGGGAGAGGTCTTAACCATCACCCACTACTTTATTCTTTTAACTGGAAATGTCAGGGATCGAACCTGGGACCTGATGCATGTTAAGCAGGCACTGTACCGCTGAGCTACAGCCCAGAGGGCCCTTCCTAAAAATCCTTTGACATATTTTCTCACATTCCATACTCCAGCTTGTTAGAAAACAAAACAAAACAAAGCTTTACAAACAAATGGAATAATCAAATTGCTCATCTATTTGCTTATACATCAGTTTTTCTCTCTCTCAGCAAAGAGTCCTGGTAATTGACACAACAGTCGGACATTAAAATGCAAGACAGGGAGCGGTGCCTCCCCGTTGGTCCTTTTGATTCTGTCCCAGTATAGATGAGCTGCTGCAGCACAACACTTTCATTAAAGGGGAACAGCAGTGGCCGCAGAGGCAATGGCAACAAGCGAGCCCTTTCCTTGACTTTAAAGGGGCCACCTGTTTGCATCACAGGGGATTGTGTAGACTTTTTGGAGTCACTGCAGCTGTCTGTGAATGATCGATGAAAACAAACAAAAACAAACAAACAAAGAGGCATTGTAGAGCCAGAAGAGGATGCAAGGATACCCTCCAATGTTTCAAAGATGAAAAAGAGGAACACACTTATGTGCATGTAACACCAAGGATCACTCCCTATACCCCCACTTCCAATTTGCGCATTGCCGAAGGCCCTTCCTTCTCCCATGCCTGCTGTGCTGTATATTGTAACAGATTATCCTGCACTGTCAAAGATGTGTGCTGGTAAACTGAATATCACACGTTCCTGTAAAACAACAACACTGCTGAAGACTGTTTAATAGGATCCGGTCTAATAATAGCAGCAGCTCATTCTCCAGGTGTGGATCCTCATGTAGCTAAAATGGCACCATCCACGACCGACAAGAGGGAGGCATCATGCAGGGCTGAGGGAATCCCAAGGTTTGCAGAAGTACAAAAAATCTATAAGGGAAAAAAATAAGGTTCTGCCCCCCCCCCCCTCCCAAAAATAAATAAATAACCAACCCAGCCCAATGAGTACTAAGCATGTTCAGTAACCATAGAATGGTGACAGAGGGTGTGTGTGTGTGTGTGTGTGTGTGTGTGTGTGTACACATAAAACTGGGGCTGCTATATCCTGCAAAGGAGCACACCACAGGGCAACATTGAGCTCATCCCTAAATTATTTTTTCAGATATAGCACTTCTCTAAGTTCTGCAATGCATTTAGAAATGCACATTTTAGTATCAAAGACATGTAGAATTGCAAACATTTCTATAAAATGCATTTATAAGTGTGTTGTTGGTAAGAAAACGCATTCAACAATACTTATTCAATTAATATATTATCTACATTTTATGTGTGTGTGTGTTTTTAAAATCTGCACATGTATGTGGAAATGGAATGAAATGGAGTTATGAATGCACACATGCAAAACTGACACAGGCCAGAAATAAACTGACCTGTCTATTACTAACACTAGTTCAGGGGTGGGCAGATTTCAGGCTTGTTGGATCTACTTTGTTTGTTTGTTTGTTTCACTAGAACACCAAGATCTACCAATCAGAGCCAGGTGCAAAAGATATAGACTTAGAATTAAAGAATGGGGTGTCTCTGAGCATATTCTGAGCCTAAGGGCACAATCCTATGATCCTCTGACCTTGTCTGGAGGAACATAGGACAGGCATAGATGGTGCTGCGACCTTGGAAATCCTTTCCGAGGTCACAGTGCCTCTGAAAGTCCGCCCCCCACCTTCGTACCAGTGCGGTTCTTTCCACGCTGGAGGAAAACAGAACACAGAAGACCATGCTCAGTTCTCCTTGGGGGGCATTCCTGGTGGCAGGGAGGGGAGGGGCAAGGTGTTGCCAACTTGCCATCTTATGAAGAATCCAGGTGGTGCCTCAGCCTCTCCTCAGGAGGAGGGGAGAAATATCTAGATGGCCAAAACTGGCCATTTAGATGTTTTTCAGGGTGAGGGGAGTGTGGAGGATATCCTATCCTCCACGCTCCTCCCGCCCTGCATAGGATGCCCGCCGTAATCCTCTGGGTTTGGAGAGTTGCGGGCACCCTCATAGGATTGTGTTGCCTGAATTTCTTCTCAGTAGCAGTACTGATCTGAGTCCACAGTCCTTTCACACAAATGTCCAATCCTGGTTACCCCAGGCTTCCTTCATTTCAGCAGTATACTGTGAGGTGGGAGAGTCATTTTATTTTTGCAAATGTTAAACCATTGCGACTCAGAAACCTTAATTGATCTACTGCAAATGCTCCAGAGATCTAGCTGAGGGTCCAGATCTACCTTCTGCCCATTCCTTAGGGTGGCTTGTTGTCCTACTTTACAGAAGACAGTCCTCTATTTCGGAGAGCTGGCAGAGGACAGTCCTCTGTTTGAAGGTGTCAACTCTTTGAAGAGGTGTCCAGTTCAAGTCTAGTTTAAAGTCAAAGAACCTTAAGAAGGGAGAGCAACAGGGGCTTTGAAGTTGCCCATCAACCTTGGACAGCAGATGGAGCAGTCACACAGGTCACACCACTCTTCTTCATTGCTATTTAAATTAGTTATTATTTCTAAATGTATGCCTAAATATACAAATTAGCATATGCAAATGTTATGCAAGTTAGTGTCCTCTTTTGTCCTCATTATCTGTTGACACATTTCCTCTTTTGTGACAATGTGTAAGTGGCCACACTACTGCCCCTGGCACTAGGAGATATTCTGCCATCTGTACTGGCTTGCTCACTTCTGGTAGACTCTAAATGCAGTTTGGATAGTTCAGAAATCTGCAGCTTATTATTAGCTGTCCTCCACCTCAATTAATTAAGTCTCTCTTCTGTTGTACTCATGTCCTGCTTGTGGGTTTCCTGTGGGCAGCTGGTTGGCCACTGTGTGAACAGAATGCTGGACTAGCTGGACCCTTGGTCTGATCCAGCAGGGCTCTTCTTATGTTCTTATGTGTGTGTGTTTTTCCTAGAGAGGAGCTTTATTTCATTTATCTGGGAAAACAAATGTTCCCTCATCTCTCCTTTCACCTTCATTTGAAAGATCTGAAGAGTGTGTGTGGAGGGTTAGGCTAATCTTTGCCAAAAAGATCTGAAAACTATTTTCAGAGGTGTGGCTATCTGGCTGAGTCTCATCACAGACCAAATGCGCCCTCCATATTGGTCTTGCAGACAGAAACAAATGAGACAGAGGCCTCCTCTGTCAGTGACTGAAGGGAAGGCCTACGACTTTGAACCAATTTGAGCTGTCTCACTGCTCTAAGTACAGGTCTGCCAGCGTTGGGGAGCAAATCCGCGTCACTCCAATGTCTGGCTCTTGATGATTGGGTAGTTAAAAATACCCACCCTTCCCATTTTATTGGCAAGTGCCAATCTTCTTCTGGAAAATGACAGCGTTCTCGATGCTAAGAAGCCCCACAAGGTTGTCATGCTGTTGAAGGCTGCATTGTTTACAGGCTGTTCTGACAGCAATTATTTTAAAGTGGGGATAAAACGGCCACTCTCCGTGGTCTGCAATATATTTACCATCTTCTTGTCCTTCTCTTTACCTCCCACTCTGCTCAGGAAGGAAGCTTTGGTTCAGAAAGGGAAATGGTTGACTAAACTTAGAATAGGACATCACAGATCTTCAGCAGCCTAGCAATCTATGCCCACCCCCCACCCCCAGTGTGGCTTTTCTCCTTTGTAATAACTCAAGGTTGAGAAAAAATAGTGTGTGTGTGTGTGTGTGTGCACATGATTCTTCTTTGCAGTGCTGTTTGGTTGCTTTGAAGATTTTTGTACACACACAGAGCCAGAGAAAGAGATAGTGAGAGAAAGAGGCGAGGACTGTTATTCTTACTACTGAGGTACCCATCCATTTGCTCTAGGCCAGTGTTGCTGGCTGGGGCATGCTGGGAGTTGTAGGTCCAAAACATCTGGGGACCACCCAAGGTTGGAGAACACTGCTCTAGGCACACTCTATCTTCAAAACTGCAAAGGGAGAGAGGCTGGGCTGTGTCGTGTCAAGCTGAAGACAGACTCTCCTTCTCTTGACATAGCCTCTTCTGTCTGTGCATGACCACGGTGGCAAGCCAGGCATGAAGAGAGATGGAGGTTGAGCAGCACTTGGAAGAAAACATATCTGCCATTTCCCCGTAGTTGTATTCGTTAGAGCTGCCTTTCCTCAAAGGAGCTAAATGGGGCAAATAGAAAATTATCAGCAGGCTTGGCCTGCTCCTGATTTGGATGGAGGCAATGTGTTCCTATGAGCTGCATGCATGGAGACACCTTGCCCCCCACAACTGTCACTCTGCACGTTCCACAGAGGGCAGGAAAGTGCACTGCATAATCTGCAGTGGGAGCCTAGGATGGCGCAAGATGGAAGCTAAGAGCAAGCTCAGAGATATAGATAGGTAGATAGACAGACAGACAGACAGACAGATCTATCAGGGGTTCAGAACCTTAGGCCGGGTGGTGGTGAAATATGGCTCTCCTGGAGTCCCAATATGGCCCTCTGGCCACACACCCTTTCCCCTGACCCAGCCCTGATCATCTGATGGTTTCCTCACTTTTGTGCATTTTTTGTGCATGACAGATTTGTCCATCCAGGCCCAGGGGCTATGAGTGCTTTACCATTAAATGTCTGGGTTTGAATCTTTGTGTGCTCAACCATGTTTGTTGTGTTGAATTAGGGTTGCCACTCCCCCCCCCCCAAGACAGTCTCTTAATCTGTAATAGCTGTATGGCAGACAGGTATAACACAGTCCTACCCCTTGCTGGGAATGACTGTACCTATTGAAAGTGGCTGGTGCAGATGGGTAAGAATATCATTTCCTTTCATCTTTGATAGGAATTTCCAAAATTTCGGAAGATCCTCATATTCGGAAATGGCCTTGGTCGCCTTGGTGGATGATATGAGGAGGGCTTTGGACAGGGGCGAATGCTCTTTTCTAGTCCTCCTTGATCTCTCAGTGGCTTTTGATATAATTGACCACGGTATCCTCCTGGACCACCTGGAGCGGTTGGGCATGGGAGGCACTGTATTGCTGTGGTTCCTGTCCTTCCTCTCTCGAAGGTACCAGAGGGTGGTTCTCGGGGAGGAGGCCTCGGACCCTCAGCCGCTCACTTGTGGGGTGCCACAGGGTTCCATCCTCTCACCGATGTTATTCAACATCTACCTAAAGCTATCATCAGGAGGGTTGGGGTGTGGTGTCATCAGTATGCGGATGACACGCAGCTCTACCTCTCTTTCAAGTCCTCACCAAGGTTGGCCATTGAGACCCTGTCCAAGTGCCTGGAATCAGTGGGTGGCTGGATGGGAAGGAACATGCTGAGGCTGAACCCTGACAAGACCGAGGTACTTCTGGTGGGAGACAAGGGGAGGTTAGGGGATATTGACCTGGTGCTGAATGGGGTACATCTACCCTTGAAAGACCAGGTCCATAGCTTGTGAGTCATTCTAGGCTCCCAGCTGTCCATGGAGGCTCAAGTGTCAGCTGTGAGCTGGGCGGCGCTGTATCAACTCCATCTGATACGGCAGCTGCGCCCCTATCTTCCTAATCATCTGGTCCCATCAGTGGTTCATGCCTTGGTCTCCTCTCTCGCCTAGACTACTGTAATGCGCTCTACATGGGGTTACCCTGGAAGATGGTTTGGAAGCTACAGCTGGTACAGAACGCGGCAGCTCACCTGGTTAAAGGCAGCCGCCGGCGAGATCACATCACTCCGGTGCTCAAAGAGTTGCACTGGCTACCAGTTGCTTGCCGAGCCGAATTCAAGGTGTTGGTTTTGACCTTTAAAACCCTATATGGCTCCGGTCCAGCTTATCTCAAGGAGCGCCTCTAGCAACATCAAGAAGGCAGCTCAACAAGGTCTGCCATGGACGGCCTTCTCCTTGTCCCATCAGCCAGAACAGCTAGACTGGTGGGGACTAGGAAGAGGGCTTTCTCTGAGGTGGCCCCCAAGTTATGGAACTCCCTCCCCAGTGACCTTTGCCATGCCCCCTCCCTGAGGAACTTCTGCCGGGCTTTAAAAACATGGCTTTTCAGGCGGGAATATGGGGTGGGTTAGGATTTTTTTTAAAAAAAACCTCTTACATTGTTTTAATTGTGTTTTAATTGTGTGTTAATTGTGTTTTAATTGTGTGTTAATTGTATTTTATTGTATTTTATCCTGATTGTACATCGCCCAGGGTGGCCGGGTGATCGGCCAGATGGGCGATTTAAAAATATAATAAATAAATAAATAAATTTAGGAGAGAAAGCACATGAGTTTTGTTTTGTTTTGTTTGTTTAAAGTTTGGATTCAGGAGCATGCAAGACTGACAGATTCACCAATCCCTGTGGACACATGGGTGAGCAGCACACACCCTGCCTTGATTCTGGCCAATCCAGAACATTACTTTGGGGCAGGGGGGATGCATCTGTGGGTGCTTCAAGTCCCCAGCAGCATTTTTTTCTCCATTGCTGTCACTGGGACTGGGTCTACACACCTCCAAATCCCCAGCAGGAAACTTCACACAATTTTCACCATGGAGTAGGTCCCTGGAGGTGGAGGATGCTATTTTGTTTGAGTGAACCTCAAAAAGCTCCAGACCCCCCTTTTGGGGTGAATGGGAGGGCAATCACCCATCCCTGGTTGTAAAGTGCTTGGACCTGAGTTAGACCACATGATCTTTTGTTCCCATATAACTTTAGGGCTGCTGCCATGTGTGAGCTCTAGGGCTGCAGTACGCTCACCCATCTTCCTTTTTTAAACCAGGTTACAGAAGGCTGTTTATTTTTGCACAGATGAAGAAGAGGCATTAAAAAGGAAAGGCAAAGCCTCAGCGCTTGATCCTTGAGGGGGTTTCAAAGTGTGCAGACTTCACTGCATTTTAGAAACCTCGTTCCTATCAGGCTGTGCGGTCTGGCAGCAGGGGCAGCCACAGAGGGGCTGACCTAAGAAACAGAAATGGGAAAAAAGTACTCGGTTGCAAAGGCAGCCTGTCCTTAATAATGCGATTTGAGAGAGTCCCAGGCAACAACCACCGCATCTTAAGCAATCAAGGGCAAAGTGGGACTTCTTTTGCAGGGCTAAATTGAGCGATTAGGTGAGCAAAATGAACCTTCCGTACACGTGCCGCCTGAAAGGAGTTGGCAATAGTGTTGTGTATGTTCTGTGCCAAGCCTCTAGGGGGCTCCTGCTGTCTCTGTGTGCATCAGGGCAGCTGTTTCCCTTTTCCATGGCATAGCTCTTTCCCTTATCACTTATTCCACAATTACAGTCCATTTGTGCCCTGCATCTCTCTTGCTTTTCTTTCTCCCATTTAAGATTTTAATAGGGACTGCGTTCACATGGGCAAAGGCCGAAAGCCTTTGACAATTTCATTGGGGTTGTCTGGAAGCAAATGCCTTACTTGTAGAAATGGGCTGCAAATTGTTTCAAATCAGAAATGGATTCCACATTACAAATAGCATCTGCAAAGGCCTGATAGAGAGCTTTTTATTTATTGATTGGAGGTTCTACATTGGGTTGTATCTCTTGTATGGTTTATAAGTCATAAAAGATTTCTTAAAATACATTTGTAGTCTTTATTTTTCTTTAAAATGAAAACAAAACAAACACACACACACCCAAACACACAAATACTCCTGTATAGCCATGTATGAGTGCTCCTGCACATTAAAAAATGCTTATGCTTCAGCAGAATTTTGTAAATACATTATTGGGTTGCAATATATACACACTCACCAGACTTCTGTTCATCTCAATGGAACTGATTTCTGAGCAGACATGCATATGTTTTCTGTCTTACAGGGCAATCCTAAGTGGGGTCTCAGGGGAGCAACAAGGTGGAACTTCCACCTCACTCACAGCCCTACAGGCCATATCAGAAGGGGGGAGTGTTTGTGGGGGAGGAAATCCACTTTTAATAATCATCCAAAGCACATTATTATTAGTGCATGATGCATTGCAGATAAGAGGTCTGGCTAGTGGGAGGGTGCCGCCACATACCCTCCAACATTTCACAGATGAAAATAGGGACACACATGTGAATTTGTAAGAGGTATGGTTAAACAACATGAAGGTGTGATCAAGAGGGTGTGGCCAGGCAACATGAGGGTGTGGCCAAGGGTATGGCCAGGCAACCAAAGGGCATGGTCAAGTACAAAAGCTATTAGAGGAAACACACAAAGTCTTATATATTGAAATTATTACATTATTATATAATATATTATTTTATAATATTTTTAAAGTGGCTTTTGTAATTTTTTTTAACCTTACTTAAACCCTTCATTATTGATATCTGGTGTTTTTCATGGGGGCGGGGGTCAGTGCTTGCAGGGCAATATCTTTCTTTTTTGTTTAAAAATTGTCAGGATTGGCACAAATTCAACAGATGAACCTTACCCACACCCCCACACCCCCAAACATGGAGCTTCAGAGAGAAGGGGAAGTTTCTTGCATTTCCTTGTGACACTGTACCTCACCTGTTGGAGGCACAGAGTCAGCTCTGTTAGGAAATAAGATCTTTGGCAATATAAAGATAGGAATCATGTGATAAATTCCCTCATTCACCTCTCCATCAGACTTTCACCCAGCTAATCCCTTTCCTACAGCAACGCGCAGTAGAGGCAGCAGGTAGAGCATGCACACGCATGCACACGTGCACATGCACGCATGCACCCTCACCTGGCCCTCCCAGCTTAGCAGCGTCTGTTCCCTCCTTGCTTGCTGCGGCTGTTCGAGCCTAAGTAGAGGGATCTTAAACAGGCCATGGGTAAAATTACAGTGAAGCTAAAACTGCAAGCTTAGCTGAAATTTTGCCAATGGCCCCTTTAAGTAGCTTGCACTTGCAGTAGGCAGGGGAATTCGAGACTCTGCATGACAGAGTGAGAAACCATGATGGCTTAAGGGTTTTCATGATGGCGCTGGCATTTTCGGGGCAAGTGGAGGCTATGCACCACAGAAAAGGTCCATTGCCATGTTGCTGCCAGACGGGACTCTGCAGGTTTGAGGTATGGACAGCAAGACCTCTCCTGAGAATCATAGTGGTCTAACAAGTCTATATAGGGGGATACAATCTTTCAGGTCATCGTCATAGTTCTCTCCATGCAGGGAATAGCTGTACCTATTGAATTTGGGTGGTGCAGATGCGTGGGATTTCATTTCAGTCTGTTTTTGATCAGAATTTACCAAAATTTGCAAAGGTCATATTTGGGAAAGAAAGAACTTAAGGGTTTTTTTTTTTTTTTTTGTTTTTTAAATCAATTGTGGGAGAAAGTGAAACTGACAGATTCGTGCTTCTCTAGGGCCAGCAAGGGCCATCTTCATTGGGTGACTGTCATTGGACTGCTCCTTGCCTACATAGCAATGCCAGGGACTTGGAGCAAAAATAGTTGGGTTGTTCCTCTCTGTTTGAGAGAGTGAATAAAACATGTTGCTATGCTGGATAAACAGCTTGTTGTTTGAACTCCTTTTGCTGGGCCCGATTTCCAGCGTGACACATTTGATCTTTGTCGAGCAATCACACACAAATAGGTACTGGAGTCTTTGTTTATAGACCAAAACAGGTGTTAACGGGGGTGGGGGATTTACAGAGGATGATTAAGGGAAAGGCTTAGATCTGCAGCTCTGTATTCTCCATGTTTGTTAAACCAGTCCCTCTTTTCACAGATTGAACATGCTGAGGTTCAGCATACTGCTTTATAGAAATCTATGGTGCGACCACGCATAGAATACTGTGCACAGTTCTGTTCACCACATCTAAAGAGGGATATTGTGGAGTTGGAAAAGACATGCAGAAAAAGGCAACTAAGATGATCAAGGTGCTGGAGCAGCTCCCCTATGAGGAAAGGTTACAACAGCTGGGATTGTTTAGCTTAGAAAGAAAGTAAGTAAGGGGAGACACGATAGAGGTGTACAAAATTATGCATGGTGTGGAGAAAGTGGATAGCAGGACATTTTGCTCCCTCTCTCATGATAGTAGAACCTAGGATCATCCCATGAAGCTGACTGGTGGGAGATCCAGGATAGATAAAAGGAAGTACTTCTTCACACAGTGCGTAGTTAAACTATGGAATTCGCTACCACAAGGTGTAGTGATGGTCACCAATTTGGAGGGCTTTAAAAGGGGATTGGACAAATTCATGGAGGAGAAGGCTATCCATGGCTACTAGTCCTGATGGCTAGATGCTACCTCCAGTATCAGAAGCAGCATGCCCATGTACTCCAGTTTCTGGGGAACATGGGCAGGAGGGTGCTGTTGCACTCATGTCCCGCTTGTGGGTTTCCCGTGGGCAACTGGTTGGCTACTGTGTCAACAGAATGCTGAACTAGATGGACCTTGTCTAATCCAGCATGGCTCTTTTATGTTCTTATGAGGTCTGAACTCAAAGATGCTAGACAGGCAAGGAGAATTGCTTTGCTGGGTCATGTGTGATTTTATTTCCCCTATCAAGTTGCCAAATCTCTGTAGAACTCATTCCCCATTCCTATGGGCTACCAAATGCTTTTTTCCCCCTTCCCCACCTTTTTTTCTGGCCTGGCTGGCCTGGAAGACCTTCTGTGCAACTTGATATTTTCCCTCTGGATCGCACATGCTTCTCCACCAGTGCCTGCTTTCTAAAACTATTAAACTATTAAACTATTTTGTATGCTTTTATTGTTGTTTTTATGTATAAACTATTGTGAGCCACTCAGAGAGCTCTGGCTGTGGGGCGGTATAGAAATGAAATAAATGAAATGAAATGAAATGAAAATGCCAGAGGGTGACATAGGGCAGACACTTGTTCCCTGCCCCCAAACAGAAAATGCATCACCAAAAAAAAAAAAAAAAAAGGACATAAATCTGCATAGTATTTGCATGTGCTAATTTGTATAGATGCAAATTTAGGAATAGTAATATTATTATTATAATTAAAATCAGGGGTGGGTAACAGACAGCCTGCGGCCTCCATGTGGCCAGTGCTGCTCCCAGTATTGTCCCTGCAGCCCCTGAAATTCATGGCTGTGGCAACAAAAAAACTTACTATGGAATACTACAATGGTTAAATGTAGCTTGTTTCCAAGCTAAATTTGGCCATTGTGGCATTCCGTAGCCTTGCCCACTATCATTGCGTGCACTCAGGTTTGAGTCCTTTTACAGCTAAATCATTCTTGAAATTCCATAACCCAGAATCTATGACCAAATAGTCAGGTAACCCTGCAGTTCCATTTTTTTTTTGTATTGGCATACCCTCACAATGTTTTGTTGGTGTGTGTGTGTGTGTGTGTGTGTATATATATATATATATATATATATATATATATATATATATATATTCTCATGAATAAAGCATTAAAGGAGATGATAACTCTGACATCTTTGAACAGGTTGGACTTTGCATATAAAATATTGAAGACGTCTAGTTTTCACTTTTTGTTTTCATTGCCAGCAGGGAGGTGCCTGGGATTCCACAGAGGCGAGCTCCCTTTGTGGATTTTGCTGACAACTCTGCAGAATGTTTTCTTTGCACCGACCCCCTTGGTTTTATTTTTGAAGAAGTTTGTCTTTTCCAAACTTGAGAGTGGAAAAAACAATAAAAGCCAGGGCCTTGCTGCAGAGTTTCTTTGTTTAAGATTAGCCACCCTCATTTGCTTTTTAGAAAAGAAAAGAAGAAAGAGAAAACCAGAAAGAAAACCAGTATAGCTCCTGATATCTGCAGAGGCCATTGTTCCATCAAAAACATCTGCAGTATACCAGGGGCGATGTGAAATTTCTTGAGTTATGAAGACAATCCAGCCTGGAGCTGTGCACAAATGGCCTCTCAAAATTCTCCTTCCTATTTGTGGGCAGAGGACTTTGCAGAGGACTCCTTCCTATTTGTGGGTTGGACTTTGCATATAAAATATTGAAGACGTCTAGTTTTCACTTTTGGAGGGACCATTGCTGCAAATTTATTCAGGGGAAAAGCTTGGGCTTTGTTATAAAATACAAGAAGCATTCTACTGGATCAGGTCAAAGGTCCATCTAATCCAGGGACTGAGAGCCAGTTTGCTGTAGCGGTTAGAGTGTTAGACTGGGACTTATGAGATCTGGGTTCTAGTCCCACTCAGCCATGAAGCTCACTGAGTGACTTGGGGCCAGTCCCTGACTCTCAGCCTAACCTACTTCACTGGGGGATAAAATGGATCATTGGAGTATAAAATGGAGAGGATGACAATGGAGAGGAGGAGGACCAAGTAAGCCACCTTGGTTTCCTTGCAAGAGGAAAAAAGGCAGGATATAACTGTAATAAACACCCACCCACCCCACATACACCCACGCACCAGTTTCTTGTGGTGTGGAGCTCACCATTAGCAGTGGCAGTTGTGCAAGTTTTTTTCTTTTGGGGGGAGGGGGGAGCTGCTACTGCAGCAGCAGCCCCACAAAGTAGATTACATTGGGCTGGATCAGGGGTGGGCAACCTGCAGCCCTAAGGCCATACACAGCCCTTGGCCTAATTTCAAAAGCTGTCTGCAAGTGACAAGTTTAGACTTCTGGGAAGAGCAATGTGTTATTCAGTTGGCAGCCAGGCAGCTCCCCACAATGCACTCTGGAACTATGATAGATTGTGGAGGGTGCAAAATGGTAGCCAGGCTATGAAGACAGTTGTAGCCCACCCACCCACCCACCCAAAAAGGGGGGAGGAAGAAAAAAGGAAACAATCTGTGCTATTGCCACTGCTAATGGTGAGCCCCAAACATAACAAAGTGTTGGAGGATTTCTCTTCCCCCTGGAGAAATTCGGTGAAATCCCCTGCCCCCAATTCCTCTGCCAGGAAATAGGATGAAGATTTTCAAGAGGCCATTTGCACACAACTCTGCGGCTTTATCCTGAAGGATATTTTATAGCAAGTCCTGCAAATATGTTTATAGGATTGCCTTGGATCGAACGATTAGTCTGATGATCATCCCTGTCTTCAGCTTTTGGCTTTCAAGGTGGTTGATCTGGGACTGGGAGAGATAGTAACGCTGGTGAAAGGAGATTTCAAAAGAGCAAAATATTCATCTATGAAATCTTTGCAAGCTCTTGATTGGTGACAGGCATTGATGGAGATGAATGGCTGCGAACCCTGAATACCATGGCCTTATCCATTAGTCAACCATGCTTATGTCCTATTCAAATACCCACTTAAACGGATGTGATTGTTCTTTGTGTTCATCACTGAACAATAGTTGTATTTCGAAGGGACAAGCAGCTTCCCATCATTCTATTCTTTCATTGTTCAACTGGTTCACCCAATCCTGCATCCCACTCCTTCATAATTAAGATGTAACAAGGACAACTTCTAAAAAAAAACTATCACTGGAATTGAAGTATACACTTTGTGCTGCAGTTTTCAGGTCCTTCAGTAGATTTGCATGTCCTCCTCCATAACTGATGTGCATGTTAAGGGAGGGCGGCTTAGGGATGGGTAAGAAATTTCTTGGGTTCACATTTTAATGTGAACTTCCCAAATTCACACATCCTGAGCATACACACAAACATACACAAATTCACATATCCCGAACATACACACAAACCAGCATGCAGTGATACATGCACTGCAGAGAGCCAGTGTGGCATAGTGGTGAGAGGGTTGGACTGGGACTCGGGAGATCTGGGTTCTACTCCCCGCTCTGCCATGAAGCTCATGGGGTGACTTTGGGCCAGTCATTGCCTCTCAGCCTAACCTACCTCACAGGGTTGTTGTGAGGATAAAATGGAGAGGAGGAGGAGGATTATGTAAACTGCCTTGGGTTCCTTGCAGGAAAAAAAGGTGGGGTATAAATATAATAAATAAATAAATAAATAAATAATAAATATAGAGATAGCTGCCCGTTTCTGAATTTTGCGATCCCTTTTGCAAATACAAAGATGCACACAAAAATGCATGTAGTGCAAAAAAGTTACATATGCATGGAATAACTGTACAATAGGGAAAAGTGTGCACAAAACCAAATTATGTTAGGGAATAATGCTTGTAAAAATGCATATAGAGAGAAAAGTGTGTACAAATAAGTGCATATTTAGAGCAGTGCACACAAAGATGCACACATTTAGATAACTAAGCACAAACCTACAGACACATTTTTATGCTGACTTAAAAAATCTGATGTGGAAATGGGACAGAATAATAATAATAATAATAAAAAAACAGGGAAAATGAGAAACGGCCAGAATCAGACGTGATAGATTCATCCATCCCTAGCTGTGTAACTCAATAGCTGACCACACCCTTTGCATGAGTAAGTTACTCCTTTCAGTCTGCAGCAGCCCCCATTAAATAATCTCAGGTACCAGAGCAGGGAAAGACCCCTGGAGAGCTGCAGTACAAGTTCCTGTTTTGGGCAGATCCCCCAACACAATGCTCTCTAGTGGACCCTTTCCTCAATTGGTGCCCCTCTGCCACTGGGTTTTTCTGCTGGCTATAGACCAGGGGTCTAAGAGCCAAATACAGCATTCCTGGGGTCCAAATACAGCATTCCCCAGTTGGCCACACCCCTTCCACTGTCCCGGCCCCTGACCCACTGCTCATTTATTTATTTGTTTATTACATTTATATTCCACCTTTCCCCCCGCCCTCTTGCAAGGAACCCAAGGCAGCTTACATGATCCTCCTCCTCTCCATTTTCCCCCTCACAACAACCCTGTGAGGTAGGTCAGGCTGAGAGTCAGGAACAGGCACAAAGTCACCCAGTGGGCTTCATGGCCGAGCGGGGACTAGAACCCGGATCTCCCCAAGTCCCAGTCCAATGCTAAGGCACACTGGCTCTCATTTAGACCATTTAGAACGTTTCCCAGCGTTCTCTGCTCATTCTAAGAAAGTTGAAATGCCTTTCCTGAGGCTTAGTTATTGGCACGAAGAGCTTTTAAGCTAAAATAGGCTGGTATTTGTGGGCTGCACCTTTTGCCTTAGCCCTGCCCCCCCCCACTGTGATGTGCACCCTGAGAGCTTCTCCGAAATGGACCCCCAGAAGCTACCCGGAGACGCTGGATGCCGACTGTGGCTCTGTGGCGAGTGTTCAAGCACTCGGTCCCATCTGCGCAGCCTGAAATGATGCAGCCCAGCGACAGATCTGTCACACTGAACATCTGTGTGTCTGTTTTAGGTCTGCGTCAAGACACTGCAGCCATTCTTCTAGTCGTAGCCAGCTCACCATGCTATCTAGCATAATAAGGGTCAAGGAAGCTATATGCCTTTCCCCTCACAAGGCCATTCTGAGGCTCTCCAGGGGCTCTTTAGCCAAGCCAAAAAAAAAAAGAAAAGAAAAGCGCAGCATGATTGTGAAACTCACTTGGCTCAGGCGCGATAGGGCTTGTGTCAGGGAATAGCAGGAGGGAGCAGCCTGGTTGGACGTCCCTTGGATGACACAGCAAGGCTAAGGGGGCCTGCGACTGGTACCTCTGGGAGAAAAAAGAACATTGAGAGGGGACCCGAGAGAATGCAGATTTTGGAGGGGGGGGGAAGAAATAAAGAGGGTTCCGTAGTTCTATTTAATCTGTTCCCTGAGGCACTGATCTTTGGGGATTATAAAAGACAAGCTGTTTTACTGTTTTATTTTTATTTTAAACGTTGCTCTCTTAAAACTTTCCATAGAAATGGGTGAGGGAGAGAAGGCAACTTCTAGTTTTTGACACAATTATTATTTCCTTCTTCTGCTATTACTACTTTTTTCTTTCTTTTTTTTGGTTGGTAGGTCTTTCTTTCTTTAAATTGCATCATTTCTTTTGTTTAAGAAAGCAATTTGTCAGTAAAGGGAGGAGACCAAGCCCCTCTCTCACCTTTCACCAGACGTGATGGGCACACGCAAGATTCCAAATGCAATCCTCCACACGCCCTCCCCCTCAGTTCTTCCACCCCACCCCCCACCAGTACCGCAATCCATGTATGCGTAATCCCTTTTGAAAAACAAGTGTTTAACAATAGTTTCCTGCAAAACATGACACAAGCCTTCGCTGTAACGGCAGTGTCACCAACAGAACACACAACCACCACCCCTAAAGTCATCTCTTTAATCTAATTTCCAGTGACATTAACAAGATCTGATCGTCCGACCTGCAGGTGGTTTAATGACGTTACTAAGCAACAGCACTTTTTATATATCATGCTGACTCTTTGGGGTTAATTCTGAATTTGGTACGAATGCTGCACATGCTGTGTGTGTGTGTGTACGTGTGTGTGTGTGTGTTTTATGGTGGCGTCAGGCTCTTTCTCTTTTATGGCTCTGGAAGGGAAAAGGCGTTGCTGATAGCTGCTTAGTATTTCATTACATCTGTTATTATTGTTGTTTCAATTGGCAGGGCCCGGTGTTCGTTCATGATCACACTGTTTATATACAGATTCTAGAGAATCGTAATTCCCCCCCTTTTTAAAAAAATAAATGTTAGCCCTTCAGGCTGTGAAGATCCACTTGAAAATGTGCTTCTCTCCCTGCCTCCCCCATGCTGAAGTGAATGAGGGGAAACGTAGGAGGGGGACACTTAAAGAAGTGTCCACATCTGGGAAAACTTGTTATTTAAGAGAAGGATATAAATATGAACCTCAGTTTCAACACCTCGCCCCCCAACTTTGTTGGCCAAAGTTGGCCCCACTGTAACCATCTAAAAGATAAGGCTCTGTGACCCTTGTAATTTGAGCACTGCTGACACTTCTCTCTTCATCCCCACACAGACCCCAAATTTCGTGGCCCCAGCAAAGCTGCCGCTCTTGGGGGGGCCATGCGTCCTGCTTTACAGAGGACAGTCTTCTATTTGAAGGTGTCCTCCATTTCATGGTCTGTCCAGCCCAAGTCCAGTTAAACGATAAAGAACCATAAAGAGGGAGAGCAACGGCCTTGAAGTTGCCCATCAGCAGTGAGCAGCTGGACAGCAGACTGAGCAAGACCCACAGGTCACCTGGGCGCAGTCTTCCCTTCCAAGGTGAGACGTATTGCAGTTCTGTTTTTAGAACTGTGCGCACAGAAAAGTGCGCACAAAAATGCATATATTCATGAAAATAACATCCATAAATGCATCCAATGTAAAAAAAACAACAACACACATATATTAGGCTAAGCAACATGCAAACATGCATGTGCACATGTGCAAGAGAAATGTACAAAAATGGGGGAAGATGGGGGAAGAAATCAGTTAAGGACGGGGGGGAAATTCATTCAGTCTGTACCTAATTTCACACTTTTTGAATGAATACACAAAAACCGGAACTCAGTTTCAGTTATCCTTTGCAAAACAATCACACATCTCCAAATTTTGCAATGGAATTCCCCAGCCAAAATTGCATACAACAATATTTATATTCAGAAAAGTGCGCACAAAAATGCATATATTCATGAAAATAACATCCATAAATGCATCCAATGTAAAAAAAAAAACAACACACATATATTAGGCTAAGCAACATGCAAAAATGCATGTGCACATGTGCAAGAGAAATGTACAAAAATGCACACAGATTTTCATGCACATAAAAAAAGATCTCACAATGAATTGACTTTCATGATGAACTGAATTTAAGATTGGAAAAATTCTCTAGGTTCAGGCTGAACCAAATGTAATATTGGAAAAATGAAAAAATCAAGAGAAACCAAAATTGACAGATTTGTCTATCCCCGGTTATACTAATTATTTCTAAATTTGCATCTACATGTACAAATCAGTATATGCAAGTTCTATGCAAATCTGTATCCTGTTTGGGTGATGCATTCTCTCTTTTTTGGCAATGAGCATGTGGCCATGCTATGCTTTTTTCAGCTAATACAAGATGTGCTGGCAGATGTAGGATTCACCCTTAGGGATGGGAGACCTGCCCTGCACTCAACTCGCAGTGTGCAAGCCGAGCGCTCCTGCCGTGCAAGCCGAACATGAGCGCCAGCATCCCATTCCACCTCAGCTCAGTCAGTCAGGCTGGACAGCCGGGCTTCAGGTCTGGACATAGGATGGAGACGGCCTTGGTCGCCTTGGTGGATGATATGAGGAGGGCTTTGGATAGGGGCGAATGCTCCTTTCTAGTCCTCCTCAATCTCTCAGCGGCTTTTGATACCGTTGACCACGGTATCCTCCTGGACCGCCTGGAGGGGTTGGGCTTGGGAGGCACTGTATTGCAGTGGTTCCGGTCCTTCCTCTCTGGAAGGTACCAGAGGGTAGTTCTCGGGGAGGAGGCTTCGGACCCTCGGCCGCTCACTTGTGGAGTGCCGCAGGGTTCCATCCTCTCCCCGATGTTATTCAACATCTACCTCAAGCTGCTGGGAGCTATCATCAGGAGGTTTGGGGTGCGGTGTCATCAGTATGCGGATGACACGCAGCTCTACCTCTGTTTCAAGTCCTCACCGAGGTTGGCCGTTGAGACCCTGTCCAAGTGCCTGGAGGCAGGGCTGGCTGGATGGGAAGGAACATGCTGAAACTGAACCCCGACAAGACCGAGGTACTTCTGGGGAGGTTAGGGGATGTTGACCTGGTGCTGAATGGGGTACATCTCCCCCTGAAGGACCAGGTCCACAGCTTGGGGGTCATTCTAGACTCCCAGCTGTCCATGGAGGCTCAGGTGGCAGCTGTGAGCCGGGCGGCGCTGTATCAACTCCATCTGATACGGCAGCTGCGCCCCTACCTTCCTAATCAACTGCTCCCATCACTGGTTCATGCCTTCGTCTCCTCTCGCCTAGACTACTGTAATGCGCTCAACGTGGGGTTACCCTTGAAGATGGTTCGGAAGCTACAGCTGGTACAGAACGCAGCGGCTCGCCTGGTTAAAGGCAGCCGCTGGCGGGATCACATCACGCCAGTGCTGAAGGATTTGTACTGGCTACCAGTTGCTTGCCGAGCTGAATTCAAGGTGTTGGTTTTGACCTTTAAAACCCTATACGGCTCCGGTCCAGTCTATCTCAAGGAGTGTCTCCAGCAACACCAATTGGGCCGCTCAACAAGATCTGCCATGGATGGCCTTCTCCTTGTCCCTTCAGCCAGAGCAGCTAGACTGGTGGGGACGAGGAAGAGGGCCTTTTCTGTGGTGGCTCCCATACTGTGGAACTCTCTCCTGAGTAACCTCCGCCATGCCCCCTCTCTGCTGAGCTTCCGTCGCTCATTAAAAACCTGGTTATTCAGGCGGGAATATGGGGTGGGTTAAGATTTTAAAATTTTTATATTGTTTTAAATGTATTTTATTGTTTTTATTCTATGTACATTGCCCAGGGTGGCCGGTTGCCTGCCAGATGGGCGATAAGTAAATAAATATAAATAAATAAATAAATAAATAATAATAATAATAATAACCGTCACATGAGCTGACAGAGCACGCTGTCTTGCTGTGGAACCAGCCTTCCCCAAGGTGACACAGCAATTATTATATGGGGCTGTGTGGTGGAATGAGACTCAGTGGGAGAGGCAGATATTCGTTGCTTTTGAAGGACCCAGTCTCTTGTGGCCTGTTCCACTACAGCATCACAAAAAGGTGTTTCTTCCACCACCACCCCTTTGTTATCCATGTTCCTATTTTGCAGAGAATATATTTGCAAACAAACAAAAATGTTAGGAAAATAGATGCTGGTGGGGAATAGCATGTTAACGTGTAAAAAGGGACTGAAAAATAACAATGGAAAAAAGACATTAAGGATTGAGGTGCCAATCTAAAACCTGTGTAATAATTATATGATTCTATGTCACCTCCTGTGACTTTATGTTGTTGGGGAACTGCCATAGCTCAGTGGTAGAACACATACTTTATGCAAAGGATCTCAAGTTTAATCTAAGGTATCTCCAGGTAGGTCTGGGAAAGACCACTCTGCATGAAACCCTGAAGTAGTGATGTGCAAATCAGAAAAACTCAATCTCATTTAGGTTTTCCAAATTCCACCTCAAAACTTGTTCAGACTCCTGCCCATATCAGATTGAGAGGTTTGGGCTCCCCCCCCCTTTTTTTGCATGACAATGCATGAATATTTTCATGTGCAATTTCCAAATGTACAGATCAATTTTACACATTTTTTTTTAATTGTGCACATTTTTCTCCCATGGAAAAAAGTGTTTGAGTGCATTTTCAAAAATACTCATTTTTTCATGTGCATTTTCCAAACGTGCATATATTTTGAATGAATTTTTTTTCCTGCTGTGGATCATATCACAAGCTCAGAAATGTACAGATTTCAAATGCATGTTGTGTTTGGGTCTGTGTTCAGTTCCAGAAGCTGCAAACTGGGGAAATTCTTTGGAAAATCTAACTGAAATGATTTTTTCTCATACATCCCTACCTTGGAGAGTCACTGCCAGTCATTTTAGACAAAATTGGGCTAGATAGCTGCTCTGGAAGCTGGAGCTAGTGCAGAATCCAGCAGTTCAACTGTTGTCGGGAGCTGCCCCTTTTCAGCATGCAACTCCTTGGCTGAAGGAAGTGGAACGGCACTGGCTCCCTATTTGCTACCGGGCCAGGTTTAAGGTTCTGGTACTAGTGTACAAAGCCCAAAACAACTTGGGACAAGGATACTTGAGAGAGTGCCTTCTCCCGTACCAACCTTCCCAGTCATTGTTCCACATGGTCCGGTGACCTGACTGGAGGAGTCCACCAGGAGAAGAGCCTTCAGTGTGATGGCTCCACTTCTGTGGAACTCCCTACCTCTGGAGGTCAGGCAGGCTCCGACACTGCATGGCTTTCGGTGCCTGCTGAAGACATCCTTGTTCCGGGAAAGCCTTCCTTGCTGACCAGCCACAGTTTTAATGATACCTTGTTTTCTATGCATTGTCTTTATCTGTTTTTATCTTTTAATTATTCACCTCTCCAAAATCTGCTAGATATACAAGTACTGTAAATAAAGTGAATAAATTGTATATTCTTCTGTACGCAAGGCTGTCTTGCTTGTTACATACCTTGTTTGCTGTTGTTCCTTTTCTATATGTAACACAGTGTGCAGTGTGGCACTGTGATGCAGGAATGGTAGCCATGCTGGGAGAACGAGGGCAAATGAGATGTGAATTGAGCTAGTTGAGAGGCAAACTGTGAATGGCATGGCAATTCAGCCACAAAAGAAGCCTGGGGGGGGGGGGAATATGTAGCTTTTGCTGCTTCTTAAATACAATTCATAAGGGAAAATGGATACTTCATCAATCTCTGTTGTGGTACAAAATAAAAATAAAGCTTTGGCTACCTGCCACAGAGCAGAGACTAGTACTCTGCAAATCACCACAAATCCTGTCAAAACTCACCAGGAATTAGGCTTCAGAAATGGGGGGGGGGAAGCAAAGGGTAGGTTTGGCCGGGCTCCTGCTGAGGACCCACATCCTCGTAGGCGCCCACTTACAAGAGCCCTATGGAATTTCCCCTACTCTTCGTCACCTGCTTGTTCATTTACCTCTACCTCTGTCCCACTGATGGTGAGATGGAGAAGCAGCAGATGCCATTGCCTGCTTGCTCACTGGCTCTCTGCATGTCAAGGGAGCAGGTGGAGGCAATGATGAGAGAGAGGATGAGGAGCAACTGGTGACTGTCATTTAATTGATTTATACCCCAGCCTTCCCTAGAAGAAGCCTTCCACAATGGTGGTGAGAAGGTACAATCACTGAGGGAAGGGGCCCATTGCGGATGTCTTGCCCAAGGGCCCTCAGAAACCTTGGGCCACCTTGGTGAGGAAGGAAGGGTGCAGAACTGTCTCTCAGTCTGATGGTTCCAGAAGTGAGCAGTGCAATCTTGCGCAGGCAAGAGGCAAGTTCCAAAGGCAAACCATGTTTTGAAAGGGAATGGGAGCTTTAGACTAGCAGGTATGGTGACAGTAGCATTGACAAAAGAGGACACATATTTGCAGAAATTGTACATATTATGTATGTATTTCTTTTATTTATATCCCACCTTTTCTTCCTGTGAGGAACCCAAGGTGGCTTACATAATCCTCTTCCTCCTCCTCTCCATTTTATCCTCTCAGTCCTGTGAGGGAAGTTAGGCTAAGGGTCAGTGACTGGCCCAAAGTCAAGCAGTGAACATCATGGCCGAGTGGGGACTAGAACCCAGATCTCCTGAGTCCCAGTCCAACACTCGAACCACTACGCCACACTGGCTCTACATATGCAGATTTATAGGTATAAATGCAAGGTTTTTTTTTTAAAAAAATAATGACTATAATTTAAATAGCAAAGCAATGCAAGACATCTCACCATAGTGGGGGGAAACTATGACTAGGTGACCTGTCTGCATGCTCAGTCAGTTTATCATGACAGATAATCTGGACATTAGATTCTCTTAACGAAAAGAGGCTAACCCCACACTACTGCAAAAGGTTTGGGATCTTTGCTGGGGTAAAATGTGTGCCATTGGGTGAAGTGCACGCTCAACCCTTTAATTCTAAACACACACACACACTGACGTCAGAAAGAACAAGTCGTTTATTGAAGGTGCAATATAGAGCAGGAACAGTGTCTTACTTCTGGTGTTATAGTAAACCCACTTACGCTATTCTCAAACACACTCTATAATTCTAAGAGAGGAAAGAGTCCCTTCTGCCCTAGTCGCCTATGGATAGAAAGGGGTGGAAGAAAGACTTCCGTATAGTCAGAGAAAGAAGTCCTGGTTACTACCTGTCTGTTGGTGGTCCCCGCAGTAGATTCCTAACCGTAGTCCCTAGTCCCTAGTCCCATGGAGGCAGGAGGTGAGCAAGAGATTTGCATGCTAGACAGCTTAGGATGACTCTCTTGACTGACTTCTATTACTAAAACCTCAGTTCTTATACCTTTCCCTGAGTTCCTTGCTACATGAGAGGGGCAAAATATTCTTTGTTTCCCTGTTGTTCTTATTAATCACTGTTAATCACCCTGCTGAGTGCCTGCCACTTTAATTCTGGAATGCTTGGATGTTCCCCTGAGGCATGTCTGGCCGTCCTCTTGTTTGTGCGAATATTGCTGAGTATGTCCTGTCCTTTGTGTAAAGCAAGACCTTTGATATGTGAATGGGTCTTATTGATAGGGGGAAGCCTTTTGTGGGCTCCCCTCACCTGATTAGCTTAAGACTCTGATGGAATCCTGACATTGGTTGGAGAGGCCATCCTTTTGCAGGGCTGTTTTTAATTTCTTTTCAGGAGACTCTCTCTCCTGTCCCTTTAGGCCATGTGTGTTAATCTGACCATTGCAAGACTTCAGCCACTGCCCATTCATGCCCTCATCTGCATCAGGAATCCAATCATGCTCTCATTTGCATCTCCTCTCTTTCATTTGGTCAGTCCAGCAAATGGCCTAGCTAGTCATTTCCCACAAACCCAAGCTTATCCAAACTGCTGCTGGGGCCTGCTGTAGTCTTCCTTGTGAGCCACAATCATAACCAGATGATATATCTACTCATAACAAGTTGTGCAGGTGCTACTAACTGCTGACGGGCATCTTCATGCTCCCTGGTCTCCCCCTTATGGTTCTTTATCTTTAAACCAGTTTTGGATTGGACAGCCCTTCGAAGAGCAGACACCTTAAAACAGAGGGCTGTCCTCTGACAGTCCTTCAAATAGAGTGCCTGTCCACTGTACTTTAGGACACATTGGCATCCTGCTGGCAGTTTCCTCTCACAGCAACACAGCTCTGCTCAGGCTGAAGGACCCAGCCTCAGAGTCTGCCTTAATGCAGCCTAGTGGGACAGTAACTTGGGGTCAGCTGACCAAGGGCTCAATCATGTGGGAAGCTTGTACAGCAGCCTAGAAATGTGGCACCCTTGAGAAGCATAGCCCAAGAGTGAGCCACAGCCTTTTCAGCACCCTACAACAGGGGTAGGCAAAAAGTAGACCTCCAGGTGTTTGGGACTGCAGCTCCAGCATTGCTTAAAATTGGCCGTGGTGGCAAGGGGTTCTAGGAGTTGAAGTCCAAAATATTTGGAGATCTACCTTCTGCCCAGTCCTGTCCTACAATGCCTTTCTGCAGTGATCTGAACAGTGCCGTGACAAAATGTAAGCAACAAATGGCTCCAGTGATCAACATATTTTTAATTAATTAATTAATTAATTAAGTCCCAACTCATTTAATGTGGTTGTGAAAAATGGCCTCAATTCTACAGCATTCCAGGTCACATTTACCATACTCACCCAAATTCCAATTAAATATCTTTTGGTAGATCATCATCAATGCTTTTATTATACATTAAAATAACATTAATCATAAACCTCTTCTGGTATTCATGTGGATGTAATGTGTAGTTCCAAGGGAATTATGGATTAAAAGGGAGAACTTAAGCTCGGAACACTCCATTCTCCATGAACATGCTGTGTTCATTATGTTAGATTTAGTGCAAACTATTTTCCTTGGTATTATTAAAAGTGAGTGATAGTGGAGTTTTCACATCGCCTTGAAAGTGATTAAAGTCAAATTTTCACCTTGAATAAAATACTGCAGCAACACATTAACAATTTTTCATCAAGCCTACAAAAGAAAATCTCTTCTCAACTGATTGGAAATAATCCTCTGAAATCTACCTGCTGTTGATTGCATTAATGCATGAAAAAATACACATGTTTGCACATCAGAGGGTTTTCTTCCTGAAAAGAGTGAATCACAGTGCAAGAGGTTGTTAAGATTTCTCCTACCAACCTGTACCTAGAGGCAGGAAAGAGTCAATGCATATCTACTTTTCAGGATAGGACTTCTGAAGGCCTTCTATTAATATTCTAGGGATCATTACTGAGATAAAAATGAGTTGCTTTATTGAACGTTACATGTCTGGCCTCATGACTGCCGGGCACTAATTAAAACTCCCCAACTTCTATGTCAGTATCTGCTGGGTGTTTGGTAAAACCTGATATGGATTCCTTAGTCATTCTGCTCTGGAGAAATCAAGGCAGGCCCATCCATGCTTAGACAGTCAGACTCTGGATCCTAAACCAGTGACCGACTTGCGGCAGCAACAGAGTCACATTTGGAGGAATCAGATTTGGCGATTTAATTCTTGTACCAGCTCAATTTCCTAATTTCCTCTGGCAATATTATTACAGAACTCCATAACATTAGCTCAGTGGTAGAGCACATTCTTGGCATGTGGAAGGCCCTGGCCTGGGTTCAGTTCCTAGCGTCTCTAGTTCAAAGGATCGCAGTCCCAGGTAGCAGGGGAAACTCTGTGAGAGTTTGGCTGGGGTTCCAAAGCTTACTTAGCAAGGGACTCCCAGTCTCACAGACGGAAACAGGAAATAACAGTAGATAATAAAGATTAAAGAGTTTATTTGTAAGACCCATTTGTACATGGGATTAAGGCAATCAATGCAGGCTTCTCTTACGCAGAAGAGATGACTTTGTTTTACTACATCATTGTAGATACAAAGTAGTCCCCCCAAGTCTAAGACCCAAGTGGTCTCAAGTGAGAAGATGTGTGAATGAAGATGAAGTGAAGTGAAGTCTGTGATGTGACAACATGTTGACTTACCCTAACTTTTGTAGGGATGTAAATGGTGGCTCGTGCGGGCGCAATTGGGATCAAACTTGGCCCCGCTAACACCCGCGCGAGGCTCGCACGGGCCTACCTGCGGGCGGGCGGCGGCTCCTCGGCTTGGCTCTCCACGGCGAGCCGTCCGCGCTGGTCCTGTCACGTCACTTCCAGCATGGCGGAAGTGACGCGACAGGACCCTGCTCCGGCGCGCTGGACCCCCCGCACTATGTTTTTGGAAGGGGGAAACCAGGGCAACCCCCCGCCAAAAACATAGAGCAGGGGTCCAGTGCGCCGGAGCAGCCAGAAGTGACGCGACAGGGGACCGAGGCTCGACTGGCGCTGGCAGCTTGACCAGCGCAGAGAACGCTCCGCGCTGCTCAGAAGATCGAGCTCGGGCGGCTGCCGCAGCGGAGAAACAAGCCGCGGAGAACTGCAAGCCCCGGACAGGTTCGTGTAATTTCCATAATAGGAAGAGCCTGTACCTATAAATAGGATATTACTCACCAATTATGTAACCTGTTGTTCACAACATGTTGTCTCCAAACTGGCTCTGACTCATAGACCCTCTTGTGACTATTAGGAGATGTTGTGTACTCCATGTCAGGTGACAATCTCGTTCTGCAACTATGAAAAACCTAACATCCTTTTGTTTTTTGTATAGGTGTAAACGGGATATTAATTTAATGTAACAGTAACAATTTTGTTGACTTTGATGCTGTTTTTTATTTATGAACTTTGACAAAAAAAATTGTAGGGATAACTTTATTTGTTAGAAATTTGAACTTTTATCAGACTATTTCTGATGTATTTTTTTGTATGACACAGTTTTATTTGCAGACTTAAAACTGTTTTTTGTTTATTGCTATTTGCCTGTAGTATAGCAATTTTGGCTTTGGTTTTTTTGAAAAAACTGTAATAGGTTTTTTACATTAATTTTAGCATTTTTTAAAACATTTAAACAGTTGTAATAGCTATTTAAGCTTTATAATAGCATAATAGTACAATATATAATACAATATATTTAGTTCAGCTTTAGTTGAACTCTAACTTTTAGATGATTGTTTTGTGTAAAATGTAATGAAACAAAGTATGGTTATAAAAATAACAAACTAGGTGTATTTTTGTTGTTTTTACTATTTAACTGGCATTTTTGTGAATTTGTAAGCTATTTGTGTTTTGAGTTGTAAAATAGTTTGAAGTGTGATGTTTCTTCTACATAACACTCAACTTTTTTTAAAGAGCTTTTTAAGCATGTTCTGTTGGGTTAACAGTTTGTTTATTTAATAGGTTTTTTTTATATTGACAGCAATATTTGGCTTTGTTGCATGCACAGTGAAGCTTAACTGCCTAATGCTTTTGTACAATGTTTAAACTGTTTTTCTATTAGCATGTGCTTGAAAATCCACAATTATTGGAGTCTCTTACTGAGCTAACATTTTTTTAATTTTTAATTACATCCATGATTTTCTTGGTTTGTTGCAGCAAGATACTGCCCTTTTGGTTGTTTTTTTTAAACTTTTATTTACAGATAGACAGTTGATCACTACCAAGCAGTTTTAATTTAAAATGAAATTTTAAACTTTGGATCAATTTATCATATTGCTTTTATCTGTACAGAAAAAAACAATAGATTATTTATTTAACAAAGTACATACAGTTTATGTCCCTGTTCTTTCTGTTTAATAAACAAACATTGATTTGCCTCTTTGTGCAAATCCCAAATTTACCTTGTCGAAAGCGGTCTGGCAAGCCGCGGTCCATTGGACCTTGTTTGGTTGGCGCTTCTTATAAAGATCAGTCAGAGGGGCTGCTAGCTGACTGAAGTGTGGCACAAACTTCTGATAGTACTCTGCAAGTCCCAGAAAAGCTTGCACTTGTTTTTTGGTTGCGGGTTGGGGCTATTTCTGAACTGACTCGATCTTAGCTTTTATGGGTTTGATGCTCCCCCCTCCGACCCGATGTCTAAGGTACTCAACCTCTCCTAGCCCTACCTGGCACTTCTTTGCTTTCACTGTCAACCCAGCATCTCGGATCTGCTGGAAGACTCGCCGGACATGTTGCAGATGCTGCTCTCAAGTGGAGCTAAAGATAGCTATGTCGTCTAGATAGGCACAGGCAAATTCTCTCAACTTGTTCAGCATTCCATTCACCAGCCTCTGAAAGGTTGCCGGACCGTTCTGGACTCTGAAGGGAAGAGTGGTGAACTGGAATAAACTTAGGTGTGTGACAAAGGCAGACTTGAGAGCAGCATCTGCGTCTAGCGGAACTTGCCAGTAGCTCTTGGTGAGGTCTAGGGTGGTAATGTACTTGGCCCTCCCTAGCTTCTCTAGCAAGACATCTATGTTGGGGATGGGGTAGGGGTCAGGGACGGTTACCTTGTTGATTTTCTGATAGTCTATACAGAACCGCACCCCCCCCATCTTTTTTGGCCACCAGGACAATCGGGGAGGACTATGGGCTAGAACTAGGAACGATCACTTTTAGGTCTAACATGGCTTTTACTTTTTCAGCAATGACTTGAGTGTGGGGTCCCACCGCCCGGTATGGCAGAGATTGCAGAGGAGGGCTGTCACTCGTTTGAATGGTGTGCTGGATGAGTGGGGTCCGCCCGGGGCGGTCTGAGAACATGGTCTTAAATTCATCCAGCACCCGCTTTATTTGCTCTTGCTGAGCTTCGGACAGGGCGGGTGACAGTGAGATTTCTTTTATTTTTTCACTATCCCCCCATTTTCTTAACAGATTTCTATTAGCGAAATCTTTATTATTATGTTTTTTCACACAGCCCAGTCTTGCACTCCGGTTTACATACAATTTTAACATATTTACATGAAACACTTTACATTTTTTAGGAGTCTCAGCAAAGAGTATTTTGTAGTTGACTGGTTTAAGTTTCTCAACTACAGTCTCTGGACCTTCTCACTTAAGACACAGCTTGTCTGTTTTGAGGGTACGCAGAACTAACACTTTACTATTTACTTCAAAAGTCTGGGCTACTGCGGTTTTATTATACAGCTCTTTTTGCCGCTGCTGGGCTGCTTTCAGATGCTGTTGGGCGGCTTTTCGAATGCTGTGGAGGGTGTCTTGTAGCTGCCGCAGAAAAGTGTGAACCGGCACGGGCGAACTGCCGGCAGCCCCCTCCCACTCCTCCCGCAACAAAGCCAAGGGCCCCTGTAGTTCTCTGCTAAACATCAGTTCATTCGGGGAAAACCCGAGGCTTTCCTGCGGAGCATCTCGGTAGGCAAAGAGGAGGTAGGGTAGGGCTTGGTCTTAAGTTCTTGGGTGACGGCTAGCGTACGCCTGGATCATTTTCTCTAAAGTCTGGTTGAAGCGTTCAACCAGTCTGTTGGTCTCGTGGTGGTAAGGCACCGAAGTTACATGGTCAACCCCCCCCCCCCCCAGGTCTCACATCTTCTGGAACAGTTTAGACATGAACTTGGTGCCGCAGTCTGACACGACCGTGCGGGGCATTCTTAAGTGGGCAAAGAGAGAGAGCAGAGTCTTAGCCAGGCTGGCTGCAGAGATGGAGGCTAGCGCAAAAGCCTCCGCGTAGTGGGTGGCAAAGTCCACTACCGTCAGTACAAACTTTTTATCTGTCTTGGTGGGCGGGTTCAGGGGACCCACTATGTCTATAGCAATCTGTTCAAAAGGGATCCCCACCACTGGAAAAGGCTGAAGGGGAGCTCTTGGGTGATCGCGATTGTGTCCCACTCGCTGGCACACATCGCAGGACTGACAGTAAGCCTTGATGTCGGAGGCGATCATGGGCCAGTAGAACTTCTCTGTGATTCGAGCTTGGGTCTGCTTCTGCCTCAGGTGTCTTCTTCATGCCACGTCGTGGGCGAGGTGCAACACGGCACGGCGGTACTGTTGGGGAACTACCAGTTGCCTTTGCTTGCGCCTCGGTGCTACTTCCCCCTTTGGCTCGAACTCTCGGTACAAAGTTCTATTGTCTCAGACAAATCTTTCGGTGGCAAGGGATACCCCGGGGTCTTGGTTGGCTAGAGCGCGACACTCTCGCAAGGACGGGTCTAGTCGCTGGGCTTCTTTGAATTGGGCTTGTGTTTCAAAGTCTTTAGCCATCTGAGCAAACCTTTCGTTCTTCGGGGGCTCCGCTATGGCCTGGTTTTCCCCGGGGTGCCCCACAGGGGATGGGGTCACCCCAGGTGGTGGAGGGGGCACGGGCTTAGGCTTTGGGACCGGTGCGGTTACGGGCGGCCCCCCTCGCCTTGCTTGTCTTTGGGTGACGACCCCCATCTTAGCTTTGGCCACCCGGAACGCGAGGTCGTTCTTGATGATGATGCCCTACTCTTTTTGGCGATGGATGATTACGTCCATCTCTCTTTTTCACCTCTGGTATTTGATCTGGACCCGGGCGATGGGGACGGTGATGTCGGGGGAGTTATAGGGTTTGATCGTACACGTACGTCTTGACAAAAGTTGGGACTTCTCTACGTGGTCCCGGGGCAGAGCCGTTACATCTGCCCCAGTGTCCCTATACCCCACCCTGGGAACATTATTGATATAGATGGACGCACAGAATTGCTTGCGGCTCTATCTCAGCTGGTCTGGGGAGGCGATGCGATACAGCAATGCACGGGGTTCAGGATGGTAGGAATCTCACTCCTGGAGATCCTCCTCGGCACTGCAATTTTCGGGGATGCTTGCATGGAGGGAGAGGACCGACCATCGCTCGTCGTCGCTGTCGTCGTCCTGAGCGGCTGCAGCACCCGCGACGCGTCTTACTTTCTTCGGCAAGGGACGGGCATCTCGGTTCTTGGGTTGGAGCTTGGGGCAATCCAACCGCAGCTGTCTCATCTCGTTACAGTGGAAGCACGCTCCAGACCGAGGGTTTTGGTTCTCCTTGGTCTGAGGGGCCTCCCCGCGCCGTCGGGGCAGGCCCTTTTCCGGCTCTGGGTTCTTCTCGGCCATGGCCACAGAACTTCCCTTGGTGGATGGGGCCGTCTGGTATAGCCCCATCTCGTCGGCCATGATCCCCGCCGCCTCACAGGTACGGGGCTTCTGATTCCTCACGACAGCGGCCAGCTCTTTTGGGATGGTGGTGAAGAACTGCTCTATGGCGATCAGCTCGACAACTTCCTTCAGGGTGGAGGCCCGGGAAGCCTCCACCCAGGACTCGCAGACGTGCATCACCTGGGCTGCCTATGCCACGTGGGTGGTCTCGGGGGAAGCCAACAGGTACAGGGAATCCTTCAATTCCATTCCCAGGAGGAATGAATCAGCATGGCAATTTGTCCCAGGAGAAGGTCAAAGGGTGGGATGGGGTGAGACTGCAACAAAGACTATGCAACCACCACCACCAGCCCTAGGAAAGGGGAGGTAAGAGCCTTCCTTTATCCATCACATTCCGATTGAGCCATGTGCAGGAGATGTTTGAAGGCTGGGCCCCAGCTAAGACTTTGCACATCATGGAGGACAAGGCTATACATGGCTACTAATCATGATGGCTGGATATTACTTCGAGTATTGCATGCAGTATGCCTCTGTCTACCAGTAGGTGGGGAACATGAGTGGAAGGGGGCCTATTGCACTCATGTCCTGTTGTGGGCTTCCCATGAGCATCTGGGCATTGTGGAACATGGTTCTCCCCAGTGAGTTGTCCCTAGTGCCAATATTGTCATCTCTTCAGTGCCAGGTTAAGAGTGGACTTTCCTCTACTCCCAACCATTTGATGGGTTTCTTAATTTAGTTGTTTTATCGGGCCCTGTATTTCATTGTTTATTGTTTTTAGCTGTTTTAAATTGTTTTAATTTTTGTTGTGTGTTTTAATCCCTATTGTAAGGTACTTTGCATATTTTTTTCTTCGAAAGGTGTCTAAGAAATTAGGAGGAGGATCTGTTTGGTCACTGTGTGAGTAGAAATGCTGGACAAGTCAGGATCGCATCGGCCTTTTAACCCAGCATGTCTCTTCTTGTGTTTTTATGTTCTTAAATGTAATTGGCAACAGTGTAAATCTAACTATGTAATAGAAAGAGAAGCAGGAACAGAAAAAGACACAGAAAAAGGCTTATGGGTGGGGGATGTTGCTATTCTGATGATGGGGGGGGGATCCAATCTCTTTAGCTGAGAATGGATTCAGGAGGAGCGGGTTAAAGGCACCCCTCCAACGCACAGTACAGGGACTGCAGTATAAACAGTGATTTTGGTACAACTGGATAATATACAGCTGCCCCATCCAGAGGAGATGAACAAACATTGGTTTTGTTTTTTTGTTTTTGCCCCCCTTTTAAATCACTGCAGTCTCACATTCTCTTTTGCTACTTCACTCTTAAACCAAGTTTTCCCATTTACAGTTTAGCAACTTTGAGGTTTGGAAAATTCTAAGTAAAACCACAAAAGGGAGAGGAGGGGAAGAGGCATCAACAGACTGAAGGGATGAACATGGAGAGAAAGAAAGAGAATGACCTTTGGTTTGGCTTCCAACGGTGCAGAGAAAATGCTAAAGCAGCCTACTTTGAAGTGGGTTTCACTCTGAGGGATTTTCTAGCAACAAATCCAAGCACTTACTAGGGATTGCATATAAATTTTCTCTCTCTGCCTGTTTAAAGCTCCAATTCTAATGATGCCCCCCCCTTTCCCATCCACCTCCAATAGCTAATGCCCTTCGGTCATTAATAATGCTTCATTCTTTACCTGCACTATTTGAACTTCATTTGTCATCTACTTACCAGCCTTTAAAAGATCTTAACCTATCTAATTTCCTACGCATTGTCTTTCATCTTCATGCCATTCTCTCCAGAAGTGAGGCACTTTAAAGTTTGACATTTAGCAAAAAATCCACATTTTCTCCTGTCTCCATTTTTTTTTCCTGAGGGAGGGGACGACAACCTGTACAACACACTGGCTGTCATTTTCCCAAGTTGCACCTTTCGTGAACTAGTGCATCTCACTGGCTAATGACTCAGGATGGCTGCAAAATGGCTGCTGGGCATTGACTGAGAAGCCATAGGATACTGGGGATTCCCCCCTCCAAGGTCAGATGCAGCGCTCCGACCTCAGAAGGGGGAGTCAGAGATCCTCCTCTTCCCCCTTATGGCCAGCATGGAAAGAGCCACACCAGCTGGCCTCTGAGGTCGGAAAAGCAACCTCAGAGAGGGGGAAAGGCAGTGTTTAAGTGGGCAGGGAGGAGAGGAGACTGGAGAGGCCAGGATATGAGCTATCCTGGACCTCTTCCAGCATCTTTCCATCCACCTCTGAAGTGCCATCTCTAGACAGGCAAAAAACCCTATCTAATGAAAAATGCAGGGTGGGAGGATGGGGAGGTGAAGATCTCCTCCACTCCTCTTCCCACCAGGCATTGGATGATCGGAAGCCTCCGAGTTTGGGGGCTTCCAATCATTGAGGGCACAATCAATAGGATTGCACCCTCAAGCATCCATCTAAAATGGTCTGCAGCCCACAGCTGTCAACCTTGGGGGGGGGGAACCAGGACTGGATTAATATGTGATAGAACTCATGACTCAGCTTGGTTCTAGTACTGATCTCAAATTCTTTGGTGAGCATGTCTACAGGAGCACCCTGCCCCTTACTTCTTCACATATGTCTGCACACTTGTGCTCCTAGTTTGCACCTGGTGCAAGCTGCTAGGCTCATGACTGATGAGATTGTATGTCTGAGATGGGACTGTGGTATTATTAATGTATTTATTTGCTTATTACATTTATATCCTGTCTTTTTTCCTCTTGCAAGAAAACCAAGATGGCTAACATGATCCTTCTCCTCTCCATTTCATCCTCACAACAACCTTATGAGGTAGGTTAGGCTGAGAGTCAGAGACTGGGCCAAATCACCCAGTGAGCTTCATGGCCGAGGGAAGACTAGAACCCAGATCTCTCGAGTCCCAGTCCAACACTCTAACCACTACATCACACTGGCTCTACCCACACTGGTATGGATGTGGGAGGGAGCATGATGTGTTACAAGTAGTGGCAGGTGAACTTACCCCAGGTTAATTTGTTATTTCCTCTGATAATAACAAACTCACCCATGTAAGTTTGGATGAGAGTTCTCCCTTAAAATGAATTCTCATTTTGCATAAATGAGCTTGCACAATATTCGAAGTGCATCTTGGGAACAGTAGTTTGGAAATGTGTAGTGCATCCTGGTGTCATGTGCCATCCTGGTATGTAAACCCTTCCTGATTTGCTCTTTTCATCTGGCTTCTCAAAGAAACACTGCACCCACCAGTATCAAGCAAAGTATATGCTTACTTACCAAATAAATAAATAAATAATAACCAAATAAATAAATATATACTCTGTATGAACGATGGCTCAAATGAAATCCAATTCACCAAAAGTAAGAGGGGTGAGTGACATCATCACAATTTACCATAAGCAAGAAAAGGGTTAATGCAACAGATTTGGTGCATGTGCTGAAATACTGTTGTTTAGATGCAGACTGCGCATGCTCAGAAGCTCGCAATCAGTTCTGAACTTAATGTTGAATTTGCAAGCAAATTGCCAGTCCAGGCTTGTTAAAAAGGTGAATATTACAAACAGGTGACATTTGACCAGCGAGCGGACTGAGTACGAAATTCGGCGTTATCACTCATGATAAGTTTGTACTGGGCACCCAAAAATGATGCATTGGTCTTGGTTGCTGTTCATGCAGAAGACTGAAAGAACTGCCTGTGTCTGTATGCGGTGGTGGCAACAAGGGATCCTTTTGCTGCAGGTGAAAGGAGTGGCAGAGCTGGTGAGCACATGTAATCTGAACTTGACCATAAACCTTCTAATCCACCAATAAGTGTACAAAACATGTACATACCTGAAGTGCCTATCAAAGGAAGCTAAATTACAAAGTACAAATGCTTTAAAGAAAAATGCACACAAGTAGGGCGGATACCCAATATCTAGTGGAATTGTTAAATAAAGGAATATATCAGAATGTACTTTAAAAAAAAAAAAGTGAGCCAACCCATGCAAACGAACATACCATCAATTGGAAATGCTCCGTAATCAAATATTTATAGCTTTCGCTCTGCAGTGTTTGAAAAATTAAATTATTAAAAGCAAATATTGTAGCAAATAGGTTCCAATCCATCTCAATAAAAGGAACATTTTGGTATCTCTGTCATATTATTACTTTTTGGCTTTCAGTCTTCTGAGATTGAAGGGAACGTTAACAAATCAGAGCTTTTGCAATGTAATTTACCCAGTGAGTAATTTCTAATTGATTCAGACTGATGGGGCTGCAAGGGTTTGATATATCGCCAAAACAAGGCACACTCTAGACCAAGTAAATTTATACAGTCGTCATCTCCAGAGGAAAAATGATTGCAATCTTTCTCTTTGGCATTTTGAGCTCCAGTAACGTACTTAACACATATGCGTTTCTACTTGTGTGATTTTCATTTTTAAAAAGTTGTAATAATTTACCATGCTGAACCTTTGGGCTTCAAACTGAGGAAAGAAGCTAAATGTTGCCACAGGGTGCTCCTTCTGCACCCCACTGAGATCACCACTGAGAATGTCAAGCAACCGAAATTGTCAACAGTTGGGCCGTAGGGATGTGCGCGGAGCTCAGTTGGGGGGGTGGAAGTCTGGAGAACTCGCCGGGCTTGACCCCCTGAGCTTTGCTGCTCACCCTACCTTTCCCCCAGCTCGACTCGCATTCTCACAAGCGGAGCCAGGGAAAGCGACTTCTGGCGCTACGTTGTTAATGTAGAAAATGGCCAAATTTGTGCAAATTACAGCCAAATTTGCGCAAATTACGGCTAAATTTGCGCAAATTTGGCCGTTTTCTAAGTAAACAACGTAGAGCCGGGGACCCAGAAGTCCGGCGAGCAGCTGGACAACAGCAGGTCTGCAGCATTTGCATGAACAGATAGAAAATGGTCGCCATCCACACCTCATAAATCTCTATGAGAGATTGGAGGCTCTTTTTTCCCTTTCCTTTCCCACTCCCCTCTTTTGCCCTGCTTTTCTTCTCACCCACTCAAAACTGGAGAAAGGTCTGCCAGAGCAATACCATGGCATCAGCCTAAAAGTGAATAATATCCTGCATTCATGACGTCTATTAAGGGGGGCCCTTTGGGGATTCTTGGATGAAAAAACTCAGAAACCATGCAAGAGAATTCTTTGAAAATGTCATCACCCCCCGTTGTCACCATGAAAATAACACACCCTCCCTGACAACTATAAACACAGCTGTGCATTTTATTATTTCAAAGATTCCAAAGCAGAGTTAACTAGTCTTCCCCCCCCTCCACTGGAACAAACATTACAAGGCACGCTGATACAATACCCTTGACTTGGCTTCATACTCCCTTGTGTGCAGTCAGTCCAGAGGTGTTTCTGCTAGGATTCTAAACTCTAGATAGATTGTGATCACAGTTAATCAAAGAACATATACTCTGGGACATAAGCTCTTATCCTCCTGGCTCTCTCTTCCATCCTTTAATCCGATTCCCATAGAAATGATACAAAACTACCCATTCAGAACATTAGCTAAAATCTAATAGAATGACACCAGAACCATTTCAGAATTATCACAAGCATACCTTGTTCATTCGTGTGTGTGTGTGTGTGTGTGTGTGTGTGTGTGTGTGTAGTTCTGTCCAATAAATTCGGCCAGAGGAATCATTTTTCCCCAAATAAACTTTCCTGGTCTCTTTCTAGCAAATACATTTTGGATGTGACAATAAGTAGGGAAAACAGGAAGCACACATGGCATGTACTTCCTGTTCTTTGCACTTGTCCAAAATAAGAACTTAGCGTCTCCCACATTAGCGTCTCCCACATTAGCGTCTTGCATTATACTTGACTTGACAGCAGACTGAGGTATGGGGAATTGGAAGCACATACTGATTGTGCTTCCTTGCTATTGTTTCCCATTTAACTTTCTAGTAGCACTTGATCAGGCAGAACAATGGAGGTCAGTCATCCTCCTCTATAGGATTTGTGCGCTCTCTCTAAACTGAAGTTGTTTCATTCATTGACATCATATAAAACACGCACAAATGTGCAGCTCTGTATGAGTGCTCCTCAGAGGGAAAATTACAAAGATCTCCTCCCACTTCCCATGCAGGCCAATGTACAAGAATGTCCCCCTTCTGTCTCCTTCAAAGCAGGCAGCTAGCCAAGCATCTTCTCCAAAGCTTGTTGTGTTCTGATCAGTTCTTTGCTATTTCGTGACTGAGCACTTCAGAATGACAGTGCTCCATGTGGGTGCATTTCACCCTCTGCTGTTTTAGCCCTGATGTTTCACATCCCCCTTCCTCACCATCAGCTCTTTCACAAACATGTCACCTTTTGCTGTGTCAGCAGCAACATAAGCGTCGGCCTCAGCATTAATCCGTCAGCTGTTACTCCATCTGGCCCATCATACATCAGCACAATGGTGCAGCTTTTTAACCTGCAGCACACCCTACCATCTTGCCTCCATTTCCTCTCCCCCTCCTTCCTTAGTTCCCTCTGGGGAAACACTCCCCCCCTTTTCTCCATGGGAGCAACAACAAAGTGAAACAAAAAAATCCAGATATTTATAAATGGATCTTCACTAGATGGGAATATATATATATATATATATATATATATATATATATATCAAACAGTCTCATCGGTTTTGCTTCAGTATAATGGACACCAGCTATCAGGATTCCTATTCTCCCAAGTGATATAGGCTGATGGATTGGGTTGTCTACATATGCACTACGGTGGTGGAAATTAGGAATGTGTGAGGAATCTGATAGTGTGGTGGAAATCCGATGGATTTTCTTGACTCGGCCCCATGGATTCCATTCTGTCAACCCCGCACTGGCACCGACTCAATCTGAGACAAGTCGAGCCAGCACGCAGACTTCCATTTTTTAAAACGGGCTGTGATTTGCACGTGTGTTTTTGTTTGTTTTTTTAATGGGAAATTCACACAAATTTGCACAAATTGTGCTAGAGATAGGAAGTTCTTGGCTCCTAATTTGCACAAATATTTTGAGTAATCTTGCAGAAGCCGCAAAAAGCAAACAAACCGGACTCTGCCCGCTTTGGCCATTTGGTCAGAAATGTGTTGAAAATCCATCGAGCTCAAATGGAACAAGTTTTCCACCTCACTCTGCCTAATAGTAACCCACTCTTGCCTACTCTGACTAGCAGTGGTTCTCCAGGGTCTAAAGCAGGCATCTTCACATCACCTGTCCCCTGATCCTTTTAATTGGAGATGCCAGGGATTGAGCCTAGAACCTTCCGCATGCAAAGCATGTGTGCTACCATTGAGCTAGGGTCTCTTCCCATAGCTGTGTCTACAGTAACAATTACTATGAGTAAATGTTTCCTAACTTGCACAGGGCTGAGAGGAAGTCCTCCTTCAGAGAAGGGAGCCTGGCTGACTCACAATCCTATGAGCCTCAATGAGCTGACAATATCTTCAGATAAAAGGCCAGCATCAGATGGCACTGGATAATGCTAAGTGAAATGAGGTATTATAATCAAGGTTGCTTCATTTTACAGTTGCTATGGACACTACCACCAACAAGTCCAAACAGTTCTTAATTTAATTAAACATTAGAGCTGGGGAAATGCAAATTAATGAGCAAGGTTACTTCAAATATTCAAAAGAGGTAAAAGACCATTGTTTACATCAATAATAAACAAAAAGTTTAACCTTGTAAAGACATGGCAAAAATTGTATAGGAGTTGATCAGTTAGAGGATTCTTCAGTGATAGGTAGTGTTATCTCTGTCATAAGCACCCTGATGGTTTTGTTGGACCACAGTAGGTGGTCCAACAAAACCACGAAGGACAATCACCTTTACTTGTTGCATGCTGGGATTTATGTTGTTGCTGAATTTTCTACAAAACAGAAGTTTCCAAATGAACTCTTTTACATATGTTCCTGCCAGCATTAAAATATGGTATTTAATGGATAATAGCTGATGTGCAACATTCAAACGGGATCTTTCTGTGCTTTAGGCTGCAATCCTACACCCACTTACCTAGGAGTGACCCTCACTGAAAGCAATGGGTCTTACTTCTGAGTAAACATGTACAGGATTGTTCTGATATTGTTTTAGCTTCTCAAATGAGACAAGATATTGTTAGAGGTGGAAGTTAATTTAACCACTGTCCGAACCCTTTCCTTGAATTTAATTGAAAATGTATACCGTATTTTGGCATCAAAATTTAACATTAGCATTCAAAATTCGACTTTGGGGGGGAAATATTGAAATGCTTCCTGTCAGCCTTACAAGTCATTTTGGGAGTTCTGTTGCAATATTAAGTGGAGGTCATGACTAGGAGCATACAACTGCTGCCCAAAGGGATTTCTTGAGCAGTAAAGGGCAATGTCTAAAATAGTTAGTCTAGAAATTGGCATGGCCATCAGAGAATCATTGAGGGCAGGGTAAATCTGAGTGCAGCTTTAATGTGCTATGAACTGCCATGACAGCTCTCAACATGTAGGCTATGATTGTGACACCAAGGTCATTATTTTAGTGAATCAGCCATTTCTCTATGCACTTCCCAGAGAGCTTGGAGAGTATTTAAAAATAAAAAAGGTGCTCCTCTGTTTCATCATATTAATGCTTTATACTTCTATTTGTAGAAGTACACAGTTGGAAGGGACTTCGGAGATCATTTAGTCCAAAGCCCTGCTTATGCAGGGAATCTGCTGCTGCAGTATCCCTGATAGGTGGCCATCCAGACTCTGTTTAAAAACCTCCAATGAAGAATCATAGAATCATTGAAAAGTAGAATTGGAAGGGGCCTACAAGGCCATCGAGTCCAACCCCCTGCTCAATGCAGGAATCCAGGTCAAAGCATCCCTGACAGATGGCCGTCCAGCTTCACCTTGAATGCCTCCAGACTGGGAGAGCCCACCACCTCCCTAGGTAGTTGGTTCCATTGTCTTATTGCTCTGACAGTCAGGAATTTTTTCCTGATGTTTAGGTGGAATCTGAGTACCTGTAACTTGAGCCCATTATTCCGTATCCTGCAAACTGGGATGATCGAGAAGAGATCCTGGCCCTCCTCTGTGTGACAACCCTTCAAGTACTGGAAGAGTGCGATCATATCTCCCCTCAGTCTCCTCTTCTGAAGGCTAAACATGGCCAGTTCTTTCAGTCTCTCCTCATAGGGCCTTGTTTCTAGTCCCTTTATCATCCTTGTTGCCCTCCTCTGAACCCTCTCCAGTTTGTCTACATCCTTCTTAAAGTGTGGTGCCCAGAACTGGACGTAGTACTCAAGATGAGGCCTAACCAGTGCTGAGTAAAGGGGAAATATTATTATGATTTGGAAGCTATACTTCTATTAATGCAGCCCAAAATAGCATTTGCCCTCTTTGCAGCCACATCGCATTGCTGGCTCATATTCAGTTTGTGATCTACAACAATTCCAAGATCCTTCTCACTTGTAGTATTGTTGAGCCAAATGTCCCCCATTCTGTAACTCTGCATTTGGTTTCCTTTCCCTAGGTGCAGCACTTGGCATTTATCCCTATTAAATTTCATTCTGTTGTTTTCGGCCCAGCACTCCAGCCTATTGAGATTGCTTTGAATTGTGTTTCTGTCTTCCAGAGTATTAGCTGTTCCACCCAACTTTGTGTCATCTGCAAATTTGATAAGCATTCCCTGCACCTCCTCATCCAAGTCATTAATAAAAATGTTGAAGAGCACTGGGCCCAGGACCGAGCCCTGTGGTACCCCCGCTCGTTACCTCTCCCTAGATTGAGAAGGTACCATTGATAAGCACTCTTTGAATCCGATTCTGTAGCCAATTGTGGATCCACCTGATAGTTGTTCCGTCCAGCCCACTTTTAGCTAGCTTGCTAATCAGGATGTCATGAGGCACTTTGTCGAAAGCTTTGCTGAAGTCCAGATGTATTATGTCCACAGCATTCCCACAGTCCACAAGGGAGGTTACCCGATCAAAAAATGAGATCAGATTAGTCTGGCAGGATTTGTTCTTGACAAATCCATGCTGGCTTCTAGTAATCACTGCGTTGTTTTCAAGATGTTTGCAGACTGACTTCTTTATAATCTGCTCCAAAATTTTCTCAGGGATTGATGTCACACTGACTGGTTTATAGTTCCCAGGTTCCTCCTCCTTGCCCAAGAAGATTCAAGCACCTTAGGTAGTCTGTTCCAGTGTTGAGCAGATTGCATCATCAGGAACTCAAATGCAACCTAGATGCAACCTAGCAGGATAGTCAGAATATCAGGTTTGAACATGAGAGATCTGGGTTCAAATTAGGGCTCTTCCCAAACTGCAGTTGAATTTCTCCTTGGATTTTGGACTCCCCAAATTATCTTGTCTCGTTTCCAAAGTACAACCATTGATTCTCCAGAGTCTCTCCTGAGGGCTTGGGTTTTTTTTTCCCTGCCTCTGAGGCAGAGTCCTTGTCCTCCACAGGTGATGCCCCCATAGTAGTCACCTCTGAGGGCCTGGGCTCCTCCTGGTCTACTGGTAGATCCTGGGCATTGCTGGTGGATTGTGGTTCCTATTTCTCCAACTCTTCCTCTGAGAAGGAGTCTTCCAGTGGGGGCAGGACACAGACCATTTGCTGGACTTACATCCTCCAGACTCCCACCACGGCCATTAGATCCATTTTTTCAGGACTGGACAACAATTCCGCAATAATAATTTAAAGAGAGAGAATGAGAAAAAAATGGAGGGATCTTAATGCAGTGGTTGCACTTTGGAAACAAGACAAGATAATTTGGGGAGTCCAAAATCCAAGGAGAAATTCAACTGCAGTTTGGGAAGAGCCCTAATTTGAATCCAGATCACTTGGGTTCAAGGCTGATATTCTGACTATTGTACTAGGTTGCATCTTCCTCTAGCTGCCTTTTAGTTTTAAAGCCTTTAATCACTACTAAAGTGTAGTGATTAGTAGTAGTAGTGAGTAGTATACTACTACTACTACTATTACTACCAGAGAGAGAGAGAGAGAGAGAGAGAGAGAGGTGGTACACACCTTCTCCTAGTGCTGCTGCTGCCTACAGAGTTTCTGGGTCAGAAAAAAAAACAAGAGACTGCAATTCCATTTATCCAACACTGTGTTTTCCAGGCAAGAGAGTCTCTGATTCAGTGCCATTAATCATTCTCCCCTTGTAAATTGTAGACAAGTTTCTTGCAAAGTTGGAAGTAACACTTCCAGCTGTAACACTATTAAACCGAATCCCTGGTAGCTATAACAGGAATTCATGATCTCCAGCTTAAGAGGTACCTCGAAGTATATATGTATGCCTTGAAGAACTCTGAAGCTGAGCTTTGATTTTATTCCACGCAAGGTGATGATGGCAACATTTGACGCCTGAGAGGATAATGGAAGGTGCTGGAAACTATCACACCAATGTGACAAATGTTGGTTATGTCCACTTCTTTTTTTCTAGTTTGTGATTTGTTTTGATTTTGGGTCAAGTTTCACAAATAACCTGTGTGTATCTGCAAATAAAGGAGTGTGTTAACATTATCATTAACGGATAAAGAAAATAACAGAGTGGAGTATTTTCTCAGCAGGAGGAACTGCAGATTTAATTATACAACTCACATTTTGCAGCTCAATTCATGCAAACTGTTTATCCACAGGCAATCGCCTCCCACCAGTTGACTGACTTCTCCACCTGTACCTTAGTGCCACTGAGACAATTCTGTACTTAAATGTGCACATTGTGCTTTCAGAGGTTAGATTTGGCATGGGATGCTTGAGCAAATTTTGCTCTGATATACCTCCAACATTTCAGAGATGAAAATAGGAGCACATATAACTAGGAATGTGGGTGGAGCTCGATTGGGGGGTGGAAGCTCAGTGAACTTGCCGGGCTTCTCCCCCCACCCCAGCTCCACTCGACCTATCTTTCCCCGGCTCAACTCACGTTCTCGCAAGCCAAGCTGGGGAAAGCGACTTCCGACGCTACGCCGTATACGTAGAAAACAGCATAAGATACGCTGTTTACATAGAGTATAGCATAGTATACATTAAAAATTGCCGCATTTATGCAAATCGCAGTCATTTTTTGCATATACTACGCTATACTCTACATAAATGACAGAGAGCCGTGGAACCCAGAAGTCACCAGAGGCTCAGCTTGGCTCGCACAGTGGGAGCACTCACTGAGTGCCCCGCAAGTCGGGTGCTGGGTTGGGCGCCCATCCCTATGTAACACACTAAAAGTGCAACCCTATCAGGCCGCTGGACAGCATCTAGATGGCCATAGGATATTTTGGAGTCCCACCCAGCTCTGACTTTGGAAACATGCTCCGAGCACCTCCCCCCTCCCAGCCAGCATGGATGGAAAGAACTGGCTGCTTCTCCAAAGTCAGAAGCGCAACCTCGGAGAAGGGGTTGAGTGGGCATTCCAGGGGGCGAGGAGGGGAGGAGGCTGGTACCACCATGATACGAGGTATCCTGGCAGTTCATCCGCCTCCTTCCCTCCTCCTCCAAAGCCCCACATTGAGATGGCTGAAACTGGCCATCTAAATGCCTTTCAAAGTGGGAGGAGCACAAAAGCAACCTTCACCTCCATGCTTCTCCTGCCCTGCATAGGATGCCCATAATCCTCCGAGTTCAGAGGACTAAGGGCATCCAAATTGGGTTGCACCCTTATAGAGCTATCCTATATTTAATTATGCTGGGGTGGGGGAGGATACACTACCAGTAGGGTTAGTGGAACAGTAACTGTATCCTATGCCTGCTCAGCCTGGGAGAGGAGGGGGGAAACACACATCCAGAAAATACAGAGTTGGCATAGAAATGGCAAATATGCCCCCAGAGTCTCTGGAAACTCTGCTAGTGCCCACCAGCCAGGCAATGTTCTGACAATGCTGCCCACAAACTGCCCACACACAGAGGGAGCCAATGAACACACAACAAAGGGGACATGACACCAGCAAACACCCCACCCATTGCAACGCACTCTGGAAATATGCACAGAAATACACATGGATTTTAATGCGGGGGGAGGGGGGAGCACAGCTTGCCATCTGATATGGACTCAAGTCAGAATGAGCTTTGAGCTGGAATTCAGATAACTTCGGCAAGCTCAAGTTTGGCCGATTTGCACATCCCAAGCTTGTCCCCTGAATTCTACCTTCTTTGTGCTGTTCACAGCCATTGGTTCCCCTCTTTACCACTGCTTCAGCTTTCTCCACCCTCAAGCAATTTCCCACCAGTCAGCAATCATGAAGCAAACAAGTAGGGGTCGGTGTTTTTTTTTTTTTTTTTAAAAGTTAGATTCATTTTTCTATAAGAACGTACCAAAGTTGGCATCCCCCCCCCACACACACAAATGGGATGGAAAGAACTTGAGATCTTTTATTTTTTTAATGGATGTAGAAGAAAGAAAAGCTGACAGATTTGTCCATCCAGGAAAATATATTTGAGTGTTTCACTCTTAGAAGTCTTGGTTTGAATCCCCGCATATTCAGTTATGATTGTGGTGCTGAATTAGTTTACCATCTCTGTCTCCCAACCCCAACAGTCTCCTCACCTTAACAGCTACATGACAGGAGAGGATGACATGGTCATCTCTATGTTGGAAATAGCCATACCAAGTAGTTTTGGCCAGTGCAGATGAATGTGGATTTTGTTCAGATGATATATATATATTTTAAAATAAGAACTTTCATTTACAAATTTCTTCATAAAGAGGATGGAAAGAATATGAGATTTAAAAAAAACAAAACAAATGAGGGAGAAAGTGAAATGGACACATTCAACCATCTTTAAATACAACACCACTTCCTGACCATGGGCAGAATCCACTCCCATGGGCAGAATTACACCGCCGCTGATTCCCTTCCACCCCACCAATTCCCTTCTACAAGTGGTAGATGCTTCCTATACCTCTGCACAAGTGTGACCCACCATTTGTGTAAGGGAGATTTTAGTGCTTCCTGGAGGAAGCCCCAAAATGAGTGGAGACACTTGTTTCTGGAAGGAGGCAGGTCGGCAGAGCTACGTTATGTGAGCTCTGTGGACCTGCCTCCTCCAGAAAGGAACATTTCTGCTCATGTTGGGTTGTTGCCCCGGATGCGCTACTAACTGAACCGACATTGTGGAAGCGGTGGGGGCTGCTTGCACGATGGACTTGGCAGCGCAAAAGAGAATTGGTGGGGGCGCAAGCACCCCACTGGATTCTGCCACATGTTTCTGCTTCTCCTCCTCGTTATTGTATTCGTCTGAAAGATTCTCCATTGTGGAGCAGTGCGATTGACATAGACGTTCACCTGCATGTGAAATAGACCCAATCAGGATGAACAGTGAGACTTAGAATATAACAATTAAATGTATTTATTGCATTCTACAATTTACTTCCATTCCCACAGTAAACATGGAACACAGAGAATGCCAATCCACCCCACCCCACCCCACACTTTGCCCCCCCCCCCCAATCTTGCATGATGGTTTGGAAGTAGATCCATGGTCCAGATTGTGCTGAAGGGAGATGGGAAGAAAATTACACTTTGAAATTAAAGGGAACAATTGCCTTTCCTTTATTGTTTCCAGTTAAGGAGCTCAGCTGCCATCAAACATGTATGCTTTGGAAGAAAGCTACGGATTATGTGTGAATGTTACCTCCTGAGAGGTGCGAATTTCACAGCAGGAGTAAAAATGTTAGCCACAAAAAAGGAAGGAATAAATAAATAAACTGCAAGAGCTGTGATTTGAAACAGTAACAAATGCTTGGTCTCCTTCTGATAGCATGCTCTAACTTCAGTTTGGTGGGGATAATGGTGCCACTTTGGAAAGAGATCCTGAACATTATTTAAAGATAGGAATAAACAATTTGATAGTGTTTAAACTCATGCATGGTAACTCTTGTCTTGCTTTTTTTTTTCTCTGAACAGAAAGGAATGAGCTGGTTGCCATGGTAATTCCAGTCTTACCTTTTAAGACAAAGGATAGCTTGAAGCTATAAAATTAAGTCCCCTTCAACCTTTCGTTTCTCATACTTAACAAAGATTTCTTTCATTCCTCCCCCCCCCCTTCCTTGCTTTAAACCATCTCTCGGTCTGATATTCTCGCAACATCCAGCCTCAAAATCAATTCTGATTGCAAATTTGACCTGCGATTATTTTAATAAGCTTCCCCTGACATAATGAAAAGAATCCCATACAGAATGGGACAAAGAGCCCCTGTGGATAAACCGATGGTTTGTGGTTCCCCACTTTTTTTTTTTAAAGTGCATTTGACCCAAGAGTTACTGTTACAGAATTTGCAGCTTATTCTGTCTTAATTGGATTGTCCAGAGTGATGAATTTCATCCATTATGAGCTTGGCTTTCTTTCCCCTCGTTAGGATTTTTCACAAAGTATGTTATTATAGTCTATTTCTGAATCCTAGCATTGTGTTTCATTATGAATATATATATATATATATATATATATATATATATATATATATATATCTGTTACCATGTGAACAATGAAATACATATAACGGCAGCTCATAATCTCCTGAATGTCAACCGATGGATATTATTTGCTTCATAACTGTGTGGGAACATTTGAAAAGTTACGGGCCTGTTTAGATCTAAAATAAATAAGAAACGTAGTGGGCTTAGGAAAACGTCGATCTCATCTGAAATTACTCTTGCTTGGAGCACATCTGGTGGGAAAAACAGAGGTTGCAGGCTGTGCACCAGGAGCATTTCTGGCTGGCAGAAATGGACCAGTAGACTTTGCGTTGAGATTTCTGTATTGCATTAGTCATGGGCCTATCAGCACAACCCCACTCCACACCCCTTCAGTACAAAAATAAGGATGGACAAATCTGCCAATTTCAGTTTCTCTCAGTTAGTTTCTCATTTTTATATTTAATCTTAAATTCAGTTCATCTCAAATTTTGAGAATTTCTTCAGTCTTAAGTTTGGTTTATCCTGAACTTTGAGAATTCAGAGTTCAGAATTTTGAGGGGAACGGCTGTGGCTCAGTGGCGGAACGGCTGTGGCTCAGTGGCAGAACGCCTGCTTTGCATACAGAAAGTCCCAGATTCAGTCCCCAGCATCTCCAGGTAGAACCAGTTAAGAATCTTGCCTGAAATCTCGCAGAGCCAATGCCAGTCAGTGCTGACAAGACTGGGTATGACTCAGTCTAAGGCAGCTACATTAAAAATAACAACACACACGTTTGGATAAAAATGCACGAGCATTTATGTGCATATTTCTCCAAATGCATGCATTTTTCACTGAATTTTTCACTGAAAAAGGGATGTATGAGAATTTCATTCCAGTTTGCAAATCACTTGAAAATGCCCCATTGACAAGCCCCCCGAACACAAATGAGAATGGGAGGTCATGTTCTCTGAAAATGTTCAGAAACACCCAAACTTGCTTTCACACTTGCAAAATGTGCACTTGAAAAATGCACAACTTCCTCAGAACTTTGGGGAAAGTGCACAATTTTCTAAAAATGCACAACTTTTGGACAATGTACAAATTATCCCATTCAAACAAACAAACAAACAAACAAAAAACAGGTCACAAATGTGAATGGGATTGAGCTGAACCAAGCTTTAAAGTAAAGTCTGGAGAATTTCAAGGAGCTTGAGCATCCCTGGTTCTTTCATCCCTACATTTTTGTGGCTATTTTCCCCTATGTTTTATAAGCAGTTTCCCTAATATAATGCATACTTGAACATACACACACACACACATTTTGTTTGCATTTCTTGATTGGAGAGCTCCTTTGGAAAATTTGGAAAAAGTGCAAATTTCAAAGGATAACTGAGTTTTGGTTTGCATATGGGTTCAAAAGTGTGAAATTGAACTACTAAATGAATTTCTCCCCATCCTAAAAAAAAAAAACCCAAGTCAAGCCAAATTGCAATACCGCAAAATATCAAATATCCAAGAATATGCAAAGGTTAGGCTAAAAGAGTTTAAATCATTATTCATTTTCCCCCCAGATAATAATGCTGTAAATTACCCTTTCAGATACGTTATTTTTATAACTTCTCTACTCCCCCTGGCAAACACCCGAGCCTTGCACAGATGTTTAGTGAATACACGGGAAAGAAGAATCAGGATTGTGCCTGCTGTTGCTACCCCGCACCTCCAAGCATTCAGCCAAATGTCTGAACAGAGCCTACATATGTATAACCTTATGTGCGTTTAGGATTCTAATTGCACACAGAGAACCTGCACATATACAATGGCTGTGTGCATAGGCTTTGTTCAGATGTTTGAATGAACACATACAGGGAGGGAGCAGAGACAGCAGGTGCAGTTGGGTTACCTAGATAAGGACCTCAGATTATCTAAACCAACAATGCAGAACCTCTGGCCCATGAATGTTGTGCATTCAGCCCGCAGAGACTCCTTTGGTTCCTCCAGGGGGGAGGGCCCTGGCCCAGAGAGATTCCCCTTGCAGGAATCCCTCCTGTTATCTCAGATCTGCGATCAGAGATAACAGTGGGGATACAGGCAGCAGGAACCCAGGCAGCACCGGTGGCCGAGCCATCCTTTGTGCACCAATGCGAACAACACAGTCAGATACGTTGTCTTGGTAGGGTTGGGGGAGAGACTTAGCTCTAGAGAACAGGCACTTAATTTAATTTAATTTAATTTATTATATGTATACCCCACTTTTTTTCCTGCAAGGAACACAAGGCAGCTTAAATTATCCTCCTCCTCCTCCTCTCCATTTTATCCTCACAACAACCCTGTGAGGTAGGTTAGGCTGAGAGTCAGTGACTGGCCCAAAGTCACCCAGTGAGTTTCATGGCTGAGCGGGGAATAGAATCCGGATCTTCCGAGTCCCAGTCCAACACTCTCACCACTATGCCACACTGGCACTTGCCTAGTTAAGCTGACCAGACCCTTTAAAAACCTAATTTGTGTGCTGACAGTTTCCAGCACATACAGAGACTTTGCAACTCCTTAAGAATTATAATTTTGTGATGCAATTCAAATCTTGTGGAGTTGAAATTAGACAATTCCATTTTCTGTTTCTACTAAATGATGCTATGTCAGAGTTAAAAGCAGGAGGATATTGCCAGTTCTGTTGCATTGTTACTGTAGGTGAACAATTAAGTCCGCTTAATGAACAGGCTAGTCTTGATTACACCTGACTCAAATCCCAATTAAACTCTTAAGATGAGTATTGGAGCAAGGAGAAGGGGAGAGGAAGTATTGCAATAATTCACTTGTAGCCTGCATGATCAAAGCAAGGGGGTGGGGGGCGTTGCTCTAAACTCTTTTCCAAAGGGTTGTTAATATCACGGGGTTGGACCTATCCCACCAACATGCACAATCATGGAAAAAGATGGAGATTTGTACCAGGCAATAGAGCTCTTGGATGTCCTCGGCATTGTGTATGGGTCAACATGTGGTTAAAGGGGGGGGAGAGACAATAAAATAGAAATGATGCTTATTTACAGTCTAGTATAATTGTGATATCTAAATGCACCAGATGGATTTTGTGGATCTGGTAATAAATGGCTGTCCCCACCACCACAAAGTAGCAGTTGAGGAGAGGAGAGGGAAGGGCCAATGCCATGCCAACATTGTCATGTGACAGGGGTGCAGAAGACCAGAACTGCATCATGCAAGCATTGCAATGTTGGGCTTGTGTCATGTCAGGAAAAGTTGCATCTGAGCAATATCTGGCTTTCAAACAGCTGTAAAAGGGGAACAGAAAATGGGTAACGCACATGAAGGTGGTTAAGGAATAGCTTTGCCAAAGAACAACTATAGTCTTGTGGCATCTTCAAGATAAACAAATATTATATCATATGTTTTTGTGGATGATAGTCTATTCCATGTGATGCATGATTAAGTGGACTCTGGACAGAAAAAGTTTATTACATAACAAAATGTATTATGTAATAAGCCACAAACCACTACTCCCAGAGGCTACCCCTCTGGGAATTTGACAAAGAGGATCTTAGGTAGAAGATCTCCTATTCTGTTCTTCTATTGTTCCATGGGTTTGGTCTCAAGCTGAGCCAAGATTTCTCAGAAGCTTTTTTTTTTTTCCCTGAGAAAAGTTCTTAGATATTTTTTTTCTTTTTCTTTTTCTCATCCTCTGTCCAAGAAAAAGGTCACTTATTTCCCCCACAATGAAGCTAGGTCTAGGGACATTGTGGGGGATGCAAAATTGTAGCCAGGTTGCTAAAATGCTACTTCCACTTCTAATGGTGAGACTCAGCTCTGAGAAACTCTTGGAGAATTCCTCCTCAACTTTGATACATTCAGGGACATGGACCCACCAATTTCGCTGCCACAAAAAGGGTGGACAATTTTGAGAAGCCATTTCTGTTGAGTTCCACCAAAGAATAACCAAGGATACAGGAACACAATAGAGCTCCAGAAGACCTCATTGTTCAAGCAAGGATCAACTGTAAAAGGAAGCTCTCTTATAATACTTAAGAACATAAGAAAATAAGAAGAGCCCTGCTGGATCAGACCAAGGGTCCATCTCGTCCAGCATTCAGTTCACACAGTGGCCGACCAGCTGCCCATGGGAAAGCCACAAGCAGGACATGAGTTCAACAGCACTCTCCCACCAATGTTCCCAAGCAACTGGTGTCCATAGGCATACTGCCTCTCATACTGGAGGTAGCATATAGTCAATCAGGACTAGTAGCCATTGATAAGTCTTCTACATGAATTTGTTCAATCCCCCCGAGGGATTTGGAATCGGGGGCACTGTGCTCCAGTGGGTCCAGTCCTGCCTCTCGGGTAGGTTCCAGATGGTGATGCTTGGGGATAGCTGCTCCTCAAAAAAGGAGCTGCTATGTGGCATGCCAGAAGGTGCCATTCTGTCCCCAATGCTATTTAATATTTACATGAAACCGCTGGGAGAGATCATCCGGAGGCATGGGGCGGGGTGTTTTCAGTATGCTGATGACACCCAAATATATTTCTCTATGCCTTCGGTAACAGCCTCAGCTAAGGATAGTGTGTCTCCTCTGAATGAATGCTTGGAGGCGGTAATGGGCTGGATAAGGAAAAACAAACTGAAGCTGAATACAGACAAAACGGAGGTACTTGCTGTCAAAGGCCACAACCTGGCTTTGGAGGTGTGTCAATCAGTTCTGGATGGGGTTACACTCCCCCTGAAAGACTGGGAGCAGCCTGGGGGTGCTTCTGGATCTGTCGCTTCAAATGACAGCTCAGATAGATGCGATGGCTAGGAGTGCCTATTATCAGCTCCGGCTGATACGCCAGCTGCGTCCCTTCCTAGAGTCAGAAGACCTAAAGACGGTAGTTCACGCGCTGATAACTTTGAGGCTTGACTTCTGCAATGCGCTGTACATAGGGCTACCTTTGTACCTAGTTCAGAAACTTCAATTGGTGCAAAACATGGCAGCCAGATTGGTCACTCACAGGTACATCTAGAGGTGCCCATATTACACTAGCTTTAAAAGCATCACACTGGCTGCCAATCAGTTTCCGGGCAAAGTATAAAGTGTTGGTTATTACCTTTAAAGCCCTACATGGTTTGGGTCCAGGTTACCTGCAGGATCGCCTTCTCCCGTACAATCCGCCCCGCGCACTTAGGTCCTCTGGGAGGAATTTACTCCAGTCTAGGCTGGCGAGTACTACCCAGAGGACCTTCTCTTCTGCTGCTCCCAGACTGCGGAATGGCCTGTCGGAGGGGTCTCGTCAACTAGATAGTCTCTTGGCTTTTAAAAAGGCCATAAAGACTGACCTTTTCCGACAGGCCTACCCAGTAGAATTTTAAGAGTTTTTAGGATACTTTTAAAGGTTTTTAAGAATATTTTAATAATATTTACTATGTTTTTAACTAGTTGTGTATTTTATATTTATGGTTGTTCCCCACCTCAATCTAAGTGGAGAGGCAGGTAATAAATAAATAAATAATAATAATAATAATAATAATAATAATAATAATAATAATAATAGCAGCTCTCCAAATTGGTAGTCATCATTACATCTTGTAGAAATCACTACATCTTGTGGAAATTGGATGTCCAATGGGATCCAATGGCCCAAATGGCTGGATGGTGTGGGTGCAGCCTGAACATGCTTCACTGGGAAGCTGACTCCAGTAGTTCAGGGATTCACCACATGGGGAGCTGTCCGCAGATCCAGACTCCACTTCAGAAACAGGAACTTGGAGCCTCCTAAATACAGAAAGAAATTCATATGAGGAGAATTCTAGAAGCATTCCTACTCTTGAGAAGGGATTTGATATACAAGAGAGAATTGACTTGGTGGATGCAAAAGGGGGAGGAGCTTTTTGAACATGGGAGCATCATGATGGAAGGTACAGAAATAGGAATGTAAGAAGCAGAAAAAGAAGTTGGGCCAACAGTAGTTGAACACTGGCAGAGTGGAGAAGGGTGTGTGAAAGAAGACAGGGAAGGAACTATGGGGCAGATGTATCAAGTTCAAATTTATTTATTTATTTAATACATTTTTATACCGCCCAATAGCCGAAGCTCTCTGGGCGGTTTACAACAGTTAAAACCATAAAATACAATATAAAATAAATATAAAATTTAAAACCACAGATTAAAAACAAACAGCAGAGCTAGCAGCAGCAGTTACAATAATGGAGTTAAAAACAACAACAAGATTAAAATGATTAAGATGATTAAAATGATTAAAATTCCAGGGAGAATAGAAAGGTCTTTACCTGGTGCCGGAAAGAATACAAAGTAGGTGCCAGGCAAATCTCTTTGGGGAGCTCACTCTATAACCGGGGTGCCACAGCAGAAAAGACCCTCCTCCTGGTAGCCACCTGCCTCACTTCCTTTGGCAGGGGCTCTCGGAGAAGGACTGCTGATGCAGATCTGAGTGTCCAGGCAGGTACATATGGGAAGAGATGATCCTTCAGATACCCTGGCCCCAAGCCATTTAGGGCTTTGAATGTAAGTACCAGCACTTTGAATCAGACCCGGAAACAGACTGGCAGCCAGTGCAGATGAGAAAGCACTGGCATAATATGTTCACATCGGCCAGTCCCCATTAACAATCTCGCTGCCCTATTTTGGACCAGCTGAAGTTTCTAGACCATTTTCAAAGGCAGCCCCACGTATAATGCATTGCAGTAATCCAAATGAGAGGTTACCAGAGCATGGATAACTGTAGCTAGGCTATCTCTGTCCAGATAAGGACGTAGTTGGTATATCAGCCTAAACTGATAAAAGGTGCTCCGTGTCACTGAGTTCACCTGTGCCTCGAGTGACAGTTGTGGATCCAGGAGCACCCCCAAACTATGAACCTGATCCTTCAGGGGGAGTGCAACCCCATCCAGAACTGGTTGAATATCACTTAGCCGGGCAGACGAACCACCCACTAACAGTACCTCCGTCTTATCTGGATTGAGTCTCAGTTTATTAGCCCTCATCCAGTCCATTACCGTGCCCAAGCACTGATTCAGAACAGCCACTGCCTCACCTGGATTAGATGAAAAGGAGAGATATGTCTGCATATTGATGACACCTCAGCCCACACCTCCGGATAACCTCTCCCAGTGGTTTCATGTAGATGTTAAACAGCATAGGGGATAAACTAGAGCCCTGTGGCACCCCCTGACATAACTGCCAAGGGACAGAGCAGCAATCCCCCAGCACCACCTTCTGGAATCGGCCACCCAAGTAGGATCGGAACCACTGGAGCACAGTGCCTCCAACTCCCAACCCAGACAACCTATCCAGAAGGATACCATGGTCGATGGTATCGAAAGCCGCTGAGAGGTCCAAGAGAATCAACAGGGTCGCACTCCCCCTGTCCCTCTCCCAGCAGAGGTCATCCCACAGGGCAACCAAGGCAGTTTCCAGTTTACAAATGGATTGTAAAGCCAAATTCCCCAACCAGAAGACTCACGGACCAGAACCTTAAGCAAAGCCATGTGTATGGACAGTCACAGAAATAACACCGCAAGTAGAACGTTCGTGCCAGTTTGTATGCAGTGCTTTTCACGGCAGTAAGTTCAGTCTTTCAGCTGCCAGAGTAATGAGTAAACACATGTAGTCAAATCAAGGAATGTGCATGCATGCATAAAGCACCTCATAGACCAAGGTGTGTGTGTGTGGGGGAGTTTGAATGGAGGCATGCCATGTGGAAGCCAAGCTTGGTTCTTGAGAGCGGTGCTGATAGCCAAGCACCTGTTCTTCTTGCAATAGTGGAAATCTAAATGTCCCCAGACACTGAAGGTATACATAAAGGGTTGGATAGGGGAGAGCTTATTTCATGTTGGGGTGGATACAGTGTACTTGGGGGTACACTGTATTTGGGCAAAGCATTTTTCCTCTCGATCTGTTTCTTTGCACATTTTATTTACTGCACTTGATCAATAAAAAATGGGGGGAGGACTCAAAAACCTTTCAAAAACAACAACAACAACTACTACAACTAATTACCAGAAGCTTGCATTTGTTGAGGAGTGTGACTTATAGTCCATATAGAGATGCAAGAAGAAGGGTGACGTGGTCATCATAGCTGCAGGGGAGAAAGATGAGTATAGTTTTTGAGCCTTTTCTTTTCCTCCTTCCCATCTCTACCAGGCTTCATCATGCAGAGTTAAAGAAGTGTTCATATGCCCTCACAGCATGAGCTGGAATTTGCTGTCTGCTTATCTTAGAGGTTTGGCACCTCACAGCATTGCTGCCTGAGGAATCCTGGAGCAGATCCAGAAATCAATCAACTTTCACTTTTCGTTTTTGGGGTTCTACAGCAAGTTCCTGTAAAAAAAAAAAAAAAAAATCTCTTTCTTTCTTTCTTTCTTTCTTTCTTAAAAAAACAAACAAACCCCCTTTCAAACTCTATTTTACAATGAGACAAATCTACATAAAAATTCACGGTTCACTGAAAACTCCTTTATGCACTGAACCAAAGCCGGCTTTGGCTCAAGATAACTGTAGGGCAAATGACTTTGCTGAAAATCTTAAGGCGTTAAGGGGAAGACTTAAATGGAAGTCAGGCTTTAGCTTGAACTGAAGTCCATGGCCTTATCGGGAACCTGGAGCTAGACGGAAATACATGGAGTTGTGATAACAGGCTGTGTGGTTTGGTGCCAGAAGTCCAGTCTGAATTAAGTATTACATGGATTGTCCCATGACTAGCCAAGGAGAACCTTAGAGATCCATGAAATGTGTCATTGTCGTTGCCATGCTGTAACTTCAGGCCAAATATTGGGAGAGAGAAGGGGCTTCACTTTCAGAATGGTATCAAAGTCATCACAGGACCTATTAAGCCCTGGAGGCCATTGGAATGATGGAATGTACAGACTGGTACATAATAGGTAGGATGGGGAATGTGTGGCCCTCCAGAAGTTGTTGGGCTGAAACTCCAATCATCCTCACCATTGGCCATGCTTGCTATGGCTGCTGGGAGTTGTAGCCAACATCATCTGGAGGGCCAAATGTTCCCCACCCTGTAATAGATTATTCCTTTCAGTGATTCTGGGTCTTGAATGTATGGCCTGATATTATGGAGAAGGACTCTTGTGAGTTTTACTTTACCGTAAAGCACTCACTCTAGGGAAAAATAATAATGGTGTTGACAACCTATCCTAGTGAATAATGCAGGACTCTGTGTGCTCGGGTCTTAAAGCCCCCTTCAAGCATGGAAGGGAATGGAAGCATGCAGGAATGGATATTTTTTGATGGAGTTATATAATTAAAAATATATGCTATATGCTATACATAAAGCCAAGATCAAGAAAAATATATAAGGAAAAAATGCTATGTGAATTACATTTCAGTGTCATACAAGGGATCGGAAGTATGCAACTGGGGTTACAGAAGTGTATAATGATGACAGTGGCAATGACAACAGCAGCAACAGCTGATTGGATTCAGAGATTCCAGGAGCAGAGTTCTGCTCCCCGAATGCTCCTCCTCAGAGAAGGGTGGAAAGGCAATTTTCTGCTGGTTTCCTCTGAAATCTACTCTGGAGTCATGGTACCCTCTAAAACAGGGCTCTCCAACCCTGGGTCCCCAGATGTTGCTGGCCTACAGCTCCCAGCATACCCAGCTAGCTAGCATGGCTAATGGCAAGGGATTCTGGGAGCTGTAGTCCAAGGTTTGGAGAGCCCTGCTCTAAAATATTGTGGCAGATGAATGGGAGGTGCCGTTATGATTGCAGAAGGGCTGTTCAGTATACATGCTGATAATAATTATTTTACATAATAAAAACCCACCTTAGGTCTGACATGTATTGATCAGCAGAGTATTCCAGAGCCATAGTAGTAGGCAATCGTTTGTGACCGAGTAAGATTGTCTTCCAGGATAAAATTACAAAAGAAAATTATATAAAGAGGAAATTGTATAAAATTGTGTAGACTCTAGCGATGGGTCCGTAAGTGACTGTGGAAGCCAATTCTAGATCCACACAGCTTCCCACAGTGAGGACACAGGTTACCAGATGAAAGATGGTCCTGTAAAGGATTCATTTGACGTGCTTTTCACTTAGCACGTTTCTCCCTTTCACCTTGCACTGCCACAAAAAAGGCCCTGTGTCTCATGATTACCCAATCAATATTGCATTGTATTGATTTGCAATATCTTGCAATAGCATCTACAGTAGGGACTCCTAGGATTTATTTATTTATTTATTTATTTATTTATTTATTAATCGCCCATCTGGCCGGTCACCCGGCCACCCTGGGCGATGTACAATTAAAATACAATAAAACAATAAAATATAATAATAGGATGAACTTAATATGTGGCCAGACTTATATAGAAGTAGATGCTTGCTTCTTCAGGTAGGCATGTATGAGGATTTTGTTTTTGCTTGCAAAACATGTGGGCATGCCCCATTCGAAGCTCTGGATGCAAGTGGGAGCACATGTCTGCCAAAAATATCTGTACATTGTCAAACACGTGCTTGCATTAGTCTTGTCCCTGATTCCCAGTTTGATTTGCGCAAATTTCCTCCATAGACCGAACTAGCCCCGCTTTAGTCTATGCAGGAAAGTTGCATGAATTAGGAAATTTGCCAAAATTTGGGAAACCTTGTGCGATTCTGGCATTTGATCACTGCTAAACTTGCTCAAGTTTCCCATTTGCACAGAGCAAGCAGCAATTTCAAATGTGAATGGGAATCAGGGTGAGACGAGCGGCGAGACCATATTTGGAGAATCCTGGTGATCTCAAACGTGGCTTGTTCACCCATCCCTAGCCCGGCCGCCAGGCAGTGGAAGCTGGTGTCAGTGGGGCGATGTATCCACTCCTGGTTTTAGTCTGAACTTTAAAGGTGCTATCCATGTTGCTGAACCCTATCCCCAAGATAGGGTCAGCACCATGGATAGCTCCCCAAAAGTTCATACTGCAACCCGGAGTGGATACAGCTAGGAATGGGGAAGAAATTCATTCAGTTCACATTCTAATGTTACCTAATTTCACACTTTCAAAGCACTATGCAAACTGATACTCAGTTATCCTTTGAAATTCACACTTCTTTGAATTGTGCAATGGTTCTCCAATAATGATTTTTAAAGTTTTCAAAAATGCATGCGTTAGGGAAAATGATATTATTATATTGCATTATTTTAAGGAAACATGGATACAAAAATGCACGAGGAGAAATGTGCAGAAAATGCTAACAAATTTTCATGCAAACATTAAAAAAAAAAAAATTCTCAGTGTTAGGGATGAACCAAATTGAAGATTGGAAAAATGAGAAACTGAGAGAAAATGAAATTAACAGATTTGTCCATTGCTAGCTAGTCTTAGACTATTTCAGGCTTTAAAGGCCAAAAAAACAAGCCCTTTGAGTTGGGCCCAGAATTATGTAGGAAGCCAAAAGAACCACCTACTACAGTTATATGCTCTGACCTTCAGATGCCAGACAAAAGGTGTAAAACTTTCCCAGACAGAAGTAGAGTTTCTTCATAGGTAATTCATACACCATACATTCTAGGCTGTTACTTGAAAGTGTACCCAGGGAAGTACAGAAAAGGAGTGGCAGATTCCACATGATGAATGGGCAGAGGTTGGAACAGAAGTACTTCAGTACTGCCCAGGAGGAAATAAAAGAGAACCTGGCAGACAGCAGGGAGTTGTGGTTTACAGTGTCACTTCGAAAACACAACCGATGATGGATATGGTGGAGCTCGGCAAAAGTAATGGTGACGTGACAGGGAAGCATATGACTAATGAACATGAAAAATCACTTTTCAGGAGGGAAACGCAATACTTCAGGACCCTAAGAAAATGCAGTTTGCCTCTGAGGATGAGGGGGACAAGTCTGAGAGTGGGAAAGAAGTAGTCGGGGAACACAGTCAACCAAGTTCAGTGGGATGTATGAGAATTTCAGTTTTGCTCACAAAGCATGTGGGCATGCCCCAGTTGAAGTCCTAAACATGAGCATGAACATGTGTTCACAAATTTATTTATTTATTTGCAAATTGTTGAACATGTGCTCACATTTGTCTTGTTCCTGATTCCCAGTTTGATTTGTGCAAATCTCCCAGTTTTCGCAAATTCCCTCAATAGACTGAATCAGCCCCTTTATTGTATTTGGGGAAATCTGTGCAAATTGGGACATTTGCACAAATTTCACAAGGTTTGCACAAATCTCCCATTCCATCACTCTTCGATTTGCACAAATCTCCCATTTGCACAAAGGAAGCAGCGATGGCAAACTCAGATGGGAATTGGGCATGAGATGAGCATCAAGACGATGTTTGGAGAATCCTAGCTATCTCAAACATTGCTTGTTCAACCATCACTAGGGTGAAACTGTCCATTTTGCTTTTCTTCCTGCTTTTGGATTATTTTAATTCTCAAGTTCTTTTCGCCCCAAATATGGAGAGCTGCACAAGTTTTGGTAAACTCTCATCAAACCTGAACTGGAATTTAATTCTCACCCATCCCTAAGAGAAAGGGCTGCACTGAAAATGTATGAGAAATTGGTTTCAGTTCGGGTTCAGTCAGGATTTACCCAGTTCCACTTTCCAGACTGAACACAGATTCAAATATAATCTACAGTTGAAGTCCATCCATTTCCGACCTTGCAATGTGTTTTGTGGACACACACAAAAATGCGTTGGACAGCATGCGTACATTTGAAAAGAAATATGTGTGAAAAGATGTGTACTTTTGAAAAATGCACATAAATACACTTTAATCAATGGGAGAAGGATGCGTACATTTCAAAGATGCACACAATTGATGCGTAAATTTTGGGGGGAAATGTGCATGAAAATACACATGGATTTTCATGTGGAAAAAAAAATCAAAGCTCACGGTTTCATATTGACTCGAGTTGGAATGAATGAGCTTCAAGATGGAATTCAGAGAACTTCAGTGAGCTCGAGTCTTGCTGATTCACACATCCCTATTTAAGACTACATTAAACCCTAGCCCTATTCGGATGTTCAAAATTGTACTAACTTAATCATGCCCACAGGAAATGGGGCCATGCTGCATAGCCCTACTCCCTGATGTTGTAGAGTGTTTCTGCATATGCAGGGGAGGCTGGTGACTCCCGTTTCAGAGGGGCCCCCTTTCCATTACACGTTTTGCAGCTTTTATTTGAAGCTTCATAGGAGCTCTCCATAGTGCTCCATGGTGGTGAACGAACCTATTTTGGGGATGGAGTTCAGCTCCTAGGAAATTCCAAATAACAGCTGCAAAACCTGTAATGGAAAGGGGGGCGCCGAAATAGGAGTCACCAGCCTCTGGTGTATATGGCTGGACATTGAAGGGAAGCCAACATGCATACAGATGTAAACAATAAATAAAAAAAACAAATCCTTTCTACCATCACTGCTTATGTTGGGACCTACTGCAGAGAAACTATTGGAGGATTTCTCCTCCTTCCAATTTCTTTGGCCACAAATAGGACGGAGAATTTCAAAGAGCCATTTGTACACAAGCCTAGACTAATATTGCCGCACTTCCTTGCTACAAGAAGGCTGTTTACCTATTTTAAAGCACACTGCGTAAAATACCACATGCCCATTTACTCATTTCTATGTGCATCCTTTTTTTGAAAACAACAACAACACACGACAGAAATAGCGCTCATGTCAAGGTCTACCTCTTAGTTTTGTCTCTGCCTACCCACCCTCCACCCCCATCTGCACCCAATTTCAAGGAGACAGTGGAGAGAATTAGTCTGCTTTTGCTATGTTTTGCAAAATTAAGCCGCAAAGACCCATTGCCAGCTGAAAGATAGAGAACTTACCACCTAGCAGAGAAATTAATTCTCTGCCGGATAGACGACAGGGAAATCCCTTTTTTCAGCATTATATCAATGCCTCTCTTTTCGTGTATGCTGCCAGTTCAGGTTTCCAGCAACACAATGGCCAGAACTGTGAAATTTTCAAGAGATTTGCCAGGCAAATTGGAACGATCAATGACATGGCAGCAGTGCTTCTGAGCTTGGCTAGTAAGTAAATCTGAAAGTCACACTGATTTTTTCCGCAGCCCACCCACTTTATGTACAGTAAGATGGTAACCTTGACTTTTTCACTACATTTCTTTCTCCCCCCCCCTTTTTTCCCCCCTCAGATCGTTTTCATCATTCAGAGAGCTGGCAAGCTTTAAGGGTAAGTGAGCACAGAAATTTCAGTTCCAGGCTGTATTATGACTATGAGGAATAGCTGGGAGGTATGACAAGTGGAGGGGGGGTGCGGAGAGAGAAGGTATTAAGGGGATGTGGAGAGATTATCAAGGAGGGAGCAAAAGTATTATATGGAGAGAAACAGGCTGGATAAGGAATACTCCCTGAGTATTGAAAGGCACATCTCTGAAGAAAGAAGAGAGATCTTGGAGGTAGCTGATGGGGCCAGGGCCTTGAATCAACCAGTTCAGGCTGCTACCTTGGACCCAAAGCAGTATAAAGTATACTCCCCACACCTGGCACCCCCACACCTGGCAGTTGACTACAGCTCCCATCATCCCCAGAAATCATGCTGGTTGTGGATGATGGGGCTGTAGTCAGTGGAGGCTGGTGACTGGCTCTCATATATGAGAGCTCTCATATATGAGAGCCAGTGTGGCGTAGTGGTGAGAGTGTTGGACTGGGACTCAGGAGATCTGGGTTCTAGTCCCCGCTGGCCATGAAACTCACTGGGTGACTTTGGGCCAGCCACTCATTCTCAGCCTAAGATAAAATAGAGAGGAGGATGAGGATTGTGTAAGCCGCCTTGGGTTCCTTGCAGGGAGAAAAGGTGGGGTATAAATATAATAAATAAAATAAATTTTGGTGTGGCTCCTAATCCATTGCAACTTTAATTTGAAACTTTGTAGGAGCTATCCATGGTGTTCCATGGTGGTGAAGCAATTTTGGGGATGGAGTTACTTGAATGGGGAAAGTGTGCCTTTTGAAGGGGGAAAAGTGCAGCTATTTGGTTCATATTTTTCAAAAGTCCAGATTTACTATTTCTAAATTTGCACAGATACCTATCAATTACCTCAAATGCCTGCCCATTCATAAGGCTCACTGCTTGGTCCTGGGCTAGTCACTTTCTCTCTCCTCATACCTTACTTCACAGGATTGTTGAGTATAGGATAGGCTAGAATACTACTACCACCAAGAACAGAATAATAATAATAATAATAATAATAATAATAATAATAATAATAATAATAATAATAATAATAATATCCAAGATTGGGCCCTTTGAGCTTAGACCCTTGCTCCCAACATACGTAAACACTCACATGAAACAGTGTCCCTGTGTCATGACTCCCCCAGCTATTGGGCCTTCCAGTATTCAGCAGATTACTCTGATGAATAAGAGGCACAGGATACCTCCCTGGAGTGGGACAATGAGTGCCTTATTCAGGGCCCTCCCGACCAGAGGACACACACAACCCAGAGGATGAGTCCCAGACAGAACCTCCATCTGCCCAGCTTCTCAGAAGACTCAGGCTACAAAATCAAGTGGGGGGGGGCTTTAACTATCTAGTCAGCTCCTCCAGGAGGGGAGAGCTGATGACACTAAAGGCCTTATCAGTCTATACAAGCCTTCAGTGGATTTTAGCTCCCTGCTGAGATAGCATCCTCCTATTAGGAAAGAGTTCCAGCCAGAAAGAGCCACCTGGAGCTATCCACAGTCCTACTTTTTCCTCCCTCCTTTACTCCGTTGATCTTGCTATCAGTTTCTCCTGCAAGCCTAAAAGGGACCATAGAAAGGGACACCCTGAATGCTGAAGGCAAGCTTGTCATTTGGAGCCATTGCTTGTGAAGCAGAGCATGACTGATTCTGTCCCTCATTCAGGAGAAGCATTGAGGAGTAGCCCTCCAGATGTTTTGGCCTACAACTCCCATGAGCCCTAGCCAGTGGTAAGGGATGGTGGGAGTTGTAGGACAAAACATCTGAATGACCACAAGTTGCCCACCCCTGCTTTATTGTGACCATAAAGCAGGGGTCATAAAGCCATATGCTAAGTGGTACAGCATATGGCTTTGCTTGTAAAATCCTTGCCTTCTCTAGAGTTCCATCCCCTTGCCAGCTCCAGCTAAAAGGACTGGGAAATGCCTCTGCCTGAGAGCTACTGCCAGTCAGAACAGACAATTCTGGACTAGGTGGACCAATAGTCTAACCTGGTATTAAACAGCTTCCTAGGCCACCTACTGAGTTCATGACAAAGGCAAAATCTGAACCAGGCAGTTCCTTGATCTCCTCTCAGCCACTATACGAGAAAGCTCAGAGCAGATTCTCTTGGCTTCCCTGTTCACTGCTGAAGTCCATGCACTTAGCTTCACCAGTGATATAGTAGCTAGTTCTCCCAGTCCCATTTATTGCACCAGAGAATGACCTACTTTTATGGCATGGGTGTTGGGCTTCCAATGATATCATCCAGTGAATGCTGCATCTGAACATCAAGTTCCCCATCATACTGTTTGGGCCGGCTGCCAAAGAAATCCACCTTGCTCATGTAATACACACACGCACTATATGAGTTGGTTGGAAGCAGCTTCCCAGCCTCTTAGAGAGGTCTGAAACCCCTCCAACATCTATTGTTCAAATAACAGAAGTGCAGCAGTCTCATTGAAGGCAATCAGGGAAACGGTAATTAACACAGCAGGATCCCAAAAACTGAAGCATGTTCTCTAGAGGGGCAGGATGGTGGGAGGGAAACAGGCTGTTTTGAAGAGCTGCACAGTAAAGGAGAGAACTTACTTTTTTAAACTGAAGATGCACTTTTTTGCCACTTCACTCCTCCTCTTCCTAATTAGCAATTATGAATTCCTGCTTCTCCTTCCATGCACACCCTCACTGCCCTTTGCCTACCCTTCCTTCTGCTGAATCACTCTTGAAATCCACCTCAATTAAAAAACTCTTTCTTTCCTGCCTCCTCCTTCTTCCCCTTCCCTAATAAGTGCAATGTCTCTAGTCTACTGCTACAAAGGGACATAAGAAGAGCCCTGCTGGATCAGACTACAGGTCGACCTAGTCCACACAGACCAGAGGTCCACCTAGTCCACACAATATGTGGATGATGCCCAACTCAATTCATACCAAATTCAGATAAAGCAGTGGGGGTGCTAAATCTGTGCCTGGAAGCAGATGAAGGCCAATAAACTGAAGCATAATCCAATTGAGAAAGATGCACTGTTAGTAGGTAGTTCATCTGCCCAGGTAAGTGATGCTAAACCTTTTCTAAATGGGTTTGTGCTGCCCCTAAAGGGTCATGTTTTCTCATTGGTCCACCTTTGTCATTGGTGGCACAAGTAGCCTCTTTGGCCCAGAGTGCCTTTTCCCAACTTAAGCTGGAATACGAACGATGACCCTATCTTGTCAGAGAAAGCCTTGCTTCAATTATCCATGCCTTATTAAGCTTCCATTTTGACCCCCCCCCACACACAATCTATATATATAAAAGAAGTCCTGACTGACTGACTGACTGACTGACTCATCAATGCCCAGCTCAAACCGTTTAATCTAGGAATTTGAAATTTTGAAGGAACATTGTTTTTATGACATAGACACCCACTAAGGAAGGATTTTTGGAAATTCCATCCCTAACTGGAGGTGAAAAGGGGGGGGAATCGCCTCACTCTCATATCTCCTATGGGCAAAACAACAGGGGAGCAGTTATGCAAATCGGCCTCACCTCATAATTGCTGCAGGAGCCAATAGGAGCGGTTATGCAAATAGCCAATATGACACTTAGAATGTTTGTATGAATTCCTGAAGGGGCCAATAGGAGTGGGTATGCAAATCTCCCCTAGGCCATTTAGAATGTTCTCTGAGGGGGCGAAAAGGGAGGGGAACTTTTTTAATGACTGACTGAATGAATGACTGTTGTGTGTGGGGCGTCGTCGCATAGGCTCCTACACAGTTGGGTGGATCTGCTCCAAACTTGGCACGGTCACTCTTCATCATGTGAGCAAAGCCGCGGACAACAGCTAGTGTACTATATGTGGGACTGCCTTTGAAAATGGCCTAGAAACAACAGTTAGTTCAGAATATGGCTCCGAGACTGCTGACTGGAACTACATGAGATGAGCATATCACTCCAGTGCTTTGCCATATTCACTGGCTCCCAGTCCATTTCCAGGCCCAAGTCAAGGTGCTGGTGTTGATCTTTAAGGCCCTTCATGGTTCAGGACCAGGGTATCTGAAGGACTGCCTCTCTCTGGATTGCCTCTCCAGATATCTACATATATGAGCCTTGAGATCTTCTTTGGAGGGACTTCTCCAAGTGTCCCACCGAGTGAGGTGTGGTGCATTTTCAGTGGTGGTGCCCCAGTTGTGCAATGCCCTCCCCAGAGGGGCTCACCTGGCACCTACAGTGGTGTTACTTTGCTGCCAGGAGAAGACCTTTTCATTTTCCCTGGCCTTTTAATCTACCTTAGCTTTACACTGTTTTTACTTTCTGCAGTTGTTTTTGTGTGGTATTCATGCAGTATTGTTTTATTTATTTATTTATTTATTATATTTCTACCCCACCTTTTTTCCTGCAAGGAACCCAAGGCAGCTTACACAATCCTCCTCCTCCTCTCCATTTTATGCTCACAACAACCCTGTGAGGTAGGTTAGGCTGAGAGTCAGTGACTGGCCCAAAGTCACCCAGTGAGTTTCATGGCCGAGCGGGGACTAGAACCTGGATCTCCTGAGTCCTAGTCCAACACTCTAACCACTACGCCACACTGGCTGATATGTTTTTATCATAATTGAATTTGAATTTGAAACAGTTTTATATTTCTTCTTATGAGCCACCTTGAGAACATCATTATAGGGTGCCCTGTACTGAAAGGAAGTAGTGGAGAAGCTGATACAAGTCTTTCTGGAAACTGTGTTGGCAGGCCGGATGGTTGTGCTAAGAGTTGGCAGTTTGGGATTTTAAGAGAAGGAAAGGTTGTGCTCATTAAAAATAGTTTGTTTCTCTGAACTTTCCTGAGAGCTACCTGGAAATCCTTATGGCTACTCAATAAATGTGGTCAGTTCAGCTGACTTGTAAGCCCTCATCTCTTTCTGGGAAAGAAGTCACTTCTGGACAGTCTACTGCCAGCTTGAAATTATTCTCTTCCCAGCAGGAGCACAGATAGTAAAAGAGAGAAATATTTTGCAAGACATTTCCTCAATCAATGCGGAATTCAGAATTATAGTCTAGAAATTACTAGAAAGGGTATTTGGTTGAGCCACAGGAGATGCAAGATACTATGCTATACTTTACGTAAATGGCACATGCCGGAACCCGGATGTCACTTTTCCCTGGTTTGCCTCGCAAGATCGGGAGTCAAGCCGGGGAAAGGTAAGTCGCGTGGAGCTCGGGGGGTCGAGCCTGGTGAGTTTGCCGAGCTTCCACCCCCCATTCAAGCTCTGCGCACATCCCTAGTGTTTAAACATATTAAAATATGCATTTACATACATATTTTGAGAGGATTAAAAAATTGTGACTAAGGAAATGGATTGTAATTAGAAGTGACACAGGCCAGAAATACACAGAATCACCTATCCCTAAGTGAAACCTGAGACTTTTTGCCATAATCTAAGCAGTTACCATGAAGAGATCAATTGATAGTTATGGACAGAATGAATTTATGTGATAGTAATCTAGCTCAGGGATTTGCAGGATCCCTCCACAACATTAAAACATCACTCAAATCTCTGTAACAATCACATATCAAATTCAACATTCCGATTCTTGAGCTCTCCAGTTTGTTGGATGTCTAGAGGCAAATGGCAAAATGATGAGGATTAGATGAAGGATTTATAGTGTAAATGAGCTCATGATAACCTAATTTAGTTAGGGAGTGGGTCACTGCATTCTTTCCCAAACATTCCACAGGAAAGACCAGGGACCACATCCTCTAGTTGATTTTGGCCAAACTCATTTCTCTTCCATTTTACAGCAATCCCTTTTCAGTTGAGTAGAGTTGTCATGGAGTGGTGATGCCGTGTTCCATGAGTGGAAGGGAAAATAGGAAAAACAATTTCCTCACACTCCTTTCTTGCTCTTTCCTTTCTGTGGCCTTTTCTGCTGCCACCAAGAGGAAAACTTTTTTTCTCAGGCTGCCTCTATGAAACGAGCCTTAAAACTCTCTCGGTCTATTTTATGTAGTGTGGCTGTGTGGGGGTTGACTATTAGTTTTTTTTTAATTATTATTTTATAGAGTATTTATACTCTAGTTTTAAACTTTTATATTGTATCTTAACATGTTGTATTTTATTATTATTTTATAGAGTATTTATACTCTAGTTTTAAACTTTTATATTGTATCTTAACATGTTGTATTTTATGGTTTTAATTGTTGTGAACTGCCCAGAGAGCTTCAGCTATCGGGTGTTATAGAAATATAATAGATAGATAGATGATAGATAGATAGATAGATAGATAGTTGTTGGGTGGGTAACCTCCCCAAACCCACGAATGAGACCATACAGTTTTAAATAACCAAGTTTCAATTACACTGAAGGAAAATATCAACAGAAAAAAAACTATTAAAATTTGAATGCGCGCGCGCGCGCACACACACCCTCCCTCCCTCCCTCCCCCAAGAGCATATGAGCAATAGCATAATAAAAACAACAACACATCCAGCTAACCTAATTAGACTGTGTCCATATTTTATCTAGGTCCCTTATCCAAGTCATATCTTAGTGTCATTGGTCCAGCTCTCACAATCAGTGATACCATTCCAGCAGCTCTGACTCTTTCTCTCCTTCAGGTCTTTAGTTTCTTTCTTTCCTTCCCTCTCTCTCTTTCTGATCATCCCCCTCTCTGCTTTTTTGCTTTTATCATCTAACATTTCGTTTTTCTCTCCCCAATTCCAACCAATCGGGAGGGTAGTTTCTTATTCATTTCCACCAACTATGGTTGCAATCCGATGCATTTTTAGACAGAAAAAAAGTCCTACAACTCCCAGCATCCCTTTAGCCATCCATCCTGGCTAGGGCATGCTGGGACTTGTAGAACTTTTTGCTGTCTAAACTGGCATAGGATTGCACCCTAAGTTTCTATTTTCTGAGTTGAAATTTTGTCTCTCTCTTCCTCTGACCTTCCATTGGTTTGTAATCTTCTGCTTCCTGAGCAACACTTCCTGACCTCTGTATTCTAACTAAATCTTGGACATCTAAAGTATTAACCTTTTGACTGAAACTGACTAACACACACACACACACACACACTTAACCCCATAATACCCCCCAAACAAACAAACTATAAAATGGTATTCAGTTCTTTTCCATAGCAATAATGCTTGCCACCGTTTGTTGTTGCTGTTGTTGTTGTTGTTGTTTTGAGTGGAAGTCCCAAAGGGCTAAGTAGGATCATGATGCTATTCATGGTCTTGGGACAAAGTTTAATAAAAGATACTACTAGTCATGCTATATTATGCTTCATAAACTGATGGTGTTATGGGACACCTACAGCATTTTTAATTAGAACCTTAGCTTTATTCTGGATGGCCTTTAATTTTAACATCAGGGTTTCTGACCGTTCTGGCAGCACTGTTGTGTTCCCATTTTCTGCCTTGTGCCTGCCAACCAAGTTCATTCTGAGTTCTTGAGAAACGAATCAACCGTCATGCTTAGAACTGATTTTCTTTTTAAGAGTGATGGACAGAGTCTTCAGAATGGTGTCTATCAATGCTATCTGTCAGCAACGCTTCATAATTACCCATTTTTGGAATGCAAATGTATCCACCTTGTAATGCTCTTCTGATGGGGTCTCCAACATGGTGCCCATGGACAACTCTCTTGGTACTCACCAGACTCCCTGCCCCCCCCTGATTTTTATTGAATTTCTTAAGATTTGTTTTACTTTATTTGTAAATTGGGATGCTTGCATACCTCAAAGTGAAATGCTGCCTTCCAGCACCATCTTTATTTGGTTTCAAAAGAGTGGTTTTGTGCTTCAGAGTTCAGCCCCTCCTCTGCCTTTTACTTAGCTTCTTGGGCAAGTCACTTTTCTTTTAGACTCACAAGTTTGCCTTCTGCGGAATGAATGTTTTGTGAACAGCCATGCCCACCATTTAATAAATGGACAGTCCCGTCCCCCCAATGCATGCAACACTCTCTCAAAATTCCAAAGATGACCACTGACCCTAAAAAGGTTGGGGGCTCCTGCTTTGTTGACACATGCTCAAATGTTCTTTAATGTTAAAACCTTTACTCTTGCTGATACATGTATTGATTGCTTTGAACCATGTGACCGCATCATTCAACCGAACAGCCTTTTGTTAGATGAGTGTCTCGTCTCCTCTCTTTGGGTCAATTATTTTGATGGTTTCTTGTAAAACATTTTATGTGGTTTCTGTCCACCATCCACATCTTGTTCCTGGGTTTATTTGTTTGTTTGGGTTTTGAATTTTCCATGTGTTGGGAGCTAAAATTCCCAGGCAGACAATGCAATATGGGCATGCAGATATGGATGCATCTATCAAATTAGCTTTCTCTCAGTTTCCCATTTCTCCAATCTTAAGTTTGGTTCACCCTGAAATGTGAGACTTCTTTTTTAAGTTTTCATGAACATTTGTATGCATTTATCCTAATACATGCATTTTTGTTTACACATAATATAACATTTTTGCAAGCTATTGTTCCTAACGTAATGAATTTTTAATGTTATTTTCCTGAATATACTCATTTTTGTATACATTTTAAAAAAATGGAAATCCCCATTGCAAAATTCAGAGAAATGCAAATTTTGAAAGATAACTGAGTTTTGGTTCGCATGTGCAAAATTAGGTAAGTTTGCATTAAATTGTGAAGTGAATGAATTTCTTCCCCATATCTACAGATGGCACCTTCAGTGTGCAGCCAGCACCATTAAAAGTGGGGAGGAAACTCTTGGGAAATAGAAGAGTTGTTCCACAAACTCTCACCAAGAAAGCTCATCATTATCGAGCCGATTCCAAATCGAGCCAACAACACATCCCTGAGTGTTTGGAACAGCACTAGTTACTTCACATACACAGTCTGCTGGCAGGATTGGAAGAGGCCATTTAGAGAGAAACAATAGTGCAGAAATGATTTTGACAGGGAAAACTTTACTTGCATCTCAGATAAAATATTTGATTTGGGAACATTTCATATCAGTGTCACCCCCCCTTCCTTTTGGACTTAATTGACTTGAAATACATACAAAGAGGAGGGACACAAGAATTAAATAGCACTAAAATATTTACCAGAAACTCAGATGTTTATGTATTTGTCATTCCATGCATAGAGAGCGTTGGTGGCGCGATTCTCAGCTTAGTCAGATGCATAAATTCAGTGCCAAAATGAATGTAGAGGCAATGTTTAGAGTTGAGGCTGAACAGCAGAAACTCGGAAGCTGCCTGCATTAAAGGAAACCCCGCTGATGTAAGTGCATCATTGCTGCTACACTGTGAAAACCACTCAGGCAGGTGTGCTGTAATTGAGGTGGGTGGGGGAGGAAATGGGCCTTATAGGGATACAGTCAAGCTCTGTAAATTATTGAAGGAAAATTCCACTCACTTGAGGTATGGATTGAATTTGTATAGTTTGTCTATTGTACTTCACTGTCATTCCACAGGGGACAATCAGAAGCCTTGGGACATTCAGAGTACAGCCTTTTAACCTCTTTACCTTCAGATCCACTGTGGGATGGTCTTACTCTACCTGATCACTCAATGGTAGGTAGTGTTGCACTGTTTCCACAGGCGTTGTTAAAAAAAAAGAAGAAGGTGGAAATTGCCCCAGGCAAACTGGCAAAGTGTTTAATGTAATTCCTTCAAGCCAGTTGGTTATCTATGGAGAACACTTCATTTTTTATGGCATATTCCTCAAAAAGTTGCCTCACTGAAGTGCCTTAAAGTCCCATGTATTTGGAATGTGTAAATCCCATCTCTTGATTTTTGGAGACGTTTCCACATTCCTCTATCTATGATAGCTTCACCTGGTGGGGATGCTGATCTGCAAAAGTGGTTCTGGCTTTTCACAGGCTGGATTCAAATGCACTGTTGTGCATCACATATGTATCACCATCTGTAATTGTGCAATGCATTTCCCATGCAAAGACATCAAGAACCAAAACGGTGTTATGCATGGTATGTTCGATGGTTTTCATTGTGCATGCTACAAAAACAGCATAATTCAGCAAAAAAATGAATAAAAATCAACCCTCTAGGGCCCTGTTCAGATGTTTCTTCTGTGTAGATTGTACTTGCACGGGGGGTGGGGTGGGCAGGGGGAGCTGGAACATACCTATATGTCCCATCCCCATCTTTGTCACTATTTGCAGTAGGGACAGCAATGCTAAAGTGATTTCAGAGACCATTCCTGATTAACATCTTTTCCCAGAATGCCCCATATGTTGTGTCATTCTAGGTCATTCCGGAGAGAAAATGGGAGCCGCTTTTGGCAGCTGCCATTTTTCCCCCAAAATGTCCCAAAACAATGCAACCTCTGCGGGCATTTTAGGAAAATAAGATGGCAGCCACTAGGGATAGGTGAATGAGTAATGTTCAAAATCACTAGGATTCTCTGAACATCATATCGCCGCTCATCTCGTGCCCAATTCCCATTCATATTTGGGATCACTGCTCACTTTGTGAGAATGGGAGATTTGCACAAATTGAGCAGCGATCGAATGGGAACTTTACACAAATCTCCTGAAATTTGCTCAGGTGGGACATATTTGTATGTGCATTTTGGGTTTCTTTTTTGCTTACCCATTGATCATACATTTTGGGGTTGTAGAGGCTTACCTCTCCCTGGCAGTGAAAGTAGTGGAGTTGATTATGGTGGCTGCTCTTGGTGGCTAGGCTAGGGATGTATTATATTTTCATTTTTGCTCTCAAAACATGCAAACATGCCCCGTTCAAAACCCTGATATGAGTGCGAGCATGTGTCCACAAAAAAATGTTTGCAAAATGTTGAGCATGTGCTCACATTTGTCTCGTTCCCAATTTTAAGTTTGATTTGTGCAAATTTCCTAATTCGCGCAGATTTCCTCAGCAGACTGAATCAGCCCTTTTTTAGTCTATGGAGGAAATCAGAGCAAATTTCAGGAAATTGGTGCAGATTTCTCATTCAATCGCTGCTCCATTTGTGCAAATCTCCCATTCGCACAAAGTGAGCAGCGATCACAAACATGAATGGGAGTTGGGCACCAGATGAGCGGTGATACGATGTTTGGATTCATCCTAGTGATTTTGAACATCACTTGTTCACCCATCCCAAGTGGCTTCCATTTTATTTTCCCAGAATGCCCCAGAGGTTGCTTTGTTCTGGGACATTCTGGGGGGAAATGGCAGCTGCCAGAAATGGCTGCCATTTTGTCTCCAGAATGACCTGGAATGACACAACATATGGAGTATTCTGGGAAAATAAAATGATGTTGATCAGGAATGGTCTCTGAAATCACTTTAGCATTGCTGTCCCTACTGCAAATAGTGGCAAAGATACTTAAAAAGAATAAATAAAAAAAGAAACAAAGAGAAAATCCTGAAAGAAAATGACTACAAGTAACTGAATGAATGTGTGTTTTGCACATTAATAGCTAGATGAATGTAATGATAAGGAATTAATAACAAAATGAAATAAATTTTATAATGAAACTACATGAAAAATAAAGAAACAAATTCTTGCACAACTCTAAGATCAGTTTTTGTGTTGCATGAGAAGTCACTCGTGAATCTCCGAAGTTTTGTGGGTAGGTTGTTGAAAGCTAAGAAGCAATTTGGATACTGTCCTTTGCATGTTGACCATTCCTGATCAACATGCAAAGCTTGTCACATGGAGCAAAACATCTTTGTGTTAAGGCTTTGCTTTATATTTCTGTCACTGGAAAACAGAAAACACAAAACACACCTGCTTTCATGAAGAATATTTGTTTTTTTGTTTTCAAAATGATTTGCCTCGTTTATGCAGTTACTGGTTTTTTTTTGTTTTTTTTTAAAGCTTATGGGTGCTTTAAAACAAAGCAGGTTTTTTTTTAAATGCACAAAATAAAGTACAATGCTTAATGATATAATGAGGCATTCTTATTACTCTGCTTACTCAGTGTGATTAAAAATGCACAAAGATCCTTGTCATTTCACTTTTCCATCAAATGACACGTACGTATTTTGTGCATGTGTTTTATCATATTTCTTCTATTTGTTCAGAATACTCAAATGAATTTAAAAAACAAAACAAAACAAACAAAAACACCCACCACCCACTTCTGAAGTGTGAATGCATTTTGAACTATGAATGCCTTTCCGTCTCTCTAGGCAGGCTCGCATCTTTGGCAGACAGAAATTCAACAGTTACAGCTTTCCTCTTCACTGCATCTTTGTGTCAGCTGGACCATCACTTGTTTAACTCTATCTTCTTGTCACACGGGAACCCTGCTTAAGGGGCAGGGGAACGAGAGAGAGAGAGAGAGAGAGAGAGAGAGAGAGAGAGAGAGAGAGGAAGATGGCATTCTTTTCTCTTTTCAAAAGTTTTATTGACACATTTCCCTGCTGGAACAAAGACATAAGAAGGGCACAGCTGAAGTTGAGTGAACGTGATGGATTTGATCATGAAGTCTCCCTCCACCAAGAAGAATTCTGCAGAATCTAACCCTAGTTGGTTGGGGAATTTGAGCTCTTCTTCTCCCTGCAGCTTCACACTCACCTTTGGGTATTGAAGATGGCAGCTTGGTCTCTTCTCGAAACCAAGGACTCTTCAACATCCCTGCCCTTCTCCACTTTGGAACGGCGCTTGCCTATCTCTTAGGACTGACTGAATTTTTAAAATGTTATGGGGAAAGCACTAACACATTCTCCCCCACACACACATACACACAAATTATGCAGTCGAGTTTCCCCGCATTTGGGGAAATTGCAGGGGTCAGCACACCCGGAGTGCAATGGATGAGCCTCACCCTGGGAAAACCACCTTCATGATCATGGTGTCTCCCTGCCAGGCTATTATTTCATCCTTTTATAGAGCTTATGTATTTGTGTATTTTATAGAGCTTCTGTGTTTTGATGTATTTTATACAGCTAGTGTATGTATGTGTATCGTGGTTGATATGACCAGGATAGTTGAAACAACAAATAAACCACTAAGGGCACGATCCTATGCCCCTCCAACCTTGTCTGGGAGACACACAGGAAAGGCACTGCAACCTCAGAAATCCTTTGCAAGGCCACAGGGGCACGGAGTGCCCTCCCTCCCACCTCATACCCAGTGTGTGTTTTTCCGTGCTGGCAGGGGACCAATCACGGAAGACCGTACTCAGTTTGCCTTTGGAGGGTGCGTTCTCAGGGGCAGGGAGGGGAAGAGCGAGGCTCCACCAGATCCCAAAGATTCCAGGAAGTGCCACAGCCTCTTCTCCTCGCGAAGAGAGATAAAACATCTAGATGGCCGAAATCAGCTGTCTAGATGTTTTTGAGGGTGGAAGGAGCCCAGAGATTATCCTGTCCTCCGCGTTCCTCCCGCTTTCAACTGGATGCCCATAATCCTCCGAGTTTGGAGGGTCATGGGCATCCTCATAGGATTTTGCTGCCCAAATCCCACCTCTAAGAAACCCCCAGGAGAAATGATGTGAAAGGGTCTTCCCAATTTCTCTGCGCACAAATAAGATGGAGAATTTTGAGAGACCATTTGCATATAGCTCTGTGTTATATGCCTGGGCAAACAGGAAATTCTTAACCCAGCACTGGAAAAGATTAAAAGAGTATTAGACAATAGGGGAGGCTATTATTAGCCACGTCAGCTAATGGGATCTCCATCTCCAGAGGCAATGTGCCACTCAGTTCCCCTTGCAGTGGAGCAATAGCAGGGAAGGGTGCATTGCCTTGTTCCCCTGCTAGAGGCATCCTGGAAGCCTCAGATTGGTCCAACAGGATGCTGGACTAGATTAACCTTTGATGGATAGACTTTTCTTATGTTCTTTCTTAAATTGGTTTCCATAGAGGCAAGCTCTTGTTACATCGATTGCCTATCCAGTCTCTTCCACCATCTCTGTAGAAACACCACCATGGCATTTTAAAATCTTCAAATAATATCTCTCCTCTTGACATTTTCACGTTCAGTGTTTCCCCAACTTCATGCCAATCCATTGGCTGCTTGCAGCAGGGAAAAAGTTGGATGTGCTGACATCATGTTGCAGGGTTGTTGTTGTTGTTGTGTTTTTTTTTAGATCTTACTCATGGGGGAGACTTGGATCAACAGCATCCACATACCTCCCCCACCCCCATTTGTTCTAGTGTAAGGAATACAGGCTACAGTGCTTAGGATCCTGCACATAGAAGTATGGGAGGCTTGGACTGGATGCCATGAGAATAGCCATGTAGGGACGGGGCCCACTCTTCCTACAGAGGAGGATCTGGGAACATAATCTGAGGATGATGGGGAGGAGGAGGAGATGGAGGGGAGGGAACCTGCAGCTGGTTCCCCAAGGCCAGTGGACTTAGAGTTAGACCCAACAGTCAGGGAGGATCTATCGGTGTAAAATTCCATGGGAATGCAGTCTGAGGGCAAATCAAACATCGCTAACAGCCCCCCCCCGGATCAGACATCAGCTAAGGAAGGTGGATCAGCTGAACAGTGTCATGCAATCCAAGAGACTGGTAATTAAGAATAAGGAACTGCCTTAGCGGTGTGGGTAATTTGAGTTTGGAAGGGAAGAGGTTTCCAGTTTAGAGTCAACTTCTCAACAAGAGGGCAACCTTCCTTAATGGCTGGTATTGTAACTAAGCCTGTTTCTTTTGTGATTGTTTCTGCAATCCACTTCATTTGTTCTTCTAAGCCAGTTTGCTAGGCTGGCATCTTTTCTAATAAACCTTTTTTGTTAGAAGCCATTGTTTGGATCTTCTTGGAAGGAGGAGGGGAAGTATGGCCTCAACAAGCAGGTTCTCAGGGTCTAGACTTCTCAAGGTTAAAACCAGAAGGCCCAGCCTCTGTGTAAGTCAGTGTTTGCAAATATGGTCTTTCCTAGCTCTTGCCCTCGCTTTATTTTGTCTTACTGGCTCTGACCCCTGGCTTGACTCTTAACTCTTGAGTCCCAGTTCCTGGATCCCACTCAACACATGCCTACTGCTCTGACATAAGAACATTTAGTGACTCTAGACAGGGCCGGATTAAGAGCATTATGGGCCTGGTGCTGAGGAGGGCGCGCAGCTGAAGAGGGCGCAGAAACGCTGCGCTCCTCTTCGCTGCCGCTGCGCCGCCCCGCCAGGCCTCTGCCTCCGCTGCGCCGCCCCCGCCAGGCCTCCGCCTCCCCACCCTCCCTCCCTCCCTCCCTCCCGCCACCGCTGCCGCCGCCGCACCCTCCCATCCCGCTCGCCGCTGCGCCTCCCCCCGCCCTCCCGCTCACTGCTGCTGCGCCTCCCGCCGCCACAGCCATCACCACCACCCCGACCCTCCCCCCGCCACCTACCTTCTCCGCGTCATGTCGCTTCCGGAGCCCCGCCCGCGTTGTTTTGGCGGGAGGAACCAGGGCAACAGGGCTTAAACAGCCCTGTTGCCATGGTTTCCCCGGCAAAAAACAGCGCAGGGGTCCCGTTGCGTCACTTCCTCCTCCTCCTCCTCCTCGGCGGCGGCAGCGGCAGCAGCAGCAGTAGCAGCAGCAGCAGCAGCAGCAGCAGCAGCAGCAGCAGCCAGGGCGGGGGGAAGGTAGGTTGGTGGTGGCGGTGCAGGGTTGTTGTTTTTTTGCAGAGCAGGGCTGCTTTGGAGAGGGCCCCCCGCTAAATATTATTTCGCCTGGGGCGCCAAACTGCCCTGCACCGGTCCTGATTGTGGGCCTATTTTGGGGTAGGGGCCTGGAGCTGCAGCTCCAATAGCCCTATCTTAATCTGGCCCTGACTCTAGACTAGAGCACTGGATAATGGGGTAGAACTGGTACATGCAACAATTTAGTTAACAGTGCATTAAAAGATGCTCTAAAGGTATTTCAGTCTGTTGAACTCTGCTGAATCACTGTCTGTTGAATCCCTGTGTATTCAACCATGTAAATGCTGAATTAAGATTGCCACTCCCCCCCCCCCCCGACAGGCTCCTGCTCTTTAATAGGTATATAGCAGGCAGGTATAAGATGGTATTCTCCATGCTGGGAATAGCCGCACCCATTGAATTTGGCTTGTGTAGAGGAGTGAATGTTTTGTTTCAGCTCATTTTTGATAAGAATTTACCAGAATTCACAAATTTCTTCGTATTTGGGGGGAAAGAACTTGAAATCTAAAATGTTCAAATGCAGGAGAATGCAAACGTGACAGATTCATCCATCCCTAAGACAGTCGATGGAGTGTAGCTCCTCAGATACATGTACCAAATGCACTGCACACCAGCAAAACCTATATTTAGTCCGAGGGATGCCAGAGAAATCCACAGCAGATTCAAACGACTTCAGACTTCTGGGAATCCATGGATTCTGCAGTGGACTGGCTTGTTCCAAGCTGCACAAGTTCCATGGACTTGCAGACCATTTTTATTTTCTGGAATTGTACACAAATGTAGTTGTAAAAAAATATGAAAGTTGCTGGAAAATACACAAATATATATATGCCATTTTGTAAAACACACACACACATACAGACACACAAACAACATGATGCTTCATACATCTCTGGTCTTTCTTTAGACCAGTGGTTCCCAACCTTGGGTCCCCAGATGTTGCTGGACTACAGCTCCCAGCATACCCAGCCAGCATGGCTAATGACAAGGGATGCTGGTAGCTGTAGTACAGCAACATCAAGTAGGCCGCTCAGCAAGATCTGCCACAGACGGCCTTCTCCCTGTCCCATCAGCCAGAGAAACCAGGCTGGGGGGTACTAGGAGGAGGGCCTTTTCTGTGGCAGCCCCCAATTATGGTACTCTCTCCCCAGTGACCTCCGCCATGCCCCTTCCTTGATTAGCTTCCGCCGGGCATTTAAAACGTGGCTTTTCAGGTGGGAATATGGGGTGGGTTAGGATTTTAAAGTTTTGTACTGGTTTTAATTGTGTTTTATACTGTGTGTGTGTGTGTGTCCCCTCTTGTGTTTTATTGGATTGTACATCGCTCAGAGTGGCCAAATGTCTGGTTAAGAAAAATACACAAAATGTTACATGCCAACAAAAGTTCCATGAATTGTGGCAAACTTTTCCAAAAGGGGGGGGGGGGTTCCAAAACAGTCAATGAGCGGACGATGAAGCAATCTGTGAAATACAGACATGCCTGTTTAGTATACATTACTGCACCCCCTACAATATGCAAACACACACACACACACACACACACACACACACACACACCATTCCAGCCCAATGATGCAACCATTTCCTTCCCATTCAGTCTTGAACTGCACTGCCTCTTTGCTGTTCCAATTCTGCATGACTTATGTAATGTATTCATCTGAGGCTGCTTCACAAGGTATTTGCTAGCTGTTAATTTTAGCCTTCTTCTCTATTAGCTTTTCAAGTTTCTATAAACATGAAACAAAAAGGAAGAGGGGTGTCAGGTAGGGTCGTTATTGCTGGGAATGAACACTGAGTTTGCTGCAAATTAATTTTGCAAGCTCCATGGCAGCTTTGTGGAAACACAGGATGTTCTGTCTCTTGGTGCAGTGCTGTCAGGAATGGAGAAGATACTTGTTCAAAAGAAGCAGGGGAGGAAGAACCAATTTGGATTCCAGACCAATGGTTCCTAAGAATTGGTTCCAGGCCCATGTCCTTGCTCTCTGCAAGGTCATCATTGTTGTGTCTCAGTGCACAGCGACCTTCAGAAATGATAGACATTGAGGGTCAAGACTGTTCAAGCTCAACCATACAGAGTTCTTACTCAGCAATGTTTCCAAACGTCATAATTTCTTGCCTCAGAATATAAATTTGTCATACTCATAATGCCTAGTGAGATTACAAGTTTAGCATCATTTTCTTCAGATCTTCATCTGGGGGCACTGACTGTACCTCCTTCCCTGGCTTTTTGAACACTGCCACGGTGCCAGGAATCCCAGGTAGTTCTCTAGGATGCCTGTGTTCATCATACTGTTAGATGACATAGAAAACTACCCATCCCAAGGCTCCTTGTGCCTGGAATGCTACTAAGCATGCTAGCTACCCTAAGACGTTTGAAATCCACACCACAGGTAATAATAATAAACGTTTATTTATAACGCCCCTTATACCAACCATATTTGATGGTTGCCACGCGATAGGGTTTAATATACAGTGGAGCAGGTGAATAACTTTCACAGTGTGGGAAAAGAGTGGCAGGGCAAAGATCAGGATTCTTTCCCTGTCCTTTTATTCTCCCTCTGCATGCCAGCCTATGGTTTCTTGCCCCAATCCAACACCCAGAAACAAGTTCTGGATCAAGAACTTAAATCACACACACTGTTTACCTGCATGGTAATGCTTTCCAGCAGAATGCATGCTTCGATATGCACCCCAAAGTACATCCAGATGGGATTGCCCTCTCCACTGAAAGCAATGCAGTGTGGATACACAGCAGACCTGTTCAGGTGTTATGCCTGAACAGGAAATATCAACTCTTGTACCGGAGATGGGGCCATGCATGCTGGCCCTGCCCCCAGCATCTCTGCATGTGGCCCAGTTTCTTCTACATGTGTTGACATAACCTGTTCAGGTTTGAACAGGTAGGTCTACGCCGGTCTGCCTTTATATATGCACGTAGATGCGCATCTGATTTATGCTCTGACCCAGCAAGAGAGTGAACAGTGAAGTGTCCATGTTTGCTGATGACACCCAATAATTCTGGGTGGTTAGAACAAAAAAAAAGGGTTGTGAAGGGCTCCAAAATGATCTCTCCAAACTGGGAGAATGGGCATCAAAATGACAAATGTGGTTCAATGTAAAGAAAGTGTAAAGTTGGAGCAAAAAATGCCAACTTCACGTATATGCTGATGGGATTTGAGCTAGCAGTGACTGACCAAGAAAATGATCTTGGGGTTGTGGTGGACACCGCTCTATGAAAATGTTGAGCCAGTGTGCAGCTGCTGTGAAAAAGTCAAAGTCCATGCTAGGCATAATTAGGGAAATAACTGAAAATAAAACTGTCAATATCATACTGCCCTTATACAAATCTATGGTGCAACCAAACTTAGAATACTGTGTACAGTTCTGGTCACAGCACCTAAAACGGACATTGTAGAGTTGGAAAAAGTGCAGAAAAGGGCAACTAAAATGATCAAGGGGCTGGAGCAACTCCCTCATGAGGAAAGGTTACAACAGCTGGGATTGTTTAGCTTAGAAAAAAGGCGAGTGAGAGGAGACATGATAGGGGTGTACAAATTTAGGCAAGGTGTGGAGAAAATGGGCAGGGAGACATTTTTCTCCCTCTCTCATAATACTAGAACCCAACGGGGGTCATCCCATGAAGCTGATTGGTGGGAGATTCAGGACAGATGAAAGGAAGTATTTCTTCACACAGCACGTAGTTGAACTATGGAATTAACTTCCCCTGCTCCTGGTGGAGATGCTAGAAGTGGTTTGCTGGTATGGATCAACACAGTTACATGAATGTTTGGACTGCCCTTGGGAGTGCAGCTATGGGAACTGTTATGATGGGTGCCTGCACTTGTACTACTACACCACTGCCAGAGAGACTGAGAGAAAGAGAGCGAAAGGATGGCTCAGCTCACTTTTGACTGTAACTAACCCTGCCCACTGCTGGCTTGGGCCTTCCCTGCCAGAGGCATGCGGTCCCTTGCAGATTACCTCTGAGGGAATGCGAGCCTCAACAGGAAAAAATAAACAAATCCTCAAAGCAGATAGGGCTCTATGTGTCTAACATGGTATAGATGTTCAACATTAGGCCATGTCCACTTTCTCCAAACCACCAATTGTTTGGAAGTTTTCTAGCTTTTGCACATTTTTCCCCAGTCTAAAGCTCTGAAATGCCTCTCCTAAGGCTTAGTGACTGGCAGTGAGAGATCGAAGCTCAAACTTGCTGGCATTTTGGCCCCGCCCCTTTTGCCTTCGGCCCCGCCCACCACTGGAATGCAGCCCCTGAGAGCTTCTCCGAAATGGAATTCAGCCCTTGGGCTGAAAGAGGTTCAACACCCCTGATATAGGTCAAATCCATTCTCCCGGAGGCATGTGCTTCCTTAAGCTCTTATCTGACACCCCTTCATTCCACTGAGACCTGATATGGAGAGATCCCCATCGATTGTTGGCAAAGATGTTAACAAGTAGAAAACTACTGGCAAAGAAAAGTGTAATTCCTGCTATCAAAATAATCAGTCGTTCTTTGAGGAAATCCTTACACCCACTTCTCTCTGTGTTGGCAAATGACATTTTATTCCATCAGGAAATTGTAGGAGAGTAAAGAGACTCAAATAAAGCTATGCCAACTGGAAATACAATAGGAAATGCCGCATCAGTTTATACACACCCCTTTCATAAACAACTGACTTTGTTTTCTGATAGCTTTCTTTCATGTTGGTAATACAGAACTCCAACATGACTCGTATAAAAAGCTGTGAAGAGGATTTGGGATTAGTTATCATTGAGGAAGAACTGTGTAAAAATTCTGCAGGTGGCAAAAGTAACCAGCGAGAGAAGCTTGCGTCTATTATGTTTTCAGATCACATACGCTGGATATTATATCCACACCAGTAAATATGTCTCAGAAGAAAGCCGTCTCTTGTTTACCAAAGAAACAAACACATAAAAAGGGCCTCTTTTCAGAAGGAGTCAGTGGCAGTTAGCTTTCTCAAATTTTGCAATAGCATAATGAGAGCAACTGGGGTGTCCCAGCTCAAAGGGAGGAGTGTTTGCTTCAGATAGGGAGGCATGTGAAGTAGTCGGAGATGAGCCAGGAGTGGCAACCCAAAACCATGCGACAAAGCAGAAGTCAGGGCCAAAGAACAAGTCAGGACTGCAGGGTAAAGCTGGAAGCAGGGTCTAGGAACAAGCCAGACATTAAGATTGATGGACAGCCAAGGATGCAGGTACACACCAGAGCTCAGGGAGACCATGTTGTTCAAGAAAGGCTCAATTGCAATAGGCAGCCCTCCCAGGAGGATCCAATTGCCAGCCTGGGTGGTCAGAATCAGTCCAGGGTCTGCAGGTATGTAATTCATTCATTCATTTCATTCATTCAAAGCAAACAGCACAAGGATCAAAAAAGAGTCACAATAACTGAGTCTCTACAAAAGCCTGGGAGAAAAGAAAAGTCTTTACCTGGCACTGAAAAGATAACAATGTAGGTGCCAGGCAAACCTCTTTGGGAAGTTTCTTCAGGAGCAGCCTGATCACTGCCTCTTTTAAGGAGGCTAGTATATCGCCCCCTCTCTCAGGGAGGAATTTACATGCTCCTGGACACAACTGGCCATTCCCTCCTAATTAGATGTAACATGCCAAAATGGGCAAGGGTCGAGCATACAAGGGTCAATGGGCAAGGGTCGAGTGGTCAGTTGAACTCAGCCAAGCAGCCTTGTCTGCATCCTCCTGCCTCAACAACTGAAACTCATCCAATGCAGCTGGACCAGATGGTGCTCTGGATATCTCCCGCGTCACGCCGCTAGCGACGGCGCTCTGTTTTTGGCGGGAGGAACCAGAGCAACCCCGCCAAAAACAGAGCAACGGCGTGACGCGTCGTGCGATGGTGACGGCGATGGCGACGAGGTCGACGGCGGCGGCGGCGGAGGAGGAGGTGGTGAGGGCGGCGGCGGCAGAGGCGGCAGAGGTGAGGGCGGTGGCGGTGGCGAGGTGAGGGCGGCGGCGGTGGCGAGGTGAGGGAGGCGGCGGCGGCGGCGGAGGAGGAGGAGGAGGAGGAGGAGGAGGAGGAGGAGGAGGAGGAGGAGGAGGAGGAGGAGGAGTCCTTGGGCTCGAGTCCCGAGTCGAGTCTCGAGTCCCACATAAATTATTGGGACTCGAGTGGGACTCGAGTCAGAGGGGGGACTCAGTCGGACTCACGAGTCGAGTCCCCGAGTCCGAGTCCCCATCCCTGGATATCTCCATTAAAGGAACTGAACTAATAGAGGAGTCCAAGTCATGCCGAGCACGAGCAATTTTATCTTCAAAGTGTCTTGCAAATTTATCACAGCAAGCTGTTAAGGATGTGACCAATTCCCTCTCAGGGTCAGATTGTTATCACCCCTTCACCGCCCAGAACAGCTCTGCTAAATGACACTGTGAAGATGTCATTCTTCTTTGCCACCCTCACTGCACCATGGTAAGCTCAGTAATGAGCTCTAACCAGTGTTCAGTTGGAATCAGCATGAGTTTTTCTACACTTGTGTTCCAGCTGCTTGTTTCATAGAATCATAGAAAAGTAGAGTTGGAAGGGGCCTACAAGGCCATCGAGTCCAACCCCCTGCTCAATGCAGGAATCCAGGTCAAAGCATCTCTGACAGATGTCTGTCCAGCTGCACCTTGAATGCCTCCAGACTGGGAGAGCCCACCACCTCCCTAGGTAGTTGATTCCATTGTCTTATTGCTCTGACAGTCAGGAAATTTTTCCTGATGTTTAGGTGGAATCTAGGTTCCTGTAACTTGAGCCCATTATTCCGTGTCCTGCAAACTGGGATGAACGAGAAGAGATCTTTGCCCTCCTCTGTGTGACATCCCTTCAAATACTGGAAGAGTGCGATCATATCTCCCCTCAGTCTCCTCTTCTGAAGGCTAAACATGCCCAGTTCTTTCAGTCTCTCCTCATAGGGCCTTGTTTCCAGTCCCTTTATCATCCTTGTTGCCCTCCTCTGAACCCTCTCCAGTTTGTCTACGTCCTTCTTAAAGTGTGGTGCCCAGAACTGGACGCAGTACTCAAGATGAGGCTTAACCAGTGCCGAGTAAAGGGGAATTATCACTTCCCGCGATTTGGAAGCTATACTTCTATTAATACAGCCCAAAATAGCATTTGCCTTCTTTGCAGCCACATCGCATTGCTGGCTCATATTCAGTTTGTGATCTACCACAATTCCAAGATCCTTCTCACTTGTAGTATTGTTGAGCCAAGTGTCCCCCATTCTGTAACTCTGCATTTGGTTTCCTCTCCCTAGGTGCAGCACTTGGCATTTATCCCTATTAAATTTCATTCTGTTGTTTTCAGCCCAGCGCTCCAGCCTATCGAGGTCACTTTGAATTTTGTTTCTGTCTTCCAGAGTATTAGCTGTTCCACCCAACTTTGTGTCATCTGCAAATTTGATAAGCATTCCCTGTACCTCCTCATCCAAGTCATTAATAAAAATGTTGAAGAGCACCGGGCCCAGGACCGAGCCCTGTGGTACCCCGCTCGTTACCTCTCCCCAGTTTGAGAAGGAACCATTGATAAGCACTCTTTGAGTCCGATTCTTTAGCCAATTGTGGATCCACCTGATAGTTGTTCCATCTAGCCCACTCTTAGCTAGCTTACTAATCAGGATATCATGAGGCACTTTGTCGAAAGCTTTGCTGAAGTCCAGATATATAATGTCCACAGCATTCCCACAGTCCACAAGGGAGGTTACCCGATCAAAAAAAATGAGATCAGATTAGTCTGACAGGATTTGTTCTTGACAAATCCATGCTGGCTTCTAGTAATCACTGCATTGTTTTCAAGGTGCTTGCAGACTGACTTCTTTATAATCTGCTCAAAAATCTTCCCAGGGATTGATGTCAGACTGACTGGCCTATAGTTCCCAGGTTCCTCCTTCTTGCCCTTTTTGAAGATGGGAACAACATTTGCCCTCCTCCAGTCGTCTGGCACTTCACCTGTCCTCCATGATTTCTCAAAGATAATAGACAGTGGTTCTGAGAGTTCTTCTGCCAGTTCCTTTATTACTCTAGGATGCAGCTCATCAGGCCCTGGAGATTTAAACTCGTTCAGAGTAATCAGGTGCTCCTTGACCATTTGCCTATCAATCTCAAGCTGCAATTCTGCCCCTTCAGTCTGCACTTCAGGTTTGCCAGGGGGGTCATAGACCCTCTTTTGGGAGAAGACCGAGCCGAAGTAGGAATTGAACACTTCTGCCTTTTCTTTGTCTTCTGTTATCAATTTGCCATCCTCATTGCATAGTTGAACCACCAGTTCTTTCTTCTGTCTTTTACTGTGCATGTATCTGAAGAAAGCTTTTTTGTTGCTTTTAGCATTCCTCGCTAACCTTAGCTCATTCTCAGCTTTAGCCTTCCTGACACTATTCCTGCAGTTCTGTGCTACCTGCCTGTACTCTTCCCCTGTAGCCTGTCCTTCCTTCCACTTCCTATACGTGTCCTTTTTTGTTTTCAGGTCATCTTTGAGTTTATTGTGAAGCCACATTGGCTTTTTCTGTTGCCCTCTGCCTTTTTTCCTTGTGGGAATTGTTTGCAATTGTGCCTTTAAAATTTCCTTCTTTAAAAACTCCCACCCCTCCTGGGCTCCCTTTCTCGTGAGAGACACTTGCCATGGGATCTTACTAATCATTGTTCTGAGTTTGTTAAAATTGGCTTTCCTAAAATCCAGGGTACGTGTTTGGCTACACTCAGCTTTTGCTTCTGTTAGAATCAAGAACTCTAGTATAACATGGTCACTTTCCCCCAGAGTTCCCGAAACTGCCACTTTATCCACTAACTCGTCTCTGTTGGTTAGAATCAGGTCAAGGATAGCCGATCCTCTAGTTCCTTCCTCCACTTTCTGTAGGAGGAAGTTATCAGCAACACCAGATGGGCGATTGATAAATGTAATAATAAATAAAAATAATAAAAACACAGGTCAGGAATTTTTTGGAGGGGCCATGTTTGGCTGAATAAGTCTCCCAACAGATATCAGGGAAATTGAAGTCTCCCATTACTACCACATCGTGCCTCCTTGAAACAATGGCAATTTGCTTTTCAAAAGTTCCATCCTCATCTTCTCCTTGATTGGGTGGTCGGTAGTAGACTCCAACCGCCATGTTCGTTTTATTCTTTGCCCCCTTTATTTTAACCCAGATGCTCTCAATGGGGCTGCCAAGCTCCTCTTCCTGTATCTCTGTGTTTGATTGCCCTCAGCTCAAAGGTGTACCCAAGGAGCTAATTTGGCTCTGCCAGGGGTAGGGATTTGTGAGGAATTCATTTGGGGGCTGGAATCCAGTGGATTTGCCCAGTTTGACCCCCCTAACTCCACCTCACTTACCACTTCCCCAGTGCCGACTCATGTTCTCCTGAGTTGAGCTGGGGAAGCAACTTCCATTTTCAAAGCGGGACACAGAAACTGACATAACCTACACCAACCTGATAGGCGAATATCAGGAACTAAACCCAAGGACCAGGGAAGGTTAGGAGCCAGATGATTTGTTCAACAAAGCTGTTGGAATGAGAGGCAGCGGGAAAGGAAGGAGCATAATTAATCAGTAGACTGTCTTTCAGTAAGAGCTTGAAAAGATTTGTAGTTCTCCAGAAGCAGCCCAATCAGCTACTAGAAGGTAGCTTCTACCTTCTGATTCTGGAGCAGCAATTTTGAAGTGTTCCTATGAGTTCCTGCATCAAGCTTCAACAGCACAGGTCAGTTGTATATGAAATAATGAGCATTAATGGATTCATCCTGCCAGCATCACACACACAGTGCTCCAATGCTGGTGCAGATGGTGGGACATTACTAACTGCCAGGTGGTTGTGATATTAAGCTATTCCAGAATCTATGAATGAATATGCGATCTTGTAAAAGTCCCCTTCATAGCATTGTGGGAACATGTTGTGCAATTTGTGAAATTTCCAGAGAATTGAATGCACTTTGGGTTGTGAACCAGAACAAATCCTATGGCCAAAGTTTAATGGAAGCTAGCCAGGCCAACAATTAGAATTCCTTGCATCTGAAGAATTGCAAAGGAAAGTAATGGAGTTTCAATAGGATTAACGAAATGTTAAGGTGTGACACTTTAGAGTTTTGAGGTTTTTCCTCAGACAAAATTTCTGATGCATTTCAAAAGAAGCCAACATCATAGCATTTAATTATGTATTATTATTTTGCGAGTGGGAGGCAACTTGCATCCTTACCTAGGATGGGAAGATCTGTTATGTCAGAATAAAATAGGATCATTTCCCTTTAACAGAAATCCCAAAAGGAGACCACTCCAGCCTCCTCGAAATAACACATTTATCAAAGGACATCCTTGCTTGTAAACTTCTCTATCATTTTATGGTATGGGCCAAGACTGGATGGCTTCTCTGTCATTATTGTCGAAACCAATAAAAGACATGATTATAACCTCAATAAAACAGCAATTACTGGGCACAGGCTGGAGTGACATTTCCTCACAAATGTCATGAGGCTTTTGAGCTGGCAGGATAGGCACAGAGACAGCACTGATATCCTGGAAGTGCCAAACCACTTCCAAGTAGCTGCTGTAGTTGAGTGACTCTATGCTCAGAAGACTGAAGCATCTCAAAATGGGCCTTGACATGGCATATGGTTATGGTTCCTTTGGAGCTTTGCTGGGATCCAGCTGCAGCAATATTCATACAGCTTCTTGGTGCATTTGAGTCCATGTAGATTGAGTCCATGTAGATTTCAGTCCAACACAAAGATTTCAGTCCAACACAAATCTTACTTTGTTGTTGTTCAATTATGAATGCCATTCTGGAAAGCTGCATGATTTTAAGAACTCTCTCTCTCTCTCTCTCTCTCTCTCTCTCTCTCTTTCTTTCTTGTATGAAAGCAAAATGTGAGATTTGGTTGTCTAAACATTTTTTGAAGAATCTTGAAGGCTTAAGCGGGGTTTTCCCAAGATATTTTCCTGAGAACAAGATAGCACCCATACTGTTCCATGTACAGACGCTGACCACACTGGCAGTTGAATCTTACTTTAGTACTGGTGATGAGATAGTGTACTCCACCATACCTGAGGGTAGCAGACTAGCCTAGGAGATACAGCCCAGGCCATGTGGCACTATCCTCCAGCATCTGCCACCTGAAACAGTCACTTCACTCTGCCTAATGGTAGGGCCAGCCCAGGGCCACTTTTGTATGACTGTCAGTTTTGTTTGACATCCTAGTGGTGATGCATTGAAAAATACAGTATTCTTAGCGAATTCTGTCATGTTTTATTTCCCCCCAGAGTTGTACATGGTGGGCATTCACTTACATGGGATAAAATAAAGGGGTGTAGACGTCATCTGCAGAACATCACTGGGATGGGGCCTACATTTCCCACCTGCTTACAGTGTTGGGGTATTGGGTCAAATGTTGGGGTGCGGGTCAGATTCTGCCTCCTCTCAATTGTGTCTCCTATTACAGTCTAGTTAAAAATCACCCCTCCATTTCCTGGTGTAATGTTGGAGCACAACAGAACCTGGGGTGACTGGTGCTGATACACATATGGACACACATGGACACACACAGGGAGAGATTGGTCACACACACTGCTGTAGGTGGAGATAGGGCTCCAATTAGGCCTATTTCTCTCTGTGTGATATTTTCTCTGTGGCCATTGCTGGTGGTCATTACTCCGTGGTCATTGCTCCCTTCCTGGTGAGTAGGGATGTGTGAAACAGCAAAACTGAAGCTCCCTGAAGTTCTCCACATTCCATCTTAAAGCTCATTCCAACCTGAGTTTATATCAGATGGTGAGCTTTGATTTTTGTTTTTGTTTTCACATGAAAATCTGTGAATATTTTCATGAATATTTTTTCCAAATGTATGCATCAGTTTTGCACGTCTTTGAAATGTATTCATTGGGGATGGGCTTGGATCACATTTCAAGCTTGGAAATGTACAGACTTCGACTGCAGATTGTGTCTGAATGGGCTTCACCATTGGAATTCAGAGAGCTTCAGCAAGCTTGGTTTTTGCTCATTCACACATCCCTATCTGCATAGCCTCATCCTGTTTCCTGGTCACATGCTAGAGTCTTACAGAATGCTGGGAACTGACTTTTCTACAGAGATACTACCAAGAATGAATGGATGATGTATTTATTACATATACATCCCACCTTTCCAACAAGGATCTCATGGTGATATACACCACACACACCAGTTTTATCTTCACAACAACCCTGTTAGGTAGGTTATGCTAAGAGACAGTGCCTGTCATTCAGTGAGCATCATGGCTGAGTGGTGATTTGAACCCAGCTCTCCACAGTCCTAGTTCAACATTCAAACCACTACATCATGAAAACTGGATGCACGAGAAGGAATGATAGACGTGGTGAAAAGAGCTGTAATCAAAGCAGATTAAATCTGTTTGCAACTGGGTGGGGGGCACGGTAACACAGCTAACACTTGGGGCAACGCATCATAGCAGTCTCGTTAGGAATGGACGCTTTCTATTTGTTTACTAGTGTTCTGTCCATCTGTGCTGTTTTTGAATCATATTCCCCCAAAGAATTCATTTCCTTTGCTGCATTTGGTGTTGTTTGTTTTGCCGGCTTGCGTCCTCATCTCTTCCCTTCTCTGAGAGTGAACTGCTGCCACTCTGTTGGCACAATGCCTGCCTTTATTATCACTGAAGAATTGTGCACAACTGCAACTGCAGCTTACATAATTATCATGAAATAAGCCATGTTATTTTAGCAGCAGCAACATAGCAGCAACATGGTAACTTCAAGGTAAATCTGTCAGAGGCAATGGTAATTACACAGTAACTCATTTCAATGCATTTGCATTACAAGCTGATATAATGCCGCTGATAACTTGTCTCACCAACCATACGATAGGCCTGGGGAATCTAAATGTTGTGCATACAGAACATGAGACCTGAAGGATTACAACAGTTGCTTTTGTTAGGAAAAGAAGTCAAGGTCCTGCTTTCCTTATAAAGGTGAAATTACAAGTCAAGCTTTCGACAAAGTGCCTCATGATATCCTGATTAGTAAGCTAGCTAAGAGTGGGCTAGATGGATCAACTATCAGGTGGATCCACAATTGGCTACAGAATCGGACTCAAAGAGTGCTTATCAATGGTTCCTTCTCAAACTGGGGAGAGGTAACGAGCGGGGTACCACAGGGCTCGGTCCTGGGCCCGGTGCTCTTCAACATTTTTATTAATGACTTGGATGAGGAGGTACAGGGAATGCTTATCAAATTTGCAGATGACACAAAGTTGGGTGGAACAGCTAATACTCTGGAAGACAGAAACAAAATTCAAAGTGACCTCGATAGGCTGGAGCGCTGGGCCGAAAACAACAGAATGAAATTTAACAGGGATAAATGCCAAGTGCTGCACCTAGGGAGAGGAAACCAAATGCAGAGTTACAGAATGGGGGACACTTGGCTCAACAATACTACAAGTGAGAAGGATCTTGGAATTGTGGTGGATCACAAACTGAATATGAGCCAGCAATGCGACGTGGCTGCAAAGAAGGCAAATGCAATTTTGGGCTGTATTAATAGAAGTATAGCTTCCAAATCGCGGGAAGTGATAATTCCCCTTTACTCGGCACTGGTTAGGCCTCATCTTGAGTACTGTGTCCAGTTCTGGGCACCTCATTTTAACAAGGACATAGACAAACTGGAGAGGGTTCAGAGGAGGGCAACAAGGATGATAAAGGGACTGGAAACAAGGCCCTATGAGGAGAGACTGAAAGAACTGGGCATGTTTAGCCTTCAGAAGAGGAGACTGAGGGGAGATATGATCGCACTCTTCCAGTATTTGAAGGGATGTCACACAGAGGAGGGCAAAGATCTCTTCTCGTTCATCCCAGTTTGCAGGACACGGAATAATGGGCTCAAGTTACAGGAACCTAGATTCCACCTAAACATCAGGAAAAATTTCCTGACTGTCAGAGCAATAAGACAATGGAATCAACTACCTAGGGAGGTGGTGGGCTCTCCCAGTCTGGAGGCATTCAAGGTGCGGCTGGACAGACATCTGTCAGAGATGCTTTGACCTGGATTCCTGCATTGAGCAGGGGGTTGGACTCGATGGCCTTGTAGGCCCCTTCCAACTCTACTTTTCTATGATTCTATGATTCTATGAATTCATGCTGCGACAAATTTTTCGTAATGTTGCATTTTTGTGCATATTTCACAGGGGACAATAATTCCATCGAACTGTAATGATAATTTGTCTCAAAATGGAAAGCTATGCTTCTTCCCTGCTCCCCCCCATCATCCAAGTCAATTCTGTGACTGTGGGCAGGGGCAGGGTCGTAACCAATCACATAGGCTGCCAAAGGACTAATACGCCTGGTGATTAGGTTCACACAACATGATAAGCCCTGGTGGTTTGTGAGCCCTGTTTGTTTCAGAGTGTCTTGTATGTTGTCTGAACCCAGCAACATTGTTTGTTAACCACGCGCAAGCCACTCTGGCCAGGTTCAGACAACACCACTACTCCTGTATCTCCAATTCTCGAGAATAAATCTGTTGGACCACTGCCAGCCTTTCTCTCCTTCCTAATGTGCATGATTTGAACTGGGTACATTAGGATCTAGCATATTTGTAAGAGATTCAGGACAAATAAAAGGAAATACTTCTTCACAGAGAACATAGTCAAACTATGGAATTTGCTACCATAAGATGTAGTGATGGCCACCAAACTGGATGATTTTGAAAAGAAGATTGTACAAATTCATGAAGGATAAGGCTATCAATGGCTACTAGTCTTGATGGCTATATGCTACCTCTAGCATCACAGGTAGTATGCCTATGTACACCAGTTGCTGGGAAGGACAAGTGGGAGGGTGCTACTGCATCATGTCCTGCTTGTGTGGTTTCCACAGGCAGCTGGATGCCCAGTATGTGAACAGAATGCTGGCTGGACTAGATGGACCTTGGTCTGATCCAGCATAGCTCTTCATATGTTCTTATGCTGGTCATACAACCCATGCTGCTGCATGAGAGATGTTGTTTGTCTTCTATCCTCAGAAGATTGAGAACATACAACTGATAACTCTGTATGTGATATCTTGTTTGTCTCATATCATCAAAAGATGGAGAGCAGTGCCTTTTTTTACATTCTGTCAGGTGAAGTGATGAAACTTATGAATACTCCATTGACATCATCATAAGAAGAAAATCAAGGAAAATAAGCCAGCATGCAGTCTAATACTGCTGAGAGCTGGCAGTATAGAGGAAGAAAATGATACATGGGATTAATAGAATGTTGATGAGAAATTTGAAGATGAGGTTCAGGGAATTAGCTGGAGAAGCAAGCTGATCTTTTATGACATAACTAATTACACAGGCAATAAAAAGACATTACATTGATTAATTGCTTTGACTTCATGGCGAGAGGGTTGGTTTGCCAATGCAGTTCGGTATTTTGGTATGGCACAGGGCACAGACATTGATCAGTCTCCACCCAAAAGAAGGGGCCTAGCTCTTCATTCACCCCAAGTATATTTTTAGGGATGTATGAGCAATTCATTTCAGTTTATTTTTAAACAGAATCAATTTACTGAGTTCACATCTCCCAGAGTCAACACAGACTCCTGTAAAAAGGAAGATCTGTAAATTTCCAAGCTTGCAATGTGATTCGTGCCCACCCCAATATGTATGCGTTAATAAATGGGAGAAGAATATGTACATTTAAGAGATGGTCACAACTGATGTGCACATTTGAGGAAATATGCACAAATTTCCATGCAAAATGAAAACAAACAAACAAACCTAGTGATCTGAAACGTACACAAGAAGAAACGAGCTTCAAATTGGAACCTGATTAACTTTGACAAACTCAAGTTTTGCCGATTCACACATCCCATATTTAAATCTGAAAACCAATTTGAGATGGCTACGTGATTATATTTATTAATTAAATAAACAGCTCATCACCCAATTCTGAGGAGGGCATCTGTGTGGATATTTTAGATTTTTTCCTTAAAACAAATCTGCCCAGAAACAAGATGGAACAAACTTGATGGTGAACACATGGGAAACAGACACAAAGGGTGCAATCCAATGCAAGTTTAGCAGGGATGTTGAAGAGTCCTTGGTCTCGAATCACGAGTCGAGTCACGAGTCTTTGGACCCGAGTCTCGAGTCCGAGTCCTTGGTCCAAAATGGTGGCTCACGAATCACGAGTCACGAGTCACGAGTCACTCCCAAAGCTGACTCCACGAGTCCCTATTAAAATCAATGGGGGGGTTTCCCAACAAAATAAGGCTACTTCAGATGTGTGGTTTAAATAAATTCTAGGCACAAGTGTGCCTTTTTATTTCAAAACTCTGCAACTGATTTTGGCAAGAACAGACCAGGCAGAAAAACCCAAAATAACCAGGCAGGCAGAGGAGGCAGGGAACCCCAAGCAGGCAGAGGCCTTTGTCTTGGACAATTCAACTGTTGAACTGGTCAAGAAGAGACCAGGCAGGCAGAGGAGGCTGGGAACCCCAGACAGGCAGGCAGAGGCAGCCAAACCCAAAATGTCTGAAAGGTTGCATTTTAGAAAAATGATTTTAAAAAACAAACTTGCTGTACTTCCTAAAACTTATCCATGTTGCATTTGAGGAACATGATTTTTTCTAAATGTTTGGCCCCCATTCTGGAACGGTGAGAAATCTCATCACAATTCCACCCTCACTGAACACCCGCTCCACTGGTGATGAACTTGCTGGAACCAGAAACACACTCAGAGCAGCCACACAGAGTAATCTCAGGTCCTTCTTCTGCCTCTCCCAAGTACGCAACACATCAATCAAATAAATCTTGACACACTGTTGGGGCTGCACTCCTGGTAGCCGTCCATAGTGGCCGAGCAGCGGCACACCTCGCTTCCATGCGCTCTTCGCCGGCAATCACGCTCCTCTCCACTCCTTCTGGCACAGCCCAGGGATGTTGAAGAGTCCTTGGTCCTGAGTCCCGAGTCGAGTCTCGAGTCCCATTAAAAATATTGGGACTCGAGTCTGAGTCGAGTCAGAGGGGGGACTCAGTCCGACTCACAAGTCGAGTCCTCGAGTCCGAGTCCCCATCCCTGAAGTTTAGACAGGAAAAAAGGCCTACAATTCCCAGCATGGCCCAGCCAGCTCTGCTGGCTGGGGCCTGCTGGGAGTTGTAGGCCTTTTTTCTGTCTAAACTTGCATAGGATTGCACCTAAACTGCATTTGTTCCATCTATTCCTAGTTGTAATAAGCTAGATCCGTGTGCGAAGGGAATCCAAGCAGAATGAGACAGGGCAGAGGCAGCCAGGAGTTATAAGCTAAAAAAGTATTTGGGGGTTCAGGGGTGCCTCTCTGGAGATCTGATGTATACACCACTTGTATATTTGTTATTAAACTGTAATGTTACAAAGAAACCAGAAGTCAGGGAACATTACTCTCTCTGTGTCTCCCGGCCCCTGCTCCCTGCTCTCTCTCCATATATATATATATATATATATATATATGAGAAAACTTTTTTAAAAAAGAAAAGAGATGAAAGTACTTTCTTACAAAATGCATAACTAATTTATGGAATTCACTGCCACAACATGGTGATGATCTCTGGCTGAGATGGCTTGAAAGGGGGATTAGACAAATCCAGGGAGGATAAGGCTATCAATGGTCATTAGTCATGATCGCTAAATAGAAACTGATAGTAGGCCAGTAAATAGCAGTTGCTGGGGATTAGGTGTGGTGGGGTAAGAGAGGAAGAAGGCTTTTGCCTTCATGCTCTGTTCATGAGCTTTGCACTGTAAGAAACAGAATGCTGGACTAGATGGTAGTCTAATCCAGCAGGATTCTTCTTATATCCTTCTTACGTTCTTATGAATGCAGTGTGTTGTCATCCCAGATCCCTTCCCCAACATGGTGCCTTCAGATGTTTTAGACTACAACTCCCAGCATTCCTGACCATTGGCCATGCTGACTGGGGCTGATAGGAGTTGAAGTCCAAAATATCTGGAAGGCACCAGATTGGGGAAAGCTGACCTAGAGGACCAGCCTTCCCAGTCCTCAATGATCTAGAAAGGTAGCACTATGTGCAATGCTCCATTGGTGACTTTCTAAGACTGGGAGAAGGATGATCTATAGTCACCAACACATTCACTTGGCTTTGCAATATATTATTATTTTTTATCTTTGTTCCAGCGGAGGTGAAAAGATTAAACAACCCAGTTTGCTCTCGACCAGATAAGATAGGAATTCGGCATTATCATTTTCTCTGATTACTATCTTGTGCAGGTAATTATACTTCTCCTTTGCACATAATTAAAGTAAAGGTTGATTTCTATTCATTCTTAACAGTGGTAAAATTATCAAGTTACTTTTCGACTAATTATTTTCAGTAGCATAGCACTGTAGCAAATCCCTGTCACATCCCATTTAGCAAACACAAAATAGTTCTGAATAAGACTTCTTGCAGTCTGGAACTTTTATGATATTAATTTGTAAGGGGAAAATCTTTAGATGAATGCAATCCCAGTTGCAAATTAATTTCCTTTGAAAGAATCAAATTGGCATATATTTATCTAGTTCAGAATCATTTGTCTTTTAATCCTTCCCTATTTTTTTTATTTCACTTATTCAAAGTTAGTTTAATTTGTTCAAATCTGCAACATGATTGCCTTGATATGTTTTCAAGTCTTAAAATATATCAAGATGAACATGGATATCATGAAAGGCATTACCTCTTTGCTTCTGGCAGTTATTTTTAATGACAGCAGGTTTGAAAATGTCTTTTAGTTATTGGAATACATCAGTGTGTGTGTGCTTTTTTTAAAAAAAAATCTAAACATGTTAGGTTTACGGACATTATACAAGAGAGCTCATGGTCATATTTAAAATATGTGTGTCTTCATACATGTACATTGGTATACTGATACATTACTAAGATCTACTTGGGGTAGGAATGTGGATATCAGCAAAACCTGAGCTCGCAGAAGTTCACTAAATTCCATCTAACATTCTCATGCATCCCTAAATTGGAAAAACATGTAAGCCTATGGATGGGCGAGAACTTCACTGGGTCTACATTTTTTAGTGAATTTTGTAGGACACAATCCTATGGCCAGTAAACACTGTCTGGCTGGTCATAAGAAAAGTTGGAGCTCCAGCTCCAACCTTGCAAATGCGTTCCGAGGTTGGAGCTGGGACTCCGACTTTGGAGTGCCCTCCCTCTGCCCTCACAGCCAGCATGGTTCTTTCCAAGCCAGCTGCAGCTCCAAAGATGGAAGACCGACTTCGGAACTGGTGCTGGTGGGCATTCCAGGGGGTGGGGAGGGGAAGAGTGAGGCACCACTGTCCGACAAGGAATCCTTGTGGTGCCTCTCTGGTTCCTCTCCTCATGAGCTGGTGTAAAACAGTTAGATGGCTGAAATCAGCCATCTGAAATCAGCCATCTAAGTGTTTTGGAGGGTGAAGGAAGTACAGAGGCAATCCTTGCCTCCGTGCTGCTTCCACCTTTCTTTGAATGCGTGTAATCCTCTGAGTTTGGAGGGTCCCGGCTCCTGGGCAGCCACATTGGATGGCGCCATTTACTTAATTTGCACTTTTGCACTAATATGCAGATGGGAGTACACTTATCCTTTGGATGATGCGCTTTTGCAAATTTTGTGATGCACTCCTTGTCCTTGGCTGGAAAAATGTACATATTTACATATGCATATATTAGGGAAAGGTTTTATGCAGAAATGTTTGTATTAGGGCAAGTTGCATGCAAAAATGTGCATATTATGGGAAACTGAGTACAAAATGTATGTATCAGGGAAAGCTGCATATGTAAAGAAATACCAATATTTGTGCATTTTATAAAAAATGCAGCTGGATGTGGAAATTGGACATAATGGATGTATGACTGAATGCATGCAAAACTAACATGAATTGGAAATAAACTGATTTGCCCATCCCTTCAACCAAAGCATATCCATCATTGACAACAATGCCATCAGCACTGAAACCCTTTCTCCCATTAAAATCCATGCTTTTGAATCTGAAAGTAATTGCTTGATTAATCTATTGATTAATGCTTTGATTAATGCTTTGATCCAATTAATGCTTTGAGCCCTACATTTTTAATCAACAATGGTTTTAACTGAGGACTACAGAAGGGATGGTACTCTGAAGCCGGTGGGAGTATAGCAACATGGTACACGTCATTCAGTTTACATTTTAATTGAAGTCAAACTTTGCTTTGATTAGATCAGTTTTAAATGAACTAATCAAACCAGCTGAACTAATCAAAGTTGAAGTTCGCCTTCAAGAAAAAAAAAAGTGGAGTGAATTAATCCAAGTCCACATTAATTGCAGTTCCCCACAGGGTGCGTATTCAACCTCTAGCATTCACTGACAGCATTGAGTAGAGTGTCATAACTAGACGTTTCTGCACTTGAGTCAGACACCCAGTCCCTTTTCTTGCCAGTGCTGGCATCAGCGGTTGACATCTTCATGTTTGTGGAGGACAGACTCTCTTGGGAATATAGATTGATGTTGTGTGATCATCATTCTCCAGAGTGTGTACACATTAGAAACATGACAAAGATGTCAACAAAGCATCTCTGAATTTCCCCATGGCTACTAAGGGCACATACACCTTGGCAGCCAACTCACAACACCATGCAAATCCATCGGCAAGACTCCTTTTATTGCTTTCCACAAACATTAAATCCACTGTAGCGGACGGGACCCCTCACTCCAAAGCCCACACCCTCAATGTATACTTCGCTCTCACCAAGTGCCACCATGTATTGGTCACTTCAGACTTTAAACTGTCTTCTTAAGTTGCGTTAGCCGATTATATGTCTTAGGTCTTATATGATTACTTGAAGCAGGGTGCCCTTCTGTTAACCTGAATCTAAGCAAAGAACAAGTTTAAATGTAACTGTTGAAATGCCAAGTTATCTGTGCCTGAGTTGAATATCAGTTTTGAGACTTTGTTAGAACAATAAATCAATCTTTTTATTCAAACTTCTAATTCTCCAGAGTCTGACTGGTGACTGGAAAGTTAGAAGTGAATAAACGGAGGGGCACCCTACTTCAAGTAATCAAATAAAACAAACTGCTCTTAATAAAGACAAACAAACGTGGGTGAACAGCTACATATAAGACCTAAGACATATAATCGGCTAACGCAACTTAAGAAGACAGCTTAAAGTCTGAAGTGACCAATACAAGGTGGCACTTGGTGAGAGCGAAGTACCCGTTGAGGGTGTGGGCTTTGGAGTGATGGGTCCCGTCCGCTACATTAAAGGTTAATGTTGAAAATGAAAGCAAAAGTAATATTATCCACCAGCAATCCTGGATCACATAATTGTGAACCCAGTTTCTCTATCACCTGCACTTACCTTAAAGCAGGGGGAGGCAATGTGTTGCCCAAGATCACCAATGTGCTCCTGGATACTTTTCCTGGTGCCCATCAAGTTGCCCTACCCCTCCCACTTTTTTATTCACACATTTCCTTACCAACAGCTGGGATTGCTGTGAAATCAGATTCTGTTGGTGCTGAAAATTCAAAAGGAGCTGTTTAGTTCATTAGGGCTCAAACACCATCATGTTCTTGAACTCAGACTTTTGGGCAGGTTACTTGTCTTTTGCCTTACCTCCCATGGCAACCACGCTATGGTGGTGCTGAGGATAATTTCTCAAATTGCCAAATGTGTCCACAGCTCATAAAGGTATCCTACCCCTGCCATAGAAAGATGGCTACTTAAATAGAGCTGTGCCAAAAGTTTGCAGTGGAACTTTTATTGCACATTCATAGACGTGTGTGTGTGTGTGTGTGTTGGGGGGGGGTTAAAATGGGTGGAGTGAAATAGTGGGGTAGAGAAATTATGTAGACTTTCAGGTTTGGGGGACTTACTTTAATTTAGCAGTCAGTAGGCTTCCCATTCTAAAGGTTAAAATATCACTTAAAAAAACCAAACCTTTAAAGAACATGTTATGCTGTTTTGTGAAAGCGGCAGCAGTGATCCTCATCCTATCTAGGGCCAGTTTGCCCCACAATGCATTGGTGGGAGATTCAAAACAGATAAAAGGAAGTACTTTGTCACACAATGCATAAACTATGGAATTCACTTCCACAAGATGTAGTGAGGGCCACCAATTTGGAGGGCTTTAAAAGTGGATTGGACAAATTCATGGAGGAGAAGGCTATCAAGGGCTACTAGTCCTGATGGCTTTATGCTATGCTAGGGATGTGCGCAGAGCTCGATTGGGGGGTGGAAGTCCAGTGAACTCGTTGGGGTCAACCCCCCTGAGTTCCACTCACGAGCCGAGCCGGGGAAGCGACTTCCAGGTTCCCAGCACTGCGTTTTTTATGTAAAAAATGGCATAAGATGCGTTAAAAATGGCCACGATTTGTGCAAGTCACACACAAACTGTGGAGGTGACATCCAGTATGTTGGAAAAAGAAACAAGAACTTTCTACAATATTGGAAACCACAAAGCTGCAATAAAAAGAGAAGCTCAAACACCCATTTCAGATGTTATTGTACTCCAACTCCCATCACTCACAGCTAGCATAGTCAATGTTTAGGGATGATTGGAGTTGTAGTACAGCAACATCTGGGGGGCCACAGGTTCCAAAGAAACCATTAGACTCAAGGATATTAGGGTGTGTGTGTGTGTGTGTGTGTGTAATATGAGCAGTGGTGTAGTGGTAAATTTTGAAGTGTACGTGCTCAACATGATAATCCCCATGCCCAAGCCACCAAAAGTCCAAAGATTAGGCAGCAGTGTTGATCCATACCAACAAATGAGTTCTCCACCAGGAGCAGGTCTTCTGTAAAGTGAATGGGTCTTAATTGCACATTCAAGACCAAGCCACCCCTAGATATTTTGCATTACAGCAGAGAAGAATATCATGTTGCTGGAAAATTCATTTCCCCCCAGCTACTGTGAAGATTTCAGCTGAGCTCAGAAACAACAGCATGATGGGGTGGGGGTGGCAGGTGACATCAGCATCCCTGCTAACTGGTAGAGGCTGGTGCTCTAATGTCAGCGGAGCTGTGTATCCACTTTGGATTTTACTCTGAACTTTAAAGGAGCTATCCATGGGGCTGGACCTGTTTTGGGGATAGGGTTTAGCACTGTGGATAGGTCCTTTAAAGCTTGGAGTAAAATCCAAAGTGGATATACAGCTCCATTGCATCCACCAGCTGCCACTGACTGTGTCCCTGTGAGCCCTGCATTTGGTCTAAAATCTAAAATACTACTGCATTATGGGCGACCTGCCCGGCACTCAACTCGCCGCACGCAAGCTGAGTGCTCCTGCCCTGTGAAGTGACCGAGCTGAGCGCCAGTTGAGGCACTCGCTGGAGTTCTGGGTCCATGGCTCTACATTGTTTACATAGAAAATGGCGCAAAATATGTTAAAAACGGCCGCAATTTGCGCAAATTAGACCATTTTTCATGTATCTTATGCCATTTTACATGTAAACAACATAGCACCAGAACCTGGAAGTCGCTTTCCCCCGCTTGGCTCACGAGAACGCAAGTCAAGACAGGGAAAAGGTAGGTCGAGCAGGGCTTGAGGGGTTCACCGGACTTCCACCCCCCCTGATCGAGCTCCACACACACATCTCTAAAATTTAGACTGTATTAAAAATCTGACAAAGTGAGCTCCAGCCCACAAAGTTAATGGCACAATAAACCCATTAAATCTGTTTAAGATGCCACAAGACTCTTTCCTTTGTTCTTGCACCTGTGTAATTTGCCTTCCTGGATTGTGGCTCATAACTTTTGTTCTGTTCAAGGTTGGAAGGGGGAGATGTGAATTTTCCCCTTTGTTTTAGAAAAAAAAATCTCTTTCAAAAAATTACCTTATCTCTAATACTTTCAGGATCTGGCAATTCCAATGGATTTTATTAATGCTTGAACTAATCTTTTCATTGTACACTCCATGAAACATCGTCTGTGTGAATGATTCTGCTTTAAAGAAAACACAAAACAGCCGCGGGTGGAAGGAGAAGTGAGAAAGTATTCTGTGTGCATTTCACATCTGTGAACACACTCATTTCTTAATTTTTTTTTTATTGCTAAAAATAGATGATGCAAACAAACACATGTACGGCTTCTCTTCCCCCACTCCCAGCAAGCAGTGCTTGTCAACTTACACCAGCAAGTAAGACCCCCTGTGCAAAGCTCAAAAGTTGTGAAGATCCAGCTACAGCAACAGTACTAAGCTACTGGTGCATGGGTTGCTCATAAAACCTGAAAGATGAGGGTAGTAGGTTTCAAGCAGGTGTGGGGCGGTGAAATAGCTATATCTCAGTAACTCATTCCTTAGCACATCTGCTCACAGCATGCATTGAGCAAATATACCTCTGTCTTTTTTTGTTTTGTTTTAACCGTTGCTGTGATAATTGAGAGACACACAAAAAGTAAATGAAAGTGAGTGCCCTGCCAAACTGTTTTCCCAATGTTCGCCACTCCATCAACAGGCTGCAAAGTTGCGCTTTGGTGCGAGCGGCGTGAAGAGGGGAGAAAGAACGTTAATCCAACTTACTGCCAGGGTGCTTTTGCTCCTTGCTTCGGCCTGCTGCTGTTTGCTCAATGTGTTCTATACAGAAGGCACCAGAATGTGGGCAGAAAGCATTGCTCTGATTTTGACTTCAGTGCCAAATGGTGGCGAATCAGACAGAGGACAGGTGCACGAAGGAATGCTTCCTGCCCTCACTGCTGCCAAGAGTATACAGACAGGCACCGTCGGATGCAGACAACATGACAAAGAGGTTAAATTTCTCAGTTGCCTAAATGACTATGCCCCCTAGGACAGTTGGTCATCATGGAGCCAACAAGAGGGGAGGCAGCCCTGGACTTAATTCTAAGTGGTGCTAGAGGCTGGTGGTGACACCCTATGTCAGTGGGGCTCCTTATCTGTTGCAGCTTTTATTCTGAGCTTTATAGGAGCTATCCATGGTGCTCTATGTTGGTGAACCTATTGTGCAGATGGAGTACAGCACCATGGATAGCTCCTGTCAAGCTCAGAATAAAAGCTGCAATGGAGTATTATTATTATTATTATTATTATTATTATTATTATTATTATTATTATTATTATTATTATTATTTCTATACCGCCCCACAGCCAAAGCTCTCTGGGCGGTTCACAACAATTCATACAATAAAAATCCACATAAAAACAAGCAATAAAACATACAATGTACCAGTAGTTAAAAAGTTTAAAACCGAATTTAAAAATGCAATTTTAAATGGCAGTACTGAATAGTTAATAAAACTAAGCCTACAGGTGACAATTACCCCTGCCCCTCCATGTGCTATTTTAAACAATTAAATATTAAATGCCTTGGCATAGAGTCTTAACCTGGAGCCGAAAAGATAGTAAGGTTGGTGCCAGGCGGGCCTCAGTGGAGAGCTTATTCCATAATTGGGGGGCTTGGATTTCGTGCAAATGCGTTCTTGTGCACTTGCACAAATTTGGAATTGCACAATTTTGCACCCCCCAAAATGCACAAATCCCCACAAAAATATGCATTGTCATGCTTTAGCCTATGGGGGACATGCACAGTTTTGGTTGGTGTTTTGGTGTTTTTTTTTTAATTTTAACATATTTTTCTACAACTGAATTTGCATAAAATTATGTAAAATAATAATAATAAAAAACAGTCCGCAGCAAGTCCACGGAATTCGCGAAACTTGGGAAAAGCCAGTCCGCTGCTGAATCCGTGGGTTGGATTCTTAGACATTCGAACTCATTTTCAGTCCTTCACTGGTCTGGGTTCCACTTCTGTGCAGTTTTTTTGCAGCCTTCGTCGGTGTGCTTCCGTGGATGCTGATGTGTACAAATTGCATGCTGCATCTTGGCCATGCCACCAATGGAGTGATTTCTATAGTGATGTATGTGCCACCTTGCTGAATCATTTTTCTGTACAATAGACTATATTGTGTAGCGAGAGGGAGAGATTTGCGAAGGCAACAAGAAGGACTTGAAGCAATAGATTAGACTCCCGCTGGCAAACTCCATGTTAATACATTGTCAGAACAACGCCCGGAATGAATGGGGTGTTAATATAGTGACAGCCAGCAGGAACACAGTTTGCATGAATTATTTAATATGGTATTGCAATCACACAAATATTATCCTTCTGACAAGCAAATACGGGCATTTATTATGGAACGTGGCTTTCAGAATGCGCCTCCAAAATGATTAGTTACATAGCTATGGGACGGGTTTGAGAAAAGCCTAATTTCAGATCTCAGCACACTCACTCCCATATTTCATGCGATGCGAAGATCCACGATAAGAAATGGATATATCAAGGCCCCCTTCCCTTTTAAAGACATGTTTGGCAAACGTGTTTTGGGTACTTTAAGTTAATATCTGGGGGGGGGGGAATAGGTGGCACCACTCTTGCAAACTTTTTCATCCAACCAAGCTAGGATCCAGAATAATGCATAATAAATAGGTTGGACCTGCTGCAACAAAATGCTGCAGTTTTTCGATACTGCTGTACAGGAGTACTAATTCGTGGGTTCCAGGCTGCTAGCTATGCCCTCCTCCAGAATACTGTAAGCTATCAAGGGCTCTACCCACCTCCATTTTCTGTTTTTCCTTTTTCCAACACACACTCAAGATTCCATGTCTTCTGGAGACCACTCAGCATGCTCAGTCTTCATGGGGTTCCTTGTTTTTGTTTTGTTTTTGTACAAAACACATATATTAGGGGAAATATTTGTGTGTGTGTGTTTTAAATGCATTATATTAGGAAAATTTCTTGGAATATATATATATATATATATATATATATATATATATCACAAAAATACATGCAGAAATGGATGTATTAATACGGGGGTGGACAGACAGTAGATCTCCAGATGTTTGGAACTTTATCTTCCAGCATTCCTGGTCACTGGCGATGCTTTTGGGACTAGAAGTCCAAAACTTTTGGAGAGTTACCTTCAGCCCACCACTGTATGAGCAGAAATGTGTGCAAAAGCTTATGAATTCCCATGCAAACTTAAAACAAACAAACAAAAAGCATGTCAGTTTTTTGAGATGTACTTAATTAAATATGGGGGGAAAGGAGAAACTGAGAGAAACCAACACTGACTGATCTCCAAACCTAGCTAATAGAGTGCAGTGCATCAAGCACTAAATTAGTGTACTCTTTCACATATTTCAATTAAGTGTCACATCCGATCCTATTCACCCACTCATCAAACCTATACTGTTTTGTGTGGGGTGGGTGGGGTGTAAACAATTCACAATTTCCTATTCTCCTGATATTTGGCAGCCGTCCTCCCTTTAGAAGGAGCTATTATGCCAACACATTCTATTCACATCTGCCAAATATTTTAAAAAGTTATATGCATCTGCTGTTTTCCCCATTCTATTCAACAGGGAAGACATCCGAGGCTTCAGGCAGTGAACTGAGATGAGGCTCTGCTTCAGATCCAAGCTGAAGTGTGATGTGTGCATCCAGTCACTGTTCCAAACTGAACAGTGACTGGAAAGAAGCAGCATCTGAGCATATGATGATCAAGTTTCCGAGGTCAATACGCCCCCCCCCCCCCGCATGCATAGCCCTATTGTCTATGCTTTTTTCCCAGTCTACTCTGTGGCATGCTGGCCATTGTATGTTATATGGGCAGGGATTACACAAGAAGCACTCTGACTGAACACTGCCAGGAGATTTATTTATTTATTTATTATATTTATTATATTTATACCCCACCTTTTTTCCTGCAAGGAACCCAAGGCAACTTACATAATCCTCCTCGTCCTCCTCTCCATTTTATCCTCACAACAACCCTGTGAGGTAGGTTAGGCTGAGAGTCAGTGACTGGCCCAAAGTCACCCAGTGAGTTTCATGGCCAAGCGGGGACTAGAACCCGGATCTCCAGAGTCCCAGTCCAACACTCTTACCACTACGCCACACTGGCTCTTGTTGAAGGGAAAGGGAAAGATGCTTGTTGAAAGGCAAGAAAAAACCCATCCATGCTAATATAAAATTACATTTAATAAGGCAGTTAGGATGAAAGATGTGGATCAGGATGTCACACTAATAGCTGGCACTTTTGGCCTTCAGAGCAAACCCAGGATTCCCCCCCCCATTTTTTTTAATGTGCAAGAAAGATTTCCAAATTTGTTTGTGATTAAAGCTGAGAACAAACAGCCCTTTGTTCTAGGTTCAACAGCTATCTTGAAATGACCTTAGTGCCTTGCCATATGATTTTGAAATGAAATAAAATAAAATAAAAAGAAGTTGATTGTTGTGACATCAAAGGAGGGAGAACATTCCTATCTCAGCAGGCCCTTTCATCATCTTAAGTAATTATTTGCAAACTATTTTTTGAGATCAGCGAGGCAGAGACTGTAAAGGTGCATCCCTCCCCCTGCCCCCAAAATATAATTGGTGACAGGTTTTTTTTTTTTTCTTTTCTTTTCATGTGTGAACATCTATAGTCCACATCACATTTAGCCTGAAGGATTACCTTTTTCCTTTAGTATTTATGTAGCAGTTTATTGGTGTGGATTCCCAACTCTGGTCTTCGAAACCCCAGAATTACTCAGAAACTTATCAAGGGTTCCACTATTGGCTTCAAGGTTTTTGGGGGGAGGAGGGGGAGAGCTCGGACAAAATGCCATCATTGCTCTCCCTCCTTGAATGAACCCACTTTCTCCTCACTGCTGTCACTGCTGCCCATTTTGCTCACCTTCTACCTTTGGCCCCAATCCACACAGCAATCCCAAGGGAGAGGGCAAGGTGAGTAGATGTTGTTGCTGCTTCCCATTGACTCAGCACACATTTTTGCTTAGAGGTGATGATAAGGCAGCAGGTGGTGACAGCAGAGCAGAGAAGCAGCATGTCCAGGCAGCCCTGAGATTTCCTCAAAAGGATCAGTAATGGTGGACAAGCTTTCCTGAGAGACGGGCAAGAAGATCTCCTCAATTGGTCCTCATCTTCTTTCTCATTATTGCTACCACTTGCTTGCATGTGAGAGGCAGACCCAGTGAGCAAGTAGACAGTGGCATCTGCTCCTCCACCTTCTCACCACCACTGTTGTCTGGGCCAGAGCAAGAGGCAGGTGAACAAGCAGGTTGCAATGGCGAAGAGATGGAGCAAGTCCTGGGGGGCCCTTGTCAGTGGGCCCCTGTTGGGGTGTGGACCCTCGGCAGGTGGCCAACCATCCCTACCCTTGACTCCAGTTCTGGTTGGTCCTGCTTACTTTTGGCTCTTGCCTTGTTCACCACTGGCTTTACCACTGCCCACTATCACTATGCAGCTCCTGACAGACTATTTCCTAGGGAATGTGACCCTCAACAGAAATAAAAAAAATCTTCCTACCCCTGGCCTAACTGGTTCAGCATCCTGTTTCCCACAATGCCCAGCTACAAGATGCCTCTGGGATGCCAGAAGCAAGCAATGAGGCCAATACAGCTCTCTCTCTCTCTCTCTCTCTCTCTCTCTCTCTCTCTTTCTCTCTCTGATGGTAGTTGCACAGTGCACAGCAACTGATAACTCAGAGACATACAGACTTTGAACCTGGAGGTAGCATGTAGCCATCATAATAGAGAATGAGATGGTAAGCCTCAGGAAATGATCCTTGTTATGAGAACAGAGGATGCTTCTAAGCATATTCCTTGAAAGTTTGGAAGGCATGGTAATATGTGGCTGAATATGTACCATTACTGGGACATACAGTCCCTTTGGAAGCCAGAGAATTGTGGGTGGAAGAGAGCAACAAATAGCAGTCATTATATTAACAAAGCTACGAGAAGTTCTTTTGTGATAGTGATGGAATCTGTCCTCTCCACAATTGTCCACTCTCCCTCTTTCCCTTTTCTAACAAGTTCGACAACATATTGGATGTCTACAACAGTTTGTCTAGAATCAGTAATTCATTGTGAAATCCAAGCTTGTGTTTTAAATGAAGGCTTGTACTTCTTACTTAGTAGTATAGATCCCCTGGGAAATTTTGACCATTGTGTGTGCCTGTTTCTTTTTTTCTTTTCTCTTCCTTTGTATTGAATGTTCGAAAGAATAGAGAATTCAGTGGCGGAAAACAGAAAGAAGCCTCTGTTAAGTATTAAGCCAGTATTAAACCATAAGGATAGGGCAATCAAACTGCTAACAGAAAAGAAAAGGAAAAATAAATAAGTTATTGTTTTCAGCAGAAGCTCAAGGTCAGACACCACATAACATTATTCATCCTTTAAAAAATGCTTAAACTGGCCACTTTTGTTTTGAAGGAAAAACAGCCGCATGCCCCTAATACAGAACGTGTTCCCAATCTGGCTGGGACTGGTGGTAGTGGTTTACCACTGACACACACACACACCCCGATGATATAATAGCACTCCAAAGGTGCTGATTGCAGTAAACCCAGCAGGTACTCATAATTTTGGCACTGAAATGTATCATTTCCATCTGAATTTAACAACATCAGTATTCTGATGAAACATCCTGCACTTTCCTCCTATGCTTGACACATTATTTCTGCTTTAGTCAGAATGGGACAGGAGGGGGGTGTAGATTGATATTAAGGGTATCTGGTTCTGCGGCTGTTCTGTTCTGCCTCTGTCTTGGCAACACCTTAGCATCACTGGGTGTTGGTGAGGCCCAGATTACAAGGTTCCAGGTGTTTAACAAGGTTTGGGGCAAGGTTTTCTAGGGAGGCAAGAATTGGAAGAAGACATCCCAGTGGTACTGAGGATGGAAGCCAGACAAGCTTGTTTGTATGTCGCTCCAATAAGCATCAGATGACAACTGAGTCTTAAGTAGGGGGATGGCTTCATTTAGGCTGTTAGCCCTCCCTTTACACTAACTAAGGCCTTTTCTCTTAAAGGGACCTGGTGGGGGTGGCTGTGGCATGCCAGTGTCATGGCTGGAGTTCTCAGAATTTGAATGGCAGTGCAACTTTCCCTGGATGCAGGGGGTGGGTAGGTCTCTGGGATCTTTCTGGAGAACTGGGTCCTGAGCAGCTGGAAGCCTTGTGATGTCTTTGTGTAACTGTGTCCACTCCCTGAGCTGTTACCTCTTCTTCTGAAGACAATGGGTTGGGATCCTCCGAGGATGAAGTTTTGGTCTCCTGGTCATGACAAGAACTGAAGATGATCCAGTAATTTGGATGGGGAATGAAAGGGGTCATAGATGCCTCATTGGGGACCCATAAGGGGTCTGATAAGGCTGCTAGGCCTTATGTTGGATTCAGGCATCCTTAAGCTGTGATCTTAGGGCCAAGTGGGACATGATGGTGGACAACGCATGAATAATGTCTCCCATATATATACTGGGACTGGCTCCATTGCATTGAGGACAGGTGAGAATTAAGTTTTGCCCTGCACTGTTTTTGTGATAACACACACACACCGCCTTCTTGAATCTGCTCTTTGCCCATTGGCTATCACATACACATACCCATACTGGTATGTTTTGTTCTATGGGAACAAAAAAGCCACCTTGAGAGGGTTCTAGCCTTAAAGGCAGCTTTAAAAAAAATCATTTTAAATGATATAATATAATATAATATATAATAATAGCAGCAGCAACGACAACGACAACAACAACGCCAAGAACAATAATACAGTGTCAGGGATTTTTACTGGGGAAAGCAATGCAGCAGAGAGGTGCTTTGTTTTTGTTTTAAATTCTCCTTCAGCACTGTGGTCCTTATTTGGATTTTTCCCCACCCCCTCACTCCTTCGTGGCTGCCACTGGCAAGTGAAAACCCACAAGTGATCCTTGCTCACAGATCTCTGACATCGCATCCTCAAACCTGGCACACAAGCACACACGTTTCAATGGACGTTTGAGTGAAATCAGTGGGGAGTTATTCCCGAATAAAAAAAGGTGTATAGAATCAGGGAGCCAAATAATAGATTGTAACAGCTGGTTTGCATTCACCTATCTATCATGTCACCTCATTCACCGTTACACTGCAAGCCACAGGTTTAACATTCTTTGCCTCAGTGACTCTCTGGGCAGCCATTTGGAGCATTGTTAGTATTTGTCTCTTTGAGGGGTGTGTGTGTGCTTATTCCATTTCTGGCTGCACAAAAGGCCTGAGAGGTAAAGGAGCAGTTGAGCGGAGCAGCTGAAAAGCAGCAGAGTGCACGCTGTGGAGCAAATCTTACAAAACCTCAGCTATGCAAGTCAATTTGCTGTTTTGCCCATGTAGCACCATAGTAAAGTAACCTTGGTGGAAGTGTGTGTGTGTGTGTGTGTGTGTGTATGTGTGTGTTTAGATGAAACAAAGGTTCTGGATGATTCTGAATGTAAGTCACTCTGGGATTTGAAGCAGCCCTAATGGATGAATTACAAATGGATGATTTTCCTCTAGGGAATTGGGACCATCACATTTCCTCCTTAATACACCTTTCAGGAAGAAAGGCAGGAAGACAGAAAAAAAGGAATATTAATTGCTACCTTTGGGATGTTCCCAGAATCATTTATTTATTTATTTATTTATTTCATTTTTATGCCACCCAATAGCCGAAGCTCTCTGGGCGGTTTACAGCAATTAACAAGACAGTCCCTGCTCGCAGGCTTACAATCTAAAAAGACACGACACACAAGGAAAAAGGAATGGGAGGGAAGAAGGGGGAATATTAATTAATACTCCTGGCAGGCAGGGCCGGTGCAAGGCAGTTTGGTGCCCTAGGCAAGATCAGATATTTAGCACCCCCCCTTCCCACTTGAGCCCTCCCTCCCTATTTCGGGTGCCCCCTTTAGCCCTGCGCCCTAGGCAGCTGCCTAGTTCGCCTAATGGTAGCACTGGCCCTGCTGGCAGGGCTGGTGGAATGGCCCTGCTCTCCCTCTCTTCTTCTTTTCAGCCTGCTGGAATGGCTGGTGGTGGTGGAAGTAGAGGGAAGAGGAGCCTTCAGGGGGGCAGCCTTTCAGCAGGGCTGGTGGAGTGGCCCTGTGCTCCCTCTCTTCTCCCTCCTCTCAGCCTGCTGGAATGGCTGCTGGTGGTGACATTAAGGTTAATGTGGCTTTTCTATCTATCTATCTATCTATCTATCTATCTATCTATCTATCTATCTATCTATCTATCTATCTATCTATCTATCTATCTATCTATCTATCTATCTATCATCTATAATCTATCTATCTAGCATGTATGTATGAGAATTTCATTTTTGCTTCCAAAATACATGAGTATGCACCATTTGAAGCCCTGAATGCAAGCGCGAGCACGTGTCTAGCAAAAATGTTTACAAATTGTCAAGTACATGATCACATTCATCTCGTTCCCAATTCCCAGTTTGAATTGCACAAATTTCCCTAATGGCAGAAATTCCCTCAGTAGACTGAATCAGCCCCACTTTAGTCTATGGAGGAGGAAAATCGCACAAATTAAGAGATTTGCGCAATTCTCTCATTCGAACACTGCTTGGTGCTTGCCTTGCGCAAATCTCTTCTTCATGCAAAGTGAGCAGCGTGATCGCAAATGTGAATGGAAATTGGGCCTGAGACCAGTGGCTAGATGATGTTTGGACAATCCCAGCAATCTTGAACGTTGCTTGTTTGCCCATCCGTACATAGATTTCATAGATAGATTTCATAGATCATAGAGTTGGAAGGAGCCTACTGAAAGGGTGATGACACAGCCCTGAAGGTTTTACAACCAATCCACCCTGTAGGCCTGCCGGCCTCGTGGAAAAGCAGAGCGTGAAATGGAAGAGTTAAGATCCTGTTTCTCTGTGTGTAACGACCCATGAAGTTCCACACAGCAGTCCTGTCTCTTCCTTCTGCAGCATTCCAAGCGTCTCGGATTACAGCCAGCTCGCAGCCTCCTCTTGCAGCTTCCAGTAATAAGGAAATAACTCTGAAAGACTCCACAGGTTTAATTGCTACCTGTTTATTACTACATCAGAGTATACATCCCTTAATTACATATGCAGATTATAATGCATAGCACGCATTAGTCCAGTGGAGCAAGTCCACCTCTCACAGACATTACATGTTTGCATAAGTCCAGCAAGCAATAGTCAGAGCATCAGAGAGAAGAAGAAGCAATCCATCTCTCTACTAAAAATGGCTACAGAACGAAACCTAACAAATCATACAACGTCATCAGAAAGTACAAACCATGTGATCAGCTCGTATTTCTTTCACACCTACTTTCCCCATGAGAACAGGACAGGAAGTGGCAGACATAACATGACTTGTTTTCCAGCCTTTCTGTACCTTTCCAAATGAAAACAATTGTGCCACAGCTGTTGTTTTGTTACATGTCACAACACCTACAAGGCTATTGAGTCCGACCCCCTGCTCAATGCAGGAAACTAGAGGAGGGGTCTCCCATCCAAGTAATAACCAGGCCTGACCCTGCTTAGCTTTCCACACTCAGACAAGCTGAGCCAGCATAAGCCACAGGCCTGTGTTGAGCATCTGTCAGTGGCTTGGGTGAGGACTGGAAAGGGGGACAGGATTAGGTGGACAGCTGATCAAAAATGCCAGCATAAGGTTGCTTCCTACCAGTAGCAGGAAGAGGTGGAGAATAAGAAAGTGATGGGGCCAACACATCCACGCAAAGAACCAGCGCAAGGACGTGTTTGGCATCAGGCCCCACTAGGATGTGCTGATTTTGTTAAATCTGTTCCATCTGGTTTCATGGGTTGTAGGCGACTTTTATTCCGTCATCCACTTATTGATGGAATGAGATTCCCCCCCCCCAGTTTCCCGAACTTGCACCTGTGAGACTGCACAGATCTCCCCCCCAAAAATGTGTCAATGTCCCCAAAATGCTCATTTTAGCCTATAGGGGGTTGCTTTTAAAAAGTTTTCATTTTTTTTCCTTTCTATTACTACATTTGCAGTAATATTCCGGAAAGTAAAAAAAAAATAATGGCCTGCAAGTCTGTGGAATCCGTGTGACTCAGGAAAAGCTTGTCCACTGCAGAATCTGCTGATCGGATTCCTAGAAATCTGAACTCATTTGAATCCATTGTGGATTTTCCTGACATCCCTAGCCCCACCCAGGGCAAGTCCTTTGCGCAGGTAAAGGGGGAAATGAAGAGACGAGACAACAGTAATGGTTTGAAAACAGGGCCACATTTATTGAATCGAAGTTCTGCGAAGGGAAAGTGCGGGATTAACTAAGGCCGGCCAAAACGCCAGTGGAGCATATCAGGGCGAAAACATCCCGAACTTGAGGGTGGCGCAGTGACTCGCCACTCTCGAATTCCACACATGGGGTACTGGGGGATCTACCCTGAGTCACCGCCCCCGGCGCCGCCTGACAACCGAGGAGGGTGACCAGCGTAGACCCCAAAGGCGCCCCGAACGCCCAGCAATGGAGCCACAGGGCATCGAAATTGGTGAGGCCCAGGTTCTCGCCAATCACCTTCAAAGGTGCCATGGGATGCACACCGAAACCCTAACCCCCACTACCTATTCACCGCACTTACCGCCTAACCTAAAACCAATGTGACCTAATTCAACTAGTAACCCGAAACAAGAAAACCACCACCAAATCCACAGTATGGAGTAGGCGAAATGCGTACACTGCCAATTAGGAGCCAATTAGGACAATGAACCAAAATTCCTACTCGGCCCCATAAAAGGCGACCAGAGGAGCTCACACTGCTTCAACGGGCGTGGAGGGAGGAAGCTGCAAAGAAAAGAGGCTTTGGGTGGGGTCACCTGTGCCTAAATATAGCCTCAGTGCCCCACCCCTTGAGCCAATCCCAAGGGGACAAGCAATTTTCCCCGGGCCCTGATAGGGAGGTGAAATCACCTCATCCTCGCCTCGTCTTCCACTCCCCCTCCCGCGCAAACTCTCCCCCCACACACAGGAGCGTGGGGGGGGAAGGTAATTCCTCTCAGCCTACTGAGATTCCTAGTCTTTAGAGCTCCCACTATGGTGGAGAGAGCCTTCTCCACTGCTCTGCCTCAGCAGGAACCTCTTGGAACGGCCATCTGGAGCAGCTTTCGAGGACCACAAGTGAAGAGGAAACTAAAGTGAGTCTGAACTTATCATTTTTTTGTGGTTCACTTTTTAGGGATGTGCGCGTGACTCAATTGGGGGGTGGAAGCGGGGCAAACTTGTACTGCTCGCCCCCCCAAGCCCTGCAGAACTTACCTTTCTCTGGCTTGGCACATCTCCCCAGAGAGGAGTTGGGGAGAGGTACTTCTGTGTTCCCAGTGCTGCGTTTTTCACATAAATACCATAGAAAACCACCTTAAAACGGCTGCGAATAGCAAATCGTGGCAGTTTTAAGGTGGTTTTCTATGGTATTTACGTGAAAAACGCAGTGCTGGGGTCCCGTCGCGTCACTTCCTGGCATAGCGCCAGTACCCGTTGCATCACTTCCGGGCTCCAGAAAGTCCGCCGGGAGGCTTGCTGCCACTGTGAGATGTATCGAGCACCTGGTGAGCACAAAAAGAGGTACGTGTACATCCCTAGCTTTGTATTAAGTAAGATCATCTGGTAATGCAGTTAGGACATGTTCATAAGAAGCTCGGCTGTTTCATTATTCATTTCTTATTTATTAATTACATTTATATCCCACCTTTTTCCCTCTTGTGAGGAACCCAAGGCGGCTTACATGACACTCCTCCTCTCCATTTTATCCTCACAAGAACTCTGTGTGGTAGGTTAGGCTGAGAGTCAGTGACTGGCCCAAAGTGAGCTTCATGACTGAGTGGGGACTAGAACCCGGATCTCCTAAATCCCAGTCCAACACTCTCACCACTATGTCACACTAGCACTTTCGTATAGGCTACGCTCAGGCAAACCAGAAAGTATAAATTAGGGTTTCCTTCATCCCATCCTCTGACCATGAGGATTGGGTCAGGGACCTTCATACCCCACTTGCTCATGACAACATGGCACTCAATGACAGCTATGACAACTATGCATCAATATGTATCCATCTATCCATCCATCCGTCCGTTCATCTGTCTGTCTGTCTATCCATCCATCCATCCATCCATCCATCCATCCATCCATCATCTATCATCTATCTATCTATTTCTAGTTATCTATCATCTACTGATACAATCTACTGATACAGTCATAGCTACGAGATCCATGACTATATCTATGATCATATATATGTTCACATCAAGATTGATATATTTTTTTTGCAGTGTTTGATTGATGAGTTTTGTAATGTATTGGAGGTGGTGGGGAGCGAGAGGCAAGGTGCAAATGTACTGGAACAACTGAAAGCTGCAATAACATTAGCGTGGTCCAATTTTGTAATTTATCTTACAAATTTTCCTAGTTAAACTGGGATTTAGGAAGGATGGAATGTGAGGCAGAGTAACTCCATAGAATAATATAGGAATGGAATAAGGGGAATCTAATCATCTCTAGATATAAGTCCCAATCTGTGAAATGCCCTTTCCAGGGAGATCTACCTGGCATCTTTATGCCTTTATGGTGTACATTTAGATGCCAGATTCCTCTTCCAGCAGGCATTTAATCTTTAATCAGTTTCTCTGATTATTAACCTTATTGATGGAGTTTAATATTCTTAAATATATATATAAAAATTAGTTTTTAGATATTTTAAGAATATTTTTTACTATTTTTCATGTTTTGTAATATTTTACTATTTTCATTGTACTTATTGTTTTGGTTGTTATTTTATTCTCATTTGGTTGTTGTTGTTGTTATTATTATTATTATTCTAAACCACTCCAAGGGCATCTGCAGTTTGGGGCGATATATAGAAGCAATAAATAAATAGAACTTGGGCACACATCTGCATCTTTGGTAGCAACTTTTGATAGGCAGTGTATTTTGACAACATGATTGCCAAAAAAAAATAAATGCTACTTCGAAGGAAAAAAGAGACAAATTCTCAAAATGTAAAAATATATACTTTTATTCCTTGAAGTATTTTGAGGAATAAAACTGCCTATTTTTTTTTTCATTTTTATTTTTTAACGTCTTGAGACTTTGTCTCTTTTTCCCCGTTGAGTTATTTTGGATGTTCTTCAGTTTTGCCTGACCCCCAAAGAGGAGCAGAACTTGATTATTGTGCTCCTTTATAAATTCCATTTGGATTGCCAAGAAGAAGAGTCACTATGTTTTGTTACTAGTAGGAAGCGAGATAACTAAGCCAGAGTTCAGCACCATTCCTTCCGTGCCCCTTCTCCAGTCTCCAGCTTTGTTTGAAATAATCTCACACATCCATATTTGATCTAGAGAGAGGATAGAAAAATGAATGACTCAAAGAACAGCTGGATGGTATGATCAGCATTGTCTTCTTCGAGGCAGCCCGCCCCTGCCTTGAGATAATGCTTCAAAAGCCGACAACTGCTTGGATAAGGCTAAGGGACTTGTCGAGAAGCGATTTCACTAGTACGGAAGGTGACTGTCAGCACAGAGACCAGGTGGCTCTTTACTTCTGCAAAAGATTGTAATTTCATGCAACAACATGAATTCCTAAAGCCCCAGCACAAACGTTCTCTCGTCTCCAGAGCCATCTAACTTCTGTAGTTAAACACCTGATTAGATTTTCAGAATATTCAGCCAGGCATCATAGAAAAGACTATGTCAAGCATATCCTGTTGTGTATTGGTATTACCAAACCAAATTGTGCAGATTAAACTTGCATGCAAATTAAATAAGTCTGGCATTCCTTGGGTTGTATCCAATGATGGCCTTGCCTTAATAGAAAGTACTCAGCGCTTCCAGTCAGGCAAAGTGGGGCGCCTCCTTTATGTCAATCCCCCCATACACATTTAACCCCAACCCCAACTCCCCTGAAAATCTGCTTCTGCAGGTTAGGGGGATTCTCCAGAATTGTATGAGATATGGTGCAGAAGGCTGCAGTAGGTAGAGCAGATTGGTGAGAATCGGGCGTCTTGCCTTGGGCAAACAGAAACACTTCCCTTTTAGAAATGGATGAGTCTGTCATTTTTGGTTTCTCTCACTTTTGCATTTCCCCCCGATCATATATGTATATATATGTATATTTATATGTATGTATGTATATATATATATATATATATATAGTGGAGAAAGCCTGAGCACACACACAGTGACACGAAGCCTGACATAGTTTCCCCTTAGCGACCACACCTAGTTTTCCCCTGGCAACCCCTGTCTGCATAATCCCCACCTAGGGGGAGCAGGAGATGCAGGTCCGGCCAGACAGGTACACAATGGGAAACATTTACCCGAATCCACAAGAGGACACATGGATCATCCGGAGGTGAAGGGCAGTCTCAAAGAGCTGCAAAGTATCCCCTGAAGGAACTGGTAAATGCAAGACGTCACCTTTCCTGGGCAGGAATAAGCCCACCTGATCACAAGGGGCAGGAATAAGCCCACCTGATCATCAAGGGGCAGGAAGGGGGGAAGGATGGGGTAGAAAACCCCTCTTCCCACCCGAAAAGGGTTGTTGGGAACACAGGCGAGCTGACACCTTCCAAGTCCAGCCCTGGCTGGGTCAAGCAGTTCTCTTCCCCGAGCACGGACGGGCTCAGAGTCAGGCTAGGCAGATCAGAAGCGTGGAAGCCTAAAGTCTCTGGTGCTAGGTAATTCTGTTGCTGCAATACGCTAGCCTGGGAAATAAGGATTTCTGATTCATGAGGTCATGACCTAGTTTTGTTTATGCTGTAGTATTCCTAGAAGTGTATTAGTTCTGCTCCATTAACCTACCATAAATAAATCGTCTATTCTTTGATGCGAATGGTTCTGTGTGCTTTTTAGGTAGCGGTTGCATTTAAATCGCTTAATATTCCCTTGACGGGCTATATCTCAGTGCCGGTTAACCCATTAAGTGCTGAACTCACGCAGAAGACCCAGTTGCCAGTCTTCCACACATACACACACACACACACACACACACACACATATATATATCACATAAAAATTTGCACACTTGTCCTGTGCATTTCTCCCAATATATGCATTGTTGTATGCCATTTTGCCTAATGTACACATTCTTTGCTAACACTTTTCATAATCTAATGCATTCATGAATATTTTCACAAATACCCACATATTTGTGTGCACCTTTCCCTAATATATGCATTTGGCATGCATTTTTATCATCATTATTATTTGAGGACTCCATTGCAAAATCAAGAGAACTCTGACTTTTGAAGGATACCTGAGTTTCGGTTTGTGTATCAGTTCAAAAGTGAAAAAGTAGGAAAGTTCACATTAAAATGCAAACAAAAATAATTTCTCCCCCCATTTAATAGGGATGTTGGAGAAATTCGTAATTGTAGCAGAGTCAAATCAGTTCAGATTTCTATACCTTCAAACCATGGATTCTACAGTGGACCATCTTCTTCCAAGTCACACAGATTCTGCGGACTTTGGCAGCATTTTTTTTTTTTTACTTTCCAGAATTGTATGCAAATTTAGTCATACAAAAATATGAAGGTGAAGGGGGGGAAAGCACCCTCCAAAACTGTGCATTTCCCTCCATAGGCAGAAGTGTGAAAATGTGGATTTGAGCATTTTTCAGTTTTTTTTTCATTGGGGGGGGGATTTGTGCACATTTGCATTAACTAATGCACATTAACACTAATGCACATTAGTGATTGTGAATCTGTGCACATGTGTGCATGTGCACATGAGCACAAGAAGATTGAAATCCTCCTACAAAAAATATGATTCCATCTAGGCATGCATTCAAACCTGGTCGGGGGCCCTCTGGGCCCCCGACTCGATTCTCCGCAGGGGCTCCCCCCAACTCGATCTTCTGAGCGGTGCGGAGCAGTTCTCCGCACCGCTCGACCCACCCTCTCCGGTCCCGTCGCGTCACTTCCGGGACCGGAAATGACGCAACGGGACCCTGCGCAGCTGCACAACACGCCACAGGGGTCCAGTGTGCCTGCACAGGGTCCCATTGCATAATTTCCGGCGACGCGATGGGATCGGAGCGGGCCGCGCGGGCGGCTCGCCACGGAGAGGCAAGCCGCCCTGAAGACAAAGGTAAGGCCTCACCGATTTCGGCCCCGTTTTGCCCGGCGAGGCTCGATTGCACACCGCTAATTCCATCAATGAGCAGATGATGGAATGAAAGATGCCTGACAATCTGTGAAACACAGACAGAATGAATATAACAAAATCCCTAGATCTTTAATGGACCAATGGTCTGACTCAGTATAAGCAGCTTCCAGTGGTCCTACAGTGGCCAGGCTGCCTCCTCTGTTGTCCCACCACTACCCCAAGCAATTTGAATTCAGACGCATACTGCTTCTGAAAATGGAGGTACCTTTTAACGACACTGACAGACTGATCCTCCACGAATTGTTCTCATGCCATTTAAAACCACATAAGTCAGCACTCATCACCCCAGTTTGTGGTGGCAAACTCCATACATTAAATACATGGTGGTGATGGTTCCACTGCTGGTGGTGGTGGTGATAAATACATGTGTGAAGTAGAACTAGAAGAGCCAGTGTGGTGTAGTAGTTAGAGTGCTGGACTGGGACTCGGGAGATCCAAGTTCTAGTCCCCACTCAGCCAAGAAGCTCACTTTTAGGGATGTGCATGGAGCTCAGTTGGGGGGTGGAAGTCTGGCGAACTCACTGGGCTCAACCCCCTGAGCTCCGCTTGCCCTACCTTTTCCCCAGCTCAACTCGCATTCTTGTGAGCCGAGCTGGGGAAGCAACTCCCGGGTTCTGGCGCTATGTAGTTTACATAGAAAATGGCATAAGATATGTTAAAAACGTTGGCCGCAATTTGCGTAACTTGCACAAATCATGGCTGTTTTTTAATGTATCTGCCATTTTCTACACAAACAACGTAGCACCGGGGACCCAGAACTCCAGCGAGTACATAAATAAATATTAAAAATATAATTGTCCATCTTGTAGTGTAAGCTCGCTGGGGGCAGGGGGCAGGCCAGTTTTGCCTATGTAACGGAGAGAGCAATCTTATGGTCCCTCAGCAGCACTGGGGACACCGCAGGATGCTGTGGATCTCTTCTGCCATGCCTGTGGACAGAGCTATAGGCACAAACGAGGAGATATAACCATAGGTCTTCCCTTCCCCACCCTGTCCCACCACTGCAGAAAGCTCCTCTTGTGAGGTCGGAACTGCAACCTTGTAAAAGAAGTCAGAAAGGGAGAAAAGGGGGTTTGTGTGCTGGGCAGCAGTGGTGGGGGGAGAGAAGAAGCTGGGATACTCCTCTGCAGTCCCCTGCCTGCCAACCAAAAGGTAAGGCAGCTAGCCAGGCTCAGAGGTCCACGCAGCTGCTTTTTGTATTTTAAACAGAGGAATGGAGGCAAAATTGTCTCTGTCCTCCTCTCACCCTTCCTGGCTCTAGCGGGCAGGGCACAGGATAGGTGGAGGGCTCTGAGTTCAGAGCCCTCTGTCGACGGAGAGCACAACCCATAGGCTGCAATCCTATGCACCATTCCCAGGGAGCCAGTTGAAATGGTTATGACTTGCGTCTGACTGTACTATCAGCAAAGTGTTGTATATACAGTGGTGGTGGTGGTGATGAAGATGACGATGATGATGATGATGATGATGATGATGATGATGATGATGATGTAGAAATCTTCTTAGCTGCATCAGAGCACAGAGGTTCTGTTCAATCAGCCGCACATTCTGCGGGGAAGATGCTGGCAATCTCTTTCATATCTTTATCACTCCGTCTACCTCATTCAGTGGAACAGGTTTCTTGCGGTGTAAACGCATTCAGAAATGAGAATATGTGCTCCTCCGCATACTTCCGTTTGCCACTTTGGATGCTTTCCATAGCTCAGCAGGACAAATCTCATCCACTGCGTTTCATAAGAGCAGCACAAACCTTTTATCCGCTTTAATATTCTACCACTTGTTTCCAAACAAGTAGTTGCTACAAGGGATGCCACCTGGCCAGTTGTAAAGCAGTGTGACCTTTTTTTCTTTTCTTTTTTTTAAAGGCGGGGGGGGGGAAGCTTGCTACGCTACCCCAGCTGTTTAGTTTTCTAAGCTCAGCCACAATGCAAGGAAACAGGACATTTTACAATTGCTGCGGGCACTGAGGCTATGCCTGTAGCATCCAGAGCTATAGCACCAGAATAGCAGGCAGAAAATTGAATGGTTCCGTTACAAGTTTCGCCTTCTAGCCTAGGGCTTGTGCTGCTGATATGCGATACATATAGATAAAGCCACCTACGTGCGGTGCGTGTGTATATTCATAACATTTAAAAATAAACTGTTGTTTAACTTTGCCTACACCCACACACACAGTGCTGCTGAAAAAGTATTTCTATGCAGCGTTTCAGTCCCCCTTCCCCCACCGTCTGGCATTAAATGAAGGAAGGGAGAAAGGAAATGTATGCATATATTTATTCATTTAAAGTATTTATGCATCATTTATCTGCCAACAGGACTCTCAAAGTGATGCACAATAAAATCCAATAAAATCACAATAACATAAAAATAGTCCCACAACACCTCCCCGCCCCCCTTTGCCCCACTGAACATTCATTAAAAGCAGACCAGCTAGGGATGGATGAGAATTTTGTTGCCATTCATTTAAGCTCAGAACTTGCCACATCTGCACCTGGGGATGTATGAAAAATTTATTTTAGTTCATTTTTGATCAGGATTCACCCACTTTGCACCTTCTGGACTGAACACAGGCGTCTATGAAATCTGCAGTCAAAGTCTGAACATTTCTGAGCTGGAGTGCCTGATTTCAAAGGAAAACCTAGATATAGAGGGCATTATGGAAACCTAGTGGAATGGAGAGAACCAGTGGGATATGGTCAGTTCTGGATAATATATATTCTATAGGAAGGACAGGGAAAAGGCATACTGGAGGAAGTGTTGCTGTGTGTACATCAAAGAGGGCTGAGTGTTGAACAGACTAGAAAACCTAAAAGGGGCAGAATCTTCCACGGAAGTGCTGTAGGTGACAATACCAGGCTCCAAAACAAATTTAGTACTAGGAGCATGCTACCACCCCCAGGCCAGAATGCTCATGGTGCTCTGATGGAAAACAAAATCGGGGGGGGGGTCCAAATGAGGAAGTGTTATAATAATGGCTGACTTCAATTGGCCCCACATTGACTGGATAAATGTATCTTAAATTTCTAGGTTAAATTTCTTGATGCCCTAAATGACTGTGCCCTAGAACAGTTGGTCATGGAACCAATCAGAGGGGAGGCAACCCTGGACTAAATCCTAAGTGGTGTTGCCCAGGACCTAGTACAAGGTGTAAATGTTGTTGAACCAATTGGAAACAGTGACCACAGTGCTATCAGACTGAATATATATTTAAGTGGAAAATTACCAAGGTGATGGTGCAGTTGAGGGGCTGTTACAGAGAAAAGCCCTGTTTTGTGTACCTGCCAACCCAATCTCTCTTGATGTTGGTACATGCAACAGGGTCTCTGATGAAGATCTCAAATTATGGGCAGGCTCATATGGGAGGAGGTGGCCCTTCCGGTATCCTGGCCCCAAGCCCTCTCCAGAAAGTTAAAAAAATGTATTACTACCCCCAAGTATTTGATAATACATGGAATGTATTATGGGAGGCTAGGAAGGCAGCAACAAGGGAGTGGACCTTCTCGGTGGTAGCCCCCAATTATGGAATGAACTCCCCAATGAGGACTGCCTGCCACCAACATTGTTATCTTTCCAGTGGCAGGTTAAGACCTTCCTCTTCTCTCAGGCATTTGGCAGCATATGATGATTTAATCAGGTCCTGGTTTTTTCTTATTGTTGATCAGTTAAAATTGTTTCAGATATATGTGTGTCCCTGTGTGTGCAGTCTGTTTAAATGTGTGTATGCAAATGATTTGTATAATGTATTTTTAAGGTTTTAATATTTGTAATCCTCCCAGGGAGCTTCAGTCATTGGGCAGTATAGACATGTAATGAATGAATGATGCATTAATATGTGGGATGTGCTTACTTAGGTATGCACTTCGCCTGACCATAGGGAGAGGCACCCTGTCAGGATTCTGGAGGAGCTTGACATTTGTGTAAGCATCTGCCCAGATCAGGGCCTGGCTGAGAGCCAGGAGGGGTGGGATCTCCTGCTCCTGTATAAGCTCTCAGTCTCAGCTGAATTACTGCTGAAATAACAGCCCCAAACTCTACAGTGCAAAGTCTTCCTCAACTGGGGAATTGTCATAATCCCCATCACAGCCCTAGCTCTAAACAGGAACACCTTTTTAATAAACTCTAACAATCACTCTGTGAATTTCTAAAATGTAGCATTGTGGGGTTATTTCCCAATGATCAGATTTAGCATTGATGATGATGATGATGAGGAGGAGGAGGAGGAGGAGGAGGAGGAGGAGGAGGAGAAGAAGAAGAAGAAGAAGAAGAAGAAGAAGAAGAAGAAGAAGAAGAAGAAGAAGAAGAAGAAGAAGAAGAAGAAGAAATGATTGAAAGTGGAATTTAATGTTATTCCATGTGCACAGTATGTGGAGATTATGAATAATTTGGAGAGCTACTACCAACTAGTGTAGACAATATTGAACTAGATGGACCACTGGTTTGGGTCAGTATTAAGCAGCTACCTATGTTTATGTCTAGGATGCTGAGCTCTTTAGTGTGTGCCCTGTTTGCATAACAGAAGACTCAGTTGGATGTAGTGGTTAGACTTTTAGAGTAGGGGCAGGAAAATCCAGATTCATAGATTACATAGATCATAGAGTTGGAAGAGGCCTACAAGCTCCCATCCAAGTAATAACCAGGACTGACCCTGCTTAGCTTTCCATGCTCAGACAAGCTGAGCCAGCGTGAGCCACAGTCAGGGCTGGTGCAAGGCAGTTTGGTGCCCTAGGCAAGATCAGATATTTAGCGCCCCCCTTCCCACTTGAGAGCGCTGTATTTTTTTTCACCAAGGCGTTTCTGGTGCCCCCTTTAGCCCTGCGCCCTAGGCAGCTGCCTAGTTGGCCTAATGGTAGCACCGGCCCTGGCCACAGTTGGCCATGAAGCTCACTGGGTGACTTTGGACCACTAACTGGTCCACACAGGCGTGTGTTGTGAGCATAAAATGGGAAGCCGGGAGAGCCATGTATGCCACGTTGAGATCTTTGGAGGAAAGGAAGGATATAAATGCAATAAATTAATCCATTGTATTGGTGCGGCCATTTCAGAAGGACTAAAGTGAAAGGGTAACCAGTGTTGGGGCCTTCACTTGAAGAGCTTGCCTGAGGCACATCCACTGCAGTGCACACATGCTGAGGGGGAAGACCAAAACTGTGACACTGCTGATGAGAAAACCTGTATTGACTGAGCAGCTTTGTAATTGAAAGCAGTAATGAAGAACCTTCTATTTATTGTCTAAATCATAACTGCCACCAGCAGAGAAATATGTGGCTCTTGATTTGTCCTAACTCCTGGCATGCTGTTAGCCTATTAATAATTTTCTAGCTCATTTCGACTTCTCTCTCTCTCTCTCTCTCTCTCTCTCACTCTCACTCTCTCTCTCTCTCTCTCTCTCTGTGTGTGTGTGTGTGTATTTTGTACATGATCATTGTCATTAAATGGGCTGAAGCAAGAAAAAAAGAGTGTAAACTACTAGCACAGTATCATGGGGTGGTGGGTGTCCTGGAGAAAATAGTGTCTTTTTTGTTGTTGTTTTTTCTTTGATTCCTACCTTGTGTGATTAGTACAGTTCTCCACTTACCTGGACTATTTTATCTGGTGTTCATAAACTTAGCAACATTAGAAATGGAGTTGTGTGGGGAAACAACTGATTTTGACCAATGGGGCTTATAGTGAAGCCGCTGCCTGTTAAGATCTGCAGGTCCAGTCTTGCTCCTGTTCCAACAGGAGCTTAGGTCCAAACTATGAGCTATGTTAACCTTATGGCATTTAAGTTCTCAGATAGGGATAGCCTGGCCTTAGTAACCTCTTATCTGGACTACTGTAATGGGTTGTATCGTATGTAGGACTGCTGTTGAAGACAGTTCGGAGGCTGCCACTGCTGTAGTATCCTGCCACTCAGTTATGATATATTAATATTAAGGAATATCACATATTGCATCTGGGGGAACAGCAGGAGCACCATTGCCCCTTCTTCATGCACAACGTCTACACATGGAGAATGCCCAAATAAGGATTATGATGACTCTTTTCTACTATGCCTAGCATTCTAACTGCATGATATATATGTAGAGTTCCAAATTTGTATAAGGATGCAATCCTGCGGCTGGTAGATGCTGTCCGGCCAGCCATAGCATAGGGCAGAATCCCTGCTCCAACCTCGGAAATGCCTTCCAAGGTTGCAGCAGGGACTCTGCCTTTGGATGCTCCCCCTCCGCCCCCGCAGGCAGTGTGGTTCACTTCTTGCCACAGCAGCTATGTCTCCAAAGATGGAAGACCATTTTCAGAACCTGTACCGGGGGAGGGGATATTCTGGGAGGGAGGGAAGAAAGGAGCCCACCACCATCCTCTGAAGACTCCTGGCAGTGCCTCACCCTCTCCTCTTCACCAGAAGGGGAAAGACAAAATTGGCCATCTAAATGTTTTGGAGGGCAAGGGGAGCACAGAGGCAATCCTAGCCTCCATGCTCCTCCTGCCTCTCGTTGGATGCCCGTAATCCTCTGAATTCGGAGGTTACAGACAGCCACATTGGATGGTGCCCTAAGTAACCTTGCTCCTCAGTTTCTGAAAACACCCAGACATGGACAAATTAAGCAAATTATGTCCCCCCACCCCTTGGCAAAAAGAGATGTGACCAGGACCTTTCCCCACCTACTGCATTTTTGCATGCCAAGTTGCTGCTAACACCACTGAAGAAACACCAATTCAAAATGGTGGTCTCCCTGTCTATATCTATATTGCAGCACACTATTGGCCAATTGTCACTTTGTTAAGAGGGTTGCTGGTTAATAGTGAGGAATAGTTGACTGATGTTTCAAGAATGGGAGGTATTGGTTTCAAGATGGTCTCCTGATAATTGGAAGATCTTTCTGTGTGTTCAAATGAAACACCCATCAGAGTCTGGAAAGGATAATAACCCTCCGGATGAGGCAGATGTTGGGCATGGGTAAGGAACAGGCTTGGCAGTTTGGGGAAATGATGAGGCAGATAGCTGATAGCTGAAAGCTTTAGGGCTGCCCGGTTTCCTCTCTTAGGGACCTTCTGTCTGCAGCAGCGGTGCGAGGTCACCTCCGCTCATGCTTTGCTTGTGTGCTTGTAAAAATAATAATATTACCATGACAGCTGAAATCTCCTGTTCTCTCTCATCGAAAGGAATCAAAGCTTGCCATCTTAATCACACTTACTTTGGACAGCAGAGATTTCTCTCAGAAGACTTCCCCCCCTCAGGCAAATTCTCAAGTTTTCTTCTTTTCCTTACCTTCTGGGGGGAAAGTCCACTTTGCAGAATTCTAACCAAATATTCTCCACCGTGTGTGTGTGGTAGCTGTCATTCCCTCATTCCCACAATGCCCCAGAATGTTTCTGGATCCACTTCACTGTAGAGGATGGAGCATGGTAGCCAGTCTGCCAATACAGTTACTCCCCCTCGAGAAATTCAATGGAATTGTCCCTCTCTGATTTCTGTGCCCACAAATACAGTGGAAAACTTCAAGATACCACTGGGGCAGAGCTCTACATTATAAGTAAATGTTCAGTGGTTTTCCCCATACAGGAGGTAATACTTTCCTTCTCACCTTGCAGGGAGGTGAATGGCACTCACTAGGGATGTATGAGAAATTAGTTTCAGTTTGTTTTTTGATCAGCAGCAGTTACTCAGTTTGCACCGTCTGAATTGAACAGACTCTGATGCAATCTGTGATCCAAATTTGTACAGTTCTTGAGACTGCAATGTCATTCGCAGACCACAAAAATGCATTTGGCAGCATGTGCACATTTGAAAAATGTGCATGAAAAAGGTGTACTTTTGAAAAATGTACAAAATACCCTCTAATCAATGGGAGAAGAATGCATACGTTTCAAAGATGCACACAACTGATGCATACATCTTGAAAAATGCACACGAAAATACACATGGACTTTTGTGCGAAAAGGAAAACAAAAACAAAACTCTCAATCTGATACAGACTTGAGTCAGAACTAGGGATGGGCATACAAGAAATGTTTCAGATTACCAGGATTCTCTGTACATTATATCACCGCTTGTTTCATGCCTGACTCCTGCCCGTGTTTGCGATGGCTGCTTGTGCTGCATGAATGGGAAACTTGCGCAAATCGAGCAGTGATCGAATGGGAGATTTGCACCAATTTCCACCAATTTGAACAAATTTCCTCCACAGATTAAAGAAAAGATGATTCTGCCTAGTGAGGAAATTTGCACAAATCGAACTGGGAATTGGGAATGAGATGAACGCAAGCACGCTTTTGAAAATTTGTGAATATTTTCAGTGGACACATCCTTGTGCTCGCGTTTGGAGCACCGAATGTGGCATGCTCACATGTTTTGCAAGCAAAAATGAAATTCTCATACATCCCTCAGAGATTGGTGTTGGAAAAATAAAATTAGAGAAAATTCAGACTCCCCTCCTCTTTCTATTGCTTCGGGATGTGTGAACCAGCAAAACTCAAGTGTCCGAATTCTTGCCTAGAATTCAGACACTTGAGTTTTGCTGGTTCACACATCCTCCCAAAGCAATAGAAAGAGGAGTGGAGTCTGAATTTTCTCTAACTCTTTTATTTTTCCAACACCAATCTCTGAAGTCCACAATCAGAGGGGGAAAACAACAACACAGATTTGGAGTAGGAGGGAAATTACTTTTAAAGAACACTTGTCCATCCTCTTTCACCCTGAATGGGAGTCTGGTTCCAAAACACCCCTGATTTCCTGCATATCAGCTAGATTGGATCCTTTCTTCAAGATCCACATGGATCCTTTAAACAACTTGCCTTCTCCCCCCCCCCATGCATCTCCCTCATTCTTTCACTGCTTGCATCGGTGTCCTAATTTCATTCCTTATTCCTTGGTAATTATATTCAAAACTCTCTCTTTGTTCTTTGTTTGCTAACCTCCACTTCTATTTTTTTTTCCTCCCAGTCAGCTTATCTCTTCTTTAGTCCTTTTGATTAAAGTTCTCAATTCATTTAGTATCTTTCTGTTTCTCCGCAGTTGTTCTGAAGTAAGAGCTGTAATGCACTGCAGGGAATATGTGTATTTACTTCATGGTGCTCCCAGCCAAAGAAGATTTCAAACTGACTTCTGAGCTGCATAATGCACAGTGGGGGGGGGGGGAAGAGAAATTCTACTGCACACGCTGAATCATTTCACTCTCCCTATTATTTTCTGACAATAGCAACAAACCTTTCTTCCTTGGCCCCGTGAGGGTCTTTAGAACTTGCATCTCATTCGGCTGAGTTGCTTTTACAATGATCAGATAAACAGTGGAACCTTCCCATTTTGGGATAGCCTTTTTTCAGCATTAACCACGGACATAAGGTAAGGACTGTGTGTGCTGCGGGAGTAATCTTTGGGTTGCTACCTTTGGGATTGCTTCAACACACACAATAGTTTGGATGGTTCCTTGGTCCTGGTCAGCTGAAAACTGTGGGGGTTGGGAGGGTATAATTTTGGCTTGATATTCTACTGTGATTTCACTTTTTCCTTCTTCCAGAGGAAACAAAAATGAAATACAAGTGCTTTTTTGGGGTGGGCCCAGAAAAATAAAATAAAAACTAGCAATAAATCCCCAATTCATTTTCAGCAGGTGACTAAGTTTTCTTGCTTCTGCAGTGTGTGCTATTTTCTTCGTTTACCAAGCCTCTTTGAGATCATTTACATAGCTGGGGTTGGTTTGTAATGTTCCTCCCTTCCTGCCCTAATAGTACAGGAGGGCGCCCTGTTTCCACTTACTTAATGTTTTGAGATCTACATGCTACTTTAAAGAGGCAGCAAGCAGCTCTGTCTTTTTTCCTTACTTACTCAAAAGTAAATGTGGGGCCCCTGATCTGGACTGGAACCCTTGTGTGGGGTGTATGGGGGCTTTTACTCTTTCTCCTCTGCTGTGTTTCCGAGGAATGCCTGCAATTAGCACAGGAAAACAGCCCCTATTCACTTCAAAGGGAGCTTTTCCTTCCTCTGCAAATTGCAGGTGCAGGCCCCCTGATACAGATCAGAACCACAATGGGGGCAAAGGGTAAAAGTCCCCTACCATCATGCTAGGGTCCCAGTCCAGAATGAGGGCCCCCATGCTTACTTTTGAGTGGGAAAAAAGAACAGGCATAGCTTACAGCTACCTCTTTAAAATGATGGCCAGGTCCACACCATTGGCGGGGAAAAGCCAACATGGCTTCTTTACCCCACCCCGTGCATGCCGGTCGACTGCCATGTGATTTCCATAATTGCCCATGTGGCTCATGGCTTCCCATGTCACCCAAACCTGGTGAGGTGCAGGGTAGGGATGGCTTCAAAATCACCCCAGAACCCATAGCTTGTTGTAGGGTTCTAGGGTGGCTTCAAGGCCACTCACCCCCATTTGGACAACATGGGAATCTGCGTGACACGAGGGTAATTGTGCAAATCGCACAGCACATGACTAGCATGTGCAGGGTGGGGAAAACAAGCCACAGTGACTTCCTTTCCCCACTGATTGTGAGAGCCTGGTCAACATGTAGTTTGACACTTGGGCCTAGATCTTACTGAGAAGGTAAACTTGTCTCTGAACTGTGCCATTTCAGATTGCAGGTGAAATATCACATGTTTTAATGCTGCTCCACATTAAAATGCATACATACATACATACATACATACATACATAATGCACATAGAAAACTAACATGCAAGAACTTAAGAAGAGCCATACAGAATTCAGACCAAGGGTTCATCAAGACTGGTCCAGCATTCTGTCACACAGTGGTTAACTAGCTGCCTGTGGGAAGTCCACAAGTAGCACATGACTGCAATAGCACCTAGGGAGGTTCATAGATTCATAGATCATAGAGCTGGAAGGGGCCTACAAGGCCATCGAGTCCAACCCACTGCTCAATGCAGGAAACTAGAGGTGAGGTCTCCCATCCAAGTAATAACCAGGCCTGACCCTGCTTAGCTTTCCACACTCAGGCAAGCTGAGCCAGCGTGAGCCACAGGCCTGTATTGTGCAGATCAAGTTTAACCCCCTCCGTCTCTGTTCTGTGGATTGTCAGGCATCATTTGCTCCATTGTCCATTCATTGATGGATTCAGATTCCCCCCACCCTTTTTCAGGAAGGTGCGTTAAAAAATCTGCCACAATTTATGGAACTTTCACTGGTACATATTTTACAGCAAGTTTCATATTTTTGTACAACCAAATTTATGTACAGTTCCAGAAAGTTAAACAACAACAACAACTTGTCTGCAAGTCTGAGGAATCCACATGACTTGGAAAAGCCAGTCCTCTGCAGATTCTGTGGGTCAGATGCATAGAAATTTAATGTTATTTAAATCCACTGTAGATTTCTCTGACATCCATAACAGCACCATTCTGCACTTGTTCCACAGCAACTGGTATTCAGAGCCATCCTGCCTTTGATAGTGGATGTAGTATATAGCCATCATGACTACTTTCCATTGATAGCCTCATTCTCCATGAAAAGCTAAGAACCCCTGACATTTTTCTTTCTTTTTTTTACCCTCCAGATTTAATTATTTTTATTAACACAAATAAAAGAAAATGCAAACAAACACTACAGGGGAAAAAAAAAACATATCAAGACTTAACTAAAACGGACTTCCGATTTTCTCCACAGCAAGTATATGTAACAATAGTTTCTCTTACTCTAAAATTACAAATAAATTTCTATTTTCCCCATTATACCCAAATTTTCTTCATATTCATTTAGTCCACAAAAACAAACATTTTATTTAAATTTCTACATACAAGCTATTAGAAGTTTCCATTTAACCCCAAATATAAATATTAATTATTCTCTAAGTGTTGACAAAAGATTATCCAACATCTTTACTAACCGTTAGTATGCATTTCACACACATATATTAATAAAGTTCCATGACTTCTTTCCCCATTAATTATCCATCCCATAAGGATTTTTCCCCCCTTTCAGTTATATAATCCATCATATACTAACCCTTCTTCTTATCCCTCCTTCTTAACTTTGTTACATGTCCCAACATGAAGTAAAATATTCACATACCAAATCATACCTCATCTTAGAGGCATTCTCTAAGATGAGACATTGGTTTTCTGACCTCAGTGAAATGAAGCCTTTGCAACATTAGATGTAAAGAAATCCAATCAATCTTATATTTAGGTCTTTCAATGAATACATGGTGTGTGAACCTAAGAAGGGCCATGCTGGATCAGCCCAATGGTCCATCTAGTCCAGCATTGTGTTCACAAAGTGGCCAACATAGGGATGTATGAGAAATTTGTTTCACTCCATTTTTGATCAAGATTTTACCCAATTCGCACCTTCCAGACCAAACACGGACTCAGATGCAATCTGTGGTAAAAGTCTATACATTTCCGAGCTTGCAATGTGATTCACATACCAAAAAAAGCCTTCTACAGCATGCATACATTTTAAAAATTCATCCATTTAAAAAATGTGCAGTTGATGCATCCATTTGGAAAAAAAATATGCATGGAAATACGCACGGATTGTCATGAGGAAAAAAACAACAAGCCCAAAGCTCACAATCTGGTATGGACTTAAGTCAGAATGGGCTTTGAGATGGAATTTGGAGAACTTTGGTGAGCTCAGGTTTTGTTGATTTGCACATCTCTAGGTAGGACATGGGCACAATAGCTCCTTCCTGGTCATGTTCCCAAGAAACTGATGTAGCTAGACATCCTGCCTCTGATACTGGAGGTAGCATGTACCCATCATAACTAGTAGCTATTGAGTGTGATGGGGAACAGGCACAGGAAGTGGCATTATAGCAGACCAAACTATTTGTCCATCGTAACTAATATTATCTACCCTAACAGGCAGTGGTTCTCCAGGGTGTCCAGTAGAAGTCTTTTCCATCACCTGCTACCTAATCCCTTTACATAGCAATGCCAGGGACTTAACCTGGGATCTTCTGTTTCCAGGTGCTCTACCAGTGACCAATGGTCCCTCACCAAACTGGATTTGCAGCTTCTGTCCTTGGTCCTGACCTCTGCATATTCATCTGATTGTCTGTAGACAGTTTACATGTGTACAACTTATACATGCCTAGGATCTTTTCATAGGATCTGTACCCAGAATTTTACAGGATTCCAGGTTGCACAGCAAAACTAACGTGCAGGTAGTGAACATGTGAAGATGGGGAGACAGTGGGTCTTATCCTGACTTTGCCCAATCCACACTTCGCTTAGGACTGAAAGGGGCTAAGGCCAAAATGCATGGTACACATCTCATTTCATTTCAAATATCTCCTGGGTTTTCCCTTAGTGTAACATTTCTGCCATGTTTCCCCCCCCCCCTTCAGAATACTGTCTACAGCTCATGTAGTGACCTGGGTCTTCCCATTAGTCTCTGCATAATAAACACACTGCAGTAATTCCCAATAGGTTTACCGAGGCTACTCCCTCGCTCATACAGAGGAAATGCATTGATCTATTATACATGACAAAATATGCATTCTTACTTGCTCTGTCTTTTAATATTGAACTGATTCCTGCTGATTCATTAGGGACAAGTTCTTGAACAGCTTCCATCTCTTGCTTCTGCACTGGTGTGCCAAACCAAAACAGGGATATCATGAAACTGGACTTGGCAAGGATTTTGCATTTGGATCACCTCTAGTTACTGTCACTATGAGACCTTCAAGTTAAATATCTCCACTGTAACTGTGAACAACCATGGCTAATGTGTGACTGTCACTTTCAGTAATTCATGCATTTAATTTCCTTCTGACCTCACTGTTTACAATTCTCCACCATATGTACTCTATATGAACCTGAAAATCTCTATAACACTCCATGCATCTGACGAAGTTGGTTATAGTCCATGAAAACTTATGCTAGAATAAATGTGTTGCTCCTTGAGGTGCCACAACACTCTTTGTTGTTTTTGCTGCAATAGACTAACATAGCTACCCTCTGGCGATAGTCTGTATTTCTGGTCAGGCTGTCAGTGGATAACAATGATAGGTTTTATTATATTGGAAACCAGTAGTCACTTCCCCAGAGATCAACTTTTATTTCTATTGATGGTAGCTTTTTGGCCAATCTTCATTAAGATTTATAGGGATGTATATCCCACGCCCACTCCCCATTTGGGACTGTCACTAGTCTTACTATTTAAAACAAAACAACAACAACAAAAACATTCTTCAACAGTCCTCAGATGTTTTACCCAAGCAGGAAATCATCGCATTCATTCATCTTGATTTTTTCTTTTGGCAAAATTAGTGGCTATTCTGCTGAGCTGCTGAGCTGAATGTTCTTAGAGTTTGATTTATTTGAAATGAGTAGGGCAGGGCTGCTTCAGTGCCATTTGTCTCTTTCCCTTCTCCTCAAGTGATAGTAGCCAATCAGGAATCATGCACCTGACACAATTATGAAGGTGCTACATAACCAATAAAAATTAGCCATGCTGTGCTCTTGCAAACTGTAAATGAAGCACATTTAGTGTGACAACAATGCTTCCAATGCAAGTCACGTGGGTGGTCTTAGCCTATCAGGGATCGTTCTAACAGCTGGATACTGTTGCAGCCCATTCACACAATAACCCCATAAAATTTCACCAAAAGGCTGAGTCCTTCCAAATGCTGCTGGTTCTTTCGAAATGGATCCCGCATTTCAGCTAAGCCCTATTCTAAAATATATGCTATGTGGTTCAGTATAAACTCACAGTAGTTTATTTATGTGACTTTTGTTTATATGGCATTGATTAATTTATTTCGTTCAATATTTTAGTGTGAAATGATATCAAGATTAGAAGAGCATGTGTGTATGTTACCTACAGGAGAAAGGCTTCCTGCTTCATCTGCGCATTATTACTCATCCAGTACCCTGAGATCTCGAAGGAATGTGTGTGCCACTGAAGTCTGGCAGGGTTTGGTGAAACACAAGCTGGTAGATTCAAGATCCTCATTATGAAAAGGCATTTCAAAAGCTGAAAGCTGAGGATACAGTGCCAAATGTGCATGTTTTCCATGAAAACTGAGTTGGCCTTGGGTGTTCAGACACAGATATGTATATACAGATTGATTCTAATCATGTTTACTTGGAGGGTAGTCCTATTGCTTACACTGGGACTTTCTTCCAAGTAATTATGCTCAGGATTGTAGTAAAGTCAGAAGAATTCAAATTCCATCTATCCAACATTCTTTCTTACTTTTTAGATCTTTGATTTAAATAACAACAACTGGGACTTGGAAGATCTGGGTTATAGTCCCCGCTTGGCCATGAAACTCACTGGATGAGTTTGGGCCAGTCACTGACTCTCAGCCTAACCTACCTCACAGGGTTGTTGTGAGGATAAAATGGAGAGGAGGAGGAGGATTATGTAAGCCACCTTGGGTTCCTTGCAGGAAAAAAGGCGGGGTATAAATATAATAAATAAATAAAATAAATAAATAACCATAAAAAGAAACAGATTAGAGACATGGTAGTAGTTTATAAGATCATGTGTGATGGGGAAATAATTCATTTGCTTCCCAAATACAAAACATTGGGGCCATCTATTCATATAGGTCCACAGTGGACTTAAGATAAACAGAAACTAGGACCTCTTCACACTATGCAGACTTAGCATGTATAATTCATTGCCTCATGATTATTGTTTATTTAAAATATCTCCCCCACCTTTCTACTTGCAAGGCAGATTAGAGCAAACACAGAATATTTGAAAAGCAGCAAAAGCCATTAAGGGCACAATCCTATGTCATTGTCCCCCCCATCCTTGTATGGGGTGGGGACATAGGATTTGGCCTGGAAGGCACTGCGACCTCAGAGTCAGAAATCTTTTCTGAGGTTGCAATGCCACAGAGCAGCCAGCCTGCCCACCTTGCAGCCAGCACAATCCTTTCCAGGGAGGCGATTTCTGGGTTCTCGGCGCTACGCTTTTTACATAGAAAATGGTGTAAGATAGGTTAACAAATGGCCAGGATTTGCACAAGTTACACAAATTGTGGCTGCTTTTAACAAAGCTTATGCCATTTTCTATGTAAAAACCATACCACCGGGAAACTGGAAGTCCATCAAGCACCTCAACTGGTGTTCATTTTCGGCCCAGCTTGGCAGGTGCAGCGGCAGTGTTCACTGAGTGCCCAGCAAGTCGGGTGGCGGGTAGATCACCCACCCCTACATAGGGACGTGCTGATGCTGGGAAGTCCAGCTCGTTTGAGTTCAACATATTTATTTCCTCGCTTCCAATCCAATGATCAGAAGTGGGCTGAGTCAGGGGTTTTTCCACGGAATACCATCTCTAAGATGGGCCGTCATTTCCGTATTTTTTTTTCTTTTTGAAAATGCTAAGGAAATTTACGCGAGTGGTGCAATTTGTGCACCTTTACATGAATTGCATGAATTGCAGTATTTTGCATGTTTTGCACAAATCAGCACTGGAAAAGCACATGGATCTAGTGTGATTTGTATAAAATTGGCTGATTTGCACAAATCATGCTAGATCCATGTGCTTTTTGGGTGCCAATTTGTGCAAAACACACAAAATACTGTGATTTAATATTTGTGTAAAGTTATGCAAATTGTGTAAAGTTACCCAAATTGCACAAATTGCGCAAATTTCCTTAGCAATTTTTTTTTTAAAATGCACAAACCATGGCCCATCATAGCGACAGAAGTCCACAAGCTGGCTCAACTTACATCATAGCAAGTTGGCATCAGCACAGGGTTGGTGAACCGGAATCGGGGGGGGGGGCTGAATCATGAAAATTTGATGGATTTTCAGCCCCCCCAACAGATTCCTCACACATCCCTATCTCCAAGATTCTCTGAGCTCCACCTTGAATCTCAGACTGCCTCATTCCCATTTCCAATTGCAATCTGTTTTTCTTTTCATTCAAATGGGGAAAGTGCACAGTTTGGTACACATTAAGTGTGAACCCAAATGTACACTTTCCCCCTTAGACTAAAGCATGAAAATGCATATATGTTGGGGTGGGGGAAACCACATTTTTAAAGTGCACATTTTTCTAAAGTATGCATTTTATGAATGCAAGCAAGAGAAGTGTGAGCTTTCCCTGAAAACTGTGCTCTTATTTGCATTTGGGGTTGTGGATGGGACTAGTTCAAGTCAAAAATTAATCAAAACAAAGTCATTTTACCTCCCTAGCCTTGCATATTATATACTGGGCTGGCCCAATCTTCAGGTAGAATGGCCACCTCAAGCAGCAGATTTCAGGTGCCATAAAAGAGCAGCAAAATACTTTGTTATGCAAATTTTAAAAGGTTTCTATCCTATCTTCTGACTAAAGACTGGTCCCCAAAGTAGCTTACAATATTACATAAACCAACAATATTATGAAGCAATCATTGAAAGCCAATTAGGACAATAGAACAGACAGAATAAAAATTAGCAGTGCATATTACAACAGGGGGGGAATAATAATTTAAATGCTGTCAGAAGCCTGAGTCAACAGAAACCTGATCAGCCAGCAGCAACTAAAAGAAAATACAGATGGAGCTTTCCAAATACTGGTGGAGAGTGTTCTAGTGCAACCTGGATGCCACCACAGAAAAGAAATTACTGCCAGATGAAGATGGTCAGGGGTATGGAAAACAAGTACTGTGAGAAAAGGTTGAAGAAAATTGGTATGTTTATCCTAGAGAACAGAAGCCAGGGTGGGTTGGTGGGGAAATGACACATGATAGCACTCTCCAGATACTTGAACAGCTATCACTTAGAAGAAGGGAAATGCTTGTTCTATGCTTCCCCGGGGGCAGGGCTAGACTTAACGTTACAAGAGGCTAGATTTTGGTTGAATATTTGGAGAAGCATCCTGACAGTAAGAGCAGTTTGCCAATGGAATGGATTGCATAGAAGCATGCTGGGCTCTCCTGCATTGGAGGCCTTTAAGCAGATGCTGGACAGCTACTGAGGATGTTGAAGCTTTAGCTTCCCTGCAACAAGCAGAGCATTGGACTGCATTGCCTCCAAGACCCCTACCAATTCTACGATTCTATCCCTGGTACCCACCCACCTCATCTCAGAAGGGAAGCAGGAGCCCTACTAAGGGTCTTAATAATGAGCAGGCTGATGTTGTTGTGTTCAGACTTTTTATGTAAGGGGAACAAGGTGTAAATTTTCTTCCTTGGCACCAAATGTCTGCTCCTGTTTCGTACAAAAAGTGGATCAAAAAGTGAATGTATACTTTTTGTATACATCATGTATTTTTAAGGTTTTAATCTTTGTAAATCACCCAGAGAGCTTTGGCCATTGCATGGTATAGAAATGGAATAAATGAAATGGAATGGATCATGCATTTGCTTGAAATGATATGGAAGGATGGCAAAGAACCTAGAATAATACTAAAATAAAATCCCTTCTTAATAGAAAAAAAGTACCAGGGCTTTTCTACAACCATTAGGAACCAAGGGGGGGGGTCAGATCATGTAACACCTATACTGCACCAGCTGCACTGGTTACCACTGTTCTTCTGAGCCCAATTTAAAGTGCCATTTTTGACCTTTGGAGCCTTAATAGTTTGGGACCAAATGACTTGAAGGATCTTTCTCACCCCTACCTGCACTTTATGATCAGCAACAGAGGCTCTTCTCACTTGCCCACCTTTGAGGGCACTTAGGTGGGCAAGTACATGAGAGAGAGAGTTTTCCACATTGGCCCCAGACCTCTGTAATGGACTGCCATCGAGGGTCTGTCAGGCCCCAGCATTGCAGGTTTTAGGAAAGCACTGAAAACCTGCTTGTTTACTCTGGTCTTCCTTTGACTATGTTTTACTGGACTTTTCTGCTCTGTAGCTGCAATTATGCTCTAGGCATTTAGTAATGGTTTATTGCTGGTGTCTGTTGTTTTATGAATGTTTGCTGTGTTATTATTGTGTCAGGATGTTGTTGTTTTTTTAAAATTATTATATGAATGTTAATGTTGCAAGCCACCTTGGGAGGGCTTTTGCCCTGGAAGGCAGCAGAAAATATTTTTTAAATGAATAAAAGAATAGGTAAGGCTGTGGTAGTGGTCATTGTCTATAAAATGGCAGAGAAAGAATCATCCACTATAGACTGGCAAGCAACACTTCTTTGTCTTTCTCTCCAGGCTGGCTCTTGAATTATGATCCACTGTACGGTGCTGCATATCACTCTGCAAATTCACAGGTGTAATAAAAAGAACTAGACCATTTTCCTGAGCTGATGGGATGATGGAAGGAATAGAGAGAGGGAGGAAAACAAAAACCAAGAGCAATAAAAGGCCATCTTGGAGTTCTAGTTCCTTCCATCACCCTTTCCATGATGAGCTGCAGTTCCCACTCCCCATTTTGTGTTTGGGTACATTGTACACAGAGGCATCCATGACTTATTCATCATGTTTGCCTTTTGCAAAATTGTTTTTAATCTTTCATATTCACATTGATAGGCTCATTCACTAGGGTGAAGAATGGGGGCCTGGCTCTATTTATGTATATTCATTAGCATGTTACTAATTAAAAATGTGTTTCATTAAACTTGTTAAAAAGAGAGAGAGGAGAAGATAAGAAGAAAATGAGTGTGTAGAATAAAGAAGCCCAAGGCTATGAAACTCCTTCCTCCGTAGAGTTGTTGTTCTAGCTAATGTGGGCAGTGAGTGCATCGAATGTAAGCAACTGATGCTTATTGCAAAAGCTGAAAACAAACTCCGAATGCCGGAGCTGGCAGGTAATTTTTTACAGGTATTGGCCTTGTTTCGACAATTTATGGTGAGGAATCAAAGGGCTACATTCAATCTTCCCTCTGGCTGCCTTTCAGCCTCTGGGACTGTTTGCTCAGAAGTTCTTTTGATGGCATTGTACAGGCCCAGACAGCATAGAAATATAGATTCCAGTTTCAGTGTTAAAATGTGTATCATCTTGGCTTGCTCTGCTGGGCTAAATGGAGGGGACCTCTATGGAGCTCTATCTTTTTCTTTTTAAAAACCGGTTGAAACTCCCTGGCAAATCTATCCCATGAGACTTGATCCCTTTGAGTGCCCTTCTTTCTAATCTGTAACCCAGAGCTGGGAAACTTTTTTTCCTATTGAGGGCTGTATTCCTTCAGCAATATTCCACTTGGTAATCTGTTGTGTTGTGTGTGTGTGTGTGTGTGTGTGTACATGGGGGTGAATCAGGATGGAAGAGAATTCGGTTTGTTTCTATATACCATATATATATATATATATATATCAGGGGAAATCCTGCATAGAAATGTGTATATTAGGAGAAATACATCTGGAAATTTTGTGTATTTGTAACTTATTTTTTTGTTTTGTTTTAAGTTTACAAATTGATGCAGAAATAGGATGGAATGAATTTGTGACTGCTGTGAAGCCACACCAACTCCATCCCTGAGAGTGGGTGAATTGTTTGGATCTGGAAAACTCACATTCAAATCCTCATTCAGGATAGAACTAGCTGTTATCTAAAACGTTTATTTATTTATCACACAGATTTAAATTCTGCTTTGCAGTGAACCATCAAAGCAATCATCATCATCATCATCATCATCATCATCATCATCATCATCATCATCATCAATAGAATACTGGTCAACAAAACTATCACTGTACTGGCTGGGTTATCCTTCAGACAAAGTCTCTGTGAAGAAGTAGGTCTTGAGCAGACATTGACAGATCAACAATGAATATACCTGCCTAATATCAATGGGGAGTGCATTCCAGAAAATGGGTGCTTCAACACTGAATACTCTGTTACAGGTACTCCTGAACCCCAAGAGTCTGTAACACCATCAGAAGTGCTCCTCATGAGGACTGCAAGGACCAGGCAGGGACATGAGGGGTGAGGCTATCCCTAAGGTAAGCTGGTCACACATTAGGGCTTTATATGTTCAGAACCTTAAACTTGTCCAGGTAGTTTATTGGCAACCAGTGCAGCTCTTTTAGCACAGGTGTAAGATGTTGTCGAAATGAGGCCCCTGTTAGTAGCCTTGCAGCTGCATGCTGTACCAACTGCAGAGTTAATAATCAGAGCACTGGATAAGAAATTAAATTCCTTCTGGAAGAGGGAAATCTTATCTTGGCATCTAAACATATGCAGTGAAGATGCCAGACAGATTTTCCTAGGAAGGGAATTCCAGAAACAGGGGGCCAATATAGAGAAGGCTCTTTTCCTGGTAGCCACCTGTCATGCCTTTGTGGCTGGTGGCAGCCAGAGAAGAACCTCTGAAGATGATCTGAGCAATCAGTCAGAAACACTACATGCAGCCCTCAGGGCCAAAAAGGTTGCCCACCCATGATCTATGTCTATAGCTATATCAATTTATCAGTCTATAGATAGTTATTCCTCTGAATAATTAGGCAATTCTAAGGATTTGCGAATCAGCAGTACTCAAGCTCACTGAAGTTCTCCGAATTCCACCACAAAGCTTGTTGTGACTCAAGTCCATATCAGATTGAGAGTCGGGTTTTTTCTTTTCACATGAAAATCTCTGTGTATTCTTCCAAACATATGCATCAATTCTGCACATTCTTCTCCCATTCTTTAACACATAGTTGTGTGTATTTTCCAAAAGTACGCATTTTTCATGCACATTTTTCAAATGAATGCATGCTGTCAAAACATATATTTGTTTTTGGTCTGCAAATCACATTGCAAGCTTGGAAATGACAAATAAGCAGACTTTGAATGCAGGTTGCATCTGAGTCTGAGTTCATTCCAAATGGTGAGAACTAGATAAAATCCTGATCAAAAATGAACTGAAATGAATGTCTAGGTAATTCACATTGGTGATTCTGTTGGGCTGTGTTTTCAGTTTTGTTGTGTTACTGGCCCTGAGCACTAGGCATAGGGTGAGTTGTATGTGGAACTGAATAAATATCCTGTAAAAAGATGAAATCCAAGCTTGTTATTGAATGAAATGAACCTGATTATGAAAGTCCACAGTTTGGCCTTGGCCAGTTCTCTCATCCCAGTGTCTGTCTATCTTCTACCATACATAGTATGATTTGAAAGTTCATTGTGATATCTAGTAAATATCTATTTAACAGACATCACCACTATGACATGGAGGAAACCAAGGCAATAGCAGCCGGGGGGGGGCATGAAATCTCTGCCTCCAAGGAAGTCTCCTTGAGATTGCTCTTGGATCAGAGTAATCAACCAATGGCATAAGAGTCTGAAGCTGAGATAAGAAGAGGAAGAGTGCAGAGGTGGGGAACATAAATGAAGCCACAATGGCACCTATTCCAGGCAGGAATAATAATGATTTAACTCACAGGATTGTTTTGTGCAAGAGAACTGATTAGGAAAACGTTTGGAGCTCTTCCTAAGAGAAGTAAGTAACATGGAGACCCACGCTAGAAGAGCAATTTAATATTATAAATGACCATTCTGGAAGAAGTGAAGGTTTTTCTGGCACACCAGAGAATATGCAAGTTACAACCAAATTCAAATGTGGATGTTCTTAATGGCTTGTGGAATACTACTCTTCATTCAAATCTAAGATTAAATTTTTATGACTTTTTCATCAAAGTTTAAGCATATTTCTGAAATGGGTAATTTGTGTTTTCATTATTTCCATAGGCTATTTATTCTGTGCTTTGTACTTTGAAATATTAATGATTTGTGGTTTGTGTTTATTTTCCATCCCTTCTTTAATCCTTCCAAATTTGTGTTCACTTTAAAAGTTTTATTAAAGTAATTTAATTATAGCCAGTCTTTCCGTATTAGGAAAAGCAAGGGCTGGAATGCGAAAAACATTGATGACTCTTTATTAAGCACTGATTATATTGCAGGAAAATTTTCCCATTATGCTGGCACTTCTGGTCATGCGTCATAGATAAGAAACAGCAAACCACAGTGCATAGCATCTTTTCAGGTGATGAGTGAGGTGTTGGTTTTGGTTGACAAATATAGGGTGGCTGCCAGTGGTGTAGTGGATCAGAAACATATGGGAACATGGCTCCAGTACTTTTTTCACAGCAGGAGCAGTGATGTCATCTGCTGAGATAATATTTGCTATTGTTGTAAGCTTGTGGGGTTTGGAGGACAAGTCTGGCCTGGCACATTATCCAATAGATAGGTAGACTGGACTCCAGTATGCCTATCCTTATACCTATGAATCAACACAGCTATTGGCATGTTTGGGATCTCCTTGGTGGTGTGGCTATTGGGTCTGTCATGATGAACTCCTGCACTTCAAAATGTATCACTATTACCACTGGTGGCCATCAGTATTTTGCCAAACGTGACATTTGAAGTGAACACAAGGGGCGTTGCTCGGGAAATTCTTTATCAAACGGATTTCAGAAGAAATCAAAATAATTGTACATTTCTGATGATGATGATGATGATGATGATCATCATCATCATCATCATCATCATCATCATCATGACTGTAAATGCAACTCTGGTCATGCAGTTCAGCATTGCTGACTTTATACACTGCTTGTATCATCTTCAGCTGTTAAATGGATAGTTGATAGTTGCTCATTGCTGTTATCATCTAAGCCTGATACACTAGATGTTGCCTGGGATGCCTTCCCCTAAATCCAGTTCTCAGAAACTTGTATATATTTCTTTATTTCTTTATTGTATTTATATCTGTCTTTTTTCCTGCAAGGAACCCAAGGTGGCTTACCTAATTCTCCTTTTCCTCTCCATTTTATCCTCGCAACAACCCTGTGAGGTAGGTTAGGCTGAAAGTCAGTGACTGGCCCAAAGTCACCCAGTGAGCTTCATGGCCAAGTGGGGACTAGAACCTGGAACTCCTGAATCCCAGTCCCACACTCTACCCACTACATCACACTGGCTCTCTATATTGTCTAGTCAAGCGGTGAGAAGCATTTGAATATCACCTTATCAAATCTCTGAGGGCTTAGGAGACTGCTAAATACTTCATAGATTTCATAGATCATAGAGTTGGAAGGAGCCTACAAGGCCATCGAGTCCAACCCCCTGCTCAATGCAGGAAACTAGAGGAGGGGTCTCCCATCCAACTAATAACCAGGCTTGACCCTGCTTAGCTTTCCACACTCAGACAAGCTGAGCCAGCGTAAGCCACAGGCACATCGTAGAATGATGCAGGTGCCCAGTTTATCAAGTGCCTATACACACACACACATCATAGTAAGTTAACTCTTGGGAAATGATCACCTGTATTCATCCACATATTCTCAGTGCCATCTCATCACCATGTAAATATCATATAATCAGGTGTGAAGGAACAGAACTGTCCTCCACCTTGGCTTTTAATTGGGTTTTACGATATTGTAAAATAGAATTATATTTTGTGTGTGCTAGTAAATTTCAGCCAGAAGGTAAGAATTAAGAGGTTAAAACTTCAGTTTAGGATATAAAGGTCATGATGTTTAGGCCAGGAAGCACTGGTTAAAAAGATTAGCAAAAATAAAAGAGCAATCCAGGAAGTGGGATGTTACACAATTCAAAGGAAGGTAAAAAATGGTTTATCTCAGGAAACAGAAACTTAGTTGGTAGGAATAAACAAAAAGCTACCCGCCTGAATGGCTGAGGTGTTAGAGAGGAGAACTTTTAGAAGATAAAAGCCAGAGGAAGCAAATCAAAGGATATAAAGAAAGAAAAGAAAGAGAAGCCCAGAGTACTGGAGGGAGAAAGAGAGGGGGGGGAGCGAGGGAGAGAGAGCTGCTGGAACTAGAGAACTGGTTGCAAAGGCTGGTCCATGGACACTAAGACGATGCTTGGATAAGGGGACTTTGATACAGCAGAGGCACAGTTTAGTTACATTAGCTGGATACATGTATCTTCAGTTGCTTTATTATTTTTAATATATTTTTCCTGTTGACCTTGTTCTGCAGTAAAATTTAAACCGTATTATTTTAAATGTCTTTATTTTATTTATTTAGAGAGTGGTCCTATGCCCCCCCCTCTAGACAGTGTCTAGAGGGCCATAGGATAATTCAGATTTCCAGGTCTGAGGTTGGAAGAGGCAGCACTCGGGAGCTTGGGAGCTGCACTTCGATCCCCCTCTCCCCCACAGATGGTGCAGAAAGAACCATGCCAGCTGCTTCTCCAAGGTCAGAAAAGCAACCTTGGAGAGGGAGTGAAGGGGGCGTTTGGGGGTGGGTGGGGAGATGAGGAGGCTGTGGCTGCCAGGATACGAGCTATCCTGGTGGTGCTCTAGCCTCCTTCCCTCCCGCTCCAAGGCGCCTTTGCTAGAGAGCCAAAAATGGCCAACTAGCTGAAATGCAGAGCGGGAGGTGCCGGGAGGCAGAGATCACCTCTTCTGCTCCTCCTGCTTTGCACTGGATGCTTGTTAGCCTCCGAGTTCAGTGGCTTACAAGCACTGAGGGTGCAATCCATAGGACTGCACCCTTATGCTCTTTCTAGGCCACCTTTCAGGGCAAGAACCCTCAAGGCAGCTTACACCAATAAAGTACAAATAATAATAATAATAATAATAATAATAATAATAATAATAATAACAACAACAACAACAACAACAACAACAACAACAACAGGATATGATATTAAAACAGCCAACATTTATAAAAACAACAAAACCCAGCATAAAACATCTGGCCTAGACAATACTAAAAATCTACAACACAACTGCAGTGACAACACAGAACAGACCAGTAAAACATAATCAGGGGGAGGCCAGAGTAGGCAAGTAAGTCTTCAGGACCTTCTTAAAAGCCTGCAATGACAACACATTCCAGAGGTGTGAGGCCACTGCAGAAAAGGCCCTTTATTAGAATGTATTGCCATTGGATATCAGTCAGGCCCCATCATTGCAAGCCCTGAGGACTTACTTGTCTACTCTGGCATTCCAAAAGAGTCCAACTTGGTGGTCTCATTTTTGGGAATGTACCCTACCTAGCCATGAAATCGAACGGGGGGGGCACCATGCCCCTGCCTCGACTTGCAGCGGGGGCGGGCCCCCGCCTCAATCTTCTGAGCGGCGCGGAGAACTGCTCCGCACCGCTCGACTCATCCTCTCCGGTCCCGTCGAGTCACTTCCAGCACCGGAAATGACGTGATGGGACCCTGCGCAGGTGCAGTACGTGGCACGGGGGTCCAGCATGCCTGTGCTGGGTCCCGTCACGTCATTTCCAGTGCTGGAAGTGACGCGACGGGACCAGAGCGGGCCACGCGGGCAGCAAGCTGCGGAGAGGCGAGCCGCCCCGAAGAGAAGGTAAGCCTCATGCGGCGTGAGCATGGCCGATTTCGTCCCCATTCTGCCCACGCAAGGCTCGATGTTACAGCCACCTAAAGAAGACCTATAGAGTTTGAAGCAGTGTGAGAAATTAGGATTTCCACATAGAGGAAGCAGACAAGGCCATGGGAAGGAAAGAGCAGAAAGTATTGTGAGGAAATTATTTTCCCTGTTTTCCCTTCAATTCATGGAACAGGACATTGCCGGTCTGTGACACCAGAAAATATTCCATATTTGCTTATGGGAAAGTTATCTCTCTCTCTCTCTCTCTCTCTCTCTCTCTCTCTCTCTCTCTCTCTCTCCACAGCTAAAATAGTCAGTGTATCATCATGCTACTTCAGCTGACTGAATTGGCATTAGATGTTCTCTACCACTTTGTTACCGGCTTGAGTGAAAGCACCTGCATTGCTCCATGTCACATACTTTACATCAAAAACTATCACTTGCTATTCACTTCTTGGAGAACGAGATACTGTTATTCTCCACTTGGTGGAACAAAGTCAAGTGTTTTGCAAAGTCTTTTCATCCAGTAGCATCGGCTCCACACATAGAGGTGAAGTGCCTGCAACTCCCACTTCAGACAGCGTGATCCTTTCTGCAGAACCCCCCTGATATCAAGTACTTCACACGGAGGGAGTCTCTCTCCCTCTCTACTTCCTTTTATTTAATGGCAGCTGAACGTGGTGTATTGTGATGGAACAGTTCCCCTCACCTCACACACCTCTGTTGACATCTCACTAAAATAACACTGCAGCAGCGGACTGTGAACGTTGACAATAGCTTGGGAATTGATTTCTCTGTTTCTCTCGAAGTGTTCCATTGCAAACTAAAAGAAGGAATGCCCAACTGTGTGCCACAGAACAGCCTGTACAGTCTGAAGCATGAGAGGGTTGCCCTTCCTTTGGGAAGTCGGTGTACAGTGTGGTGTGCTTAGCCTAGTGATGGTCAAATTCATCCAGTACTGTGGTGGCATTTTTTTTTTTTTGAAGTGCCGTCATTCATTATGGCAGTTCCCGTAGCCACACCCCCAAGGAGAGTCCAAAAAGACAGGCACTTATGTTGATCCATAGCAACAAATCAGTTCTAGCAGCTTTCATCTCCACCAGGTGCAGGCCTTTTGTAAGGCTAATAGGTATTAATTGTCCATTCAAGACCAAACCATCCTGAGATGCTTTGCATTAGAACAGGAACAAAAGATTGTTGTTGGGAAAATTCCTTTCCCCACTGTGAGAATTGCAGCTAGGCTCAGTGGGAATAGGGAATTCTGAGGTGGTGGTGGTAGATGTCATCAGCATCCCTGCTAATAAAGAAGTGCTAATTCTGCATCCCTATGAGCCTTGATTCCAATACACCACTGAATTCATCTCAACTCAAGTCAAAATGAGGTTGGCAGCTATTTACCAGCTTTCTCAGTGAATGTTCAGAGAGAAAGAAAGAAAGAAAGAAAGAAAGAAAGAAAGAGATTGTCTGTTTTTCTGAGTGTTCTCTCCTAGGGCATAATGTTGGTCCGTGTGTGCAGATGGTGCCATATATGCATGCACACACATTATGGTATTGACTCCCTGGGAATTGTAGTCTGGCTTCAGCTGATCCTCACCCACCCCACAGCACCAGGCATGGTGCACGCACACATTATCCATACAAGAACTAGAGTCCACAGAGTTATTTTAGGCATGCCCAAGAAATATAGAGCCATTTATTTATTTATAGTATTTGCAGGACACCTTTAAGGGGTGAGAACCCCCTGAAAGTGGCTCCCAACATATAGAAATGCAAAATTCATATAACAATAAATTTCAAGAACCATAAAACCATAATGCTAAAATTAATAATGAATAGGAAACAGCAATTACATGAAAAACATCTAACCTGGTAAAACACTAAAATAGTGATGAATCACGTACCTTGCCCCCCCACCTCACCTCTCCTCTCCACGCTGCCCCCCCGCCGCTCGATTCTCAGCGGCGCAGAGTGATTCTCTGTGCCGCTCGAGCCGCCAACACCCGCCGCGACGATCCCATTGCACCACTTCCGGCTGGCCGGAAGTGACGTGACAGGACCCTGCGCTGGCGCGACGGGACCCCGCGCTGCGTCTTTTCCATAGAAACCAGGGCAACAGGGCTTAAAATGGCCGTTTTAAGCCCTGTTGCCCTGGTTTCTATGGAAAAGACGCAGCGTGGGGTCCCGTCGAGCCGGCGCAGGGTCCCGGCGCAGCCAGAAGTGACGCGATGGGACCGTCATGGCAGGTGCGGGTGGCTCGTCGTGGAGAGGCGAGAGGGGCCGGGACCCAGTAAGGCCCATGTGAGTCTCGGGGGGGGGGGCATGAGCGGGTCCGATTTCAGCCCGCTATGCCCCCCCGAGCCAAGTGGTTACATCTCTACTAAAATCCAATGAGTAATTATGAGTAAGAACCATCATAGATATCCAGTGATCTGATTAAATCGTTTTTGGAGAAAGCAATAGAAAACAAGTGGGTATTTTGGGCCTTTTTAAAGGCCCGCAATGATGGGACCTGACATATCGGGAATACCAATCACCTGAAAGGTGCCAGCGGATGCTCACCAACCAGAACCCCACTGAATATTCCCGCACTTACCTGCCAAATGTGACCAAGTTAAACCAAACAAAAACAGCCAATAGAAAATAACCCCAAGCCACTGCATCACAGTGTAGAGTAGGCAAAACATGCACATTGCCCCATATGGCCAATTGAGGCAATGAGCCAAAATTCCTACTTGACCCCCTAACCAGCAGAGCCCACACTGGTAACAGGGAGGGAGGGAGAGAGGGAGAATCATAGAATCATAGAAAAGTAGAGTTGTAAGGGGCCTATAAGGCCACTGAGTCCAACCTCTTGTGCAATGCAGGAATCCAGGTCAAAGCATCCCTGACAGATGGCTGTCCAGCTGCACCTTGAATGCCTCCAGAGTGCGAGAGCCCACTACTTCCCTAGGAGGGAGCAACGAATTAAAGAGGCCGAAGGTGGGGCCGCCAGGACTAATATCAGGCAAGACGCCCCAGCCCCCCAATGCCTCGTAAATGCACGCAAATATGTAGTTGGCCCCTCGACTTGCCTTCCCTCCCACATGCAAAATTCTCCCCACCCCAAGCCATGCAGGAGCAGAGGAAGAGAATGGTTTGAGTTTCAGCAGTGAAAACACTGCTACCAGGACCATTCACTGGTTTTATACTACCCACCACATTTTTTTAGGAAGGGGCTGTTTGAAAATCCAAACAATATTGCATTAAGGGTACGATCCTCAGCACGGTTACTGGTGAGATTAATTGTGGTTAGGATCTGGGTGTAAGGCACAAAGCTTACACTATTCCCCTCATACGCACCATATTGACAACATATTTTGGAGCTCGGCAGCATTTGCGTGTAGCACGTCTTGACCCCTCTATGAACATTGTAAAGCACACTGGAACTTATGTTCTGCAGTAAGAATGCCATTTTGATGGATGATGGATGTGTGTTGAACTAATACAGGGCAAAAATGGGGTTATAAAAGGAAAAATATACTTTCCTGGATTCTGATTCTGTTGGTTCCCTCGCCTCTTATATAACCTATCCAGCTGCTAGAAGGCTAACCAATGTCTGCATATTAATTTTTTTTAAATTATTTATACAAATAGGCTTCTGTACAAGGGTGGGGAGACATTAATGCTACAGCCAGTGAACAGGTAATATTAAATGGAGTAGGAATAGTTAGGTGACCAGCTTATATTCTACAACATAAGAAATTTGATTACTCTTATAATTATCCCAGCTTGCAAGATAGCTACACGCATTGATGGTGGCCATGAAATTACTTAGCCCTTTTCAAAACCCAGTGAGTGTGTGACCTTCTCCTTCCATGACTTCTACAGAGTGCAGTGAAAGAGTGCTCCACATTTTGCCTTTTATTGGCTTTAAATTTACTGCCCTTTAGACTCAGTGAATGAATACCTGATCCTGAATTATGGGAATAGTGATGGGGGTGGGGGAGAGAGGAAAGGAAATTTATCATCATCATCATAATCATCATCATCATCATCATCATCATCATCATCATCATCATCTCTATACCACCCAATAGTTTAAGCTCTCTGGGTGGTTTACAACAATAAATAAAAATACAATACAATATAATTTAAAAACCAAATTTAAAAATGACTCAAGTGACTAAAAACAAGTTAATACAATGTGACCTGTTAAAAAAGTTGACACAAGGAAAGGAAAGGAAAGATGGATAATTCATCTACAACAGATAAATCAAACAGTGTTTTTACAGTTAGCCACTAGGGTTCTTTTTTTTTTTTTTTTTTATGAGAACATGGGATCCAAGTTGAATGTTGTGGCTGTCTCTCACTTCTGAAGAAGAACATTCAACCACCACCACCATCTCCGAAAACCTCATGAACACTATACCTGCTCAGCTGAATACTGACCCACATAGATTTCATAGATCATAGAGTTGGAAGGAGCCTACAAGGCTATCAAGTCCAACCCCCTGCTCAATGCAGGAGACTATAGGAGGGGTCTCCCATCCAAGTAATAACCAGGCCTGACCCTGCTTAACTTTCCACACTCAGACAAGCTGAGCCAGCGTAAGCCACATGAATCTGCCCAGCTGTTAAGATCACCTTCGGAGTTTTTTTCCAGATGCACCGAACATTGGAGGTTATGCCAGTGGGAACAAGAGCTAAGGCCTTTTCTTTAGTGGTATCCCAGTTGTGGTATTTCCTCCTCATAGAAAGATAGGAAGCTGCCATATACTGAGTCAGACCATTGGCCCATCTATGCTGGCTGGCAGCAGTTCTTGTTGCTGTTCATTTATTTGCAATTTTAATTGTTTTAAATATATTTTTGATCTTGGTTTGTTGCCAGTTTTTAGGGAAACGGGTGGGATATAAGCTGTAATAATATTAATATAAGCAATAATAATAATAATAATAATAATAATAATAATAATAATAATATCTCCCTTGAATGATTATTCTGCCCCTACAGGACTAAGCCCATATGTTTGGGTGTGTGTGTGTGTGTGTGCTGTGATATAGTATGTTTAGACATTCATATTTTGAGATTTAAAACATTTTGAGAGAAAATATGTTCAAAAATAATATTTAAATATTGAAATGCAACCTTTCATACAAATTTATGCAGAAACAGGATGAAACAGATTTATGAGTGAATGTATGTGAAAGTAACATGGACCAAACCAGATGGTTCTGTCCATCCTTATCAAAATGTGAATCATTGCTTGAACCCGCCCCTTGTTGATTGCCTTTATAATTAATTGACATGCCAAGGGTTACACTTCCACACAGGGGTTGGCGTATCTGTGTGTGTGCAAGCACAAGCCATTCTGTGTGCTTTTACTGCATTGTGTATCTATAAGATCGGGTTGTAAGTGATTTTGGCATTACTGGAACCGATTGTTCATCTGCTTAACCTTCCACTTTCCTAAAAGAGCTCCCATGGCTAGCAGCCATCCCACTGCAGGCTGTGAGCTGTCAGATCCTATCAGCTAAATGGGGTTAAATCTGGTCAGAAGTGGAAAAGAAGATGCCCAAGGAATGCCTGCAATAAATGTAAGAAACATGTGAATATTGCAGAGTGCTTCCAAGCAATGCAAAAGAGAAGTGATTATATGCGGTCTTTGGATTTGTGGATTGGATTTATCTTTTTATGTAAGGGTGCAGCTGCCTGCAGCGTGTTATTTGGAAAACGCACACACACCTCTCTAATTAGGGTTAGCCAAAGGAACTTAATTTCATTTTTGTTTTGTGCTTTTTCATGAGTGTCAAAAGAAGAAGAAAAAAGCACCATCCATTCTCTCAGCACTCAGTGTGTTCCAGATGGAAACAACACAAATGACTGAAAACAGCCTCTTGTTATTCTCCACCCTGTTTGTGGATGGTGAAACCAGGGTGCCAAATAGTTGGGGATGGCAATAGAGTTCTCCAACATTTGGGGCAGGGACAAAAAAGAAAATAATCAGAACATTTCTCCAAAAAATTCTCATCTGAGAAATTTTGGCTAAGTTAATACTGAATTAAACTAACATTATTAGTTCAGACTGAAGGATGAAGGAAGCCATGGGGCAGATGGGAAGGAGGCTTTCTTGGCTCTGCTGAACACAGCTTCACTTGGTTCCTCCTTTCCCTGAACTGCTTCCATTTCAGCTGGTCCTTAAAGTACTATGTAGCTTGTATGAATTGGTGCCACATAGAGATGTATGAACAATTTGTTACAGTTCATTTTTGATCAGGGTTTACCCAGTTTGCACTATCTAGATGGAACACAGACTTGGACACAATCTGCGGTTGAAGTTCATACATTTCCAAGCTCGCAAGTGATTCGCAGAATGCCCAGAATGCATTCGACAGCATGTGTACATTTGAACGAAAAAATGTGTACATTTGAAAAATGTACACAGATATGCTTTAATCAATGGGAGAAGAGTGCATAAATTTCAGAGATGGGCAAAATGGATGTGTACATTTCGGGGGGGAAATGCATGAAAATATGCACCTATTTTCATGAGAAAAGGAAAGAAAACAAAGCTTGCAATCTGATACGGACTCAAGTTGGAAGGAGCTTCAAGATGGAATTTGGAGAACTTCAGGGAGCTCAAACTTTGTTGATTCACACATTCATAGTGCCAGATTGGAAGCTTGAGGGCAGGGACTGTCTTGTTTTTACTGGTGTTATGCAAGCCTCTATGTGAGTCCTTTTGGCTGAACAGTACAATAAGTATGCTTTAAGTAAATACTATTAATAAATAAGAGAGGAGGATGAGAAGATATAGGGGGCAAGCCCATGTATTCCTTCAATAATATTAAAACCTATTGTGTTGGATCTGCAGACTGTAATTACCTCCTAACAGGGAAGACCCCAAAAAGGCTTAACTAGGGATCTGCGAATCAGAAAACCTCGAGTTCACCAAAGTACTCTGAATTCCATCTTGAGACTTGCTCTGATTTGAGTCCATATCACATTGTGAGCTTTGTTGTTTTGTTTTGTTTCCATGATAATCCACGTATATTTTCATGTGTATTTTCAAAATGTACACACCAATTGTGGGCATCTTTGAAATGTGTGCATTCTTCTACCATTGATTAAAGTGTATTTGCGAGCATTTTTCAAATTATTTTTTTCCATGCTCATTTTTCAGATGTACACATGCTGCCAAACACATTGCTACCTTGGAAATGTATGGAATTTGTCCTCAGATTTGCATCCGAGTCCATGTAAGGATGCAAAAGATGCTGTAAAACAGGTAAATCTAAATCCTGATTTAAAAAGAACTGAGATAAATGTGTCATACATCCATAGGCTTAACACACCAGGAATGGCCAGCAGACACAGACAGTGGGTGTGTTAACCATTGCTAGAACTTCATTTTTTGGGTCTAAAAACACAGAAAGGCAGGAGCAGGCTAGCGTCTCACAAAATGAATGGTTAGAATAGTAGCTGCAGTTTCCATCTCATATCTTGGGTTCTACAAGGACTAGAGACATTTTTTTAAATGACAGCTGGGAATCTGGATATTATGGCTCATCGGTGTGTGTGTGTAACTGCAACCCCTTGACCCTTCCTGCAGACACTCATGGGGACAAATGCCTTAATAGGGCCCAAGTCTTGATAGATATCTTGGGAAAAAAACACAGAGTCCCTGCAATAGACCTTCAGAGGCTAGGATACCAAGGGAACACTGAGACCAAAGAGGTGACATTGGGCAAATGTTGTGGGAATTTGATTTTTATTTGAGATAGCCAGCCAACTCTTTTGACTGCATGTCTCTGCCAAAGATTAAAGACTTACATGGGAGCAGGGTTTCTTCCTTATCTCCTTGATCTCAAACCTTACACCGGCCAGCGTGTGGTGAAAGCAAACTTCTCAAAAATGCATTGCTTCCCATTAAGGCTCAGCTTTTCATTGCCGGCATAAATGTTTCATCACTTTAGCAGGCATTCCCGCAATTTCATTGGCATTATCTGACAGTTGCTCTTTCTCTTTAAGATTTCTTTAAGCTCTATATCTTGGTTGTCTACCCATAAGTAATACCAGTGTCTTTCTGAATACACACTTCTTTGGCGTGTGCGTGCGTGCGTGTGTTTTAATGATTTTTAGTTGGAGAACGCTATCAATCATGTTGTCAAAGCAGCTTTGTCATATCATTTTCCTTGCCTTAACCATCTTCAAAGATGTTTAAAAATTTGGCTGGTTTGGAGATGCTGATCCTACCTCTGATGTTTCCTGAACTGGACTTACCGGTAATATAATTGTCTCTAATGTGGCTTTTTATGAGCTTTAATTAGGAGACTGCCGACTGCATTTTCCAATGCCTGTCACTGCTTCAATGGTTTGCTGCGTCCTAATACAAATACATAATTTTGGTTAAATTGTATTGATCACAATGGCATTCAAAGCTATAACCATTTTGATTCCAGCATTTCTGATTCTGACATTTTCATTTTTCCTGACTTTTTTCCCCTTTCTGTTCTCCTTCCCACTCTTGGTTCTTCTGCTTGACTAATGTTTACCTCCCTCCATGTTATCCCAGGTGGAATTTCTCAGGTGGAGAAAGAGGAGGAGGTGGAAGCCCATATTAATAACGTTGCATCACAACATATTTATTTTACTGAAGAAGAGTGTGCTTTCCTGGTTTATGTATGATGTACACTTTATACTGTGTTTGAATAGCTCACAACCATCCAATGTATTTGTTTATTTAGTATATTTGCAGTGAACAGAGGAGTCCTTTCTTTCTTTCTTGCCTGACAAATTCTGTAAAAACTTGTGAAGAAAGATAAAGGCACCCACTGCCTTAATCAGTGGAGAGCCAGTGTGGCGTAGTGGTTAGAGTGTTGGACTGGGACTTGGGAGATCCGGGTTCTAGTCCCCGCTCGGCCATGAAACTCACTGGGTGACTTTGGGCCAGTCACTGACTCTCAGCCTAACCGACCTCACAGGGTTGTTGTGAGGATAAAATGGAGAAGAGGAGGAGGATTATGTAAGCCACCTTGGGTTCCTTGCAGGAAAAAAAGTGGGGTAGAAATATAATAAATAAATAAATAAATAAACTGTTGGTTCCCCCCCCCCCACATTACCAGATACTTGGTGGTGGGCAGCACATATGGCCAGTTGCACCTTCTCCTACATTCGAATTTTGTAAATCTCAAGTGCCTTCTCTCCCAAATATGAAGAACCATATGAATGTTGGTAAATTCCACTCAAACCGAAACTGAAACAAAATTCTCACCCATCTGCACCACCGAAATTCAGGAGCTACATCTATTCCTGAGCCTGCCATATAGCTACTAAATATGAGGAGCCTGTCAGAAATAAAGAGATGACTTAAGTCTTCTTCCTATACTTCCATCAAGGATTCTATGGTAAATCTTAAAATGCAATTTCAATTTGTTCAGTGGGTGGCAATTTTTTTCAAGCCCTTGGAACTAATGAAAAAAAAATCAGCAAACAGGCATTCTTGACCTTACACTAAGGGGAACAAGTCACAGCTCGTAAGCTGCAAGCCTCACACTAGGATCTCTCCCCTCTTGACAACATGATGCTACAAGGTGGAACATATGGTTGGGGGAAGCAAATTTGACCTCTACTTGGAAGGACAGAATAGGCAGTTTAGGAAATGTACGAGAAATCTACGGGAGAAGGGGAAAAAAGCTTTTCCAGTTTTTGGATCCACAGCCAATTTAAGCTGCTGTTGTTTTAATTGATATTTTTGTCAGAATTATGGTAAATAGAAAGATCTTCTTTCCCCCCACCTTCCATTGTTTCGCATAACAATAAGAAAAAAGAACAACAACGTTAAGAATATCTGCAGAAAAGATAGAAGATGACACTGTGAGAACTGAGGGCCAGAATAAATGTAACAACAAGGTTTTAAAAATCTTGTTGGATGTTTCAGTTTTGATCAAAGTAAAGCACTGACACTGAGGATATATATATATATATATATATATATATATATATATATATATATATATATTTGAATCGCCCATCTGGCCAGTCATCCAGCCACTCTGAGCGATGTACAGTACAATAAAATACAAGAAAAAACAGAATTTTAATGCCCGGCGGAATCTAATCAAGGAAGGGACATGGCGGAGGTCACTGGGGAGAGTTCCATAAATTGGGGGCTGCCACAGAAAAGGCCCTCCTCCTAGTCCCCACCATCCTGGTTTCTCTGGCTGATGGGACAGGGAGAAGGCCGTCCGTGGCAGATCTTGTTGAGTGGCCTACTTGATGTATATATATACACACACACACACACACACACACACATTTTCTTGATCTAAATCACTTGCCCCAGCCTGGGGACGTTAAGAACCCCACTGGAGAAAACTACAGTTATGATACAGGCACACAATGTTTCCAATGGGGCTAAATTAGAGTTGGGTAAATTTGTCAATCTCATTATCGCAATCTCATTCACGTTCTAATTTTTCCACAGCTAGGGGCTCATTAGTCCCAGTGGCACATCATACTGTGAAATTTTGTGTTTTTCCATGTACAAAACTTTGTTTGCATTTTTGTGTGCATTTTTGTGTGCTTTGTTGTACACACACCTATCTATTGACTACAATGTATTTTTGATAATTTTTTTAATCTACACATTTCCCCATGCACATTTTTTCAAATATTTTTGAATGCATTTTTAAGAATCTTTTGCAAAACACATTGCGAACTCAGAAACGTTTGGATTTCTGACAGCAAGCTGCATTTGGGCTGATCTTCAGTTCTGGGAGGTGCAAAGTGGGCAATCCCGCATAAAATATGAGAAGCCAACGGATCCCTTGCAGATCTCTAGCTAACAGCATTTTTTACATTCCTTTTCCTGCAGGGCTGCTTTAGCTAAACATGATTTTTAAAAATTAGTTAAAATAAGAAGAATGTGTACATTTGAAAGATGTGCACACTTGATGCATACATTTAGGGGGGGAAATGCAGAAAAATATACACAAATGTTCATGTCAAAACAACAACAACAACGATCCATCCCAATGACTGCAGTCTGGTATACTGTAGACGCAAGATGGAATGAGCTTCAAGGTGAAATTTGGAGAACTTTGCTGAATTTGAGCTTCACTTGTAGATACATCACTACGATAGTCCTCTGAAATGCTTATGTTTCAATTTCATGGGAATGAAAGACAGTGACTAACCCTTTCAAAATGTGTATCCCCATATGGACTGGCAAACATCCATCCACATTTAGCTGGAGAGATAAGCAGGTATTCAGAGATAATGACATCTCAATAAAGCCAACACATAACATCCTTCCATCTTGTGTGCCTCCTGTTCGTATGCCAACGTGTCCCACTGATCAAACTACTAACCCTAACCCCATTGAAAATTATAGTTCTGCTTCATTAGTACCAAAGTATATATCAGTAGAATGGAAATTCTGCGAAAATCTATTTCAGTCAGAGCGCTCTTTTGGAGAAAGGCATGCAAAACATGTCCCCCCCCCCCCCCCCGATGGATGTATTTTGTATTAATAAAAGTTTGGCTCAGTGTACAAGAAATGATGTACTCTGTTAAAATGTGTTCGCTCCCCTGATCAGTATGTAACGCTGGAGCACTGTTTGACACATTCTTGAAGTTGAAGTATGAATTCTGGTGTGTGTCTGTGTGTATTTCCTTACTTGTTTTATTCATGGCATAGAGGAAAGATAAGACCCTTTTTTTTTTTTTTTTAAGTTCCTTCCAGAAATTATTTGAATGTGCATCTGCTGCATGGCTCTCGTTTCCCACTGAGCTTTCCACAAAGCATATGAGATGCCTAGAGGGGATGTTGACTGGCCCAGAAGCTCACCCATGTTTTTGCCTTCCCTATATTGTGCATATTACCAAGTGTCACTGGATTCATTTCGGGTCTGGTTCTGAGCCCACAGGAAACAAGCAGAGAAGAACTGAACTCACTTGAAAGGGCCCTAGTGAAGTTACTAGTGACAACAATGTAATAAGTGCTTTCCAGGATGGAGTGGTCCCCATGTTTTAGGTATGTCTAGACCAGGGGTGCAGAAACTCTTTCAACTCAAAAACTGAATCCCATTTTGAAGATGCTCTCGGGGTCTGCATTCCAGGGGTGGGTGGGGCTGGAGGCAAAATAGGCAGGGCCCCCAAAGCAAAAGAGGTGGGATCAAAATGCCAGTGTGGTTCCATAGGAAAGCTCTTACTGCCAGTAACTTAGTTTTAGAAGAGGCAATTCAACATTTTAAAATGGGGGGGGGACCATGCAAAAACTGGCACACCATCGAAGGATTGGTGTTTAGGAAAAGGGGTGGGAGCATGGTGGCCTTCTGGGGACCCTGAAGAACAAGAATGGAACCCCCATAGGGATGAATTTGAGGGGGCCCCATGCCTGAGGTTCTACACCTATCGTCTAGACCAGTGATGGTGAACCTATGGCACGGGTGCCACAGCTGGCACGTAGGGACCTCTCTGTGGGCACTCGAGCCATTGGTCACCAGATCGCAAAAAGACTGTCCCCTTCTGCAAAACACTAATGATTTTGTTCTTTCTCACAGTGTGGAACAGAATGATTTTATTCTAGAATTCCTGTTACAGAATTCTTTTCTACATTGTTATTTAAAACATTTTGAAGAATGATGCACAGAGCATGGCTTGGATGTAAAGCCCTAACAGTTGACCTGAGTGCTGCATGTGTTGCTCTCAAACTAACAGAGTATGAGCCAAGGTTTGACAAATTATCAGCATGCATGCAATAGCAAAAACCACATTAATTGTGCAAAAGCATGTCCAATGCAAACTTTTACCTAATGCAGTGTTTGCAGTCCAAGACATAAAGTGTTTAAAATGTGTTAAGCACGTTTAGTTTTCTTGTTTATCTTGCTCATCCTAGTACAGGTTGACTTTTACTTTTACTAATCCGACACCTGTAGAAGCAGGGAAAGGACCCGGAGTAAAGCTTGCCCCATATAATTTCAGTCTGGCATATAATCATATTACAAGTTGAGAACCCCTTATCCAAAAATACATGTGCCTAATTATTTTAAAAGTTTGTATAAATTCCCTTCAGGCTATGTGTACAATGTAGTACTATAATAATTTTTTGAGTTGATTTTTTTTCCAACAAAAAACTGTTTTTATCATTGAAAGCTCTGCTATTGTGTTTTTCTTTTAAGACAAAAGATGTTAATTAGTTTGGACAACTGTATGAGCTGTTTTTCTAAAACTAAAACCTCGGTATTCAGGTTTAATTGCAGTGTTGGCACTTTAAAATAAATAAGTTGGTTTTGTGTTGCAGTTTGGGCACTTGGGCTCAAAAAGGTTCGCCATCACTGGTCTAGACTGTCTGATGTTTTCAAATGTCACCTCCATACCAGGATTTGGTGGCTCACTCTGCTTTGCAGTTATTGATCTCTACGGGCAACAACACCTTCACTGCACCTTCTGATGCATCAAGGAACACTGAATATAGTATTTAAAAAAAATAATCTACAGAATATAAGAACAGCAATACAAGTTAAAAAATATTTAAAAAAAACACTAAATATTCAAAAAAAAAATACAACAGAAATAATTACAGATACCAACAAACAAACAAAAAAGGCAGAACAGCAGCAGCCTTTGTAGCTGGAGTCAGTCAGGCCCCACCCTCCCTGGCCAGGTGTGATGAGCCAGGGAAGCAGGGACCAGGTCTTGCAGGACTCACAGGTCTTGCAGGACTATATATGAGGACTCACTCATATATATATATATATATATATATACCATATATATATATATATATATATATATATATATAAACAGGCACTGAAGTGGAGCCAAGAGAACACACACACACACACTTTTTGTGTGGAAAGCAAACAGCTCCCAAGGAGACTTTTATGTCGTTCTTGCTGTATCCACTGTGTAATATACGCACTGGGATCAACGGGCATAATTTAAGAAAGCTCTCTCGAGCTGGCAGTGAAATGCAGCATTTACCGGTACTCATGATTCTGTATTAGAGTGACATTTGCTCTAACGCTGTGGAAGCAAAGCATTATCTGATGGGGTTTTAAACTGGTTTAACTGTCACAGCATCTCCCAAGGAACCCTAGGAATGGTATTTTTTGTGAAGGGTGGAGAGCCTTCATCTCCTTGCACGGGCTGAAGATTCTCAGGAAACCCTGGAATTAAGTCCAAGGATTAAAACTGGCTTAAGTATGTAGTACAGACCTGCTTTCAATCTATCAGCTAAAGGTATTTTCTAAAACAGTCAGATCCAGAGCCTACCTTTGATTTGGAACATGAGGCCATTCCTTTTTTTTTGTTTTTTGTTTTAACTGCATGTGCCTATTTTTCTTTCTTTCTTTCTTTAAGGTGAGCAAATGCAAAGGAAGTTAAGGTGGAATGCTGAAACCAAAGATGAGGAGAGGCTGAAGGAAAGTCATTCTGGAAAGGCCCTTCAGAGCTGCATTTGGTGGCGACCAGAGAGAGGTCCCAGGTTGTGGAGTCCCCTTCTGAAGGAGGCTAGGTTTTCTCCCTCTCTGCTGCTCTTTTTAAGCAGGCCTTTGGCCTGTAAGACTGTTGGGTTACAGTGCTGTTTTTTTTTAAAAAATATTTTTTATTTTCTTGTGTAATTATGTTTTTACTGTATTTTAATGAAGTATTTCATTGTTTTAATCCATTTTAATTGTGCCTGTGAACTGCCTTGAGTGCCATTTTTGGGTAGAAAAGTGGGGTAACAAATCAAACAAATCCATCACACCAGAAACTGATGAACACACACACACCTAGATGGAACCTAGATTCCACCTAAACATCAGGAAAATTTTCCTGACTGTCAGAGCAATAAGACAATGGAACTAACTACCTAGGGAGGTGGTGGGCTCTCCCAATCTGGAGGCATTCAAGGTGCAGCTGGACGGCCATCTGTCAGGGATGCTTTGACCTGGATTCCTGCATTGAGCAGGGGGTTGGACTCAATGGCCTTGTAGGCCCTTTCCAATTCTACTTTTCTATGATTCTATGATTCTACACACACACACACACACACACACACGGATGTTAATCAAATTAAGCCCAAGCCCAAGGCCTGAGGCAGATTAGGTCCCTTTGAACAATTTCTGCTGCTTTCCTGCTGAGACAATGCAAGCTTCCTTCTGAAGCAACCAGAACTGAAGCTGGACCCTGCACAAGGCTTCATTCAGGATTCAGGATTTGGAAAGGCAGACACTTTGTCCCCCAAAACAACATCTTTATTTATTTATTTATTATTTTTATTTATTATATTTATACCCGACCTTTTTTCCTGCAGGGAACCCAAGGCGGCTTACATAATCCTCCTTGTCCTCCTCCTCCTCCTCTCCATTTTACCCTCACAACAACACTGTGAGGTAAGTTAGGCTGAGAGTCAGTGACTGGCCCAAAGTCACCCAGTGAGTTTCATGGCCAAGCAGGGACTAGAACCCGTATCTCCCGAGTCCCAGTCCAACACTATCACCACTTCGCCACACTGGCTCTTGTGCTTTCATCTCTCTAAACACTGATGGAGGAAGGTGGGAGTTGACAGTTCCACCTTCTAATCACAGGACACATTTTAACCGGGGGCTGTGCTTCAGGGGAAGACAAGGAAGGCAACATGAAGCCATACTTGCAGCACTTCCAGGTTCACTGTGGGGGAAAAAAAGCCTGCAAGTGACTTTCAATCATTATAACTCCCCAGCCCCTGTACCTATTCTTCTGAAACATTACAGGTTTCTTCCCTGAGGACACCTCCATTAGGGATGCATGAGGAATCAGACAGGGGTGTGTGAAAATTCAATGGATTTTCATGATTCGGTCCCCTGGATATTGGTTTGTTAGACCCGTGCTGCACTGACTCACTGTTGTGCAAGTCGAGCCAGTTCGCAGACTTCTGTCTCTGAGATGGGCCATGGTTTGTGCTTTAAAAATAAACAAACACACTAAGGAAATTTATGCAAATCATGCAAATTGGAAGCCAAAAACTATGGAGTTCTAGAGTGATTTATGCAAATCTCACTAGAGCTATGTAGTCTTCAGCTTCCAGCTTGCGCAAATATGCACAAATTACATAAATTTACACAAATTGTGTGATTTGCGCACATTTCCTTAGTGTTTAAGAAATATGTGCAAACCAAGGCCCATCTAGAGATGGAAATGAGTGGAAAACTCCCTGACTTGGAAAACTTCCAATCATCGGATCAGAAGCGGGCAGGAAGTCCATCGCACTCAAACGAGCTGGACTTCCCAGCGTCAGAACATCCATCCCAAAAAACTGTGTGGGGAGAGAAGGAAAAGCAAACCACCTATTTGTCTTACATTTGGCAGATGTAATCCGCTCCTAAGGGGTTATTGCAAATGTCATCCAATTCTGACAACGAGTAAACATATTATAGCCATTAAAAATAAATAAATCCCATCATAGTCAATGGGTGGCACAAACCCTCAAATTGCTGAATCTCAGCTCGAGTTCAGTACCCGAGTCAAAGCAGGTGGCCTCCAAATCAGTCTGAGCTGAATCAGTCCACTTTCTGAAGTGTACAATCTGGTTCAGACTCACATCCTAGGCTCCATGCACATCTCTATAAACACAAGAACTATAACAAGGAAGATGTATTAACCAGTGCAAACCCTCAGATTCCAAGCCACCATTATTTAGTAGTCCTTGAGAATTTTCTCCTTAGTACTGAAAACTTAGGTATCAGTGTGTGTGTGTGTTGAGGGGGGGGGAGTTACAGCTGAGCTTAAAGCTTTTGGGAGCCGAAAGGTTTTAGCAAGTACACCGCTCCCCTGCCATCACTGCTGATCCTCTGCTGAAACTCGCCACATCCATCCCACTTTGCTTTTCACTTAAAAACAAAGCAGTGCACCTTAGTTGGAGACCATTCAGGCATCTCCTATGTAATGTTTAGTTTAGCCTTGAGAAAAGAGTTCCCCCCCCCCAGCTCAAAAACACACAAAACAAAAACAAAAAGCCAAGGTTTCCTTTAAATGATAGGTGACTGCTTTAGTTTCATCAAAAGACAGTGATTTCTCCAGCGCTCCCCTCTTGCAACGGTTAACATCTGCTGGTACTCAGAGCATTAAATGGGCTTCCATACTGTGTTCATTATGATAAGGACATTGTAAATGAAGTGATAGCTTATGGTAACAAATAGCACCTGACATCCAGCGCTATCTATCCATCCTGTAATGTGAAACAGATGCAGAATTCCACACCCCCGATGAGTTCATTAGCACAGGGAGAGGAGAGGAACACAGAAACAGACACAGGCACACGACTTGGAGGAATTCAAAGTGTTTTTGACTGTAATAGGGTTAGAATGGAGACATTTATTCCTATACACAACCGAGTCATACCAGAGTTAATGATGTGGAACAAAGTGAGAAATAGGAAGCAGCCAAGTGGGTAATGGGCCCAGGGCAGTGTCAGATGGCTCGGCAGGTAAGCAGCTGACCCACAGGAGTCTGCAGCAGTGCAGCCTAGTGGTCAGGGCATCAGACTAGGACTGGGGGGACTCGGGTTCAAATCCCCACTTCGCCATGAAGCTCCTTGGGTGACGTTGGGCCGGTTGCTACCTCTCAGCCTAACCGATCTTACAGGGCTGTTGTGAAAATAAAATGGGGGAGGGACCTTGTACATCACCTTGAACTCCTCTGAGTTATTTTATTTATTTACAGTATTTGTATACTGATCCATATCTAAGTAGATTCCGGAGCGGCGAACAAAAACAGATAAAAACAGATAAAAGAAACAAAAACAGTACACTGAAAATGAAGTAACATTACATTGGAGGTTGAAGAGCAGAGAAGGCTTCACAGAACCAGGAGGTCTTCAGCACGAGCCAAGAGCAGCACAATCTCAGAGCCTGCCTGACCTCCAGAGGCAAGGAGTTCCACAGAAAAGGAGCCACAAAACTGAAGGCTCTTCTCCTGGTGGGGTCCATTTGGGCCAGAGGTCCACGAGGAACCACTAGGAGCATGCCATCTGATGATCTCAGTGACTGGGTAAGTTGGTATGGGAGGATGCACTCTCCCAGGAAACCTGGTCCCAAGTTGTTTCGGGCTTTGTACACAAGTACCAGAACTTTAAACCTGAACTGGTAGCGAATAGGCAGCCAGTGCAGTTCCCTCAGCAAAGGAGTTGCATGCTAAAAAGGAGCAGCTCCTGACAAAAGCCAGGCTGCTGCATTCTGCACTAGCTCCAGCTTCCAGAGCAGTCTTAAGGGCAGCCCCACATAGAGCGCATTGCAGTAATCCAGTCTTGAGGTTACTAGTGCCTGTACCACTGTGGCCAAGCTATCCCTGTCCAGCATGGTGAAGGATGCAATATGGTGGCTAGGCTGCCAACACATTTGTGCTGTTGCCATTTGCAGTGGCAGCATGAAAAACACAAACCCGGGGGTGGGGGGCAATTAAGTGTTGTGATATGAATCACATTGACCAGCTGTAGCCCAGTGTTTACACATGGAGAGGAACAGAATGGCGGTAAACAAGTATGTTGTGTCTTTCTACTTTCCCGTGTTCTTTCTCATGGGAAAGCTAGGCCCTAGGATCATTATGAGCTAGTCACATGGTTTGTATGTTCTGATGACGTGCTAACTTGTTTTTCTGTCTGAAGCCATTTTAGAGAAGAGCAGGACTGCTTTCTCTATTCTTTCTCTCTTCTGGCTATTGCTAGCTGGACTTTGCAACAATGTAACGTCTTTGCTGAAGTGGAGTGAAGCTCAACCTACTCCACTGAAATTAATGCTTGCTATGCATTGTACTCTGCACATGGACTGTAACTAGGAAATGTATACTCTGTAGAACTTTACTTGCTAATTGAATAAACAGGTAGAAATAGACCTGTGGTGTTACAGAGTGTTTCCTTGCTACTTGCTACTTGGATTAGTCTGCAGACCGGGGAAGCTAGAAGCTGGTGTTGGATTACAGGCAAGCTGGCTGGCAGCTTCAAACCGACATGCTGCACGCTGCGCAGAGGGGGGTGAGATCTGGAAGATCTGTGTGTGGAATAATGGGCCTCTATGCACAGACAGGATTTTAAATCTCCCATCCAGCACACGCGGGGCTCTGCTGTCACTCACGCGCCTTCAGCTATGCTGCTACAACCCCTGCCAATGGTAAGCTCTACCTGCGATAAACTGTTTGAGAATTTCTCCTTCCCCTGGCGAAATGTGGTGAAATTATCCCCCCACAATTTCTCTGCCCACATATAGGGTGGAGAATCTTGAAAGGCCATTTGCACACTGCTCTAGTTCTTACAGTAACCAGCTGGCCTGGGATGGAGGGTGCTGTTGCACTCATTTCCTGCTTGTGGGATTCCGTGGGCAGCTGGTTGGCCACTGTGTGAACAGAATGCTGGACTAGATGGACCCTTGGTCTCATCCAGCATGGCTCTTCTTATGTTCTTAGGTGACAGCTGAGTGAGTGAGGCCTAAAGGAGCTGGTCTTTGAGCAGAACTGGAGGAAAGGTCCTGCTCCCCATCTTTCCCTCTTCCGTAGCCTACTGGAATTATATGGACATATCTTGGAACCAAGGAGGATTCCCAATCTGACTGCTGGAGTTATACACCTCCAGTAAGGCTAGGAGAGAGGGGGGGGCAAGTGCTTTCATAACTGACCTCCCATTTTGATGTCCTGTGCTTCATGTATTTCTAGGAATGTGAGGCCTGGGGTGATCTAATACTGATTCACATGCCGTATTTGCACACCGTAGCTGCCTACACAAAGTCACTCTGCCAGGGCAGGTTTTGCAAGCTGCAGGGGTAATGGAATGGCGAAAGTTCAGTGGTAGACAACACATGGGATCCATGCAGGAAATCCCATCTTTGATCCCTGGCATTGCCACTTTAAAAGGAACTGTAGTTTGGGAGAGAGCATCGTCATAGATCAGGAGTGAGGAACCTATGGCCCTCCAGAGGTTGTTGGATGCCATCAGCCCCAGTCACCATGGCCAGGGTTGATGGGAGTTGGAGTCTGACAACACCTGGAGGGCCACAGGTTTCCCATCTTTGTCATAGGACAAGCTACTGCCAGTCAGATTATGATGATATGATTATGATTCACGTATAAAACAGATGTGTTAAGTGCTGTACTGATTAAAACAGTCCCTTCTTGCAGCCTCCTAATCTAATAGGCATTATACAAAAGGAAGAACAAATGTATGAGGAGGGTAGAGGAAAGCAAGGTTTGGAGCAGCTAATACCCCTTCACTGGCCAAATATTTATATCCCCTTTGCCATGATGTTCTACCTCATAAGCAGCTGGTGCAACTTCCCAGGTGCCCTTGGCCTCCTGGCTGTTGGCAGGGTGTGTGTGCCTCCATTTATAGCTCTGCAGCACCAGGGTAACATTGAAGACAGCAGTACTGGGGTAGATGGACCAACAGACTGACTCAGTATCAAGCAGTTTCATATGTGTGATGGTGGATTGGCGACCTTGTGCACTCCATATGTCCTGGACTGCAATTCTCAAAAGCCCCAGCTAGCATAGCCCACACTCAGGGATTATGGGAGTTATAGTCCAAAACATCTGGAGGACACCAGGTTGCCTACCCCTTGGCTAGATTATGTGAGGATTTGCCAGGATCTGAAGACAGAATGACAGGGAAGCACAAGAAGAAAGTGAAGCAGCAGGAAAAGCTCACACAAAATCTAGGAGAAGAGGAACTATGTGGCCTTTATGGAAAGGAGGCACAGGAACGAGAGAGCTGAGGAGGTAGGAGGAGGACCAGATTCAGGCCAGCCAAGTGCTGGTTTGTTGTGCCGGTGTAGTCCATATATTGATTGAGCGGGGGTGGGCGGGGAGGATAGCATAGTTCTTTGGCTTTAGGGCCCTATGTATAAAAAGGTAGCCAGAAATTATTTCCACTCCCTTTCTTTTTTTTGCCTCACTTCACTTCAACTGAAGCTTCTCCTACTCACTCTTTTTTAATGCTTCTAATCACTTGTCACTTCTGACCTGTATTCCTTTCTCCCACTTTCCCAACAAAGATGATCAGGAGACTGGGAAATAAAGCCCTATGAGGAGAGGCTGATCGAACTGGGCAAGTTTAGCCTTCAGAAGAGAAGACTGAGGGGAGATAGGATAGTGCTCTTCAAGTACTTGAAAGATTGTCACACAGAGGAGGGCCAGGATCTCTTCTCGACCATCCCAGACTGCAGGACACAGAATAATAGGCTCAAGTTGCAGGAAGCCAGATTCCGGCTGAATATCAGGAAAAACGTCCTGACTGTTAGAGCAATATGTCAATGGAACCATTGACCTAGGGAGGTCGTGGGCTCTCCCATACTGGACTGGAGGCATCCAAGATGCGGCTGGACATCCATCTATCACAGATGCTTTAGCTTGGATTCCTGCACTGAGCAGAGGGTTGGACTCGATGGCCTTATAGGCCCCTTCCAACTCTACTATTCTATGATGCTATGATACCTCCTTGTTCTCTTTCTTCACTCTTCTGCCACCAGCCTACCTCCTAAGCCGATGAACTCCATGTATCCCCACTTCTGTCTCTTACTGGCCTTCATTTTCCATGGCTCCCATTTACACTGGAATAACTCCCTCCCTCCCTCCCTGATATCTGCTTGGGAACATCAGGCAGATATAAGTTGCTTGGGAACATCCACGGGAGATGGCTGTTCCCTTCATGCCCTGCTCCTGGACTTCTCTCAGAGGCATCTGATTGGCCACTGTGGGAAAGCAGATGCTTCAACAGATGGAGATTTTTCTGTTACAGCAGGGCTCTTCTAAAGGGTCCCCCTCCCAAAGGTGTTTTGTGAATGAGAGCTAGCTATCAATGAACATTATATGTGGCTGCTTGGTCATGTATAGTTTGGGACTCAGTTACAAGTCTGAGGACAGGGCTCGTCCCTATTTAATCTCCATAAAGCATCTGCTCTGCTTTTAGATACTTAATGAATTATATATGGCATATACTTCCCTGTCAAGCTACGAAAGGGCTATAACCAGGGAAAAGAAAAAAAGAAAATGAAAAGAAAACTGAACATTCATTCCTATCTGTTCCCTGGAGTGTATCTAAGAAATACAAGCCCAATTGCCATCAAACATTAAGAGTGTTGGCTCAACATCAAAACAGTGAGCTAAGTCCAGACCTGCAAGCATCTTCCTTGGCCAACTCCCCATAGAGTCATCCACTCCCGGTGAAATACTCTTCTATAAACTGAAACACAAAATCACCTGGGCCAGGCAAAGGATATTAGATCGGGAGGGAAGAAATAGTGAGAAGTGAAAAGGGACAATCACGTTTATTATACACCCAGACAAAGGAGCGTCGGGAAGGCCTGAATGTACCGAGCATAGGTTAGGACACGCGAAAATTTGATTTCTCTGCTCTGAACTTCACTGCCGTTGTATAAAAATAACTAGGATATCCATTGTTGGGAGGTGGGGGGAAGGCTTTGAGTGCAAGCCCAGGCATTTCCATTGATCCCAGTGAAATCTCATCTCGGTTTGCTTTTTACATTGTTTAGTTCTGATTCAGCAGTCGAAAAGTGTGTTTAAACACTGCAGGTAACCATTTCCCCTGGAACAAATCAGAAAGAAATCAGGTTATAGTGAGGGCACCCAGCAGGACTCAGCTACTGTCTTCTCAGTGTCAATGTAAACTGATTTCTCTAAGAAAGACACTTGGGGAGAAGAGAACAGATTGTGGGAAACATGTTCAGCATGCAAGAGAGAGGAACGAGATAGAAGGCAGGATACTATGATATAATTATGCATGGGGCGGGGGGGGGGAAGCAAGGCAGCAGTAACATAACACCATGCCAAAAAGTGCCTCCCTGTCTTGTGGTCTCAGAAATAATTAGGGATGAGTGGATTTCCTCCATTCTGCCCTTTGTTGTTTCATAATTTTGCTCTCTGTGGCATTCCACTTCGGCTTAATTCCAGTTTTAACCAGGAGAGTTTCTAAAATGGACAGAACACTCTTATCCCCCACTGAAGGTCAGTGGAGGGCAGTTAGGTTGGGGTGGAAGAACTGCTCCACCAGTGGAAAGGAGCTGGGCTGGTGGGGTGGCCTATCCATTCTGGAGGGCCCCCTGGTATGCCCGCGGGAAAGCAAAATGGGGAGTATTTAGGGACAAGTCAGGAGCAACCTTGGAATCCCCAATCCAAAGCGCCCTCACTCCCCCAGCATGGCCTCAGATTAGATTCCATACCTACACCAGCTTTGAGCCGGTGGAGATATTTTCCCTTGCATTGTAGACAATGGGAGGGAATTTAAAACAAAAACAAAACAAAGATCCACTGTGGAAGTAAAAGAAACAAACAGACAAAACCCCCCACCTCCTTTACCCCCCCCCCTAGCTGGAGCAAGCTAGCAGGGATTTGGAAATGGTAGCTCATCATCCACTGAACTCCCCTTTCCGCTTAACTCCAGAACTGGAACAAGTAGAGTTTTCGTTAAAGTAATTTGCATCTCCCCACTTCAGCATATCCTCAGTGTTACCACTGTACATGTCCACATTGATAAAACAAAAGCATGATTGTTATCATATTCCCTGTTCAGGCATGAGAGCCGTTGCTTGTGTAGCCAAAACAGCACGCCACACACACAAGAGGGACGTATCAGCAGGCTCTGGGAAACTCCGAGGTTTGCAGAAGCACAAGAAATTCTTTAGGGGAAAAAACAACAAGGGGAAAGGAATCCCCAAACAGCCCAATAAGCACTGAGCATGCTCAGTGGGTCAAAGGCTGTTCATAGGAGAAACAGTTTCCCCACTCCTGTTTTATAGGGAAGTAGCATTCAGGCCGAGTAGCTGCCCCTAATTTTGGGCTGCATTTGAGCTGGAGGGCCTAGGGAGAATGCAACAGTCTTTGGGGTGAAGTTTAAATCCCTTCCCTTTGAACCTGAGACAGTAAAAGACAGAAGGAAATTCTTCAGGGTTGCAGAAGGCTGCCCCAAGGCAAGATCCTCTCAAAATAAATCTAGGTTTTTCCTGGGAAAGGACCATTACTAAGACCTTGGAGGGCTGGGTGCCAGTCAGCATAAACAACACTGGCCTAGATGATGGACTAACAGTCTGCCCTGATATAAAGCAACAACCTTATATCAGATGGAAGACATATGAGGCATGTTGCCTTTGCTGCTGCAGAAATTTAACAGAGGTCTCCTCTCTCTGTCTCTCCCTTTCTTGCTCTCCTCTGTCCTATTCCTTCCCCCTCTGCATCAATGTGTAAATGGCATTTAGTGAGAGAAAGGAGCTTAATATTAAAGGATGTTGTAGTTCTGTAAAGCAGCTGGCGTTGTTGCTTACCTAGTTTCACAGCAACCAACGAGAATTTCAGTGGGTATAAACAAATGAAGGCTGCAATCCTATACACACTTACCTGAGGGAAGTACCACTGAACTCAGTGTGGCTTACTTCTGAGTAGACATGTTGCACTGTTAACCAATAATAAAGTAATTCAACCTTTTCAACCTGGTGCCCTCCAGATGTTTTTGACTTCTACTCCCATCAGGCCTAGCCAGCATAGCGAATGGCCAGGAATTCTGGGAGTTGTAGTCCACAAGATCTGGAGGGCACCAGTTTGGTGGAGGTGGGAGTAACTGGTGAATCGACTAGAACACATATGATTAATTTGATCAACGTTTCTTTTCTCAGGTTGCAGCCCTATGGCCTAGTTGCTGGATGATCCCTGGCCAGTGCTGGATGGAAATGGATCAAGAGTAAAGCAGAAGCAAAGACACCATCTAGATCAGTGTCCTCCAAAAACATCTGGGGACCCAAGGTTGGAGAGCACTGATCTGGATAATAGAAGTGGCAGCATGTATAGTAAAAGGAAGAGGAATATAGTGTTAAACGATGGATTGCGGAGGTCAGATTCTATTAAAAGTAATTCAGGGGGACTAATGAAGGACCAGCACGGTGGACTAAATGAGAAAGCAACGGTGATAGAAGAAGGACAGAAGAAGATTTGATCACCACCTTGCTGGAGAGTAAGTCTGTTGAACTGATCAAGATGGTAATAAGATGCTGTGTAGTCTGCCGGAGCAAAGGTTAAGGATGCAGTGATGGTTGGTAAGTTAGACCCAAGGACACTTACAGCTGCATTTGTTGGCTTGCCACATGAAAAGAAAGCTGAGAGATATACTTAAGAGCCAGTTTGCAGATGGGACAAAACCTTAGAGAAAGGAGAGCAGAGAACTTTTGTTGCTGTTATCAGAGACTGATATCAGCAGAAGTCAAGGGCCGCTCCAAGGGTTAGTGACAAGATATCTGCTGTTGTCTTTGTTGTTGTCATTGTAGAATCTGACCCTTTGCTCCGTATGTCATCTTTTCGCTTCTGAGACAGGACTGAAAATGAAAAGAGCAGAGAGAATATATAAGAGAACAGAATTGTGTTCTCTGGGAACAGAATTTTGCACAGCAATGTACCAGTATCTTTTCATCCAGAAAACAAGAATGTCATAATTTACCTGTGCATAGAACCAATGTCATCATGACTAATAATTTCTCCACCCAGTGAAGGTTCCCAAATGTATGCACACATGTACACACACACTCTTCCAGGCACTTGCATGATGGCAAATTAAGACTGGCAAAGTTCTCATGACTCACATAAACTGCTCCTGCTTAAAAGCTATTATGCAAAAAACCGGCTGCCTGCTGCTGCATCCATACCATCTAACCTCACTCAGATCCCTCTGATTGGCTTGTCTTGTATTCAGAGGCTGAATGTGTTGAACTGCCTTAGGCTGCAGGCTCAGGGCCAATAAGAATCTGCAATAGTGGCAGTGTGCCTGAACTATTGCCCGTGCTAAGCCTCTGAGCAAAGTAGTACTTGGCTTTCATCCATCTTTTTGAAAATGTGCTTCATTGTTCCATATGGGGAAGAAAACATTATATAACACAATATTATTTTAATAACTGATGTTTGATGCTAATTTTGCAATCTTGTCTAGCTGGGGCCCATGTCATCCTCCATTTAGGATGGCCCTGTAAGTGGAGGATGACCTGGGACAAGCCATTTTCAACATGGCGGTTATCAAGGCTCTTGATGGATGAGGTTCACTCAGCACCTTCACTGCTATTATTCCAGCATCAGGCTGAGACTATACTCTTTGAGAAAATCTTTAACTTGCTCTCTCTTTGTCTCTCTGAAGCTCTGGATGTTTGTTTGTTTTTAAATCATGTATGCTTTATTTGATTTCTGTGTTTGGGGGACTTTATTACCTCTCTCCTATTACCGGTTAGTGTTTATGCATTTGAATTGATCATAAGCTGCCTCATAGGTGTTTGGGCCAACAGGCAGGGTTGAAAATCTTTTAATTAATAAATAAAATAACTTAAAAGTATATTTGGTAAGTATGCATCCCACCCTGACCTTTCCGAAGGAAGGATGGGATAAAATCAATAAATGTGTACTAATCACCTTCCATAGAACAGGCCTGTGGCTCACGCTGGCTCAGCTTGTCTGAGCGTGGAAAGCTAAGCAGGGTCAGGCCTGGTTATTACTTGGATGGGAGACCCCACCTCTAGTTTCCTGCATTGATCAGTGGGTTGGACTCAATGGCCTTGTAGGCCCCTTCCAACTCTATGAATCATATTTTACCAATTTTAGAACAGCATTTTAGCTCAATTTATAGCGGTGGATTCAAGCTGGGTCACGCCTTCGAGTCGATTTTCTGGGGTTGGCACCGACCTGACTGTATTTTCTGAGCGGCGTAGAGCGCCACTCGATCGGGCTGCTCCAGCCCATTCGTCGCTTCCGAGACACGACGGGATCCTGTGCAGCCACAGAATGAGCCACAGGGGTCCAGCGCGCCTGCGCAGGGTTCTGTCGCGTCATTCCCAGTCCAGGAAGTGACGCGACGGGACGGAACGGGCGGCTCGCCGTGGAGTGGGCGAGCCGCCCCGAAGTCAAGGTAAGGCCTCGCACGTGCGTGAGCGGGGCCGATTCGGCCTCGTTTTGCCCGCGCGAACCAGGGATGATGCTTGAGTTCCCCGAGATTCTCCAAACTCCACATTGTAGCTCAGTTTCTCTTGCTCCCATTCTTGCTTGTGACCAGTTTTCTTTCCGTTCGAATGGGGAAAGTGTGCACAACCCCCTTGCATTGACTAAAGCATGAAAATGTGTATATATATATATATATTTGTAATGCACATCCCCCAAAAAAACAAATGCACATTATCAAACACAATTGCAGGTTCAGGAATTTGCAAAGTTAAAAACACCCACCCACCCACCCACCCACCCACTTTCAGGAAGGCAAGCGGGCTGAGTTTGAACTGAATGTCCCTTCCCCCAGGCATAGCTGTGGCGGGGGGGGGGGGACAATTTGCGCACGGGGGAGTGGACGAGTCAGACCACAATGGTCTGATATTCAAGCTACCAATCAGAGGGGGGGTAGAACCGTTATTAGGCTTGCACGCCTCTCCTCCTGCCTCCTTTCTGACGCGGCTCCCTCCCTCCCATCCCTGTTTGCAGTGTAGGTTTTACTGGTCGCCTCTTTCCAGGGGCCAAGTAGGAATTTTGGTTCATTGTCCTAACTGGCCGGGGGCAATGTTCGTGTTTCACCTACTCTGCACTGTATTTCAGGGTTTGGGTGCTTAGTGGCATTGTCAATTCGGTCACATTGGTGGTTAAGTGTGGGATTAGGCAGTTTTAGGGGCTCAGTGATCATCCTATGGCACCTTTCAGGTGAGAGACATGCCCGAGGCTCCTGCGGCCGAGTGCCTCACGGCTTGGTTTTGGGGAGATAAGGCACGCTTCTGAGGTCTTCCTACCTCATCTGTTGGTACCTCACGGTCCGTACGAGGCTGACTGCGGGAAAGACCTTCCAGCACCATTTGGTGTTAAGCAAGGAGGGGTTGACCTGGTTGCCATCATCCTCCTTGCTGGATGTTTCGCCTATAGCAATGGTGACCAGCTGATAGCTGGTGTAATTAGTGCCCGCACTTTTTTCCCTTCGTAGATCTCCTGTTGATGATTCAATAAATGTGGCCCATTACTTTTACCACAATTTGGTACCCTACAATTGTGTCTGAGTCATTATTTCTCCTCTACACGCGCAAATGAAATACTTGTACATCATGCCGTGTGTGTGTGTGTGTACATATATATGATGGATTCAAATTAGTTCAGATTTCTATGAATCCAACCTGTGGATTTCGCAGTGGATTGGCTTTTTCTGAGTCACACATATTCTGTAGACTTGCAGACCATTTTTTCCCTACTTGGGGTGGGGCGGTCTGCTAATTCACAGTTGTGCTAATGCACATCACTCTTGGTACCATCATCTTGAGCTTTTAGATGAGTGAGCACAGGAGACAAGGTCTTTTCAGTGGCAGCCCCGCAGCTTCCTCTGTGGTCTTTTTCATTCTAACCAGAAAACCATTTTATTTTTGATAGGCTTTTAATGTTTAAAGTTTTATGGTGTACTGTAGATGCTGTCCATTTTTGTACTGTAGTTTAGATTGCTGATTCCCCCCCCCCCGAGTGTCTGTGGTTGTTGGGTGTTGTTGTTCTAATTTGAATATGTGGTGTGTGCACTTTTTTTGTTTTTGTTTTCGCTATGTGATATCTATATTTTGTGTTTCTTATTTCTTTTGCTGCGAGTGACTTACTGGCAGAAGAGTGGGGTATAAATTACTGAAATATCCAGAAATTGGTCTCAAAGCAGCTTACAGCAGTATCTTGTACATATTAACACAAAACTAATTACATTTAGTTCAATGGGGCTCACTCTTTGGTACATGTATATACAGGATTGCAGCCTTATAGCAAAACTTGAATAAGACATGGGAGATGAAACCCCATGTAATATCATAGGCCTAAAGAATTCAGATAAGAATATAGAAAAGCTGTTTTTGTTTTACAAGTGTAACAGGAAAAAGCTGAAGAAAAGCGGAAAGCTTATCCAAAGGCAATAGTATACAATGCATATAGCCTGACACAGAGGCCTTAGCAAAGTAAGTAGAGCCCATTCAATCTTGTTGAAATTGCTTATCACTGTTAATCCTTCCAGATTTATAAAATGTGGATATTATCAGTCAAAAGATGTTGCATGAATGTTGAGTAGTAAATATTTTGAGTTCTCAGTCAGAACATTAGAAAATCCCTGCCGGATCAGTTCAAAGGTCCATCTAATCTAGCCTTAACCCAACCTTGCACCCTCCAGATGAACCTCAGTTATACCTCTACATTCGCACTTCTCTGAATTTTGCCATGGAATCCCCCAACCAAAAAAATGTGGAAAATAATGTTTAAAAATGCATTATATTAAGGAAATTGCTTGGAAAAAATGTGTATGGTATTTAAAAAAATGCACACAAAATGCATGTATTAGGAGAAATGTGCATAACAGCACTTATGAATTTTGATGCCAACTTAAAAAACAAACAAACCAGAGAAACCAAAACCTGACAGATTCGTCCATCCCAGTTGTAGTACAACACATCTCAAGGGCTCCTGATTGGGGATTGCTGATCTAATCCGTCCAATTTCTTGTTCCTCAACTCCAGGATGGTGGAAGCTCTAGCCCATGAGTGTCTTCCATCTGGCCTGCCAGCTTCTCTCCCAGGACTCATCAACTCTCCCTGGCCCTACCTAATGCTCAGCCCTAGGGAAAGGCAAGGCAGTCTTCCTCTATTGTTGAGCAGATAAACCCTGCTCTTATCTCCAATCACAAATCAGAGATACAAGCAGGGGCAGTGCTAGGTACCAAAAAGATCTGGGCCTCAGGCCCACAGGACAAAAAATGCACACATTTGCATAAGATAAATTAAATATGCTCTAAACTCTCTCTCTCTCTCTCTCTCTCTCTCTCTCTCTCTCTCTCTCTCTCTCTCTCTCTCTCTCTGTGTGTGTGTGTGTGTGTGTCTTTAAAGGACCCTGTCTCCTAAGGACACCCCTATTTGTAAAAAGGGATGTATGGACAGGGGGAGGAGGACATTTGATTTCAGAAAAAAGCCCCAGGCAGAAAGATTCAAGGGGAGGGGCAGCAGGAGGTGAAGCACATGTGAGCAAAAAGCCAGCTAATCCAGGGGGATCAGATGCAACAGAGGTCATCAGGGCCCTTGTATCTTTATTTCAGCAAGTACCCATGGATAGCAGGGTGGTAGGGCAGATGGCCTCTCAGAGATTCAGGTCTCCAAATGAAAGTTTTGGGGCTCCAGCCCTAGAGGGCCACCCCCTAACACTGCCTCTGGGTATGAGTGGGATTTCTCTTCTCATTCCCTTTCTCCATGCAGAGAGAGGCACGGAGCAATCACTCCATGCCTCTCTCAGCCCCAAGGAAGCTTCCTGATGATGTTAGAGATTGGGACTTCAGGAAGGAGGAAGGGCCCACCCAACAACATGATCTGGCCCTGGGGGTGTTTCTGGAGGCAATCTGGCACTCGGGTCCCAAACAATTTCCAACCCCTGCTGTAACCACTACACCACACTCTACCAGTGTTCATGGATAAAGGGACACTGCTATGGACTCAAGCCTGAGTGTTAAGATAAGCCTGCTGAACTCGGGGTATATATTTCCAAGGTTGAGCAGAATATTGTTGATTAAAGATTTTATACTCTAAAGGAAATGACTCCCAAAATTCAAGATGAAGAGTTCAACTGGTGCAAGATACACAACAAAGCAAGCTAGCGGTTGTTGATGTGGATTCTGGAGGATTTCTCCTTGCAGTGGGAAATATATTGGCAGGCATGGCAACAGTAATTTGCCTAAAACTTGAGGGAGAAAACAGGAATGTAACTCTTCACTGTGCAGCTCTGCATGAGAGCTAGAGAAAGCAGATTAGGAAATGTTGACCCTCCCAGAAATCCTCTCCACATTTTTTGTGGAGGATTGTTAATTCTTTGGAGACAGTAATAGCAACTGTTTGAGACAGGAGAACTCCAAGGTACTGATGGCTGAGGCTGCAATCCTGTACCCTCTTGCTTGGCAGTAAGCCCCATTGAACTCAATGGGACTTATTTGTAAGTAGAAATGTGTAGGGTTGCAGTGTAAAGCTTGATTCAGCCATGCAGGGGAAAAGAAACCAAAATATGTGGTAGTAGAGTCCTCTTGTGACAGAGTTTTCTCTTCCTTCAGAAGAGATTACAGGTTTCAAATTAGTGCTGTGCTGAACCTCCACCTACCCTTTTGCAACCTCTTCATTTCTCTATGAAAGAGGCAATCGTTTTTCTGCCTCTTTTGCAAGGGATCTTGAGACATTTCTCAGGCTTCAGTGCTTCCTGAGGTGGCTGAGGGGTTTGTGTGCTCTCTTTATTTTTCAGTTTGTATTTTGTTCTGACTTTACAACCTCTCTGGCTGCTGGAGCTTTCTGGGGAAAAAAACCCCGTAGAGCAGGGGTCTTCAACCCCCTCTTAAGAACTGGGCTGCGCGGTGCGCGGCCGCCACACCACCCAGCCGCCGTGGTGCGCAGCCACCGCACTGCCCAGCCACCGCACTGCCCAGCCACTGTGCCGTCCGGTTTTACAAAAATGCTCGTCGGGGAGGCGAGCAGAGGGACAAGCGGCGGGGGGGTGCTTGCCAGAGCTCGCGAGCATCCCAAGAGCCAGGACAGGGTGCTTGTCGCCGCAAGCACCCCATCCTGCTCGGGGTGCTCGCAAGCACCGGCGAGCACACACACACACCCGCCGCTCGTCCCTCTGCTTGCCTCTCCGATGAGCATTTTATTAAAGCCAGAAGTGACGCGACGGGTCTCCTGTCATGTCGCTTCCTGGTTTTGCCGAGCTGCCAGCCGGCCGCACAGCAGGTGAGCAATGGGCGACACCCTCCCACGGTCCGTGGAAAAAATAATTCCATGGGACCGGTCCCTCCCTGGTCCCAAAAAGGTTGGGGACCGCTGCCGTAGAGTACTTTACCAGGACTTCCTCCCATGGTTCTTTCCAATGCTGCCTGACAAGTGCCTGAAAGCTGAGGGAGGCATTCTTGGTTTTGTTTTGTTGTGGTTAAAGTCCTGTTAACAACAAGAAGAACAGCTTCCTTGGCTTTTGGGCAAATAAAGTGGTTCAACCTAAATAAAGTGTGATTTGGCTTAAGTTTCAGGATGGTTGCCTTCTCTTTAGGGCTTACTCCTGAGTAAATGCACACCTCCTCAGAATAAGTTCCATTGAACTCTGTGAGGCTTACCTCTGAGTAGGCACACATAGGATGTGTGAGTAGTGCTCTGAGTAGGCCCTATAAGAGAGGAATCCTATGGAGCCAGGAGAGCATCCTAGGGACCATAGGATTCTTTGGAATCATCCCACTGAGGCTGGAAACACTGCTACAACCTCAGAAGGGGGACTCCAGTATCTGATCCCTCCCCCACCCCACCCCATCATAGTCACTGCAGAATTAACCATGCTGGCTGCTTGCCAGCTGCAAATGAAGACCCCAGAAAGCTCTGTAAGGGGTATTCCAGTGGGTGGGTTGAGGAGGAGAGAGGAGAAGCCAGATTATGAAGAACCCTATGGCTTGTCCAGAGGAAAATCAAAACAAACTGAGCATGGAGAGGCAAAAACAATTGCCTCTGTCACTCCCCTCGCCCCTGTTGCCAGTAGCCCAGCAGGGCACTCGATTCACGGAAGCCTCCAAGTTCATAGGCTTCCATCTCATGAGGGCGCAACCCATAGGACTGTGGTATAAGTCTATTGGTCAGTAATTGGACAGAGCAGATCATGTGATGAAGCCAGGCCCTCCCCTATCAAAGCTTCCAATCCAAGCTCATCTGGTTCTCCATCAGTATTCAAAGACAGAGGAAATATTTTGGTAGAAGGAATGAAAGAGTGAAATTTCTCAGAAAAGAATAAGCAGGCTGCAGCCTAATGTTGTCAGTTTCAAAATAGCAGTACTTCCAATATTTCTATTTCTACGTAGCCTCTCCCTGCAACCTTCCCCATTTTCTCGCAGCAAGAATTTAACAGTTAGCAATGCGGGGAAGAGGTTGGGAGCAAGACGGGCATACCAAATAGTGATTTGTCCGCTTCTTACCTCAGGAAGCAGCCACCTCAGCCTAGAGATTGGTGTGTATTTCATTTGTTTCATTTTTTTGATAAGGACTTATAAAAAATTGCAAATTTCATCATAAACGGGATGGAAAGAACTTGAGATTATTAGTATTATTTTTCTTTTTAAAAAAATGAATATGGGATAAAACAAAACTGACAGATTCATCCATCCAGGCAGATGGCTTTGAGTTCTTATTATAACTCTGGATTTGAGTCTCTGTGGCTTTTAGGGGTGGGGCGGGGGTGATTTACAATCAACACTCCCCTTTGTAGAGGTTCCCCTCCCCTGGTAAGTGAAATTAGTGATGTATGAGAAACTAGTTTCAGTTCATTTTTAAGCAGGATTTACCCAGTTTGCATTTTCCAGACCGAACATGGATTCAGATGCACTCTGTGGTCAAAGTTTGCATATTTCTGAGCCTACAATGTGATTTGCTGACCCCCAAAAATGCATTCAAATGTGTACATTCGAAAAATATGCATGGAAAAAAATGTGTACCTTTGAGAAATGTGCACAAACACTGTACACTTTAATCCATGGGAGAAGAATGCGTACATTTCAAAGATGCATGTAATTGATGTGTACATTTGGAAAAATATGCATGAAAAGGCTCACAGATTTTCATGCAAAAAGGAAATAACAAAACTCACAATCTGATACAAACTCGAGTTGGAACGAGCTTCAAGATGGAATTTGGAGAACTTTGGCGAGCTCAAATTTTGCTGAGTTGCACATCCCTGCAAGCAAAGAAATGAAGGACCATAGCACATATGTTGCATGGCAGAGCACATATGTTCCATGCAGAAGGCCTCAGGTTCGACCCCAGCTGCCTCCAGGCTCCAGTTAAAAAGGGATCTCTGGTAACATTGCTAGGAAAGAGCGCTCTTTGCCTGCCTGAGGCTCTTAAGAATTATGACCAGTCTGGTTCCATATGAGGCATCTATATCACTATAGCTTCAAATACATCAGTGGTGGGCAACTTGTGGTCCTGCTGGACTACAATTCCCATCATCCCTAATTAGGTACTGAGGATTATGGAAATTGCAGTCCAACAAGTTCTGGAGGACCACAAGTTCCCCACCTCTGATGTAAAGAAAAACTGATGTGTCTTGTACACTCTTGTTGGCCACACCAGAAAATGCTACCATGTTGTCCATGCTAGTGCTGTACTGCTGAGAAACCCCTGTGGAGGGACCATAGGTCAGTGCAAGAGCATGTGGTTTGCATGCAGAAGGTTCCAAGTTTCATCCCTGGTGGCATCTCCGCTTAGAAGGATCAGTTGGTGGAGAAGAACTTTCGGCCTGAGACCCTGGAGAGCCACTGCCAATCAGAGCGGAAAATACTTGGCTATATTGATACAGTTTCACCTGGTATAAAACCTTTTCCTGTACTCCCTGGATGTTTGTGTACCGATGGAATTGTTGTAGATCACAAACTGAATATGAGCCAGCAATGTGATGTGGCTGCAAAGAAGGCAAATGCTATTTTGGGCTGCATTAATAGAAGTATAGCTTCCAAATCGCATGAAGTGATAATTCCCCTTTACTCAGCACTGGTTAGGCCTCATATGGAGTACTGCATCCAGTTCTAGGCACCACACTTTCAGAAGGATGTAGACAAACTGGAGAGGGTTCAGAGGAGGGCAACAAGGATGATAAAGGGACTGGAAACAAGGCCCTATGAGGAGAGACCGAAAGAACTGGGCATGTTTAGCCTTCAGAAGAGGAGACTGAGGGGAGATATGATCGCACTCTTCCAGTACTTGAAGGGATGTCACACAGAGGAGGGCCAGGATCTCTTCTCGATCATCCCAGTTTGCAGGACACGGAATAATGGGCTCAAGTTACAGGAACCTAGATTCCACCTAAACATCAGGAAAAAATTTCCTGACTGCCAGAGCAATAAGACAATGGAACCAACTACCTAGGGAGGTGGTGGGCTCTCCCACTCTGGACTGGAGGCATTCAAGGACAGTGCGGCTGGACAGCCATCTGTTGGGGATGCTTTGACCTGGATTCCTGCATTGAGCAGGGGGTTGGACTCGAAGGCCTTGTAGGCCCCTTCCAACTCTACTTTTCTATGATTCTATGATTCTATGTCACAAGAGTGTAAAAGGCAGTGGAGGCTGGTGACTCCTATTTCGGTGGGGTTCCCAATCCATTGCAGCTTTTATTTGGAGCTTTATAGGAGCTACCCATGGTGCTCCATGTTGGTGAACCTATTTTGGGGATGGAGTTCAGCACCACGTATAGCTCCTATAAAGTTCAAAATAAAGGCTGCAATGGATTAGGAGCCCCACTGAAATAGGAGTCACTAGCCTCCCCTGGTAAAAGGTCTTGCATATAGGCCTCTGTACATGGTTTGCAGCGGTTTCATACCTCGATTCCTAATCATAGGCTTATAGATTTATAGATTTGGAAGGGATCATTGAGGTCATCTGATCTAACCCCCTGCTCAGTGCAAGATCTACAACACAAGATGCAACTATAGCATCCATGACAGATGGTAATCCAGCTTCTGCATAAATACCTCTAGCGAAGGAGAGCCCACCATCTCGTGAAGCAGTCAAATTGTCAAGAAGCTTTTATCACTAAGCAGTTCCTCCTAATGTTTAACTGAAACCTGCTTCCATTAAATTTCCACCCATTGGATCTAGTGGGTCATTCACCCATCCCTGACATAGGCCATTTCAGCCAAAGCCATTCCTTGCCCTTCCCTGCTGCAAGAGGCTTTCAGTTTGATTGCTTCCAAAACTGTCAATAATCCCCATTTGCCTATCACACAACATGTGTGGAGGTCAATCCCATCCTATGTAATTGCATTTGTCTCTGCCAATTTTTTTTTTAAAGAAAGTTTTATGCACTTCCTGCTGTTTCCAGCATCATGGAGGTTAGTTCTCCTGTGAGTACAAAGGAAACAGTCAGTCACATCGAGCTATATCTTAACTCCAAGTATTCAAAATTAGCCAAAGTGTATTTAAGTATTAGACTGTAAAGTAAACTGCAAGCAAGTAATTTTCACCTTCTGGCAATTCACAACAACACAGTTCAACCCCACCATGTGATATGTCTGTAGAAAGCAATACAAGTCCAGATTAGTACAAATCTGCCAGATCAGAATATCACCCTTTTAATTCTTTTTAAAAACTCCATTTTAAGCAAAGAAACTGCAGTAAATAAGTAAACTGAGCTCATCTCCCATCTCGTGTCGTGTTTATGCATGAGTTTTCCAAGGGAGAATGTCAAGGCAAGATAAATACAGATGTAACCTCAGTTAAATGATGCCACGTGTGCTTTTCCTTTCTTTGCTTTTTGTTATTGTTAATACTCAGGATCAAAACTGCAATTATGAAAAAAAGAAAGCTCCTTTCACTGGAACTGTGCTAGGTACAGAGTAGAATGGTTTGCCATGTTGTGATCCCCTTTTGTACCATTCAGTATTTATGCTGATTTGTAGCTGGGAAATCTTATTTTAATTTGAATAAAAACTGGATACGTATTTTATGGTTTTGTATAGTTAACTGTATAGTATAGTTGTTTTAACTGTATGTGTATTTTTAATACTGTAGTGTAATGATCTTCAGATTGAGCAATAAATGTAGTACTTACTCAAATTGATTTTTTTTTTTGGTCCACACCACAAGTCACATTGCAAGCTCAGAAATGCATGGACCGCAGATCATGTCAGAGTCTATGTTCAGTCTGGATGGTACGAACTGGGTAAAATCCTGATTTAAAAATGAGCTGAAATGAATTTCTCATTCATCTCTGTTACCTTATAATTATGAGTTGGTCAAGAATGCTGAGTGTTGTTATTTTTCCTTCTTTCTTTTATACATCTCTCCACTGTTCTGCAGTCTCCCCAGGTGCCTATGCTTCCTGATCTGGAAAGGAAAAAAAAAGCACGGTGGGGGGGTTACCTCGTGACATCTCCCCCTTGGCTTTATTGGACATATGGGAACCCAGGAGTGCCAAAGATTGTAACTTTAGTGCATTGGCCTTCCTGCTTGCCGTACCAGAAATGCATGATGAGTCAGCTCTCAGCACTGTACATTTCAGTTTCTGTTCTGTATTGCCAGCAACAGCCTGTTGCTTGGCCTGTTCTCTGTAAGCCTTTTCTTATTAAAGTTCTTCTTGGGTTATGCACTCTCTTTGTGCCCTTCTCTTCGTGATACTTAATTGTAATAATCTTCAGCATCTTGTCATTTTTTGATACTTTTCAGGGCTGCGCTTTGCTTACTTCTGACGCAGGGACTAATGATATATTGCCACTCCTTCAGCTGGTGGTGGAGCAGCCCAGCAGTGTTCCTTATTAAAGTTAAACAGAATGCCCCAATGGGAGGGATGTTATGTCATCATGATGTCATATAATTCCCAGGGTCATTGTTGAAGAAGAAGAAGAAAAAAGATGGCTGAGTAATTCTCAGATGCCTTATTGGGGGGGGGGGGGAGAGACATGGCTGCCCCTGGTAGGAAATCAGAATTCAGCAAAGAAAGAAAGGTAACTGAAAATCGTTCTACTTTTGAGGGTGGAACAAATGGCCCTACATTGTGGGGGAGATATTTGACACCAGTGTATTTTAAAGCCATCATCAACACATGCTGTGGAAGTGAAGTCCATAGCTTAACTAGTGACTTGGTTAGAGGGTCTGGGCTTCAGTAGGGTTACATCCTGGATAAACTGTTTGTTTTCTCCATAAGAAGATGGACACTTCTGAAACTCTATAACAGATATTAGCTGGAGCACGTAACTCTGATCCTTATCTTCACTGGTTGCCAGTGTGGTCTGTTATTCATTGTCCAATTCACAGTACTGGTTCTCTCCTTTAAAGCTCTAAATGACCTAGGAAGTAGATTGCCTCCTGCCATCTGCATTTTCAGATCAACATCAGAGGCTCCTTGTCCCCGCTGCCATCTGAAGTTCAGCAGAGGGGAGGCGCATACAACCTTTTTGGTTGCTGCACAGCACCACAGTTGGGAAACACTTTCACTAGGGAGGCCCACCTGACTCCATGTTTCCTAACCTTCCAGCAAATGCTTGTTTCAGAAGGCTTTGGGAGATAATGAGAGCCAAATGTGGCATAGTGGTTCAAGTGTTGGACTGGGACTCTGGAGATCCAGGTTCTAGTCCCCACTCAGCCATGAATCTCACTGGGTAACTTTGGGCCAGTCACTGACTCTCAGCCCAACCTACCTCACAGGGTTGTGGTGAGGATAAAATGGAAAGGAGGAGAAGGATTATGTATGCCTCCTGGGATTCCTTGCAGGAAAAAAGGTGAGATATAAATATAATAAATAGATAAATCAATAAATGGATAGATAGATAGATAGATAGATAGATAGAGCATCCTGAGGCTTTGTATCATTTTGTGCTGATAGCTATTGTTTGGCCATATTGCTTATTTAAAATGTGTGTGTGTGTGTGTGTGTGTGTGTGTACGTGCGCGTGCAAGGGGGTATTTATTATTATTATTATTATTATTATTATTATTATTATTATTATTATTATTATTATTATCTATACTGTTAGCCACTCTGAATTCCAGTTTCCCCCTGAGGGAAAGGTGGGATGGGAATATTTTAAATAAATGAATGGGGGAAATACTAAAGATATGAATTCTTAAGTGACTCAGGCAAAGTACAGTTTCCCTTTGCCCTAGAATATTGCTAAAATGATTACCTTTGTTGCTGCATTGCAGAGAAAGAGAGGTAGGGGTGGGGATGAAGGACTTGGGCACACATATACTCTTTTAAAGAGATCTGGAATCCATCATGTTATACTTAATTGACAGCTAGTTAAAGCCAAATGCTCTCTGATCCAGTTATAGTTGTAATTTTTGGACGCTTCTATTGGCATAAGACTTATAAACACCAGCCGGCCATAATTAGAAGCATCTGTACTGTATGAAGTTCATTGCCATTTACTTCCACTACTCCTGCATAACTCTTAAGGGTTCGCCAGCAATGAAGCAGATGGATCATGCATCCCACAGCATTGAATTAAGGACTTAACACCCTTCCTTAAGTGAGTGAGGCATTTCACATTGAAAACAAGTGAGAATTTCTAACTTTGCATAGGAATTTGAAGGTGGAAAAAAGATACAGGATGCAGTTGCCAAAAATGTTGCTAAAGAAGACACAAACTTGTAAAGGTGCTGAAATGTTTCAGGTGTGTCAGATCTATTGCTAGTGTGTGTGTGTGTGTAAAATTGGCCTTACTCTCTCTGACTTTGAAGTACATGAGTGGGAAGATGCTATTGCATTCATATCCTCTGCCTGATGCTATTGCAATTGTTGTTGCAGGAGTGATGCTATTTCCCTCATATCCAGTCCTTTTGCACTGCCTCTGGGTGTCCCACAGGCAGTTGCTTGGCCACTGTGTGAACAGAATGCTGGACTAGATTGACCTTTGGTCTGATCCAGCATGCATCTTCTTATGAGAAGATTCTCATCTTCTTCTGAGCCACCGCCAGCAACAGCTAGGCCCGCGCGACCCTCGCGCGGATGTCAGTGGGGCCGATTTCGGCCCGCTACGCCCACGCAAGCGAAGGGACACATCACTAGTGGTGATGGTACCTTTTTGTCATGTTGGTAGGGAAAACGTTTAGGTTGTACAATACAAGCATGCGGGCATAGATTTGGAGGAGGTAAAACAGCCTACCACTGGTATGCACAGCCATTGCCCTTCCAGGCTTATGAAATTAGCCAAAGTGGGGTCAAGCCATTGGGTGGTTTTGCGATCATCAACGCTTCAATGAGAGAAAGTGTGGTTCCATTGACTTTGATGGATGCCAAAGTGCAACCCCTTTTGATGAAGTCTTAAGTAGACCTGACCTGTTCCATTTGGTTTGTCACTTGTTCCAAAATGAATCCACTCCCCTACTATCCAAATTGTAAAGCAGATACGGATGCATATTGCCATCAAACCATTGAAAACAGTGACATACAGTGTCCTTTTGCACATGCACATCTCAGAGTCAAGCCAAACGTTAGTAATAATACAGTAGTGACATTAGTCGTAAAGTATTATATTTGGACATAGGGGGTTGTGTTCTACTGAGTCAGACCATTGGTCTGACTAGAAGAGGCTTTCAGGCAGGGGTCTTTCACAGACCTACCTGGAGAAGCTAGGATTGAACAACCTGAGATCTGAATGCAAAGCATGTGCTCTATTAACGAGCTAGGGTTTTTCCTGTATGGGAAAGTGGGAAATGGTTTAGCAGCTGTAGGGTGGAATAATCAGACAGCCAATCTGTGCATTGCAATGTGTGTTGTGATGCAGCTGGGGCTAATTTTTAGCTGTGCGAATCAGCTCTGTTTTTATAGCTGAGTTAAGTCAGGGACAGGGTTACAACTCCGCCCTTCCACGTCCTGTCCCAGCGGGATTTCCCCCACAAATGCTTGATTCGCATTGTTGTCCCCCCCCTTAAAGATGCCATATTGTGTTGCTGCTTTCACCCACAACCTGCTAATTATGCCCTTCTTGCTTTCACTCTACAAGCCATCATTTTAGGTGTTTAAATCACAGTCCTTAATGTTGTTTAAATGTAGGTTTTTGCCTGAATTGCCATTTTATGGCAGCACTGAATTTGTGTTTCGATGCATTAATGGTACTGGGATATTACATATCTATCTTGCTCTTAATATGGATAACCATTATTACATTTAGACTGTTTTCCTTTCCCCTACCAGACTCAGTGGTTGCTATTTGTTCAGCTACTGGGGATAATATAGCCAATTTCATAAATATAAATGGTCTACCACTGTACTTATACTTAGGAATACACAGCATTCAGCTAAAGTAGCTACAAGAGCCAGTTTCGTTTTTCCCCATGTTATTTTTTTTATTTTAATCCCAAATTCTTTATGTCCCATTTATGAACACTATTGTGAATTTTGGTAAATTCTAATTTTAAAAAATGAGTCTCTCCCATTTGGCAAGTTTTTTTATAAAATGAAACAAGACAAAAACCAAACTGAATGAAATTCTAACACATCCCTACATCAGGGTTTAGAACACTTCCTATGTCTGCTCAACTGGCACTCCTGCAGTTTGGGATTGCACCCTAAAAAAATGGTCATCTGGAAAGTGCTAGCAAGGCAGAACAGTGTTCCTTAATAGTGATGGTGGAAGTGTCCCTGGCATAATTTATAACTTGCTCAGCAAGATATGAATCCAATATTTTACATTCCTAGTGCCAGATTTTGGAATAATCATGAAATTAAACTGACAATAATACAAGGTGGTCCAAAGGTATTTTAATGATTCTCTTGTTTATTTTCTTTAACTTCTTTAAGCCTGTCCAAGAGGCTATGAAGTGTGGCTCCAGGGGCATTCTTTCACGGAGGGGCTGGAATTGCCCTTATAAATAGTACTACCTTATCAAGCAGCATTGTTGCCAGGTGTTGTAGAGAAGTTTGATGGACTTAAGTCAGGGCTTGTTATACATTCAAGAATCATGGACATGCCATATTTGACTTGAGAATCAAATGATTTCAAACTTCAACAGTGTTGCTCGTCCTTCATACAACCAAGATTCAGAATGACTTCCATGTATTAATGATGCCATGTCCACTGTATAAGAACAGATAGTCTGAGAAACCTGTCCCTATGGTGGGGACATTCCATTCCATATATATATATATATATATATGGTTAAGAATTAAATGTTAAAGGACTGCAGAATTGAAAGGTAGCTGTATCTCAGGAAGAGAGAGAAAGAGAGCAGCAAAGGTTCATCTCCAATGTGAAAGTTCATACATTTTAGCATTCATAAAAGAAAATGTATTGAACAGCAGGAGACTATTGTGAGAAGTACCCATGCCAACGTCTTGAAATATAATATCATAAAATAAGTTTTAAAAGAAACTCTCAATGCAATTTTGAACAGGGAAATATCAAAACCTATTTGGAAGCTTCAGTCGTGCTTTTCATGCCCATGACATCATGGCCTTGCCCTTATCAACTAGCTTTTACAAAAGCTTGAAAGGAATTTAAATATGTAGAAATCCATATCCAATTTTTGTACTTGCCAGGTTGTGTATGGCTGTTATAATACAGGACTCTGAAAGAAAGAAGAAAAGAAAACAAACAAACAAACCAAAAACATTGCACCATTCAGTTCCGTGATTAAAAATGTCATTTGTTTCATTATCCATTCGTTAAAATCACACCCATTTCATAATTCACTGATTTAAAGACATTCATTTTCATTACTCTCTGTCATTTTAATCAGGTTTTTAAACTTTTCTTATTACACTGCTGCCTCAGCAGAGTCAATTTTATTTTCCCAGAATTCCCCAAACATTAGGTTGTTATGGGGCAGTGTTATGATGGGATATAGTTATGATCATTTGGTTGTGGCTATAGCTCAGGGGACTTCAAACTTTTCAAATGGGGGGCCGGTTCATTGTCCCTCAGACTGTTGGGGGGCCGGACTATAGCCCCCCTGCCGCCAAAGCCCCCCTGCCCCCCCAGGATCCCCCCCGTCGCCGCCGGACTCCCCCCGCCGCCGCCGCCATACCTGCATCCCCCGCCGCCAAAGCCCCGCTGTTGCCCCCTGCCCCCCCAGGACCCCCGCCGCCACCGCCAGACCCACCCCACCACCTCCCGTCACCGCTGGACCCACCCCGCCACCCCCTGCCGCCGCTGCACCTGCTGCCGCCAAAGCCCTGCCGTGCCATTGCCCCCCTGCCACCAAAGCCCCCCTGCCCCCCCAGGACACCCGCCGCCACTGCCAGACCCACCCCGCCACCCACCGTCGCCGCTGGACCCCCCCGCCGTCGTACCTGCACCCGCCGCCGCCACCGAAGCCCCGCCGTCCCCGCCAAAGTCGCCGCCGCCGAAGCCCCGCCGCTGCCGCCGAAGTCCCGCCGCCGCCGTTGCTGCCGCCGAAGTCCCGCTGCCGCCACCGCCGCCGAAGTCGTGGCTGCCGAAGCCCCGCTGCCAAAGCCCCGCTGCCACCACCACTGCCGGAGCCGCTGCTGCGCTCCGTCACGCTGGACTCCCGCGCTCTGTTCAAAAACAGAGCGCGGGGGTCCAGCGCGACGGAACAGGGTCCCGCGCGTCACTTCCGCCGTGCCGGAAGTGACGCGACGGGACCAGCGCAGGCAGCGCAGCCTGCGCAGCTGGCTCTCCGGGGAGAGCGAAGACAAAGGCAAGCCCATGCGGGCGGCTGAGAGCCCGGGTGGGTCCAGTTCGGGCCTACGGAGCCGGGCCGGATGGGAGGGCACGCTGGACCGGATCCAGCCCGCGGGCCGTAGTTTGAAGACTCCTGCTATAGCTCATAAGGAAGTCCACAACAAGGCCCCAATAACTTGGGTAAGCAAGGATCCAGGAGAAAGGAGCCACTTTCAACAACTAGGCAGCGCAGGTCATGGCTGAAGGTTTGAATGGCGAGTGATTGAGGCTTCAAGGCATGCATAGGCAAGGGATGGAGGCTTGCAGTGATTAGATTTAATAAGCACATTGCCAAAGGCACAGGAAGATTCTCCTGAAAAGAAATGACTCTCCCCCCACTGGGCAGACTCAACCAGAAGCTTCAACTCCTCATGTAAGACAGGCTAACTCATCACATAGGCAGACCAACAAAAGGTTTTCCTGATGACACACATCAAGAGCCATCAAAACACAAAGAGTAGGGCCATCAGCAGAGATTCAGGGCATCAGGGGGACGGAGACCACCCCCACTGCTCTCATACCTCCAAGAAGGCAGGAAGGAGGGTATAAATACCAAGAGTTTTTAGCAATGGTGTCTGTGTGTGTGGAGGAGCCAAGAGAGTCATTCTAAGTTGTCCAACTGAACTTGGAATGCAATCTCAAGCACCTTCTGCCTCCACCGGAGCTACAGCTGGAGAGATTCACTGCAGGGAGTCTCAGCAGACAGGCAGTAACCGGAACTTCTTTCTATCCCTTTAGACCAGTGTTCTGCAACCTTGGGTCCCCAGATGTTTTTGGCCTACAACTCCTAGCATGCCATGCTGGGAGTTGTAGGCCAAAAACATCTGGGGACCCAAGGTTGCAGAACACCGCTTTAGACGGAAGCCTTTCTTCCAACCCTTCTCCTATCCAGGCTGTCAGGGCCAAAAGGGACTCTTTCCTCTCCAGAACATAGAGTGTGTTTGAACTATAGCGTAAGGATATTTTGCTGCCTGAAATCACTGGGTTTGCTTTACCAACAAGTAAGAGGCTGAGCCTAGGGATGTGCGTGGAGCTCGGCAGGGGGTGGAAGCTCAGCGAACTCGCCAGGCTCGACCCCCTCCCATGCTCCACTTGACAATAGGAGGACAATAGGCGGGTGCTGTCTCAGCAGGCAAATAAACATGACTGAAGAAACATAGCAAGCTGCCTTATACCGAGTCGGGCCATTGGTCCATCTAGTTCAGTATTGTTGATACTGCCTGGCAGTGGCTTTGCAAGGTTTCAGGCAGAATTCTTTCCTAGTCCTACCTGGAGATGCCTGGTAGGGATGTGTAAAGATTTCATTCAGGGGATGGAAGTCCGGCAAACTCACCAAGCTCGACCCCCTGAACTCTGTCCCACCTACCTGTTTCCCCAGCTCAACTCGCATTCTCTTGAGCCGAGCCGGGGAAGTGACTTCCAGGTTCCTGGCAGGTTGCTTTTTACCTAGAAAATGGCATAAGATACACAAAAAATGGCCGCAATTTGCGCAAGTTACACACATTGTGGCCGCTTTTAACATATCTTACACTGTTTTGTATGTAAAAAGCAGCTCGCCGGGAACCCAGATGCTCACTGAGTGGCTTGGCACACATCTACTTTTGGCTCGGCTTGGCAGGTGTAACAGCAGCATCCTCTGAGCCAGAGGCGGGGCGGGTCCCTGGTGGCAGGCCACCCACCACTCTCTGGTATTGAACCTAGGACCTTCTGAATACTACAAAGCATGTACCACTGAGCAATGGCTCCTCTCCACTTATGTAGGCTGGCAAAACCTGTAATGTGATCAGTTGTGCCCCTCCTGGAGGAGATGACTGGATAGTTAAAGGGATCTTGCCTGATTTTGTAGCCTAAGACTACTAGACTGGAGAGATGGAGTTTCTGCCAGAGACCCATCCTCTGAGCCAGAGGATGGCAGCAGGGCTGTGTCCTCTGGCTGGCAGGGCCCGGAATAAGATACTGACTCTCCTACCCATGAGAAAGTAGCCAGTGCCTCCTCCTAATCAGAATCCTGTGTTGCACACTTCCATGAAATTCTTCTATCCCTGAAAAAGTGGCATTTTTTTCATGATTCTTTCATGGGGGAGATATGTAGTTCCAAGAAATTTATCTTTTGCCGGTGCTGGGGCAAGGGTTCCATTTATCTAATTCAGTGTACAAGGTGGCTGAGGGGTCTTTTATCTATTTTTGTATTCTTAAAAAGCCCCATGCATGCACACAGTGTTACGGGGTTCTTCACAGATGGCCACTCAGCCCAGCAACAATCCGTGGAATTCCCAGGTGACCATTAGGGCAAACTGAAAGTGTACATTGCCTGACCCTTGAAGAATCCATGTCTTCCTCAATGTTCCACTTCAAACCTGCTTTTATTTTAAATATTTTTTTAAAAAAATCCCCAGAATGCCTCTTAGAATGATACTAAATAATAATATTGTATGTTTCTGGGACATCACTGGAAAATAAAAGTGGAAGCCACTAGCTGTAGGGAAGCTGCAGGTGTGCCAGAGTTGCCCCAGCCCTCAACATTCATTCCACCATTCCTGGAAGGTGAAAGTCATAAGATATTTTCCCCTCTTGAATCATTGACCTCATGCATACATTTTAAGCCATATCCAGCAAAGGTATTATTCTCATCACCTGTTACCTGATCCTTTCAACTTGAAATGCCAGGGATTGAATTTGGGACTTTCAGCATACAAAGCAAGTGATCTCCTACTGGGCTGTGTCCCCTCTCTAGATTCAATGGGAGTCAGTTTGACCTGTTTCTTCTCTGTACTGTTTTCCTCTTCTTTGTCCTCATTGTTAGCGACTTTGTTTGCCCACCCTGCCATGTAATATCGTTGGCTGTGGGGATGCCCCATGATATTGTTTACGTGTTCCATTACATCATCTGCCAGATGCAGCATCATGAGTCTCAACAACTTAATCACTTGGGTAGCCGTAACCACAATGAAGAACAGAATTTAAACAATGCAAATAGATAAACAGAGTGACTGTCACAAAAGAAGGTGGCTGTTGACATGAAAAGAAAATCAAAAGTTAGCCAATCCTTAGTTAAATTCCTAGTGCTATTAAAAAAACAAAACAAAACAAATCTAGATAGAAGAAACTATTTCCAGTTGATGCCGCATTTGCAAGTTTTTACTCCTAATTCCATTCTGTTCCATTTCTGCATCAATCTGCAAATTTAAAAAATCCTATCAGGATATGTATAATTATGTGTGTTTTCTCTCAAAATACATATCTCAGTGCATATTTTACTACATTCACACTTCTGAGAACTTTGTTGTAACAATAGAAGAAATGTCAAATCTGGCGGCGAGCTCAGTTCCAATCCATGTGTTGGTCCAAGAAGTACTGGAGGTTGGCCTTTCACAAAGGATCCATGGACTTTGAAGAAGCCCGAGTGCAAGGTGAAAGGGAGAAATGTGCTAAGCGAAAAGCACGTCAAATGAATCCTTTACAGGACCATCTTCCATCTGGTAACCTGTGTCCTCACTGTGGGAAGCTGTGTGGATCTAGAATTGGCCTCCACAGTCACTTACGGACCCATCGCTAGAGTCTACACAATCTTCCTTAGAATTTCCTCCTTTTATCCTGGAAGACAATCTTACTCGGTCAGGAGTGATCGCCTGATGATGATGATGATGATGATGATGATGATGACAGATCAGGTCATTTCATGCTGGAATTCTCAAACAACAAATTCCTCAACCCATCCCTACTTCTGAAATTAGGTAAATCACAGAAAATGAGCAAATTGAACAGAACTGCACATACCATTCTAAAAGTCTGCTTTCATATCTACCTCATCTCTAGGTTCCAATGCCACCTGCTTACCAATAGGTGCCAGTGCTTGGTGTGGATTCCCCCCCACACACACACACACTCCCAGCCATTGTACAAGAACTATTGATGGGGAAAGCATTTACATTTTAACAAAGTATTACATGTTTTTCTCCAGTGAAATTTGTTACCCTGAAACATTTAACTCCCCCCCCCTTTTCTTTTCATTGAAAGCCTGCATAGCAAAGTTTGCATGAGTGTTACTCAGCTGTGCTTTCAGATATGCCAGACACATTTCAGCAAATTGGGGGGCGGGCGGGATGCTAAGGTTTCTTTTTTTTTTTTTCTTCCTTCGCCAGGCAGAAAAGAACAGATAATCAATAGGAACTTTTCTAGTCCGGGGCAGGGGAAAACGCACACCAATTTAGTACTATAACATAGACAGAGAGAAAGGTAACTGACAATGGCCTGTTAGCAAAGAGCTAAAGCGTGCTGCTGTCACCAATGAGAAAACCGTGATCATGCAGAGATAGCAAAAGTCCAGACTTAAAGCATCTGAGAACAATGGATTTCAAAGTGGAAAAGAACAAACAAAACACCCGAAATAAGTATCTCCTATTCAGGAAAGATATCCCTTGTCTTTATTAAAATTTAGATCCTGCCTTTCTATAAAATATTCATGACAGCTTACAATTCAAAAGAGTACATGCACAGTTATAAGAACAGATAGACTAAAAAGGCTCAAAGGCAGTAGCAATACAACATTAATGTAAGATTAACAACAATGATCTGCAAGTACTTCCTGAAATAAAACTGCCCATCTAAAAATGAGCAGTGATGAGGCCACGGTGAACCGCCTCGTAGGGAGGCATTTTGAATCTTGGGTACCACTGCTGAAAAGGCCTTGTCTTGGGTACCCAATTGCCATATTTCTGCTACTGGGCTGCAAAGCAGGGCCTCAGTCAAAAGGGGAATGGTGTTTGCAGACAAGCTCATATGGAAGCAGGCAATTCTTGCAACATTCTGGTCCAAGATGGTCTAGGGTGTTAAAGTTTAACTCCTTTAGCACCTTGAATTGAGCCTGAAAGAAAATTGCCAACTAGTGTAGCTGGCACAAGACCACTATCATAAGATGTGGCCTTCCAAAATATGTGCGTCTGTATGTTTATGTAATGGTACCATGTTATTAGTATTAGTAGTAGTAGTAGTAGTAGTAGTAGTATCCTGCCTTTTTCCCAACACTGGGACCCAAGGCGGCTCACAACCTTTAAAAACTCATACACTTAAAACAGAAATAGAAAAATAGAAAAATTAAAAATAGAATTAAACCATCAATAATATTAAAAATTGTATATAAAACATTAAAAACAGTACAGGATACATAATATAAAATACCAGCTTTCCATTGCATCACAGGCTACTTCCAAATGCCTGCTGGAACAGAAAGGTCTTTGCCTGCCTCCGGAAGCTTAGCAGGCGTACCAAATTACATGTAGTGTAACGGCACTATTGTAATGGTACCAATGGTGTCATGGCACCATTGCACACACAGAGACACACATGGCACCATTACAACTAAACACAGATGAAGGAGTGGAGAGAGCACAACATATACGATAGCAAAGCTGCCCCAGTGTGCATGCAGAAATACACTCAGGCCTGGTATCAAGTATGGTTCTGTAATTTTCCTAGATTTGGAGTTGAGATAATTTAGAATAAATGCATTAGTGGGTCTTCTGTCTATATAAAACTGGTCTATTCACACTACTTATGATACAAAATGTTGCTGAAAGGAAGTCTTAATAAAGGTGCAGTCAGAGACATTGCAGTGCTATGACAAATAAATAGTATATTCAAGTTAAAATATTTTCGCTCTGGAAAAGGGCATAGCTTTGTCAATCACGCCAAAGGTGTGAAAATGCTCAATTTAAACATTGAAATTGTGTTTGCTCTGGGACTTACGACTCTTCCCTGCCATCTTCTGTTTGATTTTCATATTTTAGCAGCTAACAGGTGTCCTTCAGGGAAAGGAAACACCTGGCTTAGTCTCACCTGTTGTCAGGACTTGTGCTTGCAGCAAGACTTGAAGTTGTGACCTGAAGGAAGATAGGCAGGAGGAATTTAGCCTGTGTGCCACCATCCAGCTCTGGCCAAAAGAGGGCCAGTCATGGAAGCATCCTCGGGCCAATAGGGCAACTTGAGTCAGTGATATCCCTCACACACAGTATAAGAGCTTCCAGGTCAGGCCTCTTCACTGGTCTAAACAAAGATGAGATCTACTCCTGCTAAGCCACTGCTGCTGAGATGAGAGCTGATACTGCTGACCCCTGAAGAGAGCCGCAAGGGATACATGGGTTTCTTTGGGTGTTGAAGTGTTTCTAGGCTTTTGAGTGAGACCTGCATATACAGGTCATCCATGGAGACCTTCATCTTAGTCTGCCTAGTCAACAATAGTCTTCACTCTGTCTGATTCTTGGATCAGTATGCCTTGCTTCTGACCTGACTGGTTCATGATTCCTGTCTTTTTTCTTGTGATTCCTGGATTCTGACTCCTGGGTTCCTAGCTCCATTGTGGAGACAACAGTTTCCTCCATGGTGTTTGACTCTTAACACATGCTTGATGGCTTCTGACTTGATTTATTCATTATTTCTGGCTTCTGACTTCTGTTTCATGATTCCTAGCATCTGACTCTTGGCTTTTGACATCTGCTTCCTGGCTCTCAACTGCCTACAGTCCAGCACAGCTGCAAATCAGCCATCAGCCATATGTTTTTGGCTTGCCCTGCCCCTAACTGCACAGAAGCTGGTTCTGATATGTGTGCCCAGAGAATACACGTTCTGTCTAGAATGTCACCAAGGGAAGATGTTTAAGCAGACACATCACTAATGTAGAGCTCATCCTTGGCTGGTTGATGGAATTGATTGTTTCTAAATCAAACTCATCCCCATCCCCCTGAGTTCCAAAGAGCAGGCTAGAATATGGAACTTAAGTCATCCTGGAAATAAAGAAAAATGAACCTGAGCATTTCTGTCTTCCTTTCAGACACACATGTCTGGAAAGGTATAATAATATGGGATGCAGGACTGGAGCCTGGAGTATATTATCAGCCATAGCTCAGAGCCTGTGTGACACTTTGGACGGCCCTAACATATGCTGCCTGACACACAGTCTGCAAAGATGAGCTGTGGACGCTGAAGAGGTGTGGCAGAGCACAGGCTGAGAGCTTAGCTGCAGAAGAAGAAGAGAACTAGCAATTACATCCACCTGCTCTGTAGAGGTAGTAGCAAATTGGAAAGGAAAACAAGGTTCTTCCCTTTTGGAATGGCTTTCCCAATTCATGGGTTTTGCAATTAATGCTCTCATTTAAATATAAAAAGAAAACCTGCTCAGGTCTATGTGATTTAGAAGCTGTTGTTTTTGTTGTTCTAATATCCGATCTAGCTACAGTAATGAGCTACCTACCTTTGGGAGTATACAGGAGGCCAGCAAAGTGGTGAGCATGCCAGATATTCATAAAGTGTAGGCGGCAGCATGCCCAAGCAAAAAGTAAGATGGAAGTTTGTCACAAACAGGGTGCTAAATTGTTCTGGAATTCATAAGGTATTCTGCCACTCAGGGGAGGGGGTAAGGTCCAAAAACAGTTTCTCCTTAACACTGTTCACATGCTTGAATGTACATATGGGTGGGTGGATCATAGCAACAAGCCCACCTCCAACCTATGTTGATATTTGTGGTGGTAAACATTCTGCAGGGGGGGGGGGGAGAATGGTTTTTAGATCCTTCTTGAAGTCATTATTCAGTGGTTGAATGCCTGCCAATTTCATGTTGGTTTCAAAGTCTGGGGAGCAAAAATAGAGATAGTATCTATATCCATTCAAATCATGGCACAGGTGGCTTCCAGTCCCACTTGGAGCTTTCTGTGATACTGGTCTCTTCTCATCGTGTTTCCCTGAGGAACCAGACCTCACTTGACTCCTACTAAATATCTGACCCATAGAAGAACCCTACAACCCAGGCTACAGTGAAGAGCACTGACAGTACCCGTGGTCTGAAATGGTACACAGAATCTACACGGACGCAATCTGTGTGCATATGGGCTTTGTTCAGAGCTTGGTATCAATGAATGGGGGTCAGGGCAAGTAGATACGATTCTGCTCTTTACCCATACATTCATGCCCCTCCTCCTCCTCCTCCTCCTCCTCCTCCTCATCATCATCATCATCATCATCAATTTTATTTCTATACTGCCCAATAGCCGAAACTCTCTGGGCGGTTTACAAGGATCAATAAAAAAATACAATAAAATTGTGATTTTAACATCACTGATGAATAAAACAAAAAAACAACAACACAAAAACAAAACTATAATGCTTGTGAATATTCCATGACATCACAGAAGATTAGGCAATTGGACATGACTTCCTCATGGTCATATTGTCACAAAATGACGAAGGAGCTTTGTGGTAATAAAACAGTAGTGTGCAAGCAAGCAGCTTTAGGCCATTCATACCATTTTAGGTGGCTGCGTTATTTTAGCCCTTTTAGCAATATCCCATCACTGTACAGATCACACACAGGTTGTACGGGAGAGGGAAAGAAAGAGGACTTTGAAATGGGCTACTTGCTTAAGCACACTTCAACAAGTAACCTCTATTGATTAAGGGCAAAACCATTTAGCTTCTTCACGTAAATGGAACAAATACAGTCTCTTTGCTCGGAGGAACCAAAACCCACAAGGGGAGGCTAGATTAGGCTTGCCAGACTGATGTGACCTCATGACATACATTACTTCACAGAGCAGCAACTGACTTTGTTCCTCTCTCTCTCTCTCTCTCTCTCTCTCTCTCTATATATATATATATATATATTTCTGTGCACTTTTTCAAACTCACCGAGCATCCTCCTCAAAGAGATTTGTGTTGACAACTTCAGGCTGCTGTCTCCACTCTGGCTGTTGATCACTGCATCAGACATGCTTTTGCAAATAGTCCTACCACCTGCAAAACCACTGTTGAAGTTTCAACCTTATAGGGGCTGGCAGAATATTGGCCAAGAAAACAGTGGATATCAAAGCATGGGATATGGGATACAGTAAATTGCCTTAGACCAAATCTAACCATTTGTCCATCTAGGAAAAGAAGGCAGGGGAGCCTCTAGGAGCATAGAAATCTGTTTATTGAGTACAATGGCTTTCAAATATGAATCCTTCTCCAGGGGCACTTAAGCACAACGAACTTGAGTCTTTGAGTCAACAGTGTTACAAAAAGAATATTTCTGTGTTCCTGGAGGCTTCATTCCTTCTGGTGTTTGGTGCTTTTCTGTTTTTCTTTTTCTATATGTCTATCTAGCCCATTATAGTCCACTCTAATGGGAAGTGGCTCTCTGGTCTCAGGCACAGGTTGTTAAAATTATATGCTCTCTGATCCCTTTTTAACTGGAGAAACCAGGGACTGAACCCAGCAAAGTGGCAAAGCACATGCATCTAGTGTGTCGAAAGAGATGCCCTCTTTTAGTATTGGTGTGCTGCCTCATTTTGGACACTCTGTTGCCCACAATCATCCCTTGTTCAAAGGCTGGCTCTGTGCTTGGTTCCCAAACACTGAACATGCTGTTCCACATGACCCACAACGTCCAAATCATACTCATTTCTTTTACTGCATTTTTTTTTTAAATTTAATGATTGATACATCAGGCTCTACAAACGGAGTGTCAGAAATTCATATAATATTAGAAAGTAGAGGGGGGGAATCCACAGGCATCTGGTAGATTTAGTAACATACTCTTTTCAAAAGAAAAGGAAAGGAAAGGAAAGAAAGACTAATGAAAGCTTCACTCATGCTCTAATGTATCCTAATGAAGTGAAATATGTATGGGTGATGCTCTCCATATGGACGCACTTTGGAATTAAGGGATGTGAGCCAAATTCAAAATATTGACCTCGTATTTTAACCAAAGAGTGGTATCGTCATGTATCACCATCAACATGTATCACCATCCCAAGCTATTATCTTTAGCACCACACACACAAGCACCTCAACTTTCTAGCCCTTATGATTCCAAAATATTAAATTAGAGTTTAATGAGGACTGGAAGATTAACTTGGTGGTATCTGCCCTCACCACGAGCAGCATTTCTCTTTTTATAGAAAGCAAGGTGTTTTGTTTGTTTGTTTGTTTTGTTTTGTTTTTATTGCCTAAAGGCACAATCCTATGCAAGTTTAGATGGAGAAAAGGCCTGTAACTCCCAGTAGGCCTTTTTTCCATCGAAACTTGCATAGGATTGTGCCTTAAAATACTGTTTGCTGCTCTTCAGCCAAAGCTCCCAGAACAGCTTACAAATCAACTATGGCCTGCACAGTTTCAAATATTTAATTAGGCTCAGATTGTACAGCCGATTTCTAGATTTTTAACTAGGAAATTATCCATGTGATCTTGGGCCTACATGCATTGGCTTTTATACATGTAGGCCATATTGAAATGTTATGGCCATGTGTCCAGGGATGCTTGAGGTGGGACAGGTGAGCTGAGGGGGTGGGGTCAATGAACGGTACTCTGTCACAATCCACCCTTCATACGGCCTCAAGCTTGCCCTCCTTTTTGGAGCTATGGCTGCGCTTATGTAAGGTTGGGGTTGTTATTTCCTTCTAACCCAGTGTTCTCCAACCTTGGGTCCCCAGATGTTTTTGGCCTACAACTCCCAGCATGCCCCAGCCAGTGTAGTTGTAGGCCAAAAAACATCTGGGGATCCAAGGTTGGAGAACACTGCTCTAACCCTTACCCTTACACCTCTCACACTGTCCTTGGGATGCCTATTATCCCTACCTTATGCCTCCTTGACCAACTATAAAGCACAGCTTCCCACACTGGTTTCTTCAATAAACAAAGTAAAGTTTACTTTAGAATGCAACAGTTTCTGGAAATAAGTTTCATTTGCAAGCTTCAGTCAATATTCAGTCATTTACTGTCTTACTTTATTACCAATCCTCCCTCACCAACTGTTCCCCGAATACCAATCTCTGCACTCACTAGCTAATCTCCTAACAATCCTAATATAATTTCTCACACACTCCACACACTCCTCTCTTCCCCACACACTCCTGCCCAAACACCACTGCCCACACCACACAGGCTTTACCCCTCCCCCATCTCACTCTCTCAGCCAATCACGTCACATAGGCAAATGCCTTCTTCCTGCCCATCATTTCTCACTTATCTAACATAACACACATAGATGCAACAGGAATACAACATATTTTCTAATCATATACCCAATACAAGAACACATTATCATACACTTACCATATATAGACCTTAAATTTATGCACACACCCCATAACATAACGTCACATACTCCCACTTCCCACCAAAAAATATGGGTGGGATTGGGAATCATAATAATCTGGTCTGGCCTGAACCCTCATCACTCCCATGCAGCTCCTCAATATAAATACGGAAAGATGAATCTGTCTGCTTTTGTGTTCTACAACTTTCAGAAGCACATTTTCTCTGTGGAAAAACCCACATGCATTTTCATCAACATTCCCCCCTAACAGATACATTTTGGAAAGCCATTTCCCCTAATATATGCATTTTTTTTGTATGCAATTCCTCCAAATGCATGCATTTTTGTACATCATCTCCCCTAATGTATGCAGTATTGTATGTACCGTTTCTCCCGCATCACTACATTTTTCTCTCACATTCCTACACACTTCTCCTGCATCCTTAAATATAAAACAAGCTTCCCTGAATGTAGTAAACTAGCATGTGATGGAAGAATGGCCGTGTTAAATCTCTGCATTGCAAACTGGCTCTTATTTGTCTCAGAGTGAGGGACTAAGAATTGGCAACAGACAGAGATAGGGATGGTCTTGGTGCTAGAGATGGTGTTAGGGGGTGGCCCACTAGGGCTGGAGCCCCCAATCTTTCATTTGGAGCCCTGAATCTCTGGGAGGCCATCTGCCCCACCACCCTGGTGTCCATGGGCACTTGCTGAAATAAAGGTACGGGTGGCCCCGATGATATCTGTTGCATCTGATCCCCCTGGATTAGCAGACTTTTTGTCCACATGTGCTTCACTTCCTGCTGCCCCCCCTTGAATCTTTCTGCCTGAGGTTCTTTTCTGAAATCAAATGCCCTTGTCCTCTCCCCTGTCCATACAACCTTTTTTTACAAATAGGGGTGTCCTTAGGAGATGGGGTCCTTTAAAGACATACATACAGGAGCAGGCAGAGGGAACATCAGGGCCTGCTCCGGTTGGACTGCCTCCCCCCAGGGCTAACTGACATCAAAGGCCCTGTGGGGAAGAGGAAGGAGTGAAGGCGGCAGGAGCAGGCAGAGGGAACATCAGGGCCTGCTCCGGTTGGACTGCCCTCCCCCCAGGGCTTACTGACGCTCTGTTTGTTTGTTTGTTTGTTTGTTTATTTAATTAATTAGATTGTACATCGCTCAGAGTGGCCAGATGACTGGCCAGATGGGTGATTCAAAAATGGAATAAATAAATAAATACAGAGAGATTTTAGAGCACTGTTCCCCAACCTTGGGTCCCCAGATGTTGCTGGACTACAGCTCCCAGAATCCCTTGCCATTAGCCATGCTGGCTGGATATGGTAGGAGTTGTAGGCCAGCAACATCTGGGGACCCAAGGTTGGAGAGCCCTGCTTTAGAGCATATGCAGATGTGTGCAATTTCTTTTGCCCTGTGGGCCTGAACCCCAGATCTTTTTGGTACCTAGCACTGTCCCTGCTTGGTGCAGTGTATTGGTGTTAAAATCTCTTACTGATGACCTGAAAGATGAAGACATAAATGCCTCTGCAGGATCAGGGCCTTTATGCCAACTGCATGCAATCCTCCCATCACTGGCTGCTTCCCTAGCCTTCATTTCAGATCTATGCAAGCCACACTGAAAATGAAATTCAAGACAGTTACTTTGCAATAACACTTAGTGGATTACATCTGTAGTCACTGACTGTCCAAACAGTCTCTGAACACTGTTTAGTTGAAGCGTTGCTGTAACTGTGATAGATCATCCTCAATGCATCACAATTACAGCAATACCCATCCTGAAAAGATGTATTAGCTAAAGACTGCCTTTGACAATAGTTTTTTTAAAAAAAATCTACACAGATCTTAATGTGTCTTCAGTATTCTCTGCTGACATGATTCCTACTATTGTAAGAATACTTTCAAAGTGGAAGTTACACTCCCAGTCCCAAAGCCAGGGTAGTACATTATTATTACATTGTTACAGTGGAAGGAAAAAACAACGGCAACAAATGGCTGAACATTTGCTGGGACAGAAGTATTGATGGATGAATCAGTCTATTTTTGGTTCATGACACTTTAATCTTTGTTCACTCATAATTCTATTCCATCCTGTTTCTGCACTGATCTTTGATTTTTAAAAAATCATCCTGAAAATTTGCATTTAAATATATGTTTAAGTATGCATTTCCAAATGTATTTTCTCTTAGATTATGCAGTTCTAAGGCTGCAATCCTACACACTTAACTGAGCACAAGTTCCACTTAACTCAGTGGAACTTACTTCTGAGTACATGTGGATAGGATAGCAATGTTAATAGATTTCCTCTCAAAATATGCATTATAAATGTATCCCCTCTCCAAAATATACATGTCTAAATATGCATTTGTAAATGTTTAAACATAGTAGATACACTGAAGCCAAATCAGAGTGAAGGCAAAAGCAGGAAGAAATATTTCCTGGTGGGGGTATTTCATTCTGGTGGGGGTAGGCACAGAAATAAATTTGGAAAAGACCAAACAGAAAACAAACAAAAGACAAACAACATGAAGGTGCTCTGCTCACCAGCGTTGGGGAGAGAACAAATGCTGCTGCTGCTGCTAAAGGGGCGGGGGGAAACGTTTTGTCATAGTGCACACATACCCTCACCCAACTTTGCAACCTGTGAAAGGGTAGGCGATATTTGGGGCATGAAGCGGAGTGAGGCAGCTGCTTCAGGCAGCAGATGCTGTACTGGTGGCGGGTGGGGCTTGAGAGATATTGGAAGGCAGAGCTGTGTGCACCACAGGGCCTGCCCTCTACGCCTGCCACCTAAGTTAGCCAGCAGCAGCCTCAGTTGCAGTGAGCGATGCTCTCTTATCACCAGCGTTGCAGTAAGATTCAGCGGCCAGGCCAGCCAGCTTCTGTAATGGGGGGGGGGGGGGAGGCACTATCTTGTCCTTCACCTTAGACAGCAAAATGCTTTGGGCCAGCCCTGGTTGCTGTGGGCCTTTTGGTCCAGCTTTAGTCTAATATATTTTTGGGGCAACCCACTCTCAAAATGAAAGAATCTGCTCAACGCATTTTCTTTTGGACATTATGTACATTCTTGTTGCAAAAAATATGCTCAGAGTTCTTTCCCGGAGGGACCAATGCTCAGAAAAAGAGAAGCAGCAGCACACCAGAGTGAGTTGAGCTTAGATTTATTCTGCGCAGAAGGGACGACTCCAGAGGCTCGCGCTGCAAGCAGGAGTTAAGGAACAAAGGACAGGCACAGTCTTTTATACACTTTACACGCGTTGGATCATTCATTCTAACAAATCAAATACATTTGTTTGATCATTCCAACCAATCAGATACATTCGTTTGATCATTCTCATTAAGCACTGTACATCATCCCAATAAATCAGTCTTTAATCATAGTCATATCCTCCCTTCAGGTGGACTTGACAGTAGAGGCACTTCATCATCTCCTCCCTTCAGGTTGGCTTGACAATGCCCATGACCCCTGGGTTACATGAGATAGGAGATATTCCCAAGAACTCGCCTATCTCAGCACTTCTTATCTGCTCATTAGGCCTCATAGAACTTCCAATTAGTACATTCTGAGTTGGCAACAGAATAAACACATCTGGGGTGAAACCTTGGTCAGGGAGGAGGTATCAGGCCTATGCAGCTTCTATCAGCACTTCTGCAAAAAGCAATAGCGACACAGTTTCAAGCTCCTTTGGTTAGATTAGAATAGCAAGGCTAATGGACAAGTTAGTTAGGCCAGTTAGGGGTGGGGGCAGAGAGAGACTTTTTCTAACATTCTGGCTGGCAAGAAGCATTAGCATTTTTGGCTGTGCTTCCTAGATTTTGTTTAGCACTCCTCTTCTGATTTAGTTGTGTAAAAGAAGAGGCCCAAGGGGTGGCACAGATTTTTTTATTTTTTATTTTAAAGCACATGTAGACATCAAGGCTATAATAGACTAGAGCCTTTCTATAATTCACCGTTGCAGAGGTGTTTGCAAAATGCTGGCAGAGGCCTTTTTAGATACTGTAAAGACTCTCATGATTCATAGATAATCTTTCTTTGAGGTAATGTGTGTATCAAAGCAAAAACAGTTTCTCCAGACCTCTGTAACTCACCAGAACAGTTTCAAGGGTCAAACTATTAATGCTTGGAGGGGGAAAAAAAAATAATCTAGGAAAAGTGTCCTAGAATGTTAGGGCTAAAAGTGTCAGACTCCTAAGAAACAGATTATAGCGATACTCATTTAAATAAGTAAGCAAAAGGACCTAGTTTAAATTCTTTTTGAAAAGAAAAAATGCTGGCACTCATCTCCCCTCCCCTCGGAACTACCCTTTCCCCCCTCTAACCTTGGTGTGAAGGGACTTAATAGAGCTGTTCATATGGACACCCCTCAAGCACTGACAGGGGGAGCAAGTTCACACCCATCAGCAATGCCTCCCCCCCGCTAACACATGCACTGGTGGTCACACATCGTGCCAGCTGTGCTTTCTGTTCTTTTCATGTAAAGGGGATCTATACATATCCTACTAACCCTCCATGTGGAGGGGGATCCTGGAATAAGCAGGATTCCCCTTCAAATGGACTACACACACACACACACACAGAGAGAGAGAGAGAGAGAGAGAGAGAGAACAGGCTTGTGGCTCACGCTGCCTCAGCTTGTCTGAGCGTGGAAAGCTAAGCAGGGTCAGGCCTGACCCTGGATGGGAGACCCCTCCTCTAGTTTCCTGCATTGAGCAGGGGGTTGGACTCGATGGCCTTGTAGGCTCCTTCCAACTCTTTGATCTATGAAATCTATCTATCTATCTACACACACACACACACACACACACAGCCCCTCTTCCTGCATGGTGAATGTATGTGGCTGGTGGCTGCCAGGCAAGGCAGGTGGTGGGCACTAGCCTGCATAGCCCTATGATCCCTTCTTGTGCATTCTTTGAGCATGCGGGAAAGGGTCATCTGAAACAGCAATGGGCAAATCTGCCTATTTTGATTTTTCTCAGGTTCTCATTTCCCCCCGGCTTAGGTTCAGTTTGTCCTGAACATTGAGAATTAAACAAACAAACAAAAATTGCATGAACATTTATACATATCTGTGTGCATATTTCTCCTGTCCCAACACATGCAATTATGCATTTTTGCCTAATATACACATTTTTGCAAGCATTTCTTTTCCAAATATAATGCATTTCGATCAGTATTTTTCCCTATTATGAGCATTTTTTATTGAGGAACTCCATTTCAAAATTTGGAGAAGTGTAAATTTCAAAAGAAAACTGAGTTTCATTTCATTTCATTTGTTACCTTTCTATACCACCCAATAGTTGAGGCTCTCTCGGCAGTTTACAAAGATTACGGTAAAACTTAAAAGTACAGTATAAAAGCCATATACATAGAAACATAGAAACAAACAACACAGCGACACACACACATATATCTAAAACAATTTTAAACCATCAACAGCAAGAAAAATTCATGACTTGATTAAAAACCTCATCATATACTGCCAAATGCCTGAGAGAAGAAGGTGGTCTGAACCTGGTGCCAAAAAATTATTAACGTTGACACCAGGTGGGCCTCATCAGCGAGATCATGCCACAATTGGGGGGCCACCATTGAGAAGGCCCTGTCCCTCGTTGCTACTTTCTGAGCCTTCCTTGGAGGAAGCAGCTGTCGGAGGGCCTTAGATGATGACCATGGGTGTATGGGGTAGCTTCATACCAGGTTCAGTTCCCATAGTGGTTCAAATGTGCAAAATTAGGTAAATTTGCATTAAAATGTGGACTGAACAAGTTTCTCCCCCAACCCTAAGAACTCCCTGTTTTGTAGTACTTGGAAGTGATTGAAAAGAGAACCTTGACATGATTATACAAACGATCACAGGCAAGACTGAAACATCTTCAGCCAGATGACATTTCAGACCAAGGTTTGGAAGTCTCTGAACAAATAGTGTCCAATCCCATTGTCCATTTTCTGCAAATTGCAGTGGGAAGCGTAATAAGGAGATCTTTATCCATGCAGAAGATTGAAGCCATAATGACATAACAACTAGATCTTGCAGTTCTACATTGTACTGATTCATGTTCTGTAGCCCAGAATTAGGATGAAGACAATACCCTAGAGCCAAAGCTACATTGCATTAAGAGTGAATTCTATCACATTTCAGGAGGCAGAAAATAAGCACACACACACCAGCCACAGTGCCAATCTAAGCCCAACATTAAAACAAAGAGGAAATAGATATCTGAGTACCAAAAAAGGAGGGGGAAAATGAAAAATCATTAATGAAACTGCAAAGCCTTGTGTTATTTTGGAAGAGGAGACACAACCCATTTCCAAGTCTCAGTGACTGCCTCCTCCAAGAACAACACGGATTTTTTATTCATTTAATCATGACAACAAGCTAAAAGAAACCCAGAGATTGTGCTGAGCTGAGAAGGCTTTGCAGTTTGTACAACTTTTTGTCAACATACAAGTTTTAAGGCTGATTTAAGTTTGGGGTTGTTTTTTTTTGAAGTCTTGCAGCCCACACGGTTGATTTGCAGTGACTGGTTTTATCGGAGAGACTCATCCTGGAAGCCTTAGGGAAGGTGCAGTGGGGGAATAAGCCAGGAGAGATTCCTTTTTCTTTTGCCAGCACTTACTTAGAGAAGGGGAAGTAATAAATAAAAGAGCACAAACACGGAATGAACTCAGAGGACATGAAATATGAATATCGGTTTCTGCGATATTCTCCGACTCCATTCGCGCTCCACCTACAACTTTTCCCTTTCCTTTTTTCTTTTTATTGACTCTGGCAACAAGATTTTTCTAAAGACCTATGAATATATATCCTTCTCCCTAGCCAGGCTGCAAACGCTATTATTATGGAAAGTGAAAAAACAACTGTCAAAACTCTAAACAAAAACCCAGCACATGCAAAATTCCCTCTGCAGCATCTCACATGGCAAAGGAGGTCTAGGCTTCTATTATACCAGGCAAGCAGAATAAATAATTAAAAAACATAATTAAAAATGTTAATAATTAACAATCCCAGTGCACCAGGTCTATCACACAGCATGTTCTCTGCGCTTCAGTAAGGCTTATTTTGTTCCATAGCCACACAGCCTCTGCGAGGAGAGCAATGGGAATCCAGTGCAAAGGAGATGTTTTCTCTGGGAAAATAGGTCTGAGCAAAGCAAAACCCACAGACAAGGGGGAAGAGACACTGAAGAATAGTGTGAATGCTAAAGGCAGATTCAAATAGGAAAAAAGAAGAAATGGAGCCTCAAACACAGTTGACTTGTTTTTGCCTTTTAGGGATGGACCATCTGCTTCGTTTAATGTGATAGCACATTTTTTTAAATCCCAAATTCATATAGCACTGGGCAACTGAAGGTTACAGAATGTTCACTTTGCCCAAGATTTCTTGGAGACTTCTCAAGCTCAGGTCTTTCCGAACAAGGGATCCGTGAATGTCTCTTTGTTTGCTCAATCCTCTGCATATATTCCAAGGGAGCGCACACAAAGGTCCCATGCATTGTGTGTGTGTTCCAAGCAAATGGACACAAAACACTGTGGGTGCTTAAACACCCACCACTCTTTCCACAGTGGCTACTTCCCCTGGCCCCCAAGGGCCAAGCCTACTTACCTCTGGTAGGAGAAGGGATTGGGAGGCAGCTCCAGCTCCTTGCTAGAACAGCCTTTCCTACCAAAGGGGGCCCTGGGACTTCAATTCCCAATTCCTACTATTTGTAGGAAAGGATGCTACTCTGAGGAGCTGAGGAGCTGCCACTTCTCCCTCTCCAGACTCAAGTTAATTGTGTGAGCCTTTAAGGGGACAGGGAAAGTGGAAGGTGGTTTTGGAGGTTGAGGCAGGCCCTCCAGGTGTAGGTCGAATGGCCCATGCTCAAAGTGAGAAATCACTTTTATGAGCTCCCCTCTTGATTGCTCACTACATTCCAATTCTGAACCTTCCCCCTTCCCCCCCCCCAAGCTGGGGGAAAACATAGGCAATTTGTGGCGTAACCCCACAATTCAGTTCCCTGGTGTATGTCTGCATTAGTATGTTTAGTGAATATAGAATGTTGAACTGAGTGGGTGTGGTTTGTGATGTCTTGGAAAGGGTAGGGGGAGGAGTATATAAGGAGTGTTTGAGTGATGTCAGGGTTAGTGTTATGGGAGTGAGTTGAGAGAGTGTGTTCGGAGTTGGGGAGTTAGGTTAGTTGAGCTATTCGTGTCTTGTCTGTCAGGAGTTTTGAGAGAAATCAGTGCTTGTATGAAGAGTGAAAATATTTAGAATTATAGGGACTTAGGTTAATTACAAAGTGTTTGGTGTAGGCAGGTTTAAAGTTATTTTCAGGAACTAAGATTTTGAGAATTAAAATAAACTTATTTTTATTTTGTTTGCTATCCAAATCCTATGTGTCAGCTTGGCATTATTAACCTGCATTACTTTTAAATCTACACACACACCCCTTTGTACCCACAGTATTATAAATTTAAAATAGATCCTTAATGACCTGTATTAATCTTTTCCCTCATTGCTAAGGGAAAGGTTTCATTTGACCCTCCCCTCAGGTTTTTAAGTGTTGGTGCTTAGCTGGAGAAGGGTTTATGCGGCAGGTCCTAAAGTGTAAGGGCTGTGTCGTCACACAATCCCCCCCTAGCTTTTCCTGCCAGTCCCCCTTCCTACCCTTCCTGAGTGGTGAGGGAGCTGTCAGCAAGGAGAGCTCACTAGAGATAGAACAGCATGCACAGAAACATCAATTTTTTTGCTGGGGTGCATAGTACTTACAGTTCCCTATGCCTCCCAGATGAATTAATTGACTTGGGAGGCATAGGAAACTACAACTACTTGGTACCCTAGCAGGATGGGATACCCTTCAGAATGCTTCTTATCCATCAGTAGATTTCTTCAACTAGAATGAATTACAACCATTCTACAGCTGGGATGAATTACAACAGTTAAATAAGAGAAAAACGACTTCACTCACAGAATTCAATGGGTTGAGTGATTTTCCCCTTCCTGACCTTGGCAACATTAAGAGTATTGCCGGCTCCAATCTGCATAGCCCCATTCTTTGTTCTGTTTCTTCGATGCATGAAGTACAATGGAATGTTGGAAAGCTGGAACTGGCTTTTATATAGATCGACAGAGAGATCATTGTACTGACACTAACAGTTTTACTGCAACTATAAACCTAGGTTGCTACCTTTTAATCTACTAGCTGGATTCTCATATAGAAATACACATGAGTAGATACATGGTCAAGGCAGAAAACCAGGGGAAACACATGCAGGTACACATGCACACTTTGGGTTTGTTATATTTTTATCTATCCAATATTTCAGAGATATTCAAAAACTGTAAGTGGAATTGCATGTGTCAGTGTCGCCAAGAGCTTTGGAACTTTTACCCAGGGATACAGGGCAGCCTCTCTCTCTGCCGCAGTGGAGCAGAAGCATTTTCCACTCGAGATGGCACAGAGTGAGTAAATATATTTTCTTAAAAGGGAAAAAAAATTCCTCCTAGCTGTACTGTAAATGCCCGCTGCAGATAATCTCAATGGCCTTTTCTTTGTGCAATTGTAGAGATTTTCTCAGTGTTCAGTGAACTCAGAAAAAAGAAACAGGCTTTTAACTTGGGTATGCTTTCGAGTAGCCTTCCTAGGCCCATCTTGAGAATGGCATTCCTTCTCTAACTCTCTCTCTCTCTCTCTCTCTCTCTCTCTCTCTCTCTCTCTCACACACACACACACACACACTCACACACAAAACTCCAAAGGAAATTTTGGTGATGAACAAACTACTTGAAGAACTGTCCGCACCCATATCAGCCTGCCCACACTTTAAGATCAGCAAGAGATGCCCTTCTCACTTGCCCACCTGTGAGAGCAGTTGGGTGGGCGTCCACACAAGAGAGGGCCTTCTCTACAGTGGCCCCACACCTCTGGAATAAGTTGCCATTGGGGGTCTGCCAAGCCCCATCATTGCAAGCTTTTAAGAAAGCCCTGAAAGCTTACAGCTTTACTCTGGCCTTCCCCTGATTATGTGTTATCAGATTGCATTATAGCTGCAGTTGTCTGTTGTAAATTTATTTTATGCCTGTGTTATTTCTTTTTCAGAATGTTTGCTACTGTTGCTGTTTTATTGTGTTTTTACTGTTTTTATTACTGCATCATTTTTTATTGTGTGTTTTATTGTTGTGCACCACTATGGGAGGGTTCATGCTCTGAAAGGTGGCCAAGAAAGATTATAAATCAATAATTAAATGTACAGTTCAGGAAACTTCTACATGATTACATATCTTACTTAAATAAAATCAATTAAAAGATCCCTCAAAGTCTCAAATTGCTCATCATCATCCCTTCTTTCTGATGCACATACTCTGAAGTTCTATCCAAGCATGTAGATGCCAAAGCACGGTGAGGAGATTGGGATGCGCATGCGCTGTCTGTCCATGAAAACTCCACCTCCCCATGCTGTCTGACAGGGAAAGTCTGAAGTGAAAGCATAACTGCCTTTGGCTGAATGTGATTACACAGCTCCATGTGGTTGGGATGCCTGCACAATCAGGTTTCCCGATCATGTAGAGCACTGAAAGTGAATACAGTTTCACTTCATACTTTCCCCATCAACATATTAGGAAGGTTGGATGGGGCAGGGCTGGAGCACATGTCCTAGCTATCTCCTCTCCTTGTATTGGAATCTGAAAGCCTGAATAGGACTTCTAACTATAGCCATACCTGGCTACTCACTTACCGGTATATATATTTGCTGTGATTAGTAAGTTCCAAACAAGAACAGAATGCTCATTCTTCTGTGATGCCATCTATCTATCTATCTATCTATCTATAACTAACTACTATACCACCCAGTAGCCAAAGGTCTCTGGGTGGTTTATAACAGTTCCTAGACAGGACTATGATACAATAAAACCCATAAAAATAAATAGTCAATAATACAAAATTTAAAAACAGTTAAAAATGTGTTTTAAACAAGTCAGCAGCTAAAATCGTATTTGATATAAAGTAGACTTCTTAAAAACACCAGACATGGGAACCGCTGTCAAGTCAATCACCTTAAATATCTTTAAATTCCTCAGCAGAGAGGGCCATCTTAACCTGGCGCTGAAAGGATGACAAAATAGGTGCCAGGCAGGCCTCAGTGGGGAGATCATTCCACAGTCAGGGGCTGCCAGTGAGAAGGCCCTCTTCCTTGTTGCCACCATCCAAGCCTCCCTTGGAGGAGGCATTTGGAGGAAGGCCCCAGATGCTGATCATACTGTACAAGTAGATTGTGGTTGGGAGAGGCATTCCATCAAGTATTGCAGCCCTGAGCCATGTAAGGTAATAATTCCATTGAGGTAATCAAGTAAGATTCGTTAGCTTATCTTACATTACTAGTACAAATGGGCTCTCAGTTTTGCACTCACACACACACACACACACACACAGTTGTTTCTAGGCTCAATTCAAAGTACAGTAATACCTTGGATTGCAAGCATAACTCATTCCAGAAACGTGCTTGTACTCCAAAGCACTTGTATATCAAAGCGAAATTCCCCGTAAGAAATTTGTACACATATTTTTAATTTAAGCTGCAATAAAGAATGATAGTGTAAAGTCTTCATTTTTCTTGACTGTACTACAGTACTTGTATTGCAAGACGTCGCTTGTTTATCAAGTTAAAATTTATTTTAAAAATTTGCTTGTCTTGCAAAACACTTGCAGACCAAGCTACTTGCAATCCAAGGTTGCAGTACTGTACTGTTTTTGATCTATAAAGGCTTAAATGGCTTGGAATTTGGGTATCTAAAGGATAAGTGTGGTAGTTCACATGTTTTTCATGTGGAAGGTCCCAGGTTTGATACCTGGCAGCACCCTGAAGAGCTGCTGCCAGACCAGCCTTCTCCAACCTGGTGCCCTCTAGATCTTTTGGGCTTCAGCTCTACCCAGACCCAGCCAGCGTGGCCAATGGTAAGGAATGCTGGAAGTTGTCATCTAAATCATTTGGAGGGCACCAGATCAGGGAATGCTGCTGTACATGATACTGAGCTAAACAGACCAACAGTCTGACATTCTGACAGTAGACGGCAGCTTCCTATGATAAACTTTCCCCATATGAACCTATCAACTGAGATCATCTTTAGAGGTTCCCTTCCCTATACCTCCACCATCAGAGATTAGGTTGGTGGCTACCGATGCAAGGACCTTTTTTGTGGTTGCAGTGCACTGGAAGTCTCTCCCAAGTAGGAATGGGGGAGGTGTGCCTTTTCCCTTACCAACCTGTTCGGTCACTGAGGTCATCAGAGGACAGTCTCCTGGTGGTTCCACATGGACCTATGGCCTGATTGGAGTCCACCAGGAGAAGAGCCTTCAGTGTGGTGGCACCAGTTCTGTAGAAATACCTGCCTCTGGTGGTCAGGCAGGCTCCAGCACTGTTGTTTTTGGCACCTGCTGAAGACGTCTTTGTTTCAGGAAGCCTTCCTTGCTGACCAGCCAAAATTTTAACGTTATCCTGTTTTTATCCGATCTAGACGGAGAGGCGGGTAAGAAATAATTTTTTTTTTATTATTATTATTATTATTATTATTATTATTATTATTATTATTATTATTATTGCATTGTTTTTATCTGTTTTATCTTTTTATTGTTCACTGCTCTGGAATATGTCTAAGATATGGCATGGTATACAAATGCTGTCAATAAATGAAAAAAATAAAAATAAAAATATGTTCAGTTTGTATTTTGATGCAAACATACCTTCTTTTGTACTTTCCAACTTATACATAAACTGAAACCCAGTTATCCTTCAAAATTGGAAACTTCTCTGAATTTTGCAATGGACTTCTCCACTGGAAAAAAAATGCATACAAAAATGTACATATCAGGGAATGGTGTGCCCCAAACTGCATATATTAGTGAATAATAATATGTAATTGAAAATATATTGGGCGGGGGGAAGTGTTTACGGAATGTGCATATTGAGGGAAAGCTGTATCTTAGGAGAAATGTACACAAAAATGGGCACACATTTTCATGCATTTTTTAAAACAAATTCTCAAAAAGATGTGGAAATGGGACTTAAGGTGGGGAGACTGAAATGGACAGATTTCAGAGAGCCAGTGTGGCGTAGTGGTGAAAGTGTGGGACTGGGATTCGGGAGATCCGGGTTCTAGTCCCCGCTCGGCCATGAAACTCACTGGGTGACTTTGGGCCAGTCACTGACTCTCAGCCTAACCAACCTCACAGTGTTGTCGTGAGGATAAAATGGAGAGGAGGAGGATTATGTAAGCTGCCTTGGGTTCCTTGCAGGAAAAAAGGCGGGGTATAAATATAATAAATAAATAAATAATAAATTTGTCCATCTCTACTCCCAAGATATGTTTGCTTGTGCCATCATTGCTTTCTTTTAGGTGTCTGCGAAGGTCCATCCTGTTTTCTCATGCTTTTAGTTACGTTTCAGATCCTTTCATTTCTGTGTTAGGTTCTGCTTTCCTTCTGTTGTTTAAGCTAGCTCATGCTTTTGTCAGCTTTTATTGGAGATTTCATTTTGATATTTATTTTGTTGTGTATTTTATATTAAATTGATCTTCTAAGCCGCCTTGCAGGCTAATGTCAAAAGGTGAGGCATACATTCTTAAACAGATAGAAATGTAGACTGTCAGGAAGGGGCAATATAATATAATAGGACTACCTATACATAACACCTGTATCTATGTAGGTTAGCAGTCATAGAGAATGTTCCTCATTTTTCTTCTCTGTTGCCCTTGGTATATAGTCCCTCAGAAATCTTGAATGGATGAATATTTATTACGGTCATTGACCAGAACCAGTAAAAACATTATAACAGGAAAACAATCCATGATACAAACATAGCTACTGTACACCAACATACATCTGAAGTGTATAAAGTTCATAATTTTACATCAAAATTATATCAGTCAGATTCAGGGGCTAAAAAGGTGTGGCAAGTTATAGCATTTTGCACAAAATTTAGCCACTTTATTAGTAATCTGTGGAACCTTATCAGAAAGTAGCAAGGAAATGTAAAATTTTTCAGTTCTGCCCGGGCAATTATATAAAATAGGTAAAATAAGATCTTTACGAAGATCCTGGTAGAAGGGGTTCAGAAATCTTTGTTACAACTTCTCCTGCTTACTACTGACTTGTTCAACTTGTAAAATACCGGTACAATGAATTTAATGAACTATCTTCAGCCAGCAAAAACTAGGAATGTTTGAGATATTCATTTCAGTCCATTTTTGACCAGAATTTATTCAGTTTGCACCTCCATGAGCTGAATGCACACTCAAATGCAATCTGTGGTCGAATCCCATACTTTTCTGACCAGATTCAATGTGTGTGAGTGTGTGTGTGTGTGTGTGTGTAAATTATTTGATTTATACCCTGCCTTTCTAAAAAAAAAATGGCACTCAAAGCCATTGGTTAGAAAAAAAATGTGTACATTTGAAAAATATGCATGAAAAAAAAACAGTACTTTTGAAAAATGCACACATACATGCTTTAATCAATGGGAGAAAGTGTGTACATTTGGGGGGGGATGTGTACAATTGATGCATACATTTGGGGAAATGCACACAGAAAATACACACATGTATTCATGCTAAAAGAGAATAAAAAGGCTTGCCATCTGATATGGATATGGGTCAGAACAAGCTTCAAGGTGAAATTTGGAGAACCTCGACAAACTTGGTTTTTTTCTGATTCACACATCCCGAACTAAAATGCAATTCTCCCAAGATTCTGATCAACTATTTCCCATTCATTCTCTGACTTCCTCTATGCTAATCTGTCACGAACATGAGTAAAATGTGAAAGCCTCATTCACTTCCCAGAGCAAGATGGGTCTGTTTCTTACCCTGGCACAAATACAACATACAGCTGAATGGGGAATTTGTGCGCGTAAAGGAGAAATAGCGACTCGGACACCATTGTAGGGTACAAATTGTGGTAAAAGTAAAAGGCCACGTTTATTGAAACATCATTAGGGAATCTACGAAGGGAAAAAGTGGGAGTACTAATTACACTGGCTATAGCCAGTCACCATTGCTATAGGGCGAAACATCCAGCAAGGAGGGTGACGGCAACTAGGTCATCCCCTCCTTGCTTAGCACCACACGGTGCTGGAAGGTCGCAGTCAGCCTCGCACTGGCCGTAAGGCAACAGCACAGACGAGTTAGGAAGACCTCAGAGACGTGCCTTATCTTGGCACAACCAAGCCATCAGGCACTCGGTGGCAGGAGCCTCGGGCACGCCTCTCACTTGAAAGGTGCCATAGGATGATCACCGAGCCCCTAACACTGCCTAATCCCGCACTTAACTGCCAATGTGACTGAATTGACAATGCCACTAAGCACCCAAACACTGAAATACAGTGCAGAGTAGGCGAAACACGAACATTGCCCCCGGCCAATTAGGACAATGAACCAAAATTCCTACTCGGCCCCTGGAAAGAGGCGACCAGTAAGACCTACACTGCAAACAGGGACGGGAGGGAGGGAGCTGCGTCAGAAAGGAGGCAGAAAATGGCGGGTGCAGACCTAATATTGGCTGTCACTCCTCCCACTCAGCCTCCTAATTGGTTTATTGATATTGGACCATTGTGGTCCGATCCGTTATTCCGCGTGCAAATTGTTCCCCCCCCCCGCCTCAGCTACGCGAGGCTGGGAGGGGCAATGTGGCGGGTAAAGATGCATGAGAATTTTGTTCTGCTTTGCTTTCTTGACTCAAATTTGCCCCCTTATTTATTTATTTATTTATTTAATTTATAACCCACCTTTTTTCCTGTAAGGAACCCAAGGCGGCTTACATAATCCTCATCCTCCTCTCCATTTTATCCTCACAACAACCCTATGAGGTAGTTTAGGCTGAGAGTCAGTGACTGGCCCAAAGTCATCCAGTGAGTTTCATGGCCGAGCGGGGACTAGAACCCGGATCTCCCGAGTCCCAGTCCAACACTCTAACCACTACGCCACACTGGCCCTTGGCACCTCCAAATGTGAACAAGAACACAAGAACATATTTTTTCGGCGGGGGAAAGCTCTCATGTTCCCAAATGTGTGTTCATGTTCAAGTACTGCACACTTTTAAACAAATGCACACTTTTTAAAAAAAATATGTGATTTTTTACAAAGTGTGCATTTTTTAAATGTGCAAAGATTTAAACACAGTAACAAATTTAAAACAAGATAAATTGAAAGACTAAAATGCCTGGGAAAATAACAAGGTCTTCATATGGCACTGGAAAGCGTATAACATATGAGCCAGGCGAGCCTCTCTGGGGAAGCCATTCTACAACTGGGGTGCCACAACAGGAAAGCTCCTCTTCTTAGTAATCACCCACTTCACTTCCTTTGCTCGGAGCTCCCGGGGAAGAAACGCAGAGGCTAAGAAAGAATATTTAGGTGCTCACAAGCTGGAATGAGCTTTGAGGCAGAACTCAGAGAACCTCAATGATCTCAAGCCTTCCTGATTCTCCCATCCCTAGCGGGGGTATCGTGGGCGACTTCCATACTTATTGGAGGTGTTAGAAGAGTGTCGTCATTTTTTTTGTGTGTGAAATGTTGGAGGGCATATTTTTCTCCTTGTTCCCCACTTTGCCCTACCCACCCCTTCTTTCTGTCAAAGTCCAGTTAGGACATGGCCTGTCTCTGCAGAGAACCTTCTAATGGTCATCTAAGGGACACAAATATAAAGCTAGATTGCCAATAGCCACCCCTAGCCATAAAGATAGTGCAAGACATACATCTGAATAACAAATTAATGAATGAAATAAGGAGACACAGAGGTTTGCACACGGGAATCCATCCTGAGTAATTTTGCTGCATCAGAATATATTAAATGAACAGTGAATTACATTATGATCATTTACAAACACGCACTCACACACCTTTTCTGGAGCCAGAAAAATAAATCAACAAAACATCCCTTACCAAGCGGCCCCGAGATGCGCACCTGATGTTGGGTCACAGCCTTTCTCTCTCTTTTTGCTTTGATATTTATGACTATATCTGCATAAATCTCAAAATGACAATACCAGTGAGCCTTAGCGACCAGGGAAAACATTTCTAGCACGGAGTCTTTGAGGAAATGCAAATTGGCCTTTGGAAGCAAATACATACATGCACAGCACAACAAAAACAAATGATGCCTCAAGAAGAAGGCCAAGATTGGAACAAGGAGTAAATCTCCAGACTCCATACGTGGCTTGTATCTGGAAGCAAGAAGTGATTAGAGGCACCACTCACTTACCCTTTTAGCGTGGCAAAAACATTGTCCCTGCACACATTCTTCAATGGCTCAGTGTAGGGATGGGTGAACGAGTGATAGTTGAGATTGCCAGGATTCTCCAAACATCATCTCATCACTCGTCTAGTGCCAAATGCCTGTTCACGTTTGCGATCACTGCTCGCTCTGTACGAATTGCCTTCCACCGGCCACTCCTAGCTGGGGTCGGGGAGACGTTTGCGCATGGGGGTGGGATGGGGAGACAGACCACAATCAGGCCATATGTCATCAGCCAATGGGCTTCATAGGGCAGGGAGATGGGGATCCCCATTTAAGGGCCAGTCTCCCCCCCCCCGCCCCTTTACATTCTTTCATTTTTGGCTCCTGCCCTTCCCGCCCTGTCAGCAGTGTAAGCTCCTCCGGTCACCCTTTTGGGGGCTGAGTTTGGCCCATTGTCTGAATTGGCCGAAGGCAATGGGTGTGTTTTGCCTACTCTACACTGTGAGTCAGGGTAGGGATTTTTTTCCATTTGAATTTTTGATTCATTCTGATTGGAATTAGTCAATTGGTCGCATATTGCGGGAAGTGTGGAAATAGGCAGTGGGGGTTAGGGTTCCGGTGGTCATCCAATGGCACCTTTCAAGGTGACTGGCGGTTACCCAAGGCTGCCCCCCCAGCTAATGCCGTGCAGCTTAGCAGACAGGGAGATTGGGCCGCCTTTGGGGTCTACCCTTCTCACCTACATTGGATGTCCGGCGCCACCGATGGGAGGAGACACTGGTAAGGTCCACATGGAGTGCAACTGGAGGGCGGTGAGTCAACACGCCGCTGCTCCGGTTAGGATGCTTTCTCCCCAAACTTGTTTTCCCGGCCGACAAATTAGTGGTGGGGCCGAGCTGGTGTCGTAAATCCGCCCAGTGTCAAGATAAGCCGTTCTCGTTATAACAGTCCGAGTGTCCAAGCCAAGATATAGTAGTCCAAAACCGAGCAAACGTAAACCAGTTAGGGGTCAGGCACAAGCGTAGTCAAGGTCGTTCCGAAGATCAAAGGTACAGGAGTCCGAGGTCAGGAATATCAAGAGCGTCTGGTGGTAGCTGTAACAAACAATTGCTTCCAGCATCTGAGTGTGTTTGGGACCTGCCTTTTGAGCAGGTGCTGATTGGTAAGGCTGCCCAGCTGGGTCAGGCTGCAGTTAGCCTGACCCCACCCCAAACACACTCCGGCACGGCTGGTCTCTGTCTGACCTACTGGAGGCACAACAGCTGGGGTCGGCTGGAGGCTCGCTCCGGGTTCGGCCCCCCTGCAAGCGGTGGCAGCCCAATCCCACTTTTCAGAGCGGCACGGAGCATTGCTCGCACCGCTTGCACCACCGCTGGAGAACCCCCCCCGCCGCTGCCGCTGAAGAACACCCCCCGCCGCTGCCGCCAGGACTCCCCCCGCCGCCTACCTGGTCCTGCGTGCCGCTCCTGCGCGCCACCTCCGCTGCCACCGCCGGAGCCACTGCCAGAGCCAGCGCTCCGGTGCGCTGAACCCCTGCCCGCACTAGTTTTGGCGGGAGGAACCAGGGCAACAGGGCTTAAACAGCCCTGTTGCCCTGCTTTCCCCAGCCAAAAACAGAGCGCGGGGGGTCCAGTGCGACAGAGGAGGGTCCCGTCGCATCACTTCCTCCGCGCCGGAAGTGACTCGATGGGACCCATTAGACAGGGAGGAAGGCTCTCCGCTCGGCAGAGAGCCCAGGTAAAGCCCACGCGCGGGGCTGAGCAGCCCGTCGGACGCGAGCAGGTCCAGTTTGGGCCTTGCTCCTGTCTGACGGGCTGCTCGGCTACATCCCTACGATAGATTAGAACCGCACTTTTGAAACCACAAATATATGGTTTCAAATATATCACCCATTACACGCACAATGGGAAACTTGCATGAATCGAGCAGCGACCGAATGGGAGATTTGCACAAATATCTCCAAATTTGTGCAAATCTTCTAATTTATGCAATGTTCCTCCATTGATTAAAGCAGGGCTGATTCCATCTATGGAGGAAATTTGTGCAGATTAGGAAATTTGCACAAATCAAACTGGGAATCGGGAACAAGATGCATGCGAGCACAGGTTCAACAATTTATGAATATTTTTGGTGGACACGTGCTTACGCTCATGGTTGGTGCTTTAAATGGGGCATGCTCACATGTTTTGCAAGCAAAAACAAAATTTGCATACATCCCTATGCAATTCCAACGCTGGGAGTATCATTCTAGGGATGCAGTTTCTCTAGCTGTGTCAGGTGCATTCAATTAAGCCTCTGACCATGATACACATAGAACCACATCAGAAAGAGGCCAGATGTGCTGGAGATGCATTCATAAGCCACTATGCTGAAGTGATGGGACATTTTTATTTTCATGCTTTCTGCACACTTCATGCATATGTCAAAATCCACTAAAACACAACTGACTGGGAGATCCAAAGATGTTAGGAGGAAGCATGGAATGACTACTTGATTTAAAAACACAAGCTGCAACACACCACACAGACCAGGAAAACCTGATAGAAGGGTCATGAGGAAATCCAAATGGCAGAATGTAAGAAAAAATATAACTCCCATTCATGTTTGCATTCGAGGCCGCGAACAGGGCACGTTCTGATAATCCGTGAACTGAAACAAAATTCTCAAAAAAAACGCTACAATATTCTAAAAGCTGCTGCACCATACCTTACAAAATAATTATGATTTTATTTTCCATCCCTTTTCTTATATTCCCTTCCCTAACTACAGATGGACAAACATGACAATTTTGGTTTCTCTCTCAACTTCTCTTTTTTTCCAATTGTAAGTTCCATCCTATTTCTGCATTGGTTTTCACAATCATCCCCCCCCCACCTAAAAAGTCAGCATGGAAATCCATGCACACATGTATATGCATTTATTTATTTATTTTACTAATATATGTGTTTATTTTCAAGAATATTTGCATTTTTGTGTGCACTTTCCCATAATAATACACATTTTTTGTTCATATTATTTGATACAGGAGGAACTGCACCACAACATTCGTAGAAACGTAAATACCCAGGAGAACTGCCTTTTGGTTTGTGTATCAGTTTGGGAAGTTAAAATGAAAACTGAACAAAATCCCCCCCCCCCATCTATCTCTAACTTGAATGAACATGAATTTGCTCTTTTCACTGTCATTGCACAGTGTCGAGATTTTCATATAATTTGCGATCCACTACAACCTTCAAGTCTCTTCCCTGGTTAGTCATAGCCAGCTCCCCCTCAGTGTATATGTGAACTGAAGTTAGGAATTATTCATTGAGGCTCAGTGTCTGGCCTAACTTTAGACTTCCTTGACTTTAATCCCATTGTCATTTAGTTCCTGGTTCAGCCAGTTTGGAGTCATCCTTTAGGTGCCCTTCCCAAACAGTATGGCTCTGAACAACAATGTAATCAGCAGAAGCACCATGGAATGATACTTCCAGTTCAGGAAATGTATCTGAGCGAAAGAGTGGATGCTAGATAAAACTAACCTGAGCATTCATTTTCTAGAACAGAAAGTTACGGTCTTGGTTCGCTGCTGGCAATGCACACTTGACCCCTCTCTTGGCAATAGAAGGTGGAGGTAGGGGTGAAAAGGTGTTTGAAGCATATGGTCATCCATACTACTGCTTGAGCACAAAGCTACAGTGTGCACAACACTCTCCCTTATGCATTATGCACATTTATAGGCTCAAGAGCACGCACTGCTAATAAGAATGAAGAAGGGAGGTTTGTTTCATGGTTCACACATATCCCTAAGAATTTTTGGTGATACATACCAAAAGGACTATCCCCTACACAATGTCCCAGTGTGATCTCTAAGGTCAATGGAGAATATCCTCTGAATAATGCCCTTTGTGTTCTGGGTCTAGTGGATTTGGAGCATTGTCTCTATGTCACTTCCTGTAAGACTGGGGTGAGCAACCAAGAGCACTAGCCTAATTTCATGTGCCCCTAATTTCAAAAGCCCTCTACAAGTCATTAGTTCAGACTAGGCAGAAGGAGGGTGGGAAGGAGAGAGGGAGATCATGGTATCAGCAAGAGATAGAGATGAAAATGGTGTCTCTATCATTTTGGTTCTGGTCCTATCCACTGCTAGCTTCAGTTCTGCCCACTGCTGACATATGCCCTCTGACAGATTACCCCCAATAAAATGCAGCCCTCAATAGGAACAGGTTCTGCACCTCCCTGTAAGTCACGGGGTGGGCAAACTCAGTCCCATGGGCCAAATCTAGCCCTCCTGGAGTTCCAATCCAGTTCTCTGGAGTTCCCCAGATGTGCCATGCCCCTGTTCACCTGACCACTAATCATTTGGTGGTGTTCCAGCTTTTACATGTTCTTTTTTCCCCATTCCAGAAAGTTGAGATGCCTGTTGGGATGTGCGAGGATTTCATTCGGGGGGTGGAAATCTGGTGGTCCGGCTGGGCTCGACCCACCAAACTCCATCTCACTTACCTCTTGCCCAGTTCGACGGTTGATCTCCTGAGTCAAGCCTGGGAAGTGACTTCCAGGTTCTTAAGGGCCCTAAGATACACCCAAAGTGGCTGCAATTTGCATAATTTGTGCTAATTGCGGACGCTTTTGATGTATCTTAAGGCATTTTCTACATAAACAGCGACCCACAAGGAACCCAGAAGTCTGACAAGTGGCTCGGCACACACCTGCTTTACCCGGCTTGGTGGGAGCAGCAGCCCACCCCTAGGGCCCTCTCCTAAGGCTTAGTTACTGGCAGTAAGAGCATAAAGCTAAAATATACCAGTATTTTGGCCCCACCCCCTTATGCCTTTGGCCCAGCCCATGATTTGGAATCTCGCTCCTGAGAGCTTTTCCAAAATGGCTTTTGGCCCTCAGACTGAAAGAGGATCCACCTCTGCTGTAAGACAAAACTGTGTTACATGGTGCATGATGAGTGCTGGGCCTCACTGGAGGAGAAATCAGCTGACCCAGCCCAGTGGTAAGCGTCTGCGTCACTGCTTACCAGCATCTTTTGCACCTTACGAGAATATAATATACATTTTCAACTGCAGATGGTGCATGTATACCCACTGAAGATTGGACATATCAAGTGGCTGAATGTTGATGGAGGAGGCAAATGAGCAATGTTCAAGATCGCTAGGATGCTCCAGACATTGTCCCACTGCTTGTCTTGTGCCTGATTCCTGTTTGTGTTCACTGCTTGCTCTGCGCAAATGGGGAAATTGTGCAAACTGATCAGCTCTCGAACATGAGATTTGCACGAATTCCCCCAAACTGAAACAACTTTCCTCCATAGACTAAAGTGGGGTAGATTCAGTCTATAGGGAAATATGTGCAAAATAGGACATTTGCGAAAAGTCGGATGGGAAAAGCTGGTTGCGTGTTTTGCAAAACAAAATTCTCATACATCCCGGTCGGCAGCCAAGGAAGCTCCCCCCCCCCCATATTGATATCAGAAAATGTGCTTTCAGAGTGCAGAAATGTGGGTAAATCAGGAGTCCCTTCCCACCCCTACCGCTTAATATATAATTGCCCTCTGCAGCAACAGCCTGAGAGCAAACTGAATGACCCTTCCCTGCCCATCTCAAGGAAAGTTAGGCTGGCTCTGCTAACAAAGGGATAACTTGGCTGTGCTGTTTGCCTGCCAGTGATGAGTAGCTGCATACATATCCCACTTCATAAGTTAATTAGCATTTGTTAGCAGGGGAGAAATTGGGTTAAGGAAGGGGGGGAAACAGCTGAGAAGCTCACAGTATACCTTTAGACCAGTGTTCTCCAACCTTGGGTCCCCAGATGTTTTTGACCTACAACTCCCAACTGCCCCAGCCAGCGCATGCTGGGAGTTGTAGGCCAAAAACATCTGGGGACCCAAGGTTGGAGAACACTGCTTTAGACACACAGTAAGCGGTATAAATAAAACATGGTTGGTGCTCTTTGCATGCATGCCTCCAATCCCTGTTTTCTTTCTGTCCATGGAGGGCAGGGGAAAGAATTCAGATGAAGTGATGTTTGGTTCTGAGACTGAGGGCATTTTGCAAGGGTGTGGCAGTGAATTGATGTTAAAGCATCACTTGACACCACTGACCTCTGGCAGGGAAAAGGGGCTAAATGAAGGCTGCAATCCTAAGCATGCATACTAGGGAGTAAAGCCCATTCAACACAGTAGGACATACGGTTCTGAGTAAACGTGCATTACACTTGTGTCATGAATAGCCAAGTCTAGGGAAGTTAAAAACAAAAAAACCAAGAGCAAAAATCACAATTTTATTTTATTTCCTTCATACCCCACCCTTGGAATCGTGATTCAGAAAAGCACATAAGGAAATGACTATTGATATTCTTCTGGAACAACAACATTTGCAACCATTTTTGAAGCGATCACTGAAGCTTGTTCCTGTATCTTCCCTGTTTCCTAGGAAATATATATCCCTTTGAATTTTAATGCAGAGAGGAGAGAGAGAGAGAGAGAGAGAGAGAGAGAGAGAGAGATCCTTCCTTTAAATTTGAAAACAGTTATAGGAAGCTGCTGGAGCCAGAGTTAAAACCCTCTCATCCATGTTCATCTGTTGTTCAGAAGGTACTCCTGCAATCTCTGGACTTTGATCAATGAGATACCAGCATTTGAAGCAAAGGGAACTTTTATTGTGGTTAAAGAATTTGAATGCATCTATAAATGTATAAAGCCAAGAAATGTACTGGGCTGAGAATGGAAGACGTTCAAAAGGGGTAGTCCCTTCAACACTGCTTTTTCATCAGTGTTAGAACTGTGGGGCATTATGGGGTGAAACATAAGATATTGTGAGGGGGCGTTAAAGCTTTTCAGACAATGCACCTCAATTATTTATTCATTTTAAAGAGAATATGTATAGGCTGCTCTTCAGCGATGCCCTCACAGAGTGCCTGGCAGTACAATAACAAAATCACCATTTCAAAAACTATGACTCCTTTAAAAGGTCATGTTAAAACAAGACACAGTGGAGTATTTTTTTAAAGGATAAATATCAGCATAAAACCTCATCAGTCACTTAAGAGGCAAATGTAAAGAGAGGAAAACAAGGACTTCTTCTTCTTCTTCTTCTTCTTCTTCTTCTTCTTCTTCTTCTTCTTCTTCTTCTTCTTCTTCTTCTTCTTCTTCTTCTTCTTCTTCTTCTTCTTCTCCTCCTCCTCCTCCTCCTCCTCCTCCTCCTCCTCCTCCTCCTCCTCCTCCTCCTCCTCCTCCTTCCCCTCCTCTCCTACTGGAGGTTGGACATCATCATGGCTAAACAGTCCATCATCATCATCATCATCATCATCATCATCATCATCATCATCTTGAAAATGGGAATTGCAGAGACAGGGTGTGCCACCCCAGAATAGCTCCTGACTTCTGTCACTACCCACCTAACCTCAGAAGCTGGTGGGATCTTCAGCAGGGGGTCAGAGGTTGATCTTAACACTCAGACAGGTATATGTGCGATCATGAGTTATAGCCTCCAAGTTCAAAGATTCCATGTTAAAAGCAAGGGCCCATTGAATTGATCAGCTCCATTGGCTTCTTAAGGCTGCTTGGTTGTCTTTCTTTCTTCAGATTGAATCACAGTATGATGAGTGCAAGTATGCTTTCCTTCTAATACCAATGTACTATTCTGTGGCTGCAGATTTGCAGGGCACACATGGCTTGTAGTCGGTGGTGACTGGCAGCTCCAATGTCAGTGGGGCTGTGTGACACAGGCCTGTGGCTTACGCTGGCTCATCTTGTCTGAGTGTGGAAAGTTAAGCAGGGCCAAGCCTGGTTATTACTTGGTGGGAGACCCCTCCTCTAGTTTCCTGCATTGAGCAGGGGGTTGGACTTGATGGCCTTCTAGGTCCCTTCCAGCTCTATGATCTATGAAATCTATGAATCCACTCCACATTGTACTCTGAGCTTTAAAGGATCTATCCATGGTGCTGAATCCCATCCCCAAATTAGGTTCAGCACCACAGGTAGCTCCTTTAAAGTTCAGAGTGAAATCCAGAGTGGATACACAGACGGTTGACATTAGAGCCACCAGCCTCCACTGCTTCTAATTAAAGGCCAGCCAAACAAATAACATTTATAGTGGTCTCCAGATACCACCTGGCTTCAAATTTGGATAAATATTTGGATGAATCTTTGGAGAGCCTAAGAAGGAACAGAAAGGAAACTGATGGCTGGTGAGTCAACTAGCTCGCCCTTCTGCTTGCTCAGCCCTTCAAACTGGAAATAGCTGTTTTCCAAGCCAAACATTCTGCCAGAGAACCATCTCAGATAATCAGGGCAAAACAAGAATGAAAAAAATAAAAAAAGGGAAAATTAAAGCAAAAAAAATAAAATAAAAGCAACTCAATGATCTTGTTACAAAGTATCCTTCATCCTCTCTTCATTTCAAATGGAATCAATTAAAGTCATGGAAGCCTCAGAGGCAGAAGTACCATTATGAGAAGGGGAATAATAATAATTAAAAAAAAACCTCCCCAAAACACAAAGAATGAAATAGATTGGGTTGTTTGAATCATCAGGGATAGATGTGAGAAATGACATACACGCTTTATTAACAGCAGCAAAGCTAAGATGAATCAATGGCATAGATCCTTTGCTTGCCAAGGGCTCTGATTAGACTTCCCTCTCCCCACTCCAAATCCTTCTCCCATACTTCGTGGCTTCCAGCGCCTCCGTATGCACAATACTTACATATCTGAGCAGGTCAGAAGCAATTATAGAGGATACATATGCAATAAACAAAGTATAGAGATCATAGCTTTATGTAGTTGGTTGTAGATGATTTTTTAATGAGGAAATGACACTCTCCCAGCTGCCGGCTGCCATTTTGTTTTCTCCAGAATGCTCCAAAGCTATGCTATGTCATAATGTACCATTGTTCCAAGGAGCATTTTGGAGGAAATGGTACCTCCAGCTGACTTTTCCCTTCAGACTTCCCTTTGGAAGAACACTGTATCTTGATGTGGCATTGTTCCAGGAAGAAATATGTGAGAAATTCACTCTGCCAAGTTTTTCAAAACAGATATACCCAATTTACACTTCTCAGAACTGAACGCAGACCCAAACACAGTTTGCAAAAATGTGAAAAGAAAAATGTATACAACTCCAAAATGCACGCGCACACACGTGGTTTAGTCAATACATCCAAAAATGTATACATTTAAATATGTGACAGGGTGATCTGGTAGACATTGTTTACTTGGATTTCCAAAAGGCCTTTGGCAAAGTCCCTTGCCAAAGACTCCTGAGCAAACATAGCAGTCATGGAATAAAAGGAGAAGTCCTCTTAGGGACCAGTAACTGGTTAAAGTACAGAAAGCTTACAGTAGGAATAAAAAGGGATGTGCAAATCAGCAGAACTCAAGCTTGCCAAAGTTCTCCAAGTTCCATCTTGAAGCTCGTCCCATCTTGAGTCAGTATCAGTCAGGTTGCAAGCTTCTTTTATTTATTTTATTTATTTATTATATTTATACCCCATCTTTTTTCCTGAAAGGAACCCAAGGCGGCCCACATAATCCTCCTCCTCCATTTTACCCTCACAACAACCCTGTGAGGTAGATTAGGCTGATTAGTGACTGGCCCAAAGCCACCCAGTGAGTTTCATGGCCGAGCGGGGATTTGAACCCGGATCTCCCGAGTCCCAGTCCAACACTCTAACCACTACGCCACACTGGCTTTTTTCCTTTTTCATTAAAATCTGTGCATATCTTCATGCCTATTTTTCAAAGGTGCACTTCTTTGAAATGTATACATTCTTCCCCCATTTATTAAAGCATATTTGTGAAGATTTTTCAAATGTATGCATGCTGTCAAACACATTTTCTGGTCCGCAAATCACATTGCAAGCTTGAAAATGTACAGACTTTGACTACAGTTTGAGACTGAGTTTGTGTTCAGTCCAGAAGGTGTGAACTATTTAAATCCTTATTTTAAAAAAAATGAACTGGAAACAAGTGATGTAAACAGTGGAGTTCCAAAGTATTGGAACCAATGCTTTCAACTTGTTTATAAATGATCTAGAATTAGGAGTGAGCAGTGAGGTAGCCAAGTTTGCTGATTTCACCAAATTATTTAGGGTGGTTAAAACAAAGCAGGATTGCAAATAATAATAATAATAATAATAATAATAATAATAATAATAATAATAATTCTTACCCGCCTCTCCGTCTAGATCGAGGCGGGGAACAACAAAAATATAAAATACATAAACTAATCAAAACACAACACATACTATTAAAACATCTTAAAACATCTTTAAAACATCTTAAAAACATCTTAAAAACATCTCAAAAACATCCTAAAATTCTGCCGGAAGAGATCGGTCTTTATGGCTTTTTTAAATTCCAAGATACTGCTAAGTTGACGAATCTCCTCCGGCAGGCCATTCCATAATCTAGGAGCAGCAGAAGAAAAGGTCCTCTGGGTAATACCCGACAGCCTAGTTTTGGCTGGCTGAAGTAAATTCTTCCCAGAGGACCTGAGTGTGCGGGGCAGATTGTATGGGAGAAGGTGATCCCTTAGGTAGCCTGGACCCAAACCATGTAGGGCTTTAAAGGTAATATAACCAACTCTTTATACTTCACCCGGAAACTGATTGGCAAAGCGCTCCCAAAGGTCCTCTCCCACCTGGGAGAATGGGCATCAAAATGGCAAATTTGGTTCAATGTAACCAACAGTAAGGTGATGCACATGGGTGCAAAAAAGAATCCCAAGTTCACATACACACCGATGGGATCATCTGAGCTAGTGTTCAATGACCAAGAAAGAGATAGGGTGGATGTTGTGGAAAACTCAATGAAAATGTTGACCCAGTGTGCGGCTGTTGTGAAAAAGTCAAATCTCATGTTAGTCATGATTAAGAAAGGCATCAAAAATAAAACTGCCAATATCATACTCCCCTTATGCAAATCTATTGTGTAGCAACACCTGGAATGCTTTGTACAGTTCTTGTCACCACACCTAAAAAAGAATATTGTAGAGCTAGAAAACTAAATTGATCAAGGGGTTGGGACAACTCTTATGAGGAAAGATTACAATGTCTGAGACTATTTAGTGTGTGTGGGGGGGAAGGTGAATAATGGGAAACATGATAGAAGTGTACAAAATTATGCTGTGGAGAAAGTAGATAGGGAGGCATTTTCCTCCCTCTCTCGTAATACTGGAACCCAAAGGTTCATGGAATTCCATGAAGCTGATAGGTGGGAGATTCATGGCAGATAAAAGGAAGTACTTCTGAACACAGTGCATAGTCAAACTATGGGACTCACTTCCACAGGATGTAGTGATGGCCACCAATTTGGAGGGCTGTAAAAGGGGATTCATGGAGAATAAGGGTATTCAGGGCTTTGAGTCCTAATGACTCTATGCTACCTTCAGATTCAGAGGCAATATCACTATGCATACTAGTTGTTGGGGATCATGAGCAGGAGGTGTTGCTGCACTTATGTCCCACTTGTGTGTTTCCCATAGACAGCTGGTTGGCCACTGCATGAACAGAATGCTGGAGAGTAGATGGACCGTTGGTTTAATCCAGCATGGCTCTTCTCACATTACAAAAATGTGTATGGATTGCCATTCAGATTCTTTTAAAAAATAATAATAATCTGAAACTCATATGAAATGGGACAGAATGAACTTCATCTCAAAAAAGCAACAATGTTGTCAGTGAGACAGGGCATTGTAGGGAAACTTAAAAGGCAACAGCAGTAGCAAGGAACCATGAGCAGCATCATTGAGTTTTTCAACCTCCCACTTAGGGATGTGCGCAGATTTCATTCGGGGGTGGAAATCCGTGGACTAGCCAGGATCGACCCCCTGAACTCCGTCCCGCTTACCTCTTCCCCAGCATCAACTCGAATTCTCCTAAGTCGAGCCAGGGAAGAGACTTCCAGGTTCCTGGTGGGCTGCTGTTCATGTAGAGAATGCCTTCAGATACACCTAAAGCGGCCACAATTTCCACAAATTGTGGCCACTTTTGACATATCGTAAGGCATTTTCTATGTAAACAGTGGCCCGCTGGAAACCTGAAAGTTCAACGAGCAGTGCAGCATGTGCCAGCTTTCAGCCTGGCTCGGTAGGCAGGCACAGCAGCGGCGTCCGCAGAGCCAGAGGCGGGTCAGATCCTGGTGGATCGCCCACCCCTATAAATCCCACTATCAAAATTCACCATTCTCCCCCCCATACGCACAAGAATTGCCCCATTTTCCTAGCCTGCAAAGGAGTCATCCCAGCAGCCCAGATTCTCTGTCCACAAATAAGGTGGAGAATTTCAAAAGTCCATTTGTGAACAGTTCTAACATTGGCTCACATTTTGTATTCCTTGAGTACTACCACTCTTAACTGCTGCTGCTGTTCTGCCAGGAGTTTGTTTTACATTTCCTGATTTTTCAAATGCTGAAATAGTAGAGAAAACATCCAGGCCATTTGCATATCTGGGGGCCTTCCAGCTTCCCAGGGAAAAAGAGAAAGAAGAAGAAAAAGCGGAAGAAATCCTACTGAAGGCTCAAATCTATTAATTGCAGTGTGTTTAACTGACATTTCTGCAAGCATGCCAAAGAACACGGCCTGCATGGAAAGACAGGTGAAAAGGTTTAGTATTAATTTAGGCGTTAAGGGTCCTCTTCTTTGCTTTCATTCCCTCCTATGGCAAATGAGAAGTAAAGCAGCTGGAAACGCCAGCCTTTCACCACCACCACCACCACCAGAATCAGAATTTCTCCTACAATCTGTTCCTTTGCAGTTTTCAATTGAAACCTGTTTGCATTATTCTCACACAAATAATAGGCTTACACCTGTGCTATGCTTAGCTCAAAAAGAAAACGTGTTTGGGTAATGGTAACATTCTCCTTTGCCCTCCCAAACTGTATTATGTTGTACGCAATTGTAATAGCCTTGGGAAGGAGAAGGAAAATGCACACACGGGCAGAAGGGAAACAAGCTAATGTATATATTTTTTCCGTCAGAGGAGGGTTTTTTTTTTTTTGGTTAACTCTGCCCTTTGCTGTGCTCAGAGAATTGAACTAACAAGTTTATTTGTTCAGTTCTTCTTCTTTTCTTTTTGTTTCTTTTTATTATTATTTATCTTTCAGGTATTAACCAGAAGTGGGCCAGTTCATTTCATTTTCAGACCAGCTAAGGTTCCAGTACTCCTGAAACCAATTTAAGCCAGATCATGCAGGGAAATAACAATTAGCAGTAGCTTGTTCATTGATAGGTTTCCAAATCTGTCTCATAACTCAGGGGCATAACTTCGGAGGAACAGCCATTGATAATAGCCACAGGCACTCTGATGTTGCAGAGCTGGTACATGAAAGTACATCGCCAAGAGATTACTCTAGGCTTGCCAAAGAGATGGGAAGAAGGAAAGGTTGGTTTGACAACATGACAAAACTGATTTGCAAAAGATAACGGAGCAGGATAAAGGCTGTGAACCCATCCATATTATTTAGAATGTATTGCTACATACAACCCACTTTCCTGAGCAGTAAAATATCCCAGCAGCAGTGCTACCTGTGTTTGGCATCCTTTTTGGAGGAGAGATCACTGGAAACCTATGGTGCTTTTCTAATATGTGGTTCATTTAAAAAATATACAGGTACAGCAGAGGCAGAAACAAACAGGGTGGTACTGTTAGCAGTCAGTAAATCCGTGTGTGTCTCAAACTGCATTTTTAACCCAAACACACCTTAAGAGCCACATTTAGCTTGGGTTGGGGGAATAATTCCCCTTCCTCTCTCCTCTCCTTACATTCCAGAGAAATATTCAACTATTTCCTAGACCGTGATTCCCACTAACAGGGCAATCCCATGGCCGCGAGATAGCATCTAGATGGCCATAGGATTTTTCAGAATCCCAGCTACAAGGTTGGAAAATCGCTCTGAACTTGTAGCTGGGGGATCTGTGCTCAGATCCCTCCCCTCCCCTGAAAGAACCATGCTGGCTGCTTCTCCGAGGTCATAAGAGTGACCTCAGAGAAGGGCCTTTGGGGGCATTCCAGGGGATGGGGAGGGAAGGAGACCACCGCGAAGATATGACATAGTCTGGTGGCACCTCAGCCTCCTTCCCTCCTGCTTCGAAGCGCTCCACTTAGATGGCCAAAATTGGCCAACTAAGTGCTTTGCAGAGTGAGAGGCGCACAGAAATGACCTTCACCTCCGTGTTCCTCCCGCCCTTCATAGAATGCCTGTAATCCTCTGAGTTCAGAGAATTACGGGCATCCCCATAGAACTGCACCCTAAAAGAGCTTGCTCTAGTCATCCTAGACGGGTGGTGTAGTGGAACCCGACTCACAAAGACACAGCTCTGTCACTTTTAGATTAGCAGGGACCAGTTGAGGCTGGTAACTCCTATTTCGGTGAGGCTTCTAATCCATTGCAGGTTTTATTTGGAGCTTTATAGAAGGTCTCCATGGTGCTCCATGGTGGTGAGCCTATTTTGGCTATCTGGCTCATTTGAGATCTCTGGATTTCCTGCCCACTTCTGATCCGATGATCAGAAGCAGGCCAAGTCAAAAAAAAATCATGGATTTGCTATCTGTAAGACAGACCACAATTTGCATTTCCCCCCCAAATTGCGCAATTGTGGAAATTGCGCAAAAGGGTGCTGAGAAAACAAGCAGTTTTAACACAATTTGTGCAAATTGCATTGGACCCATGTGCTTTTCAGGTGTGGTTTTGTGCAGAAATGGCCATTCTTGTGCAAAACAGCACCCCAAAACCACGTGGCTCTAGCACAATTTGAGCAAATTGCGCAAGTCGCATTAAAACAACAGGCTTTCCCAGCACCATTTTGTGCAAATTCCATTGTGGTTGAAAAAATGTGCAAATTGCAGTCTGTCTTACAGATGGAAGTCCGTAAGCTGGCTCGACTCACACCATGGTGAGTCGGCACCAGTGTCGTATGAAAACCCAAATAATGGTCGCTTAAAGCTAGGTTTGTGTCCAACTGGACATTAACTGCCACAGAAGACAAAGCAGGACTTCCTTGGTTAAGCTTTATTGCATGCATGCAAGGTTACTTCCCCCCACCTGTCACACAGGACAGGCAAGATAAGAAGAACAACCACACCCAAAGTATGCATCTGATTTTATAACTTCTAACATACAAAACATCACTTGTTTTGTTGTCTCACTACCCTCAAAGCAAGCGTTTCATTTCTATATATGGTTATTCTCGTAACCTCAAGCTGTGATAGGGAGATAAGTTGCTTCCTGCTAAGCTCAGGAAACAGATAAGTTGCTTTTTGCTAGGCTCAGGAAACAACATACGAGTCAGGCCACGTCTGTATTCTGGCCTTGTTCTATTAATTCTTACATCACCAGCACGTGGGCAGCAAACTGGAATCGGGGGGGGGGGCACTGAGGAAATCCAGAAGATTTCCACCCCCGAAACAGATTCTTTACACATCCCTATAAATCGGCCACACTCCTCAGATTTCCTGGTTTTCTCTGAACTTTGCTGCAATCCTCACAGACCGACACACACAGTCATACGATAAAGCTCTAACTTGCTTTTGGGATAGCTGCAATTACCAAACATCACAGATCTACAGTTACTAAGCTAATGCCAAAGCATACAAAATGTCTACAATTTCAGAGTTATTTCTCATTTTTCCTCTCACTTTGAAGTGAGATCTGCCTGAGAACAGAACAGGAAGTGCTGATGTTCCATGAGAACAGCAATGGTTCCAGACTTCTCCAAAGCTTGAAATGCTCACAAAGACTCTTTAGGGAACAGACCTCACAAGATTCCTTCCAGACTCGACACACTCTAGCGGTTTGGACAGGAACCAATGAAGAATCGTAACAAAAGCCAAATACTGAAACTTATGCCCTTTAGGTTTCTGAGATGTTCTGCTCCCACAACATTGATTTCCTGTTTACTCTTACTCTCTTTTATGCAAAATTCTTTTTCTCATCCAAACATTTTTTAAAAAAAAATTAAGGAGGAAGTCCCCCAGATTCAGGAAGAAGGGAGTGGGTAGTTCCTGTATGAGTGTCATGGGAAAGATGGGATGGAGAAAAATGTAAGACATATCCTTGTGTGTCTGCTACAAATAATTGAAACAGATGTTTGACTGTTTTGTCATTTTTGGATCATCATCATCATCATCATCATCATCATCATCATCATCATCATCTCATGGCTAAGAGGTCCCAGATTGGCTCACAATCAAATCTGTATAGTATAAGATTATAGCCATATGAGGGTGAAACTATATGTTATGTTAAAGGTGCAGCATGCACCTATCCCTATACTATTTGTTTATCCTCTCCATTTTATCCTCACAACAACCCTGTGAGGTAGGTTAGGCTGAGAGTCCATGACTGGCCCAAAGTCACCCAGCGAGCTTCACGGCTGAATGGTTGACTAGAACCCGGATCTCCCAAGTCTCAGTCAAACACTCTAACCACTATACTACACTGGCTCTCTCACAAGTCACAACATAGTATGTGGGGCACCAATATTACTTGGGACCACTGAGTGGGGGTTTAAGATGAGTGAGGAATAAAGGTTTAAACCATCTCCTCCCATCTGCCTCCATCACAATATTTGTTCCTTGAGTGAGGTTTTTTTTTTTTTACATTTATTTAAAGGGGGCACCTGCTTTGTTGCCAATGGATTTTTTATTTTATTTTGTAAACCCTGACATGGGGGTGGTATTGGGAGGGAAATGGGTGGGAGAGGAAGGTTTAAACTTCTCCTCATGGACAATTATCACAATCTGGATCAGGGCCCAACATGGCTAATTGTAAGCAATTAAAATGTAGAGGGGCAGTTGCATGTCTTTAATTTAACTAATGTGCAATTTGGACTTCTTTACCCACAATTCAAAATTAACTTCACCAACTGCAGGTTATAAAATGGAAGGCTGGGCATCCGAGTCCCTATGAATGCATATCAGCATGCATGTGCACTAGAGCCACAATGAATCCCTCACCACCATATTTCCCTTTTAGAGACTGGTGAGGGAGGGAAAGGGTTCAAAACCTGCATAATGCACAGTAAACAACTGGTGGAAGGGAATCGTCTCCAAAGATAAAATGAATCAGTGATTTACAGAGAACATCTGGACTGTCCCTTGTAAAGCGGGATCAGTGGAGCATATGCCATCCCTGTAGCTTAACAACAACAACAACAACAATAATCATCATCTATTTTTAAAAGAGCTCAAGTTTCATTGTCCTCAATTTGCCCGTGTCCTGCCTCAGCTCTATTTTTGAACAGCTGTCAAGAGCCACATTGTATCTGCCTGTAGTTATTTATTTAAAAAACCCAACAAAACATTGCATACAGTGCAAATATAGTGCAGGGGTGTTGAAAATATTTCAGCCTTAGGGACCAATTCAGTTTTGGGGAAGCTCTTGGGGGGACCACATTCCAGTGGTGGGTGGAGCCAAAGGCAAAAAGGGCGGGGCCAAAATACCAAAAATATCAGCTTATTTAGATTAAAGACCTTCCTGCCGGCAATTAAGCCTTAGGAGAGGCATTCCAACCTTTTAGAATGGGGGGCATGCAAAAGCTGAGAAAGTACAAAATGGCTGGGGGAAGGAGGAGGCATGGCCAGGAGAGCCTGATTGGGACTCCAGGTGGGACATATTTGCCCTGGGCATCTGAGGTTCAACACCCCTGATATAAGGAAAAGCCTGCTGGATTTAAATTGGGATGTACGAGAAATCCATTTCAATTTGTTTTTGTCAGAGTTTTTCCAGTTCGCACCTTCCGGATTGAACACAGACTTGTATGCAACCCGTGGTGAAAGTCTGTACATTTCCAAGCTTGCAGTGTGATTCATGGACCCCCCCCCACTCCCCCCCAAAAAGGCATCTGGCAGCATGCATGCCTTTGAAAAAGTAAAAGACCAGTCTGCAAGTCCACGTAATCAGCGTGACTCAGAAAAAGCCAGTGTGCTGAGGAATCCACAGGTCCGATTCATAGAAATCTGATGTCATTTAAATTCATTGCAGAGTTTTCCGACATCTCTAGCCATGCCTTACGACATCAGTGGGCGTAGACATGCTGCATGTAGGGATTTATGTTTCGGTTCGTTTCTGATCAGGATTTTTTACCTAGTTTGCATCTTCCAGACTGAACACAGACTGACTCAGATGCAATTACACTTTAATCAGATGGAGAAGAATGCATACACGTCAAAGATGTGCACAACTGATGCATACATTGGGGGGGGTGCATGAAAATGCACACAGATTTTTAAGGGGAAAGGGGGGGAATCAATCACCATCTGATATGGACTCGAGTCGGAATGAGCATTGAGATGAAATTGAGAGAACTTTGGCAAGTTTGAGTTTTGCTAATTTGAACATCCCTACGATTAGCACTTTGTTCCCAACAGTGGTCAACTAGTTACTTCCTGGAAGTGCACAAGAAAGACATAAAGTCACACCCTTTTCCTCTCCTGTTCTTTGTCCTCAGTATCTGATATTCAGAGGTATACTGCCTATATGAAGATGGAACTTCTATTTAGCTGTCATGTGTAATGGAACTATCCTCCATAGTTTTGTCTAAGCCTTTAAAAAACAAACAAACATCTAAGCTTGTGACCATCAACATGCCTTCCTGCCATGAATTCCACTTGTTACCATGGATTAACAAATACGTACAATGGATTCTTTTTAAATCAAACAAACCTCCAGTTAGAATAGCCTATTTCTCTTAAATAAATCCTTGAACCCATCTAACTGCTTTCTCATGAAGTGTAGACTGCTTAAAACCAAAGCAGGCAGAGAATGATTGGCCAGGTCAAGTGATGCATTGTCTAGCTGGCCTGTGCTGTAAATACTTAGTAAATAATTTGTAGGGTATTCATATATCCCTATGCACAATTTGCAAGAGGTTTATAAATATATGATTAGACTTTTATAAATCACTTCAAATCCAATCCTTAAAAAAAGAGTTGTTCCATTCCCTTCTATGCTAAACATAGTATTTGGCCAAAGTCATTCTCTCTGCAAGGACTGTGGTTTTAGGTAGGCTTATAGAACACATACACCATCAAAGGAAATGTGATACCCAGCAGAATTGGCTTTACCTCCCACACCACTCAATCAACATGTTGTCATTTTTCTATACATTCAGGCAATGTATAGATTCTAACGTATTTTATGCTGTTCTTAACATAAAAAAACAGCACCGCTTATGCAAATCGCAGCCGTTATAAGGAAGTTTACCCTGTTTTTTACGTTAAAAATGTAGCACCGGGGACCCGGAAGTTCCTTTCCCCAGCTAGTCTTGTGAGGATGTGAGCCGAGCCGGGGAAAGGTAAGTCATGTGGAGCTTGGGGGGGGGGCGTTTGAGGCTGGTGAGTATGCCCCACTTTCACCACCACCCCCGATCGAGCTCTGCGCACATCCCTAGACAGCAGAGAAGGTTTCCTGGAACAAGGAGGTCTTCAGCAGGTGCTGAAAGCAACACAGTGTTGGAGTCTGCCTGACCTCCAGAGGCACGGAGTTCCATAGAAATGGAGCCGCCACACTGAAGGCTCTGACTCCAATCAGGCCAGAAGTCCATGAGGAAGCACCAGGAGAATGTCATCTGATGACCTCAGTGACAGGTCAGGTTGGTAAGGGAGAAGGCGCTCTCTCAGATATACTGATCCCAATTTGTTTCGGGCTTTGTACGCAAGCACCAGAACCTTAAACTTGGCCCAGTAGAAAATAGGTAGCCAGTGCAGTTGCTTCAGCAAAGGAGTTGCATGCTGGTTCTTTTGCTGGTTACTTGTCAGCTTTTCCTTTTTTAGCTCTTACTGAATGACTTTCCCACCCCCACCCAGCTTGGCACTTTACCCCACAGTGTCTACCTCTCTTCCTTTTCACCACACCCTACAACCTCAGAACAGTAGGTCGCACAAAAATACAGCCTCCCAGGACCATCGGATCACCTCCCACAGAAGCAAACAAGAACAAAAAAGTGCTACTGCCTGCTCCTCTTGACCCCCATGACTCCTCCCCTGGCCCCACCCAGGTTCCAGAATGTTTCACCTCAATATTTGGCAACCCCAATTGGAAATACACTTAGGGCACAACCCTAAATTGATTGATGCTTTATAGGCAGAGGCTTCCAGTCTTGAAGCTCTCCATCTATCCTATGTTCTGGCAAACACACAGAGCCAGGCAGAGTGGGATGGGTGGCAGAGGCTTTCACACCTTTCTGTTCCTCTGTTTTGTCTCTTAGAGCTAGACAGGCATCTGAGCCCATCTTGCTCACTCACTCACCTACAGGTATGGCCAGGAGATGGAGAGGCATATCCACATGCTTTCTATTCCCTCCCCTCCCTGCCCTTTAGCACACCCATTTTAACCTTTCCTGAGCTCTTCCAAGGATGCTATTGGTCGGGTAGAGAAAATCCGCACTTGTATTCCCCCTCCCAGGGTCATAGCTGTGTTTCTGGCCTCAGGAGGGGAAATGCTTTCCCAGGGACCATAGAATTGCTCTGTTAGTAAATGTGCCCATTATAAGAAAGCCTGAAGGAATTGCAAAACTGCAGCCAAAAAACGAAATAAAATAAAAAATTCTCTTGATAAGTTGGAGAGCTGAGCTGGAAACAATCAGGTGAAATGTAACAGCAAAAATAAAGACTGCGTAAAGAAAGGGGAAGAAATTGCATTTATTATTGATGCTCACGATGGCCATTTAATGGATTTTTCTCTTTTATCTCTATGAGAAAATGTGGGGGTGGGGGGGATATGAAACGAAGTGGCTGTGATGACAACCTTTTTATTTCTATTGTGGGACTCAATTGATTGGACATATGGACAGCCCTAGTGAAATGTTTTAAGCCTACTTTGTTTCGCCTTCAGGCTATTATAGGGAAATGGTTGCTGGTTGGCAAATTGAATTTATTTTATTTTAATTTTTTCCTGTGCCTGCTTTCCCATCTCCCATACCGCCATGTTTATTGAATGGCTTTTCCCTTCTTGAAATTGCTAAATAAAGCCTTCAATTGCAATCGATAGACTTACATTTTTAAACACACACTGCAAACTTAATTGTGCTTAAAGACGTACTGCAGCCATTTTCCCCCTCCCTCCCTCCCTCCCTCACATTGGTCTTTGGATGTCTGCTTTCATTCTACTGCCACAGTGCATTCAGATGATTTGGAGAGGTGGGGTGAAATGACTGCTACAGTCGTGTTGTTCGCTTTGCTGGATAGAGCTGTGCATAAATTGCCTCTCAAAATTTGCCACCCTATTAGTGGGAGAAAAATTGGGGGGTGGGGTAGGGGCATTTTACTGAATTTCTCCAGGGCAAGGAAGAGTCATTCTCTAACAGTTTCTTGTGGTAGGGCTCACTGTTACTACTAGTAGTAGCACTGCTTCCTTCTTTTTCCCTTAGCTGCTTTTGGGCAGAGGGACCACCACTAGAAGTGACGACAGCAGCAGCTGTGTTGGCAGCCTGGCAGCCATTTTCCATCCTCCATGATGCCCCAAAACTAGCCTCATCGTGGGGCATTGTGGGAGGAAATGGCAGTGACCACCATCCCCAAAATGGTAGAGAATATTTGGAGAGCATTCTGCAAAGTTGTCTTTTCCCCCCTGGGGAATGAGAAAAATAAACATCTGCCCCGAGTGCCATTTTCTTGGTTGAAAGGTGGGGGAACAAATAAAATCAAATCAGTAAATAAATAAATAAACACCTCAGAAAAAAATCTCAGGGAAAAAAAATCATTTGTGCTCTAGCTGACAGAATATGTGGAGAACAAATATCTCAGATATTTTCTGAGATTCTGCTACTTCAGGCAGTGTGTGTGTGTGTGTGTGTGTGGTAGGGAAGTTACATGTTTAATGTTCTCTCTCACACACAAACATTTTTGGTACCCCCAAAAAAAGGAATATTAGAGAGAAAGGTTCAATCTAGCCTTCTCCTTGACATGTTGTTAGTATTTTCTATGTGCAGGTACTGAGCGTTTTATTTTTGAGGAGTGATCACCCATTATGTCAAACATGGTACATAGAGGATAGAACAGGATCATGCCCACTTGGCCTGGTGGTAGCAGTGACAGCAGCATCAGGAATAGTGACAGGGAACCCACCCTTCTGACAGGAGGCCTAGAAATTTGACATCAACCATTGGTGGCCTGGGAAAATGACATTCCCTATGATAGTCCCTGGTGCCTATTAGTATTCTGCTCCCTCAATGAGACCTCCTCCTCTGCTGTAGCCGCCAGGTAAATAGGTGGACATCTGGAAGGGAGTTGGAGAAAGAATTTCTCCTCCAAGCCTGATTACAATTTCAAACAGGGAAGGAGGACTTAACGCTCACCTTGGATTGGAGGCAAGCATTAGGAGTCATTAAAGGTCATATTCTGAAACAGGAAACTACAAATATTGGAGGGATCATTATTGCTCACCGACCATTTCGTATCTGTGGAAATCTCTCCAGATATCTATGAAAACCTGATTTTAAATAGCTTCCAGAAGCAATGTGAAGTATTTTTATATAGCTCAGCATTTAATAGCTGGAGATGAGCAGGGGATTCTTATAAAATTATTTTAATGAGGACATTAACATTTGTACTTATATATTGCATAAAATACATAATTGTACATTGTTCCATTCTATTCCATAGCACCTCCGAACACACATATAATGAAGCCTATACTTATCTTCTGAAGTAGATTTAAATTTTTGTCTTCATGTAGATATACACATTAAAAAATTAGCTTATTCATCTCCATTATGCCCCATGATCTTTTGGGCCAGTGCGTAGCAAGAGATTAATTTTTAATACATTGTATGCATTGGCATTTCCTATTGCTTTGATATGTTTTGACTGCCTGGATTCCTTAGGGTTACTGCAGGTTAAAAAAAATATATCTAAATTAATAATACATTGGGCACCCAGAAGAATTTTGCCCATTCGTGGTCACCTCTGAAAGATCCGTAGTGAACTGCTGAACACTGAGAATCTGCAGTGTGTAAACATAGGCTCACCAGATGTGCTTTGTTCACTTATTTTGACAATTATGGTTCTATTTAATTATTTAGAAGGGTACTTCATAGTGTTCCATTAAATGCTCTGGAGGAAATTTTGTTTAAAAAACTAATGAAATAATAAGCAATGTGGCAATCTCTGCTGAGAGGTTAGGGAACTGATGCACTCAACATCTGGGGCAGGTTTAGGGATGAGAGGAACCCCTTGCTCAATTCTATAACTTTCTCGATCCTCTGGTTCACTCTATCATGCATTTCACTCTTGCAGAATTCCAGTTTAACTATTCCTCCTCCTCCTTCTGTGATTTCTCAACTCAATGAACATGTGCAGATCAGTAATGCAGAGGAAGAGAGAGATAACAAGGAACTAAATGAATTGGAGGTTTTTGACAAACTGCATATACTCCCAGCAAAAGCCAGAAAATAAATACTGAACAATGGAGAATTCCTAATGCATTGGTTCCACACAAAACCAAATAATCTGGAACACCAAAATTCAGGAAGAATTTCAGGAGCATGTCCAGGTAGATTAATGAACCAGAGTAGAACACAGAATGCCATCCTGATGTCATCTCCTTTTGCTTGTTTCATCAGTGAACTCCTGTTCCTTACCTCCATCTATCAAACAAAGCCACTGTTATGTTAGACAACTACAGTGTTCAAAAGACAAAGGCAATTAAGTCCAAACCCCTCTAACCCAGTAGGCAAGACCATCTATCCATCTGCACACACACACCCCTTCTGATCCACCTATGTAGGCAAGATGAGAAAGCAGGTGAAGGACAGGTGATTTCAAAGTAAATACCCAGTGCATGGAAGAAGCCAGAGGGAATGGCTTTCTGAGCTTGTAATAGTCTTGGCTGAACAACACTGATGTGCTGGCCCTTTGGGCTGACCTGGGCTGGGACTGTAATGGATCTATTGTCCAGTATCTCCAGTTTCAGAGGCAGTATGCCTATGTACACCAGTTGCCGGGGAACATGGGCAGGAAGGTGCTGTTGCACTCATGTCCTACATGTAGGATACAGTGGGTAGCAGGTTGGCCACTGTGTGAGCAGAATGCTGGACTAGATGAAACATTGGTCTGATCCAGCATGGCTCTTACTATGTCCTTATGTTCTTATGGTCAAGCAATCTGGGATTTGAACTAGGAAACTTATGGCTAGAGGTTGAAACAAGTTCTGGTGAGCTACCTGGTACTGTGTATTCTCAGGCACAGAAGGAAATAGGAGTACACAACATTAAGTCCAAGACATTCTACCCAGTGATCAGCACAGCTTGGTATCAATACTAGGACCTTGGCTAATGGTTGATAACTCTTGATATCACCCCTTCTTAGATTTGGGTGGTGCATAGGACAACATTAAGATGGGCTTCTGTGGTGGGAACTGGGGATATAGTTCAGTGGAGGGTTGTGCGCGGAACTCGATAGGGCGGTGGAAGCTCAATGAACTCGCCGGGCTCCACCCCCCAAGCTCCGCTTGACTTACCTTTCCCTGGCTCGGCTCACATCCCCACGAGCCGAGCCAGGGAAAGGAACTTCTGGTTTCTGGTGCTACATTTTTAATGTAAAAAACAGCGTAAACTACATTAAAACGGCCACAATTTGCATAACCGGCACTACGTTTTCCACGTTAAAAACAGCGTAAAATATGTTAGAACAACCGCGATTTGCATAGTTTGCATACGCCATGTAAATTGCGGGTCAACTCCCATCGCTGTTGTTCGTATGTTATGCTGTTCATATGTTTCGCTTTTTTTAACATAAAAAACCATAGTGCTGGGGACCCAGAAGTCTGGAGAGCACCTCAGTTGGAGCTCGGCTTGCCAGAGGCTTGACTCATGTGCCCATCCCTAACACATGTGTTGCATGCAGAAGGTCCCATGTTCAATCCTTGGCATCTCCAAGTAGGACTTAAAAGACTCTTCCTTGAAACCCTCAAGAGCCACTGCCAGTCAGTATCAACAAGACTGGGCCATATGGACCATGGACTGACTCAGGATAAAGCAGGGTCTGAAATTACTATGCTATTAAGTGTACAGACCCTGGGAAGCTGTTGCCACTGCCAGTCAGAGTCGGCAGATTATGCAATCCTGAGCCAGATAGACATATGATCTTACATGATGAGGCAGTTTCCTTTCTTCCTATGTTAGTGGGGTCATAGCTCTCTGATAGAGAACATGATTGACATGCAGAAGGCCAGTCTCAATCACCGGCATCTCTAGTTAGAAGGATCAGATAGCAGGTGATGGGAAAGACTCTTCTCTGAGCCGGGGCTTGCAGGGAGGGATGCGGCATCGACACTTATTTATTAGCAGGGATGCTGATGTCATCTGCCACCCCCTTCAGAATTCCTTGTTCTCTCTGAGAATACCTGAAATTCTCACAGTAGCTGTGGGAAAATGAATTTTCCTAACAACAGTAGATTGTTCCCGCCTGGTTGTAATGCAAAAATATTTTGCAGTGAGTTGGCCTTGAATGGGCAGTTAAGACCCCTTTGCTTTACAAATGACCTGCTCCTGGAGGAGATGAACACTGCTAGAACTGGTTTGTTGATATGGACCAACACAGCTGCCTTCATTTTTGGACTCTCCTTGGGGGTGTGACTGTAGTGACTGTCATGAGGAGTGCCAGCACTCCAAAATTTACAACTACATCATTGCCATGGAGAACCACTGCCAGTCAGAGCTACCCATGGTGCTCCGTGGTGGTGAGCCTATTTTGGGGATGGAGTTCAGCGTCATGGATAGCCCCTATAAAGCTCCAAATGAAACCTGAAAAACCTGCAATGGATAAGGAGCCCCACCAAAATAGGAGTTACCAGCCTCCCCTTGGTATAAGGTAGCTTCTTACAGTTGCTCAGCAAAGTCGAGGGGGGAGCAGATGCTCCCAAGTGGACATGTTTATTGTTTTCCCAGTCATGGGCAACTCTATTAGCTTGGCCTTCTGCTCCTGCCTAGCAACTGACTTCAAGGCTGAAGAATACATGCTCCAATTCTAAATTTAGGTACAGCCTCCCACAGCACTGGCCTGGCCTGACCTTGACTCTTGTGTTCTTAAATTTGACCCATGTGAGCAATGTAATGTGGCATTCAACCACTGCATCATGCCCAAAATCATGGGGGTGGGGGGAAGAAAAGAAGAATATTCTGTTTCTTTCAAAAGTTCCTTGGTTGCCTGATTGGCATTTGTTACTGTTTGAACATAAGGTGGGAAATAGAACAACTCCTACAGATCTATCATCTGTTTCACATTCTGTAACACTTTAGGTGGGAAGGCATTATTGTTCCAAAACTGGCAAAGGAGAATTCACTTTGTGCATGCAAATCTGAGGCAATCCATTTCAAGAAACACATCAGAATACTTCCAATTTATGTGCCAATAGAGACGGTAAACTGACAAGAAACAGAGATGAAAGTTCTTTAAACATTTCAGCTTTTTTGAGACACAAACATTTTCTGTCTGCAGAATTTTCGTCAAGCTGCAGCTGGAGAGTATCCTAAATGACTCCCATGAAGACTTTAAAAAACCCCATTTCGCTTACCCAGTAAATATTCTACAGAGAACATCATGCTGCTTCAATCCCACTGGCATTACCAACTGCCAATCTCCACAAATCCATTTTAGCTCAGAAACAGCTTAAAACTCCCATCGAAGGCATGCAATTCTAGATGCTGTGAGCAGAAGGTACTCTCTTAAGGTTTTTACTTGCATAAATAAAATGATGGTTCAGCCCTTTGGCCATTCATAATAAAGAACACTTTGGCTACAATCCTATGCCCACATACCTGGGAATTACCCCCACTGAAAACAGTGGGACTTACTTCTGAGTTGATGTGAATAGCATTGCATTGTTAGTACTTGTATGACCATTTAGACTGTTGGTTCAATAATCCTTATGAAGGTAGGCCACTAAGAATCTTCTCTTATATCCTGGGAGAGGTACCTCCACCCCACGGAGGCTTTGGCTCCCTCCATGGGCCCCACCTCCAAAAACCTACTAGGGGTTTGGGAAGGGGGCAAGGATCCCCTTGCTATAGCTGATCACTGATTGGAGGTATAGCTGATCACTGCTATCAGCTGCCATAGCTGATCACTGATTCTCCTCCTTGTTGTGTTCCCAACCCCTCTGGAGGCTACTGGAGGCTTGGGGAGGGGGCAGGGAGAAGAACCAATGATCATAAATAATAGGGGGGATTTTCCTTAGCATGCCAATTGCCCTCCCAATTGGGAGGATGAGTGGCATACAAAGTGCTTTTCCCACCCTCTGCTTTCCCCCACTGAAGAGGGCACAGCATGGGCAAAGCCACCTCAGTCAAACCGAAGGCTGCAGTGCTTCAGCCATGGTTTCAGCTGGAACCGCTTTGTCTTCTCCATGCCTTTCACCACTGGGGAGAATGTGGTCCAGGCAAAGTGACTTAACAAGAAGCTCTGGCAGGAGCTCCAGCCTACGCTTTGTGTAGTGGGGATGATGATGCATCCATGGCCATGCCCAGGGATGCACAGATATCTATTGTTCAATCCGGTCTGTCTGTGTTTCCCAGATTGCTAGGCATCTTTTGTCCCATCGTCCACTTAGGGATGTACAAGAATTTCATTCTGCTTGCGCAAATGCGCATTTGCATGAATGTGCGTTAGTGCAAGTGCACATTAGTGCAAATCCCCTCCCAAGTAAAACACCAGTCTGCAAGTCCATGGAATCCATGTGACTTGGAAAAACTTAGTTTGCTGCGGAAACCGCAGGTCTGATGCATAGAAATGTTTTAATTGTACATATTTTAATGTTGTGAAGCTGCCTTGAGTCCCAGTATTGGGGGAAAGGCGGTTTAATAATTAATAATAATAATAATAATAATAATAATAATAATATAGCAGCAGAAGAAGAAATCTGAACCCATTTGAATTAGCTGCAGATTTCTCCAACTTCCCTCAGCATGCCTTGTGACATCAGTGGGCATGGACATGTTCCATTCGTAGGGATGTATGAGAAATTCATTCCAGTTCATTTTTTATTGGGATTTTACCCAGTTCACACCTTCCAGAATCCAGACCAAACACAGACTTAGACACAATCTGTGGTCGAAGTCCATACATTTCCAAGCTTGCCACGTGATTTGTGGACCCCCCCAAAAATGCATTCGACAGCATGTGTATATTTGTAAAATGTGCATGTAAAATATGATTTAATCAATGGGAGAAGAATGGGTACATTTCAAAGATGCACACAACTGATGTGCACATTTGAAAAAAATATGCACGAGAATCTGCATGGATTTTCATGTGCAAGGAAAACAAAAAACAAAGATCGCAATCAGATATGGACTCAAATCGGAACAAACTTCAAGATGGAATTCAGAGAACTTCTATGAGCTTCAGTTTTGCTGATTGGCCATATCCATACTATTATGCCATCCAGTTTTTGAAAGGCTGGGTGGGGTTGTTTGCCCCCCCCCCCGGCTCAATTCACTTCTCCTCCCTGCTTTATACATTCCTTTTCTGCAATTGCTCTTCCTTCCGTCACATTGCTCAGATGCTGGCCCAGGGACATATAAAGATCTCCACCCAAGAGGTTCTACTTGCACGGTTTGTAAAAAAAATCCAGGAAGCCAATTACCTGGATAGAGATCTTTTTGATAAATTGGCTCCAGTGTGGGAACAACTGCAGAGAAAGTGACTACAATCCAGATGGGACTCCATATAAAAGAAGTCATTGTCTCCATCTTGTAGATGAGGTGCTGAGAATGAGAGGTAGTAACTTGCCTAAGTCCATATAAGAGTTCATGGCTACGGTGAAATTTCTAAACCAGAAATGCAGCAAAGTTGCCATGCCCCAGACCCCGCTCTGTTTTGAATGTTAATATATCTATAGAATCCTTGTAGCTATAAAGTCAAAACTCAAATGTATTATTGGGCCATCCTTCCATCAGGGACTTATTAGGAATATGTATATGATATTTTGATTTCATTAGAGTATTAATCTGGGACTCAGGAGATCCGGGTTCTAGTCACCACTAAGGCATGAAGCTCACTCGGTGACTTTGGGCCTGTCACTGACTCTCAGCCTAACCTACCTCACAGGGTTGTTGTGGGGATAAAATGGAGAGGAGGAGGACTATCTAAGTGGCCTTGGATTCCCTGAAGAAAAAAAAGGCAGGATATAAATGTAATGTAGATCAGGGCTCTCCAACCTTGGTTCCCCAGATGTTGCTGGCCTACAGCTCCCAGCATACCAAGCCAGCATGGCTAATGGCAAGGGATTCTGGTAGCTGTAGTCCAGCAACATCTGGGGAACCAAGGTTGGAGAGCCTTGCTGTAGATAGATAGATAGATAAAAATATAATTATGTACGGACATCCAGCATTTCCTTTGAATTGTAGGCAAACCGCTTCATTCATCTGCTAAGGTGAAAAAATCTGAACTAGCAGCGTCTGGGCTCACAGCTCACCCTCTTAACCAATTCACTACATCAGCACTCTATATTAGTGTACTAAAATCAAGAGACTGTGATTATTACCACACCAACAGATAATAAGAGAAAACAAATATTTATATTTCTTTTTCCTTAAAGCTCTCTGCACTGATCATCGATTACGCTTGCATTCCTTTCCTGTCCTAAATAGACAGTTCCTCTCTTTCCTTAACATACATTTTTGACACAGAATACCTCAGGGTTTCTGGGCTGGACTGCACATTCAGAAAAAACTGTGCAGTATGTATCAGCGCTGCCCTCACTGCAGGCAGCAGCGAAGGAACTGTTGGACCCCCCCTGTCCCCACAGGCAATGGGAGCTAGTGAGCCAGTGAAGTCCTCCCCTAGGCAGTGAAGGCAAAGCCACTGGTGGCCCCAGAGTTCTCTCCTCTTCCCTCCTGTTACCTTGAGGCAAGTAGGCACCAGAAGTAGCACACACACAAAAAAGTGGCTGTCTCGCCAGCTGCTGCTGCTGTGCCCACCATTTTAATTTGCCCATAATGCATCTGGAGTCCCATTGGAGCTTTCCTCTAGAGGTGGGGTGGTGGATTGATGGGCCATCTGGAGGGAGTGGGCCCTCGACAAATGACTGACAACACCAACCTCCGAAGCTGGGCCTGTGTGGTATATTCTAGAGACCGTGCTACTTTAGACTGTACAAAGGGGTGGGTGGGTTGTGTGCTTGAATAAATGCTAGCTTTACCATGATACCCCATAAGAGCATAAGAAGAGCCCTGCTGGTCAGACCAAGATCCATCTGGTAGTTCAGCATTCTATTCACACTGTGGCCCACTGGAAACCTACAAGAAAGACATTAGGGGGGTGAGGACATTTTTTTCCCCCATGCCTCGCTTGGAAAACACAACTATTAAAATTGCCACCCAAAAATTGATAAGATTTCTAGCCAATACTCTGCCAAAAACAATGATGGAGTAATTCATCAGCCTGCACTTTTTATAAAACTAGACATTTAATCCTGCACCCCTTTTAAAGAGTCTTATGGAGCAGACGAAGCAATTGATTTGTCCTATTATTTTGAAAACCTGGAATTTCCATGTCAGATTTTCAAAAGACATTGAACACTGTGGGTTTCAGGAAGACTTCAAGGGGATCTGAGTCCCAGCACTGGCGCTTGTTTTACAATGGCTCATCACAATGGAAGAAGATCAGAAATGCCGGGGGCGGGGGCGGGGGAGAGATGAAGAAAGAATCCCCAAAGACATGGCTGTAGCTTATTGCTCTGAATCTGCACCAATATATCACAGAGAGAGAGAGAGAGAGCTGCACAGAGGGGTTATTCTACACTCAGTGACATTTTAAAAGGGTGTTTGCTTTTAAAGGAAGGGTATGAAAAATGAAGCATTAGTATCAAACCACAATTATGTTCGACTCCAAAACTAAAGGATGAGAGATAAGAACCTTGCCTATCTGAAAGGAACCTGATGGGTGCTTATACATTTTTAAATAATGTTTACTTCTACAACGCTGCAATTGCTTTGGAAATTACCTTCTTGCAAACACAGAATTCTATCTATTTCCAACATTATGAAAGAGCAGTGTGCTTTCATGTATCGGTGTCTTTTTGATTTGCTCTGATTTTTTTTTTAAATATATAAATTTATTTCCTATCACAAAAAAGTCAGAAAAACACATATTTTTTTTACCACTACTGCTAAGAACATCCACATCAAAACCGATGTTTTTTTTGCCTCCATCTTTCCAACAGGCAATTCTTTGAATTGTATGAGACTGAGTAGACTGAAGCAATCATATCTATATATCATTCTATATAAACATGCTTGGGCCTTGTACAACTATTAGGGTTGTTCAAATACTAAACAACAACAACAACAAAAAAGCCTCATTCCATTGCATTAGGATTGCTGGAGCAGCTCCATACCAGGTAGAAGGCTAAAGTTTGGGTACTGGGTGGTACAAGACACTCTAGTCAGTAGAGGAGTCTGGAAATGGGACATTTTGACGCCTTTTGGTCTAAACTTGGATCGTGAACTCTACTTCACAATATCAGCCAGCTGTCCAGCAGAGACCAAGCCTTCCCCTACAATGTTGTCATAATTAGGATAGCTGTGGTAAATAAATCCCAGCGTGGTGTAGTGATTAGAGTGGACCAGATCACAGCGGCAAGAATGGGAGGACAGCAAAATGCAAATGAACCTTAGTTTCAGCCCTGTGGTCAGATAAACAGCCCTGGAGCCTGGCTAGGGATGGCGAAAATGGGTAAAGCTCAAGCTTGTTGAGATTCGCCAAGTTCCTCTACCTTGAAGCTTGCTTGGCTTCACCACCTTTCTGTTCCTGATCACAAGCTTTTTTGTTTGTTTGAATGGGAAAAGTATACATTTGATTGTGCATTTGTTAAAAGCATGCACCCAAATACAGGCCTGTGGCTTACGCTGGCTCAGCTTGTCTGAGTGTGGAAAGCTAAGCAGGCTCAGGCCTGGTTATTACTTGGATGAGAGACCCCTCCTCTAGTTTCCTGCATTGAGCAGGGGGTTGGACTCAATGGCCTTGTAGGCCCCTTCCAACTCTATGGTCTATGAAATCTATGAAATGTGTACTTCCCTCCCCCACTGACTAAGGGTGCAACCCAATTTGAATGCCTGTAAGCCTCCAGATTCAGAGGATTATGGGCATCCTACGGAGGCTGGGGGAAGCAGCGGAGGCATTCCCCACCTCCCCACTCCTCCTGCCCTGCAAGTCAGCTAGACGACAGATTTCAGCCATCTAGTTGTGGTGTTTCAGAGGGGGAGGGAAGGAGGCTGGAGTCCTGTCAGGATACGTCATATCCTGGCGGCCCCTGTCTCCTCTCCTCCCTGCCCCCAGAACACCCCCCTTTACTCTTTCTCTGAGGTCACTCTTATGACCTCAGAGAAGCAGCTGGCGTGGTTCTTTCCATGCTGGCTGTGAGGGGCAGAATCAGAGAACATATCCTCAGCTCCGAGGTTGGAGCTCTTTTTCTGACCTCGGATCTGGGAATCCAAAGAATCCTATGCCCCTCTAGGTGCAGTTTAGGGGTCATAGGATTGCTCTGTAAAGAATGAAAATGCATTTCCCCCCAAATGCACATTCTTAAATTGCACATTTTTTCTTAAGCACACATTTTTTCAAAGGTAAACACAAATTCAGAAATATATGAGCTTTTCCTAAAAAGAAAAGAAAAGAAAAAAAGTGCTTGTGTTTGAGTTTGGGGGTGCAAAGGGGGTAAATTCTGGACAAAAATGAATCTGAACCACCTAGAGAGCTTTGGCTATTGGGTGCTATAGAAATGTAATGAATGAAATGAAATGAAAATGACATTCTCTTACATCTCTAGCTTGGACACGGTAGTTCTACAACATTGTGATGACAATGGATTTGAGGTCTACAAAAGTTGCGGCCCATAAATGAAAATGGCGTTGTCATCAATCTCTTGCCTAGACACTGTAGTTCTACAACACTCTAATAACACTGGATTTGAGGCCTACAAAAGATGTGGTCCATGAAGCCACGCACACAGCCCACCAGTCAGAGTTGCCAGACCATCCCTTCCTGATACACATTTCATAAGTAATGTACAGGGTTGCCCAATATCCAGCACCGTAGAGCCTGAGCCTCATGAGGTGAGTGATGTCAGAAGGTGGAGCCTGGGGGTGTTCTTGATTTGTACACTTCCTCTTGAAAGATGTGCTGTATGGATTGAACTTGGGAACATGGCCCAGCAGGTAAAAAGATGGGACCTAATGATAACGTGTGTGTCGGGTGGGGGGGCTAAAGTGTGAAGGCCATGAGAAAATGGAACACCTCTTATGAATGATGAGTGTTGCCTTGCATCCTTGTTCACCCAGAAATGCAACTAGCATGTGTATACATTTAACAACTAACATGGGTTTGACATGCTCCCTCAGAAAGGGCAACTATCCCGGAAACTTTCATCCAATTCTGCCTATATATACACACAAAAGATAGGTAGACTAACGGCAGAGTATTTTTTTAAAAAATATGTTTAGTGCTAAACTTTTCAGCTTCCGCCTTTATCGGTGGTTGCAATGTTAAATGGATACCAAGAGTGGCAGTTTGGAATAATGGGAAATGAAGAATTGCTAAGGAGAAAATGAAACAAAACAGAGGTCTGAGTGGTATAAAGCTTATGAATTGTCCCCCAAATTGAGGCCATATGGACTAAGAGTTCAGAATGTGTAGATCCAGACATTTTCCTTTCTGTCAAGCATGTCGCTGTCCTTTGTTTGTTCAGTTGGGAAGCAACTGTAGGTCTGAGACACTATGCACAGGCAGGGCCGGTGCTACCATTAGGCCAACTAGGCAGCTGCCTAGGGCGCAGGGCTAAAGGGGGCGCCAGAAACGCCTTGAAAAAAAAATACAGCACTCTCAAGTGGGAAGGGGGCGTGCTAAATATCTGATCTTGCCTAGGGCACCAAACTGCCTTGCACTGTCACTGTGCACAGGTGAGTTAAAATGTCTTGTAACAGGCTGCTCTAGCTTTTTTCTAGTAAGAATTGCAGATTTGTGGTTACAGAATCTAATCTTAGGTGCATTGTAGGGTCCCCCCCCCCAAAAAAAATATTGCATAAAACATTCTCCACTTTTACAATTCAGTTACATACATTACATTAGTGGAAGTACATGTTACCGATTGTTTAAGGAAATGAGTTGTGTTAGTAACTGTGCTCTTAAAAGAGGTAGTTTCCTGAAGGTAACTGCAAGTAATGAAATGGGAAGGTTTACATTGGTGTGATCCTGGGTTGCAAATATTTTGTTTAATTGCTGCCGTAACTAGTAATTTACATAAATTGTGTGGTTTTCTGAATGCGATGCATGGTGGAGAATTAATGGCTTCCTTTAAACGAGCACAATAGAATAGAATTGGGTAACTACCTTTCATAATATATGCAATTCCCTGGGTTTTTTTTTTTAGCATTTGGCAGTTATAATCCTTTCCTAAGGGGCTACTACGCCTGCAAATATTCTCCAATTCTGACAAGGGTTAAGAAGTTATAGTTGCTTTTTTAATTTCCCATGATAGTCAATGGGAGGCATGAAGCCTTGGATTTCTGAATGTTGACTCACATTTGGTACCTGAGTCAAAGCAGTCAGCCTCCGAATCAATCTAAGCTGAATCAGGCCATTTTCTGAAGTGCCGAACTGGGGTCCGAGTTTGAAAGTATGTACTTTTTAAAAGTACACACTTTCCTTCCATTCAAGCATGCAAATGGGAATATTTATAAGTGTACTTTTTTTTTAAAAAAAGGCACCACCTTAAAAATGCACAATTTAAACTGTCCATTTTAAAGTGGTGCATTTTTAAATTGGTGCATTTTTGAAAGTGCATTTTAAAAAAGCATATATAAACACAAGTTTTGGAATTTGCAAAGGCTTACGCTGGCTCAGCTTGTCTGAGTGTGGAAAGCTAAGCAGGGTCAGGCCTGACCCTGGATGGGAGACCCCTCCTCTAGTTTCCTGCATTGAGCAGGGGGTTGGACTCGATAGCCTTGTAGGCTCCTTCCAACTCTACAATCTATGAAATCTATGAAATATTTTAGGAGAACATGCACTCCTGTTTGCGTTCATGTTTGGGGTTGCAGATGGGGCATTTTTGAGTGACTGCAAACTAAAATGAAATTTTCATACTTCCCTATGGAAATGGCAGACTATGTGATGAAGGGAGCTCAGGTACTGGCAATAACGGTGGGCCAAGACGGGGATAGGAAGATTTAGGAGAAAAGGAAAAGAAATAGACTAGGAGCATCTATAATTATTTGACTTCAAAGGAAGGGTAGTCCAAAGGGCTCACTTCCTGGTCTGTAGCTTACAGTTAGAAAAATGCTATGGGCCTCAGCTTGCTCAGCCTTTGTTCCAAAAGTGTCCCTTAGACACTTAGGAAATTCCTGAATACTATATTGTCCAGAAAGAGATGGAAGGACGGTTTCTGGGTGGGTGAGGATTGAGACACTTAATGGAGCCGTTATTGCTGACCTCCTGAGTCACCACCATTTTCTGAAAAATAAGTTTAGAGGGAGAGCCTTGACAATGGAGCTTCTCCTTAGAGTTCCCAATAAGATTCAGAAATTGTGTACTCCACTCAATACTTTTTGGTAGCCGCTTCCCTGTATTCTGTGTTCCTTCCTTGACCACCTCCCATGGAATCAAAGACAGCAACCCACATGAAGCTTGCAGACTATCTCTATGGCCTTACAGGTTGGGGAATACTGGGAAACGTAGGACTTTTTTCAGTCCAAACATGCATAGGATTGCACCCTTAGGCATTTTAATCTATTTTAAGTCCCATTTAGGCCTTTAAAGTGTATTTTCAGTTCCATTTAAGCAAATAGCCAACAGGCAGGATTCAAAGAATGGCTCCCCCTCTCCTTCTGTGGAAAGCTAAGCAGGGTCAGGCCTGGTTATTACTTGGATGGGAGACCCCTCCTCTAGTTTCCTGCATTGAGCAGGGGGTTGGACTCGATGGCCTTGTAGGCTCCTTCCAACTCTGTGATCTATGAATCTATGAATCTCCGAGTCTCCTTTTTCAACTCTTTCTTGACTCTGTCCAAGAAACACTCACTGTTCCATGCAGAACAGTGAGTGTTGTAAATGATTCTGTGAAAGACTCCCTATTTTTATGCATGAGATGTTGGATGGTATCAGACTATAGCACTACTAGGGTGGCCAGTTAATAATGCATTGCCAAAAAGAAGAGGAAATGAATCACCAAAAAAAGAGATCAAACAAGAACACAGGGTTGCATAAAACGTGCATATGATAATTTATGTCTGGAGATGTGCATTTGGAAATAATAACTACAAGTAATTATTTTCCTACTTGTAGTTCTTTATCTTTGAACTAGACTCAGATTACACAGCCCTTCAAATCGAGACCACCTTCAAATAGAGGACTTTCCTCTGTAAAGCAGGACACGGGGCCACCCTAAATTTTCTACAGAATAATTGCAATGATCTATGGATGCACTTCAGGAAAAAAAATACATTTTGATTAAAAAGTTGTTCATTATTTAAGCTCCTCCTCCTGCCGCCCCCACCAAAGAATTTTGCAACTTCCAAAATATGTTGACATATATGCATTATGCATGGGTTTGGGGGTGTGGAGGAAAGGGAATTTCAAACTATCCTGAGGAAACGGAACATGGTAGATAGATACAAACATGAAACTGATGTTTGAGCACTGCCTCAGGAGCTTGGTAAATGAAACCAACTTTGAATGGAGAAATACAGAGCAATAGCTTGTATATTGAATTAAGTGAAAACTACAGGGCCACTGAAGAAGGCCTTTGGGCCGAAACGCGTTTGGCTTCTACACAAGGGAGTAAGAAAGCTTACATGCTGTGAGGACATTTCTCTGGAAGCATCAAACAAAAAAAACTTTGGCATTAATAATACTTCGTCTAGAGATAGAGGTCCTCAAGTCTGAAAGGACATTATTATCATCTTCAACCCTAGAGAAGTTGTATTTTACAGGTCTAATTGTTTCTGTCTTATACATGTTTTATATATATAATTTTTAAAAAATATTTCTGGAAATTTTTATATTACATTATAAGATTTAGTCTATTTTACTATATTTTCATGGTTATATTTTATATATACATTTTTCTTGACTTTTAAGTTTCTATTCTAGACATATATACATTATGCATGGGTTTGGGGGGGTGGAGGAGAGGGAGGGAATTTCAAACTATCCTGAGGAAACAGAACATGGTAGATAGATGCAAACATGAAACTGATCAGAGAAAAATATGTCAACGTTTGCTAATGCTCACAGATTGGAGTGCATAGACTCTCACAGGTGAGGAGCTGGTATTTGAATTGAATCTCATTAAGGGTCCGATCTTAAAAATGCAGGTGCTTTAATTTCCTGCGTAATCTGATTTGTCTTCAGTGGGAATGGAAAGACCTCATGGATCATCCAGCTTGACTATTCATTAGAGGAGGAAACACTGGAGTCTTATGATACCTTTGTAAAACGTGCGCACACACACACACCTGTCTGTGCATTTATCCAGTTGCAGCTTGGGAAGAAAAGGTTAACATAAGAAGGTAGAATCGGACGGTGTCATTCCCAGAATCCAACAGTCCCAGAGGCCTTAAGACTGTGCCTGCCAAGCTGCTATATCATCACTTATTGGTGAGGCCTATGTCTGGCAAAGGCTAGGTGCCTCCCTCAGGGTTGTTAGAGTTATATTTGTTTGGTAAGTTATAGTTGCATAGTTTCAGCATGTAGCTGCTGCAAAGCAAGTGCTATAGAAAGAAACACACACACACACTTAGGGATGTGTGAGGAATTTGTTTGGGGGTGGAAATCTGGCAGACTAGCCAGGCTTGACCCTCCAAACTCCGTCCCGCTTACCTCTTCCCCAGCTCGACTCACATTCTCCCGAGTTCTCCCTAAAGTGGCCACAATTTGCCTAATTTGCACATATTGTGGCTGCTTTTGATGTATCTTAAGGCATTTTCTACGTAAACAGTGGCTCAATGGGAAGCTGAAAGTCTGGAGAGTGGCACAGCGTGCGGCAGCGTTTGGCCCAGAGCACCCACCCCTACCCACTCTGCTACTTCAAAGGCAAACAGCATTGTATTGGGACTGTTCATAGCTCTTTGGAAAACAAATGGATTCTGAAGTAAAGGTTGAGTCCAGCCATTATGGCTGCAGTGTTCAGACAAAAGAAAAATGTACTACCAATGAAGAAGAAGAAGGAAGGAAGGAAGGAAGGAAGGAAGGAAGGAAGGAAGCTTGAGAACTGCAGCCTGAGAATTGCAATCTACATCAAAGAGTAGTTACAAGAAGAAACTAGTGAAGGAAGAAAACCAGTTCCCTTTTTTTTCTGTAGCCCCCCCCCCCCACTGGTTCAGATGACTTATAACAAGTGTTGTTGCTTTAGTCCAACAGGAATGAGATAAATGAAAGATGCAGAGATGCTGTATTCTTGGATGAGGTGGACACTATATCCTCCAGAAGGTGGAGGAGGACATATGGAGGACATATAAAGGTCCTTTATACAGAGTCAGACCATTGGACATCTAACCCAGTATTTTCTACTCAGTCTGCTAAGAACTGTATCAGTTCCAGTATGCCTATGTACTCCAGTTGCTGGGGAACACGGGCAGGAAGGTGCTGTTAAACTCATGTCCTGCTTGTGGGATCCCGTGGGCAGCTGGTTGGCCACTGTGTGAACAGAATGCTGGACTAGATAGACCCTAGCTCTTCTTATGTTCTTAACTCTCCAATGTTTTAAGTGGGGAAAGATCTTTCCCAGTCATGCTTTAGGCTGGGTGAAATCCCACCCCCCCAAAATAGGGTTATTTTGATGATTTTCAGGGGCCAACGTCTTTCTTCCTGTTTGTTTTTGTTTTTTGCTGCTGCAAGTGATGAGCGCAGCAACTGTGTTGGCAGCCAGGCAGCCATTTTGCATCCTTTCTGCATTTCTCCCCAGGTCTAGCATTGTTTTAGGGCAGTGTGGGGGGAAATGGCTGCTATCACAAGAAACAAAACAAAAAGAAAGAAAGAAAGAAAGAAAGAAAGAACACTGGGGAAAATTTGGAGAAAATTCTGCATAGTGGCCTTCTTTTTTTGGGGGGGGAAGGAGAAAAAGGGAAAAAAATCTCAGAAATTGTATCTGAAAAGCTGTCTTATGAGAAATTGTCACTCAACTCTAGGGAGGACCATTCAACTGCATGAGCTTGCATGTGCAACATGAAGATGCACACCACAGACTGGAGATGGGAGAATCTGTGCATTTCTGGCCTGTGTCACTTTCATATGCTTTTACCCATAAAGCCATTCCATTTCTGTATTAAAGGGTGATTGTTGTGTGTGTTTTTTTAAATCATCTCAAAATACATATTCAGATGTGTATTTTCCCTTGAGTGATGTTTTTAAATGTGCCAAAAATTGTGTTGCAACATTCAAAAAAACACAAAATAGGCTGCGTAGCTAAGATCTGTTCCACGTATGTGTGAGAAGTGTGGATCAAGTCATTTAGGAATGTTCAAAGTTCAGGTTTCTCAAGCATCCCTAGCTCCAGCAGAATTTACTACCTCGGTGAGAACTAACACTTAGTTCATCTTGGAACCCCCATGGAACAGGGATCCAGTTACAGAGACTTCATCATAGCTTCCCTCGTGTTTTTTTTTTTAAAGACTCTGTCTCTTTTCTAAATCTTTTTTCATACTGTTAATTGCCTTGTTCTACTTTGCCCTGACTGCACACCCCTGGGAGGCAAAAGACCACTTAGCTATTGTTCACACCAGAATAGGGGCTTTGAAAAATCACCAGTAGTATTGTGGTCTAGTTTTCAGACATCTGATGAATGAGGCTAACTTGTTATTAATAAAGCCAGCCTATTACAAATTATATGTGTGTGTATGTATACAGAGAGAGAGAGAGAGAGAGAGAGGGAGATGAACATAAGAAGAGCCATGCTGGATCAGACCAAAAGGCCTATCCAGTCCAGCATTTTGTTCAAACAGTGGCTAACCAGATGCCCATAGGAACCGCACAAGAAGTACAGTACCCTCTTTATCTTTAAAACAGACTTGGACTGGATAGTCCTTTAAATATCAGATGCCTTTAAATGGAGGACTGTCCTCTGCAAAGTAGGATACCAGGCCACCACTGACACTGATCTTATGACCCCAGAATGTTCATACAGATGCAGGTAGTCCTTAACATAATGTGGCCCCAAGTTGTTGAAACCTTTACCGTTCAATACCAGGCTCCTTTCTTTGATTCGTCCTGGAAATGCCCGGGCAGCCAGTGCAACTGGTACAATATAGGCGCAACATATTCCAAATGCAAGGGCTTCCCACGAAGATGAAGATGGTCAACCTGGGCCTGCCAAGAATTCAGGAACACAGCCAGAGAGATCCATCAGCTTGTTCCAATCCAAGGTCAATATGAAGTTCAACAAGAACATTTCAGTCAGCTCTGGAAGCAATTCTGGAGTCTGGAGTCTATTATGCAGCTAGCAGAGTAAAGCCATCAGAAATGATGTGTCTGAGACATCCATGGGCCATTGGTGTTTTGTTTTTCTTTTACTAGTGACTTGAGGGGATAAAAACCTCGAGGATAAAGCAGTTTCCAGTGTGTGATGATATACATTATTTTTTGTAGGGAAATAATTGAATAGGAGCTGTGCCACCCAAAGTTGTTAAGATTCTCTAAATCTGGTACAGCAAACAGCATCTTGATGTACACAGGGTCATAGTTTCTCTAGTTGTCCTGCCTTTTGGCTGGCAGATTCATCCATCACACTGGCTGCAAAACCCTCAAAGGATTTCTCGGGGCCTGCAGCGCTTCAGACTTTTATGCCATCTGTAAACTCTCTCCTTTTGCTTTGTTTACTGGGGGGGGGGAATTGTTGATACATTTGCAGTGCTCATTAATAAACTTCACTTTGATACAGGAAGAAGAACAGTGGAAACTCCTGCTGTGTGAATGTACGCGTGCCTGATGCAAGCAGGGAAGGAAATGGCTTGTCAACTTTTTTTTTTATTAATAAGAACCAAAATGGGTATGATTGTTACATACTGCATGCAGACTTTTAACAAAGAAGAAGAGGCTATTGCCTGCCTGTCTGTGAGCCTAATCCCTTAGCTAGTGAATGAGCTGTGGAGAAGTCACAGAACATTCACTAACAGCTTAACTTCTGGTGGGGAGAGCTGACAACAAAGGGATCTTGAGAGAAACATTGCAACTTCTATGAGGGAAATAAAAGGCTAGTTGGGTTGGGCAGGGCCATTTCAAGTGTGTCTGTCTGTCTGTTTGTTTGTTAGATTTGTATCTTGCCTTTCCACCAAATTGTGCTCAAATCATAGCAATACAATAAAAAGTAGAATACAAAATAGCAATCAAAAACATTTAAAAGGAAAAGAAAAGCCCAAGGCAGATAAAAACACATCCAGAAAATCAAGAAAACCAATAAAAAGAACAGCCAGCCAATTGAATAAATTGCAACACATTTACAGAGGCCATAACAACAAGAGTGTATCAGGCCAAAGGCTTGTCTGGAAAAACAACAACAACAAAACAAATCCTGCCTTTCTACAAAATGGTGGAACATCATCACAGAAAAGGCTGGGCAGGCCTCCCTTGGTGAGGAAGTCCAGAGAGCCTGGGAGCAGCCACCCAGAAGGTCCTTTCTCAAATATCCACTAAATACACTCCAGGTATTGGCAGGAAGACCTTAAATTCTGGGTAAGTGCCAGTGGGATAATGCAGCCTTTCAGATAACTTGGTTTCAAGCTGTGTAAAGTTTGTAGATCATATCCAGAATTTTGAATTGTGCCCAGATGTTTTTTTGGGGGAAGGGGGGGCTCAGCATGAAGTCTTCTGGTTTCTTCCATGTCAGAGAACTTCCTGTGTTGGTGGAAGCTGTATTGTAGCTGGTGTTGGGAGGTCCAGCACCTACTCCATATATTGCTATCTGGTCCAACATTCTGTCCACACACTAGCCAACCAGATGCCCATGGGAATTCCACAAGTAGAACATGAGTTCAACATAACCCTGCTGCTCATATTACTAATAACTGGCTTACAGAGACAGATGGCTTCTGATATGGAGTTAATATATAGCCATGATGAGTAGTAGCCATTGATAGCCTTATCCTCCATGAATTTGTCTAATCCCCCTTTAAATCAATCTAAGTTGGTGGCCATCACCACCACTACATCTTGTGGTAGTGAACTCCACAGTTAGCAATACGCTATGTGAATAAGTACTTCCTGTTATCTGTCCTAAACCTCCCACCATTCACCTTCATGGGATGACCCCATTGGGTTCTAATATTATGAAAGAGGGAGGGGGAACAAAAAACATCTCCCTATCCTTTCTCCACACAATGCATTGAAATTCTCAGCAGCAAGGCTGTGACTGTTCTTTCCTTGATTTGACACTCTGATGCAGATCCAAAGACCGTGCAGTAGGTGTGCAGTGTTATAAGAAACCGTGGGTCTGTTATAGGAAACCATGGTTTTGGTGTGATGGCAGCCGGCATACACAGTGGAGACTGGATCAGGCCTCCCACTATGGAGGAAATTTGCAGAAATCTCCCACATGACCGCTGCTCGAATTGTGCATGTTTCCTGTTCACACAAAGCGAGCAGCAATCACAAACGCAAATGGGAATCGGGCACAAGACGAGCAGACAGGCACTGTATGGAGAATCCTAGCGATCTTGAACATTGCTGATTTGCCTATCCCTTGACTGATCTATCAGGGCTGTGTTTACATTCTGCACATTTAAGACTAGAGACAGATTGCCCCCCCCCCCCCGGTATAATAGAATTATTGTTGTATGCGTTGAGCATGCTCTCTTTTCCTTTCCCACCGTCATCTCTTGTTCAAACAGGTTTTGCAGGTTTTTAAAGACTATGAAACAATGTAATTTCTACACCAGGGATAGGCAACCTGGTGCTCACAATATGTTTTTTTTTTTTAAAAAAAAATTATTTCTATGTGAAACAAACACATACCGTATTTTTCGCTCCATAAGACGCCCCAGACCATAAGATGCACTTAGTTTTTGGAGGAAGAAAACAAGGAAAAAAATATAAGATGCACTTACGTAGGTTTTGGAGGAAGAAAACAAGAAAAAAAATATTCGGTGGTACTTTTCTGCAAGAAAATACTACAGTTAATGAAGGAACTATCAGTAATGTGTCCTTCATTGTTATGAGATTGTTATTGTTACCACCTCAATTATGGAAGAGATATAAAAGAATAAAGGTGCCTGAATGCATTTGCCAGCTTTACACTGTGCACTGGTGTAATGGCTAAGCAATTTCTTTAATTTAGTACCGTATTTGTTTATAAAATGTTTATAATGTTACTACCTCACAGGGTTGTTGTGAGGATACAATGGAGAGGAGGATTAGGATTACCAGTACCAGCCGCCTTGAGTTCCTTGCAGGAAAAAAGGCGGGGTATACAAAAGGGTACAACTCACAATTCCCCTCCCAATAATGGATAGGATATTCTTAATTCCAGGATCATTTTAAAGCAGTAGGGTAATAATACCTACGTAGGTTTTATGAAGAAATCCGACTCCCCCACGCATAGCCTGCTGCCCGCTGCCACAAGATTTCAGCGTTGGTGGTGGCGGCAGCATTGTCCGCTGGCCGGCCCCCCTCCGTCCCTCGGCTGCGGCGCCTCCAATGAGAGCGCGGCTGGCCAGGCGTGGCGTTGCTGCTGGCGGGAATCAAGCGGCCGGGAATCAGCTGGGAGGCGGGGGCTTGTGCTGCTCTACCCAGGAGGCCTCCGCTCTTTCGCCGACGGGCGGGGCAGGGGCGGTGGGCTCCAGAAGTTGCCGCAGCAAAGCTGGCCCTGCGCCTGCCCGCTCGTGTCCCTGCTGCCATGGGGGGCGCCGCTGCTGCCGCCACCGCCGCAGCAAAGTTTTGGGGGGAGCGGGCGGCCTTGTCCCGCTCCGCGCAGCTCGCGTCCCTGCTGCCATGGGGGGGGCGCCGCTGCTGCCGCCACTGCCGCAGCAAAGTTGGAGGCGCGCAGAAGAAGGTAGGAAAAAATAAATTATTGGGGGGTTTTTAGCATTCGCTCTGTAAGACGCACAGACATTTCCCCCTCTTTTTTGGGGTGGGAAAAGTGCGTCTTATGGAGCGAAAAATATGGTAATATCAGACATATAACAATTAACAAAACAAAATAGACTTCCGATTTTCTTCTACAGAAAATATAAGTAACAATAATTTTTCGTACTCGATAATCTGAATGAGAAATCTCTTTCTTCCCATTGTCCCAAGTTCACTTATTAATCCATGAACCCACAAATGAACAAATCATTATTTTCCAGTCTCTGCAAAAAGTCAATTAGAGGTTTCCACTCAACAATAAACGTGGATGTTGTCCTTTCTCTGATTAATGATGTGAGTTTGGCCATCTCTGCCAGCTCCAGCATCTTGACCAACCATTCTTCTGTCGTAGACACTGCTGGACCTTTCCACTTCTGTGCATATAGTAGTCTCGCTGCCGTTGTCATGTATAAAAATAAAGTTCCATACCTTCCTTCTAGTTCTAGCTGACTGTCCATTATTCCCAATAGAAAAGCCTCTGGTTTCAACTGAAAAGTAATCTTTGCAATCTTACATTCTGCACATTTAAGACTAGAGACAGATTGCCCCCCCCCCCCCGGTATAATAGAATTATTGTTGTATGCGTTGAGCATGCTCTCTTTTCCTTTCCCACCGTCATCTCTTGTTCAAACAGGTTTTGCAGGTTTTTAAAGACTATGAAACAATGTAATTTCTACACCAGGGATAGGCAACCTGGTGCTCACAATATGTTTTTTTTTTAAAAAAAAAATTATTTCTATGTGAAACAAACACATACCGTATTTTTCGCTCCATAAGACGCCCCAGACCATAAGATGCACTTAGTTTTTGGAGGAAGAAAACAAGGAAAAAAATATAAGATGCACTTACGTAGGTTTTGGAGGAAGAAAACAAGAAAAAAAATATTCGGTGGTACTTTTCTGCAAGAAAATACTACAGTTAATGAAGGAACTATCAGTAATGTGTCCTTCATTGTTATGAGATTGTTATTGTTACCACCTCAATTATGGAAGAGATATAAAAGAATAAAGGTGCCTGAATGCATTTGCCAGCTTTACACTGTGCACTGGTGTAATGGCTAAGCAATTTCTTTAATTTAGTACCGTATTTGTTTATAAAATGTTTATAATGTTACTACCTCACAGGGTTGTTGTGAGGATACAATGGAGAGGAGGATTAGGATTACCAGTACCAGCCGCCTTGAGTTCCTTGCAGGAAAAAAGGCGGGGTATACAAAAGGGTACAACTCACAATTCCCCTCCCAATAATGGATAGGATATTCTTAATTCCAGGATCATTTTAAAGCAGTAGGGTAATAATACCTACGTAGGTTTTATGAAGAAATCCGACTCCCCCACGCATAGCCTGCTGCCCGCTGCCACAAGATTTCAGCGTTGGTGGTGGCGGCAGCATTGTCCGCTGGCCGGCCCCCCTCCGTCCCTCGGCTGCGGCGCCTCCAATGAGAGCGCGGCTGGCCAGGCGTGGCGTTGCTGCTGGCGGGAATCAAGCGGCCGGGAATCAGCTGGGAGGCGGGGGCTTGTGCTGCTCTACCCAGGAGGCCTCCGCTCTTTCGCCGACGGGCGGGGCAGGGGCGGTGGGCTCCAGAAGTTGCCGCAGCAAAGCTGGCCCTGCGCCTGCCCGCTCGTGTCCCTGCTGCCATGGGGGGCGCCGCTGCTGCCGCCACCGCCGCAGCAAAGTTTTGGGGGGAGCGGGCGGCCTTGTCCCGCTCCGCGCAGCTCGCGTCCCTGCTGCCATGGGGGGGGCGCCGCTGCTGCCGCCACTGCCGCAGCAAAGTTGGAGGCGCGCAGAAGAAGGTAGGAAAAAATAAATTATTGGGGGGTTTTTTAGCATTCGCTCTGTAAGACGCACAGACATTTCCCCCTCTTTTTTGGGGTGGGAAAAGTGCGTCTTATGGAGCGAAAAATATGGTAATATCAGACATATAACAATTAACAAAACAAAATAGACTTCCGATTTTCTTCTACAGAAAATATAAGTAACAATAATTTTTCGTACTCGATAATCTGAATGAGAAATCTCTTTCTTCCCATTGTCCCAAGTTCACTTATTAATCCATGAACCCACAAATGAACAAATCATTATTTTCCAGTCTCTGCAAAAAGTCAATTAGAGGTTTCCACTCAACAATAAACGTGGATGTTGTCCTTTCTCTGATTAATGATGTGAGTTTGGCCATCTCTGCCAGCTCCAGCATCTTGACCAACCATTCTTCTGTCGTAGACACTGCTGGACCTTTCCACTTCTGTGCATATAGTAGTCTCGCTGCCGTTGTCATGTATAAAAATAAAGTTCCATACCTTCCTTCTAGTTCTAGCTGACTGTCCATTATTCCCAATAGAAAAGCCTCTGGTTTCAACTGAAAAGTAATCTTTGCAATCTTACATTCTGCACATTTAAGACTAGAGACAGATTGCCACCCCCCCCCCCCCCAGGATATACTGGAATTATTGTTGTATGTGTTGAGCATGATCTCTTTTCCTTTCCCACTGTCATCTCTTGTTCAAACAGGTTTTGCAGGTTTTTAAAGACTATGAAACAATGCAGTGTTTTCACCAGGGATAGGCAACCTGGTGCTCGCAATATGTTTTTGACTACCACTCCCATAAGCTCCAGCTAGCATAGCCGGTGGTCAGGGTGGATGGGAATTGTTGTCCCAAACATCTAGAGGGCATCAGGTTAGCTACCACTGGCTTACACCATGGGCCAAATTTTGTTCTGTCATATCACCTTCAGCTCTGTGAAAAACGATTGTCTCTCTGCAAAATACATAGACCTGCCCAGCATTCTCCATAGCCGGCAAGTTCTACACAAAATTGTTCCTTACTTTTGCAAGCCAAGCTATAAATAACCAACAACATATATCTTGTCATTAAGCTTATTCCAGTTCAATCCAGGAAGATTTGTTCCCGATAGAGCTCATCCTTACTACCACCCCCCAAAAAACATTAAGGTCAATTTTAAAAGCATATAGGAAATGTTACTTAATCAAAAACATAGAAATACATTTTTCACTGAGTATTGATCTAGAATGGAATCATTACTGATGGTTTGGAGAACACACACAAAAAAGGAGAGCTTTGATAATAGTGTTATGTTCATTCTTAACAATACAGCCTAAATTGCTGGCAAAAATTACCAGATTTCTTATTAATCAGTAAATGACAACATAATTAGTGGGCTATTGAGTGTGGCCCACCTTGGGGATCAATGCCTTTGGTCTGCAAGAGAAGAAACAGCTACATTGTTTACACAACTTAATGCTTTTGGACAGCATCTGTGAAACATAATTCCATGTAAACAGATCAGTGTAAAATGAATAGGGAGAAAAAAAGCTGCCACAATATATGATTCTTGGTTTCATAATGTCTGATAAGGAACAAAAATCTGAAGCTTCCAAGAAACATCTTCTAGGATTTTTTTCTGAAGAAGTTGTGATGAGCTATTAGGGGTTGGTGAATCCATCAATTTCAGGCCTTCAGTTTCTCATTTTTCTAGTGTTTAGTTCATTTCATCCCATTTCTGGATCAGTCTCTCTCTCTCTCTTTCTCTCTCTCTCTCTCTCTCTTAAAAGTGACATGCAAAGTCATATGCATTTTTGTACTTGTTTCTTCTAATATATGCATTTTTTGTCCACACTTTTGCCTAATGTATAATTTTTTTTGGCAAGCAGCTTTCCCTTATATAATGCTTTTTTCAGTACCTTTATTTCACTAATATATATATATTTGTGTCCTCCCCCCCCCCCCAAGCACATTTTTGTATGCATTATTGGTTTGGAAAACTCTGTTCCAGTTTGCATAATGATTTGGGACATACAAATTTGGTAAGTTCAGGTCAAAAAGTGAATGGAACAAAATTCTTCCCCATGACAGAACATACAACACTGTATACATACAAGGAAGATACAACACTGCCATCCAGTCCATGCTCAGAAGGGAAGCACTTGGAGAAACATCTCCATTGAAGAAATAACCATATGATCCAGATCTGTTTAGAGCTGCAAATGGAAAGGTAAAGGCAGTTGTTCAAAGTGACCAATCGAGAAGGTTTTAGGGGGGAAAGCCAAACAGGAGTTTGCTGCCCTGCTGGCCTTCATGAACCATAAAGACTGAGTTGTTGAATTTCACTGTGACCACTTGGTCAAGCACTTTGAAGGTAAAGTCACTCATCTTTGCAATGACCTTGACACCATTGTTGTTGCAGATTTGGGGGTGGTTTCAGTCAGATGCACTGTCTGGTTTAGATCTGTGGGATCAATTTCAGCTTCTGAAGCCCAAGGATGTGGATGTAGTTGCTTATAGCAACTAGACCAATTACATGCCTTCTTGACCCTTGCCCATCTTGGCTGGTTTGAGAAAGTCAAGCAGGTTGACCAAGTGGGCATAGGGTGAACAAGTGGGTACAGAGTGTGGTAAACGCTTCATTGCAAGAGGGAGCAGTGCCTGCTGACCTTAAACAGGTGGTAATGCATGCACTACTGAAAAAGCCCACCCTGGAGTACGGATGTATAAGAATTCTGTTTTTGGGGAGAAATATATCAACAGATTTTTCTGGTTCATCCCTGGAAGATTTCATTCCATTTCCCCCCACTGGTGTCCACTTGATCTGTAGAGCATCAATCAGCCCCCCACCCAAAAAAGATCAAATTTGCACAAATTACGATTTGCGCAAATCGTGGGACCCCACCCCCTAAAAAAATGTGCAAAACATTTCCAGCATCGGAAAACAAAACAAAACAAAAAATCTACTAGAGTCCAGCACTGCTTACCAGAATGGAAACACTGCAGAATATTTTTGGACCTAAATGGAACAGAATCCCCAGCATCATACATCTCTACTCTGGACCCTTTTCATTCCTTTCTGGGTAAGGTGCTTGAGAGGGTCATGGTCCCTCAGCTCCAGGCACTCTTGGAGGAAGCATTATCTAGACTCGTTCCAATCTGGTTTCAGGCCTGGTTTGGGGACAGAACTGTGGGTGTTTGGGGAAAAAGCAGAGTGCCTCGCGTGTGTGAGATGGAAGATTTAAAATCCTATTCCTGTGTGCAGACGCCCATAAATCCACAGACAGAAGTTCAGATCCTTCTCCCCCTCTCCCTGCACAGCTTTCCAGCATTTCGGTTATCAGCCAGCTCCAAGTAATCTGACACCAGCCCAGCTTCCTCCTTTTGCAGATTAATCCAAGTAGCAAGGAAATAACTCTGTAAACTCCACAGGTCTATTCTACCTGTTTATTTACTTTAGCAAGTATATTCTATAGAGCATACATTTCCTAGTTACAGTCTATGTGCAGAGTACAATGCATAGCAAGCATTTAATCCAGTGGAGCAACTCGAGCAAGGTATTTACTCCACCTCAGCGAAGACGTTACATGATTGCATTAGTCCAGCAAGCACTAGTCAGAAGACAAGAGAGAAAGAGAGAAGTTCAGCATCTCTCTAAAATGGCTTCAGACAGAAAAACAACAAGTCAGTACGTCACCAGAACATACAAACCATGTGACAGGCTCATACTGTTTCCCATACACTCTAGTAACCCCTGCGAAAGCATGAGATTAATAGAAAGACATAACAAACTTGTTTACCAGCCATTCTGTTCCTTCCATGTGTAAACAATGTGCCACAGCTGGTGAATGTGATACATGTCACAACAAGAACCCCCACAATTGTGAAATAGGCTACAAATGTGTAAAACAAGAAGCTGAACAAATGGAGGGCAGGTGCCAAAGATGCTCCTAATTTAAGGTGCAAGGCTGGGCCAAGCTGTCGTAAGGAACCACTGGGGTTACAACAAGGAAGATTCGGGTCAATGTGCAGCTGCCACGTGTGCTGAGCCAGCAGAGCTGCAGTTACATGTGTCTTCCTGGGCAGTGTACTGTTCTCAGGTTCTTCACTGGGCCTGTCCAACTCTGATGGCCCTAGACAGGAAATTTTATAAGAGTTTCCTGTTTTGTCTGAGCAACAAGGGCTTGTCCCTTTGTCTCTCAGAACTGACTCCTGGTTCCTGGCTCCTGGCTCCCCACCGATGGTCACCTACAGCTCAGCCCTGATAGGCTGTTCATTTCCTGGCCAGGCTGGTCTGAATTCTAGTCATTACGCTCCCTGGCTTAAAGAAGGAGGGCTTGTTTCATCCCACTATTAGCACACATAGGAACATAGGAAGCTGCATCATACTGAGTCAGACCCTTGGTTCATCTAGCCCAATGCCATTGAGACTGACTGGCTAGTGGTTCTCCAGCTTTGCAGGCAGGAGTTTTTCCTGCCCTACATGGAGATGTTGGGGATTGACCTTGGGTCTTTCTGCATGCAAAGCATGTGCTTTCTGCATTTCCCCAAACCTCTTGGAAAGGAGATAATGTGAGGATACCACAGGGACCCTTCCAATGAAAGCACAGCTGATTGTCTCCTTTGTATGCATGGAAATCTATAAACCAAGGCCCTGAGTCATATACTCTGAAAGCTCACTTCAGCTAATCGCTGTCTCTGTCCAAACCAATTTATGATCTCCATTAATCAATGTAAGAATTGTCTGTGAAGCAAAATAAAAGGAGAGCCATTAATGTTTGTTGCTTCCCCCCCACTTCCCCCCACATTCTTTTTTTAGGTGAGGAGATCACTTTTGTTGGAATTAATTTCCTCCTTGAGATTTTTATAAGTTTTCATCTGGTGGCATGAGGTTTGGCAGGCAGCACAGATGAAATTTTTATGTGCCAGCTTCCACTGTTATATATTAGAGGCATTAAGGCATCCGTAATGATGCCAAATTACAGGGAAGCAAAGAATGGTAATATTTTCATATTTACTGGGACTTCTGCTTCAAGGGTGAAAATAAAAAAAAAAGTATTAGGAAAATAAATTATTATTTTTTCTCTCATAAAAAATGGATATTAACCTTAAGAAGAATCCAGTGTGCTTATTGATTCTGTTGATGGCTCCATTCATTAAATTCCCTCATAGATGCTGCACGTTTCTGGATGCACAGTCATCATGTGCCATTAAACGTTATGGAAAATGTCAGCTTGCAATGATTCAACAACATAAAACTGGCTCCTCCAAGAAGGGTGCAGGCAGAAAGATGCATCAAGTGCAAGAACTTGAGTTTAAATACAGCCAAGAATCTGGTTTGGGTCATCCAAAAATGTGGAGGCTCAATATACAGTTCTCTCATTTCCAGTCTCTCTCTCTCTCTCTCTCTCTCTCTCTCTCTCTCTCTCACACACACACACACACACACACACACATAGCCAATACCAGGATTCCATCTCTTTGTCCCACTGTAACACACCCTTCCCCAACTTGGTGCTCTCCAGATGTGTCAGACTCCAACTCCCATCACCCTTAGCCAATGTGGCTGGAGAGGGATGATGGGTATTGTAGTATTCCCCATCTTGAAGGTGTCCAGATTGGGGAAGGCTGCTCTAGCATGACCAAAAAATGGAAATCCTCAGAATCCAGCGGAGCCTCACTCTTCCCCTCCCCATCCCCAGAAAAGCCCCTCCCCATGGGGGAACTGAGCACAGACAGTCTTCTGTGCTCGGTTCCCTGTGTTTTCCTTCTGGGATGGAAAGAACCACACCAGCTACCAGGTGGGGGCCTCTCTGAGGCGCTACGGCATCGGAAGAGATTTCCAAGGTCGCAGCACCTTCTCTGGCAATTCCTGTGTCCATAGGATTGCACCCTAAGGTACATTTGTATGTATTGCAGCCTAAAGGTTAAGATAAATGTGGCTTCCATACCAGTAGCCTAACATGCTCCATACATTGGCACATGATTAAAAAAAAATATTTGTCCAGGAAAAGGATGGCTGTTGATGTCCAAGGAATTCAAGAGATTTTTCCACAAGGGTGCGTGCGGGTGTGGGGGGCACATTTTGAGGTTGACTTCTTTCCTTTCGAAAGAACCATTAGATTCTGCAAAACTCTTTTCAGAAGTCCCATTTTTCAGGGGACCTTTTCAGGGGATGTTCCCCCCCAGTGGATTGTTCGTCATTATTCTCTGAACACATGATGTTGCTTTCAACCATGTAGTCAGACTATACTGGCCCTGTGGCCTACTGTTGTTCTCTTACTAGCACGAGATGATATCCAAGTTCTCTCTGTCCTACTAGAAACTAATAGTGTAACCATATACATGTCTAACAGAAGTGAGTCCAAATCCAATCGGGCATACTTGCAGGTCTACGCGTACAAATTGCAGCCTAAACCTACAGCCTTATCCAAAGGATGTGTTCTGCAATTACACAATTGGTCATCTTGAAACAGATGCAGCAGTGGAAGGGGGTGGGGCTGTAGCCAGGGGCAGTGCTCAGTGCTGAAAAGATCCGGAGCTCAGGCCCACAGGGCAAAATATGTATATGCACAAATGTGCGTATGCTAATTTACATATGCCTTTAAAACGTCTTTAAAGGAGCCTGTCTATTTGTAAAAAAGGATGTATGGACAGGGGAGAGGAGGGCATTTGATTTCAGAAAAAAACCTCAGGCAGAAAGATTCCGGGGGGCAGCAGAAAATAAAGCACATGTGGGCAAAAAGCCAGCTAATCCAGGGGGATCCAATGCAACAGAGATCATCAGGGCGCCTGCACCTTTACTTCAGTAAGTGCCCATGGAAAGCAGGGTGGCACAGCGGATGGCCTACCAGAGAATCGGGGCTCCAAATGAAAAATTGGGGTCTCCAGTCCTACTGGGCCACCCTCTAACACTGCCTCTGGCTGTAGCACTCCCCCTCATCAAATGTTGATTGTACCCAGTAAGAGACCACCTGAACAGGGCTTCAGGTGTTCAGTGGTCCAATTCCTGGATTGATGCACAGGATTCCAGAGTGCTACATCATTTGTTTCTCTGTGAACCTCCAGTGCCCACTACCAATCTGGGAGCCATCTTACTTTTGAGGAAGTGGCCCACTGGACCTGTCCCCAACAGGGGATAGTGGCACTGATGTATTCTTAATAAATAAGTTTATTTATTTATTTATTTATTTATTATTTTTATACCCCGCCTTTGGAGATTAATCGTAGGACCAACCCTTAAAAGGACTAATTCCTCTCTCATCGTAATTTTATAAGATCTTGGCTCAAGTCAAGAAGTTAATACCAACAGGGAGGTTTAAAAAAATATATGAGGAGAATCAGACCTGAAAATATTTGGTAGAAAGATCGGAAGAAATGGTAATCAAGAGGAAAATGATTAAACGTGATTAAATACTGGAGCCCAGCATTTGGTGGTGTAAAATGTCTTTAGCTCCAGTGAAACTTCATTACTTTCACTGTTTGAGAATAATGGATTTTTGCTTGCAATTTTTTTATTTTTTTTTTGGCCTTGAAAATCTGTCTGTGAGATATTAAAATGGGTTTGATTCACTGGGCAAGCTGAAGATCATGAAAACAGTTGGTCAGCTTTGCACAATGACATCCAGATAACTCGGGAGAATCATTGTGAGTGCAGTGAGAACCAAAATAGAATCCCATTTGACTACTAATAATAAGTGTTTTGTCTCCTGCCAAAAAGAAATCTTGTTAACTTTTGCAGATTCTGCAATCATAGAGATCAACATTGCCATATGTAAAGTAAATATAAATTAACCATTTGTTGGACAGAATCGTGGATCTTAGTGGAAGATGACGATGACAACAAGAACAAGAACAACATAGGGTGGAGAGATTATCCCTCTTCTGTTTAATCATTCCTCTTTGAGTTGTCTTGGCCATTCTATTCCACTCTTCTGTTTTTACATGCAGAATTTCTATAATAAATTTCACTAATGGTGCATGTACAATTTTCTCATAGGAAGCTGTCTTATAACAAGTCAAGCCACTGGTGCATCTAGCTCAGTCCATCTAGTTCAGTGTTGCCTATAATGACTGGACACAGCTCTCCATGGTTTCAAACAGGAGGTATGAACCCGGGACCATCTGTGTGTGAAGCATGTGCTCTGTGACTGAGTGATAGGCCTTCCCCTAACAATGAAGTAAGATCACAATCCTCAAGGTCCTGAAGAAAGGGCTGGTTTAAATAGGAACAGAGGAAGCTGTCTTACAAAGAATCAGACCACTGGCCTCAGCACTGTGTACATTGACTGGCAGCAGCTCTCCAGGATATGAGGGAGGCATCTGAAGACAACAGAAATTGAAATTGGGGCCATCTGTATGCAACACAGGGACTTGGCTACTGGGCTACAGACTTATTTATTTATTTATTATATTTATACCTCGCCTTTTTTCCTGCAAGGAACCCAAGGTGGCTTACATAATCCTCCTCCTCTCCATTGTATCCTCACAACAACCCTGTGAGGTAGGTTAGGCTGAGAGTCAGTGACTGGCCCAAAGTCACCCAGTGAGTTTCATGGCTGAGCGGGGACTAGAACCCGGATCTCCCGAGTCCCAGTCCAACACTCTCACCACTACGCCACTTATGACCCTCCTAACTTCAGCTTTCTTTTCCTTTCATGTGTGCATTTTGTGTGTCATGCTGTAAGCCATGCACATGAGTATTTCAGACACATTAAAACCAGTGTTGCAGTAGAGCCAGGGCCTGAAAGGATGTAGCGCCGGAACTTCCATTTTAGCAGGGGCAATTATGTCATCTGCCACCCCCCTCAGACTTCTCTGTTCCTTCTGAGCTCTGCTTCAGTCCACACAATAGCTGGGGTGGGATGAATTTCTCAGCAGCAGTATACTGTTCTCTACTGTAATATAAAGCATTTTGCGTTGGCTTGCCTTGAATGGGCAATTAAGCTTTACAAAAGGCCTGCTTCTGGTGGAGATAAAAGCTGCTAGAAGTGGTTTGTTGACATAGATCAACACAGCTGCCTGGACTCTCCCTAGGGGCGTGGCTATGGGGATGTTCACAATGAGCGCCTGTGCTTAAAAATTTACTTCTTCACCACTGATTTAAAGCATGAGGCAAATTATCTCTCCCTGCCCCACACAGCTCAGGATGCAATTTCATACATGAGTGGTCTTCTTTCTCCCTTACCTGTCCACCTGTTCACTTAACCTTCAGAATAGTCATGAGCTGCAACTTCTGCTGGGCTGAACCATCTCACAGTGTGGGTAGGGGAACACATGTGGAAATGCTTTTCAAGATGAATGCAAAGTGAAACAAAAACATAACTATACATGCAATCCTGCCACATCAGGGGAAAGGATAAACTTTGGAAGCCCTCTTCTTTACATTTTTTATGTGCCGGGAGAGCTTTAGATTTGGGGAAACATTACCACTTTGAGATCCTTATCAGAGGCGCTCCTCTGGGTGCCCCTGCCTTTTGAGGTGTGCTAGCAAACAGGGAGAGGGGCTTCTCTGTGGTGCTCCCCCATATAGAGGAGAAGAGGGCAGAAGAGGATTCATAGGATCATCAAGTTGGAAGGGGCCTACAAGGCCATGGAGTCCAACCCCCTGCTCAATGCAGAATACTAGAGGAGGGGTCTCCCATCCAAGTAATAACCAGGCCTGACCCTGCTTAGCTTTCCACGCTCAGACAAGCTGAGCCAGAATGAGCCACAGGCCTGTAGGATCTGCCCTCTTCTCTTCTATAAAGCGTCATACATAACAATTCAGATACATAAATAATAAGTAATGATAAATGACAAGCACAACAACATTCATTTTAGTTCCAGGAGAGGGGCCACTCTGCTGATATGGATCCTGGTCCAAATCTTAGCGTCTATTGTGGCCCATTTATTTTATTTAAAGGGACAATTAACTTTTTACTTTTTTTTTAGGTATGTATGGGCATATTCACTCATCCTCCTTTTAAAATAAAATAAAATAAATGGCTGTCCTGAGAATGGGGGAGAAGTGGCTAAATTGTGCACTATGGCCCCTTTTGCTTTTCCATCCTCATTCCTGGTGATGAGCACAAAGATGAACACATTATAGGTGAACAGAGAAAGAGGCTGTGCAACAACAACAAAGAAATCTGCCTTTTGCAAGAAGCCAGAGCCATGATTTTATCTCTTTACTGTGCTTTAGTGTTTAATTTATTTTTCTAATGGCAGTATAATTCGCATTGACACTTCTTCATTTCCACATCATCACAAGTCCTCCAAAGGCTGGCGCTCAGATCTCCCTGCCATAATCATGGTGGCATCAAACTGGCATCCGAATGGATTCTCTGTGGATTTGTATCCTTATAATATTTCCCCTTCCTAATCTCACATCATAATGGCACTATAACTGGGTCCCAATAGACTTCAGCGGAAATCATTATAAAACAGTTAAGACTACTGACAAGCTAGATTATGCTGAATGAGAAGCCAGAAGCACTGTAAAAAGAACATATTCTGAAAAGTAATTACTGGATATGCTGCTGTTGTTATTGTTGTTGTTGTTGCTATTATTATTATTATTATTATTATTATTATTATTATTATTATTATTATTATTATTAAGATCTCTCTCTCTTCATCTCTCTCTGTAATTTTCTTTTTAAGTTAATCTAGTTCTTTTTTAAAAAATAAATAAATAAAAATGAGCCTGGCAGCCTGCAAAAAGATCTGTCTTTCTCCCTCTCTTTTGAAGGAGGAAAAAAAAAATGTCAAAGCTAAAAAAAAAAAAGCTTAAGACATCTTAAACCAAAACATGCCAGTCGATATCTGGAAAATAATTTAAGAGCAGAGCGAAATGGCAGGAGGTAGGAGTAGGTTTAAAAATATTTTTAAACCCTGAGAAGCCAATGTGATATGTGAGCAAATTTACAGGTGAATAGTATAGGACTTCTGCTTGCATTATCACCATGACAATAATACTTTCTTTTTTCTTTCCTTCATATTTTCTCTCCTTTCTATGGAGTCTTTTTGTTTTGGTGTCTCTCACATTTAAAAAAACTAATACAAATATTTTTAAAAATATGACAATAATACTAATTTGCATTTATATAACACTTTTGGCATGTTCAAAGCATTTCATACACTTTATTACTGTTAATAATTATTGAATTCTCATCTCATCCTTCCTCTGAGGTGTTTAGAGCAACACACATGGGCCTCATGTTTTATCCTCCTAACAACCCTGTGAGGTAGTTTAAGCTGTGAGAGTATGATTGACCAAAGGTCATCCAGTGAGCTTCATACCTGAGCAGGGATTTGAACCTGACTGCTCCCCCACCACCACCTAGGGCTAGTCCAACACTCTGACCCAGCCTTCCAACCTGGTTCCCTCCAGATGTTTGGACACTCAGCATTCCTGACCATTGGCCATGTTGGCTGGTGATGCTGGGAGTCCAAAACGTCTGCAAAGAACCAGTTTGGGAAAGCTTGTTTACCCAGCACACCACATTAACTTCCTTTAGCTTTAGCAAACCTTATTTACACCTTATTTACCACAGTGTAGGGTAGATAGATAGCATCAACCTTGTATTATATATGAAAATGGACTAGATGGCCCCACCTGGTGTACAATTGGGAGGGAGCATTTGGGTGAGGTGGTTTGGGGGACCTTGTGTGAAACACCATCAAAATGTCATCTGGCTGGTGGCCGCCATTTCAATTTCCCAGAATGCCCCATTCAAATAAATAATGGGGGAAATGATGGCCAGTGCCCCTGCAAATTAAAAGTGTCCATAACCACTAGTGTGTGTGTAGGTGGGGGGGGGAGATCTCAGGAAACTGGTTTATTGATAAAACTATGGTTCCAGATCCTGGTCTGTTTACTGAATAAACCACAGTTTATTCAAAACTGAGTGAAAGCATTCCATTTCCTCCCTTTTAATGGGAAGGAAGAGGGGAGTATGTCAGCTCACCACACTCATTCTCTTAATGCTATGACATGCTTTAGTGGTATGTCTCAGAACTGGTCATCTGATTCTCAGGAAAATCGATCTTGAAAAGCCAAAGGTGGCTTCTGCTAGAGCATGTGGCACAGTCTAGCAGTGTTCATGACTTTGATTGAAAGCAAGAGTATTGTCCTCTTTCTTTCTTGTGTATTTTCAAAATAGATATTTTGTGCCACCTCAGTGTTCTACAGTTCTCACCGAGGATGTAAACCTGTGCCTGGGCTGAACCACTTCAAGTTGAAGATGGAGGCTTACATTACTGAATTTTTCCATACCAAAGAAAAGAAGAAGAAATCCCTCAAAAGTAGAAAACAAACATGGCAGGAAGAAAAGTTTTGCTGAGAGGTGCCAATTCCTTATGAAAGACTCACATGATCAGTAGGGAGGAATCATTTTATTACCAATCTGTGTCAGTTGTGTCTGTTCATTCATAAGTCTGTTCTATTCATGTGCCACATAAAAATGGGTCCCACTCAGGTAGGGTAACATGTAAATGGTCCACCAATATACCTATCTAGCTCAAATGCAGTTCCTGAATGCTATTATCTTTCTAATATTTTAAATGTTAGCTTTACTAAAATGTGTGTGTGCAGGATGGAAATCTCGCAGTACAATGAGTCAAGGATAGAGACTTTTCTCAGCAGGACTGCATAGTTAATTGTAGTCCTCTTCTGGGGCTATTATTTATGTGTTTCATGCTGTCAAATGACTCATATTATGAAAATCAGCAAAGTATGTATTTTTCCAGCCCATACAACTTTAAGCAGTGAAGGTTAGTAGTTTTAGGCACTGTTTTATCTCACATTGTACAGGATGCATCAATGTACAGCTCAGGTGTTTGTATGCTGCACAAGAAACATCCATGGGGCACAGAAAGGCCTTGCAAGAGTTAGGGTAAAATCCCCCCCCCAAAAAAACACCACCTCAATCCCACCAGCATTTGGAAGGAGCAGGGGTTCACCTGCACATGTATATTCAGTCCTTTTCCCTTCAGCATTAGAAAGAAATCAAAAATACAAAGAACTATTGCATGTGGCTAGTGCACATAGTTTTTGATAAGAATTTACCCAGTCTTACGCAATGTTCTTCCTATTCAGGAGAGAAAGAACTTGAAATTAAAACAAGCAAATAAACAAAAAAAAATGTGAATGTGGGAGAAAGCATGATTGACATATTTACATTCATTAAAAAATAAATAAATCGCAAGTTCTTTATCTCCTGAATAGGAAGAGCATTGTGAATTTTGGCAAATACTTAACAAAACTGAACTGAAACAAAATTCTCACCCATCTGCACCAGCCACATTCAATAGGTACATCTATTCCCAGGCAAGGAGAGCACCATGTTGTACCTGCCTGCTATATAGATATTAACAATGCTCATTAAGCACTAACCTGGTTGAATATGCAGGGAATTAATCTTCAGTCTTTTAAGCACTAAGCACTCAAACTGGAACTGGATGGATGAATCTGTCAGTATCGGTTTCTCCCACAGACTACTACTACTACTACTACTATTATCATTATCATTATCATTATTATTATTATTAAAATCAATTCTTTTTTTCTGGAATATGGAGAACCTTGCAAATTTTGGCAAAAGCTTATCAAAACCAAAGTGAAATTAAATTCTCAGCCATCCCTAAAATGTGGGTGAAACTGACAGGTGTTTTTTTTTTCCATCCCTACGCAGACAGACCCAAACATCGATTAGATTTCATCTTCATAAAAATGGAGGGACAGCCATATATTTGCTTCTGCTGCTGTTATTGTTGTGCCATTAGGCCTCTGTGTATCTGACAGTCTGTCTTCAACCTTGAGGCACTAATCCGGTCATGTCTGTTAAACTGCTCCTGCATTCCAGCTCCAGACTGTAATAGATGGAAGCCTTGGGGGAGCAATTGCGATCAGACCTAGACACTTGTACTGGGGTTAACTAGGGTCACAACTTTGTTAATACTAACTGAGGAGATCTGCAACAAATATTGTCAGCTGTGGGGCAACTGCCTGAGGCAGGAGACACCTTGCGACCTCCCCTTGTTTGCCTAATTGAGGATGAGAGTCAGACAAAACTGGAGAACATCCAAAATAACCCAGTGGAAAAGAGAGAACAAGTCCCAGGATGTAAATAAAATAAAGTTTTATTTGTCAAACTAGCCCAATACATTTCCACCCTGTGGCATATATTTCAGGGGCTATAAAATATGGACAATACAACACATTAATGTATATGAACATTAGAAAAATAATGCATTAGACTACATAAACATGCTAATACTATGTCTCTTTTTCATCAGGTCTAATTGAGAGTAAGTCTGAGCCAATGGCATGGGGGTGTGGCCCCATCTGAGTCATTGGCATGTGGCCCCATCTGGCCACACTTTAAGTGTTGCAGGACACCATCTTGTATCTCTTCCCCACACCGCCCTCTGGATCTCTGCGCCCAACAAGCCTCATGGGGAGCTCCTCTCGCTACCCCCCCCGGGTCATACGGCTCAGAGTGGCAAGTCTAAGGAATCCTCTTTCACCATACCGATGCCTCCGTGCCTTCTTCACCAATGATTCTGCTTGCAGTCTGGTTCCCTGCACTACTGTAGTGTGACCTACTGATTTAATTGTTTAGTAACCATTAGATGACAAACTGCAAGCAGAGAGACAGCACAGAGTAGGCAAAACGCCACCAATAACCCACACCTGTTACTCTCTTGCTAATCTGGTCAACAGGCCGCCATCATCATCATCATCATCATCATCATCATCATCATCATCATCATCATCATCATCATCATCATCATCATCCTACTCAGCCACAAAACAACCAGCTACTATAACTCTGCAAAACACAAGGGCGTGTTGGTAGGCACTGAGGGCTGATGAAGGGTAGGCTTTTAAGACCTTCATTGACCTCATCCCCACCAACTGATGTGCAGATAAGATGTGTGTATGCTTTCCCCTGTCCTCCCTATTTCCTGGGCTAGATGCAATGCCTCTTGGCAAAGACAAACCCACTTCAGGGTTTGTGGAAAAGAAGTCAGCGGGGGGATGTATGAGAATTTCATTTTTTTCTTGCAAAACATGTGAGGATGCCCCATTCAAAGCTCCAGACATGAGCACGAGCACGTGTCCACCAGAAATATTCACAAATTGTCGAACATGTGCTCACGTTGGTGTGATGATCCAGGTGTCCAGCAGGGACATGGACGCTGAGGCCGATGAACCAGTGGTGCCAAAGGAGGGAACTCCAGGTCCTAGCACTACTGCAGAGCTGCCAGATATCCCCGAGCCTAGCTCCAGGGCTTGTCCAGCACCCCCTTTTACAAGAGTCCCACATTCCAGGGAGCTGATGCACCAACACCATCAGTGTGCCAGGCATGTACTCATGGAGAGGCAGAGGAGTGTTAGGCTGCAGGCCAAAGGCCTGTCCCTTTAAGGCTTGCATTCTGTGGGAAAGGGTGGAGTCTGGGTCTGTAGCATAATAAAAAGCCTTCAGTTTGCTCTCAGACCTTGTTGGAGGAGCAAGTTGCTCACTTGGAGCTGTCCTGGGTGCTGTAACTACCAGCCTGCCTTGCCTCCCTGCTACCTGATATAGAGTCCTGTGGGCTTCTGCCTGGTCCAGAACAGGACAGTTTGTCTCATTCCTGATTCCCTGTTTGATCTGTGCAAAATTCCTAATTTGTGCAAATTTCCTCAGTAGATGGAATCAGTCCTGCTTTACTCTATGGAAGAAATATGCAGAAATTGGTGCAAATTTGGGGAGATTTCATTCGGTTGCCGCTCAATTTGTGCAAGTTTCCTGGTCGTGCAAAGTGAGCAGTGAATGCAATTGTGAATGGGAATCGGGCATGAGACAAGTAGCAAGATGATGTTCAGAGAATCCTAATGATCTCAAACATGGCTCATTTGCCTGCCCCGCCAGCTTTTTCTCTTCCCCTCCCTTTGTTTTGTTTAACAACCTGCCTGAGTAAGAGTTCTGGAGAACTCAAAGGCGTGTTCATTATTTTGTGACATTTTAGTTGGTCCCAATAAACATATTGCTCAACAGTAGTTTCAGGGCGGTTTTAGAAACTAGTCTAAAGAATTGGTGCATTGCAGACCTGGAAGAGGATCATGTTGGATAAACATCGGAGTTGCATGAGATAGCCCTCATCCCCAAAGTCCATTCTCGGTGAGTCCAGGTCAGGAAGCAAATGAACCAATAAGATAATGGAGTGACTGAATAAAACTGGCAAGTGGTATTAGAAAATATTATGAGGTACAAGTAAGAACATTCTGGGGGGGGGGGGAAGCATGCAAATCATCAAACTATAAACCACCCTGCAAATATTTCTTATAATTTAAACATTTATCTGTGGCTTCCCACTATTGCCTTTTAAGCATTTTTCTTAGATTCTCTCATGCAAGAATTGCGGGCTTGGGAATATGTTTTAAGAAAATATAGTAATGTGTCTAAACAGCCATAAAAAAACAACACACACACACACTTGTGAGTAAAGAGCAATACGAAATGGAGTTTTATGTTCTGAAACATCATAATATTTTATGTACTATTAGAATGTGCAGATGAAATAAGCTGAAAGTCACAAACTGCTTACTCCAGAGTAATCCCACTGACTTCTCTAGAACTATTCAACAGAATGCAATTTTCTTGATTGCCGCCTAAGAGGAAACTCCCCCCCCGCCTTTCTCTTTAGTTTTGCATTCCTTCCACTGTTTATTAAAGAATGTAAAATGTGTGACAGACAGGTTCTCCTCTCCACCCACCCCCCAAAAGGCATTCTTTTAACAACAACAGAAAGCTGTAAGTAGTTTCTTATGCAGACTGCAGCAGTTTTGCAGAATGGCAAATATTCATTAGTATGCACTGATATGCAGAAGATCTTACTGACAATTCCCAGGATGCTCCTTCTTTCATAAACAGATTGTTGATGGTTGCTGCATAATCCATCTAAGCATTGCAATAAAAGGAAAACATCACAGAGTGTTCACTGGGCAGTGCCAAAATGGAGTGTCTAAAAAATTGCTTAAGAGAGCAGGAGACAATAAAATGAATTTCTTTGACAATCTGCAATTTTCTGATTTCCTTCCATTCATACTCACCCAGACAACTCATAGTCTAGGCGGCGGCGGCGGCGGCTTCTTCTTTGGGGTCTTCTTTTTAAGAGTTAATTAATGGGTGGATTGATTACCAAAGAAAATTAAACAACTCTGGTAAGTATCCCACAGTTCTGACCAGTAATTGATTTCACTTCAAGGTGTGACTACTCTATTTAATTAGAGCTAAGGAGATGAGAAGGGAAGGAGCAGAGAAGGGATATAAGGAATTGGTTGAGTAGAGGAAGTTTAAAATGGGGCAGCAGTGTTTAGTGCTACTGCGTGCTACTGCTACTATTCACAAAAGTATGTGAACCAGGGATGGATGAATTTGTCAATTTTGGTTTCTCTCCATTCTCATTTTTACAAACTTAAGTTTGGTTTCTCCTGAACTTTGAGGGGTTTTTTGTTTTGTTTTTTTTTAATGGCTGCATTTGGGAGTGCATATCTTATTTTAAAACCTACACAATTTTTCAAAAGTGATCACAAATTAGAGAATTTGTGAACATTTTCCAAAAAGAAGCTCTTCTTAGGATTGTGAATGAGACATGGTTGCATGATTTGCAAACAGAAATGAATGAAATCTTTGTACATCCCTAAGATTTCCTACATTGATCAGGGAGTTGGATTAGATAGTCTACAGGGAAGCTCCCTCCAACTGTATCATCCTATGAACATCTGCTCAGTGTGCAATCTGGGGGGGGGGGGACTTGGATGTTAGAAAATATTAGGAAAATGATTGAGAAAAGTTGCAACCATGATGATTGTGTCATTTCATCAATTAGCATACAGTCAGCTACTTATAGAACATGGACTACACTACAGCGAGTTGTGATTTCAATAAGATCAACTGAAGAAAAATAATAATTAAAAAAAAATAACCCAGAATGCATAAAGAGTTTTGTTTTCATTTTTCGGGAAGAATCCTAGAGAATCAAAAAGCCAAATGTTGGTTGCCCTACATCAACCTCCCCCACATGATGCCCTCCAGACATGTTGGACTACAACTCCCATCACCCCAAGCCAATGGACAAGATGGCTAGTAATGATGGAAGTTGAAATCCAACACATCTGGAAGGCACCAGGTGGGAAAGCCTGTCCTACATGTACTGTTAATTGTGGCAACCATCAGGGGTGCAATACCCACCATCTATGGCCTGGTTCTCACTGGGATGGTAAGTCGGTTTCTTAGATTTCCACCGGAAGTGGCCAAATTTTCCTGCATACAAAATAAACATCCCTTCACATAGAGAACCAACATATTTGGGAGAAGGGTAAGCTAGAGCCCTTCTTCCTGCCATATGCTCTTTTATGTGCGAGGATGACTTTCTTTTTTTAATTTTTCAGGGAGGAAGGCTCAGTTACAGGAGCTCTAATCTGCAATGCTAAACCCAGACATAGTGTAATAAAGCAATCTGGCAGATTGGCCTTAGAAGTTCTCTGACAGGAGGGAGACTCCCTTCTGCTTAAGAGAACCCAGGAGGGAAAGGGGCAAAGAATACATGGTTTTGTTTTGGTGATTTTGTAGAAGTTATTACAGGTTACCAGAATCTGTGATCAGCTGTAGCTGAGAAATGATGTTGTTATTGCAAGTAGTTGGCAGTAATAGGGCCTTTATCATTAGCCTTACTTTGCCATTGAACCCAGGAAAGAGAAGAGCATTTAGGGAGGAGCTAGCCTACCTTGGCACAAGTCCTCTGTTCTGTGAGATCATTGTTTTGCCGTTCCAATGACCTTTAGTGAAGTTGAGAAACAGTGTAATTGGAGTTTAGTAAGCGTGTTTCCTTTTCACAAGATTATCTGTATGTTTATTTTTCATTCTGTTTCCGTAGCCCTTGTTGCTTGGCCCTACAAATAAAGCAAACCTGTTTAGATATGTCCCTTGCATGCTTTCATATTAGGGAGTCCTCTACCCGTGATGTCTTCTTCTCGACCCTTACTGATTAAGCTTTTTTAAAGAGTCTGTGGGTGCTCTCAGTCCTGCCAGGCTAATGTGGTGGACCTGGGTGTGGAGTATTCCCATTTTGCCACAGCAGTTGAGAGAGAGCTTCACGCACATATAGAAGAAATGCCCTGGGGAAAGCTTTCTGCTTCTCTTGAGAACTGTTTACTGGTTCTTAGGGATTTGAAGATCTGCTTTATACTTTGAAATCAATGCAAGACATTCTTAATGCTGAAAGAAGATAATCATGGTGCTTGATAGTTGTCTTCTTTTGCTCAACTAACTTTTCAATCTTTCTCAGAATCCTGAGGATTTGTAAATTGGTTATGCTTTTAACACACAAACATGAAAAAAAACCCAACAACCCTAATTTCCTGAAACAATTAATGCACATAGTACTCTTATTCATATACTTCCTGTGTGGCTTAACAAGCTAAGATAATGAGTTAGAATTCTGCCTCTCTTGGGCCTCTCAAGAAATAATAAGGTAACATTCCCAATATATAATGAGATCACAGCTAATAAGGTCAACAGTTGCCTCACTTTGCAGCTAGATTTGTCCATTGTCAAACTCTCATACAGGTTTAAAGGGAGAACTGTAGTTAAATGAATGCTGCATTAAGCAACAGTGACTGTATGTCTCAGTGCTGTGTTAAAAATAAGCTGCCTATTGGACTTTGTAGGAAATGACTTTAAAAGATTTCACACTGTGATGAAATACACTTGTTCTTGCAGTCTATTCAGCTTAACAAACTTGAATCTCAATAGGCTTTGCCCAGAAATCAGAACATTGCTTTGATCTCATGTCCAAAGTTGTGTCCAAAGAAGTATGCTTTGGTTTGGATGTGATGACTGAATTCTGATAATCCTCTATCAAGCTGTTGTCAATGTTTGTAATTACCTGGTGCCAGGAATGCTGACCACTTCACCATGTAGTGAGTCACATCAGTACAGATTCTTAGGGACAAACCATCAGAATGATTTCACTCAGGCTGGCTATTCGCTCTTCCTGGGCAGGAAGGAAATGGAAAATAAGTGAGCTTCCTGTTTCAGTGGAACTTTGCTTGTAGGGATGGGCGACCAGCTCAATGCTCAACTCGCAGCATGTGAGCCAAGCACCAGCTGAGGCAATCGCTGGACTTCTGGGTCCCCAGCGCTATGTTGTTTATGTAGAAAATGGCCTAATTTGCTCAAATCATGGCCTAATTTGCACAAATCATGGCCTAATTTGCACAAATCATGGCCTAATTTGTGCAAATTAGGCTGTTTTCTTTGTAAATCATGTATTGCTGGGAACCTGGAAGTCGCTTCCCCAGCTCGGCTCATGAGAATGTGAGTTGAGCCGGGGAAAAGGTAAGGTGAGCGGAGCTCAGGGGGGTCGATCCCGGCAAGTTCGCTGGACTTCCACCACCCAATAGAGCTCTGAGCACATCCCTATCTTGAGCAGCAAGGACTATCTGAGTTCTATTGTGTCTTGTGTTTTTGGTCTTAATGTTTGATCCTGACTCCTGGCTCCTTCTCCAGACCTCCTTTCTGCTGTGCCATCTATTCCTGCTTGCTTTTTGGTCCTGAATCCTAGTATATTATTTGGTACTGCCGCCTGGTTTGTCCTCCAATCCCAATTGCTCTTTGTGATGCAGATTGTAAAAAATACCAAAATAATGGAACACTAAAATACACACATTCTAAAACATGTGCACCTAAATATATATTTCTTTAAACTGTGCACTAAAGCACAGTTATTCTATGGTAGAAATGTGTACATTTGCAGAAATGTGCACAAAAATGCATTCATTTGGGGAAAGGCCTACACAAATGCCACATTTTTTTGATTTGTTTTGGTTTTAAATGCACATGGATTTCCATGAAGACTAAAAGAAAATTGCAGTCTAATGCCGAATTGGAATGGAATGAACATGGCATTGCGAAAATGTGCACCTGAGTGAAACTGAGCTTGGCAGATTTAACCATTCTAATTTTATATTGCTTTTAATTGAATATCTGAGGCATGTGTGCTGTTGTTGTTTTTGACTTACTCATATCTTGGCTCTTTGGGATCGAGTGGTATAGAATGTGGATGGATGGATAGATAACAGAGTTGTGGAATCCACTCTGGAACTCACATTTTGAACTGAAATACATAATGCCAATCAGACAGAGAGCATGGAAGGGTTACTACTAGCTAGCTTTCCATTTTCTCTTAGTTTCAATATAAACTGAGTTACAAATTTTTATTGCATTTTAATGGTTGAGCTACGGATGTTTGTAAAACCAAAGGTCAATTCAATAGCAGAAAATAGTTGCAGCAGGCTTGGTGGTAAATGAACAAGGATCTTAAGAAAGGTGAAAATGTAGTTGATAAGGTCATAAAGTTGAACAGCTGAATACGTTTAATTGACCTACATTCTTCCAAAGGCCATAAACTTTGTCACACTTTGTAAATGCCACAAAAGCTTTCCAATATTTATAGGGAACCTTAATATATGAAGCCAGGAGAAAGTCCACTTAAATGGATTAAAAAAGAGATGTCCAAATATGAAGAAAGGGTCTTGTCATCCACAGCAATACTTAGAATAAGCCAAGTCTGGTGCGGATCATTAGAAGCCATGGAATATTGCCTCCCTTAATAACAAAGTGTAGCATCTCATAAATGAGGAAGAAATGGAGAGGATGATGCAAAGGCAGACTAGGAAGGGAAAGATAAGAGGAACTTCCAGCCAGGTGCCAGCTTTCCCCTGCAATCGTAATGTTTGTGTGTGACAGGCCTCCTGAATCAACACACCTGAAGAAGATCATAGTAATGGCATAATAATTTCCTTGCTAAATCAGACCAAGGTCCATCTAGCTTAGAATTCTGGTCTTGTTCAGCGGACAGCTAGAAGTTTGGGTGCTCACGTTTCCTTCAGATGTGAGCTTTCTTGTCAGATGCCTGTCAATCTCTCCTTGAAAACCTTCAAGATAGAGATTACATATGGTCCTGAGGCAGTTTATTCAGTTTCTCTTCTATTTTCATGGTCAACCTTTAATCAGCCTCCCTAAGGTCTATCTCCATTGCTTATTGACCTGTGTTCATTGGATTAGACTGAACAATTGTTCACTCACCTTATTTATGACATCCTTTTCAATATTTGAACATTTCCAAGACTAGAGATGGCCAACTAGTAGCCAATGGCTAGTAGTAGTCATTGACTAGTAGTCAATGGCTGACTCCACCAATGAAGCAGTTTTATCTGGCTGTGGCAGCCCTTTGATATGTTAATTAAAAATAATAAAATGTTTGTCAACACTCCTGATGGGTTGGGAGCGCTTTTCAAGTTGTAAGAAATACTATTTCTCCATCTAACCTGTTGTCTACTCTAACTGGCAGAAATCCTCAAGGATCTCATGCAGAGAGAGGTCTTCTCAATTATTTGCTACCTGGTCGTTTTAATGGGAGATCTCAGGAATCTTTTGAAAACAAAGCATGTGCTTTACCATCATTGTGATATTTATTGATTGATTTGATTTCATTGTACCCCGTCTTTCTTCAAAGAAAATTGACACTCAAGGTGGCTTACAATCACAAATAAAACTTGATAACAACTATAAGACAAATAGGTGAAAACACAATTAAAAACACAACAATAACACAGTAAAAACAGCAACCAACTCAGCAGACCTGTTTACTCAGCACAGGCCCACTTGAATAAAGTAGTCTTTGCCTGCCAGAGGAGGGACAGGAGAGAGAGAGTCAACCTAGCCTCCCTTGTGTGTGTATGGTGTGTGCCGGGTGTGTGTGTTCCACATCCAGGGAGCAGCCACCAAGAAGGCCCTTTTTCATGTCACTGCCAAACATGCCTCTGAAGGTGGTAGTCTTGAAAGAAGGGACTCTCCCAAAGTTCTTAGGACCCAGGAAGGCTTGCATGGGAGAAGGTGGTCTTTCAGGTAGCCTAGTCCCAAACTGTATAGGGCTTTCAGAGAATTGCCTGTGAAAGTGATAGGAAAATCGCCAAGCGCCAGTAGAAAACTATCCGGATCCAACAGTCTCCTGGGGCGGAACCACCATCACCCCTCTACCCCTGCAGAGGCTCCAAGTCAAAGCAAGTCTAAATCCCACCAGGTAATTATCTGTCCAGGACTATGGAGCTATAGAAAGTTCCTCTATCCCCAGATCACCATCATCCCATCCTACACAGAAGACCAAATCTAAAGTGTACCCTGCTGAATAAGTGGGGCCATATATAAACATATGGTGTCCTCTGCCAATATTTTATAGTTCCATATTTTAAAGATTATATATGTAACCTGTGTGCAACATATGCATAAATGAAACTGCCTTTAAATTGAGGTTAGACCATGGGTTGATCTATCCCAGTATTACTTATTCTGATTGGCAATGATTCTCTAGGGTCTTGGGAAGGAGCCTTTCCCAGCCCCGCTACCTTTAGCTCCTTGGCAAGCAGAAGGTCCCAGGTTCAATGCCTGGCATCTCCAGGAAGGGCTTGGAAAGAATGCTGCCTGACTCCAAGATAGACAATGCCAGCCACTGTAGACAGTGCTGAACTAGGTAGACAAATGTTCTGGCTAAGTATAATGTAGCTTCCCATGTTCCCATTATCTCCTTTCAACTGGAGATGCCAGATGGCATTGAACCTGGGACTTTCTGCAGGCAAGGCATGCCTTCTACAACTGAGCAAGGAACCCTCATATGAAACCAACCCTTGTATAAATCTATGTGATACTATCCCTGAGCACATGGGTCTGCATTCCATAACTGGGAAGCCTAAATGGCACCACCAGTTTTATTGTGGAGCACTCAGATGGTATGGCAAAATAGACTTCTGGTCTCTGGACCACTGCCTAGAGGACAGAGTCGCCCCCCCCCAAGAATATCAGCATTGCTCATCCCTAATTTCTCCTTCTAGCCCTACTCTCAGAGCCAAAAGTACACATGGCAGCAGAAGACCCAGGTGCGTGTGCATGTGCATCTATGTTAGGGGTCCGCAAATCAGCAAACCTCAAGCTTGCAGAAGTTCTCCCAATTCCATCTCACTCGAAGCCTGTTCTGACTTGAAGAATCCATATCAGATTGAGAGGTTTTTCTTTTTCCACATGAAAATCTGTGTGTATTTCTGTGCACATTTTTCCAAATGTATGCATCAGTTGTGCTCCTTTTTTGAAATGTGCACATTCTTCTCCCCATGATTAAAGCATATTTGTGCACTTTTTTTAAAAAATGTACTCATTTTGAAATGTATGCATTTTTGAAATGTACACATGCTGCTAAACACTTTTCCTTTTTGGTCCGCGGATCACATTGCAAGCTTGGAAATGTACAGACTTCAGCTACAGATTTGCTTCCGAGTCTGTGTTCGATCATCTGGAAGGTGTGAACTGGGTAAAATCCTGATCAAAAACAAACTGAAATACATTTCTCATACACCGTGTGTGTGTGTGTGCGCGCGCGCACGCACGCGCGTGCATTGTTGTCCTTTCCACCACTCCATCCCCTGCCATTTTTCCCAGTTAAGCTCATTTCTGGTACTGGAGTTTCGTAGGGGTGGCAATTACCCCAGGCGACAGATGGGCGGAGAGAGAATTCACCCCCTGCTCCTGTATGCCGATTTTGTACTTTGCATCACACTCCCATCACCAATTTGACATCTGCCTGGGCCCCGGGCAGAGCTCCAGCTAAAGGCACAGCTTGACTGTCATCACATGTAGTTTGGCCTTCAGAAACCATTCAAAATTCTCAGTATCCTTGGTGCCAAGACCAAATTAAGCCATTGCTATCAAACTCGTTTTCATAAACAAACAAACATAGATATCTCTCTCTCTCTCTCTCTTAAAGGGGGTGGATCCATTTCTGTATAACAATTTTAAATGAAAAACCCATCAAATTTCAGAAGGTTGTACAAATTGCAAGAACTGCCAGTTGCATATGCCCTAAAAACATGTCTAAGTCAAAGATATTTTCATGCACTGCATTTGGAAGATAAACACTACATGTTTACAACAGCTTCTGGTTATTAAGTCAGTAAAGATATAGGCAGCATGGAGGAAGGGGGAAAAAGCCCAACTCTACGTGCCTTCCCTCAATAAAATTAAATTAGTCATTTTCATATCTATAATTAGTTGTACATTCTAGGTCTCAGTGCCCCAAGCTATTAAAATTCAGGTTTAATAAAATCAAATGCCTCTTGAAACTCACGTTTGTCTTTAAAACACACACATTAATGTTGGCAGATTGGTAGAAATGATTTATCAGGAAATGATGCATTATTAGTGTGGATATGAACACATCTTTCAGTCTTTCCATCTTGTCTGTCCTTCATTAGTGCATCCCCGTGCTTTCCCTTTCAGTTTTAAAAGTAGGGAATAAAATGCATTCTTAGTGTTACAGCAGGATCGTAGGGATGTTTGCTCCAAGTTATGTTCCACTCAGCCCTCGAATCACTTGGGAGGGCAGAGGGAGACCAACTTTAGAAAGCTACAGAGGTCATGATTTGGCTAAAATTAGAGGCAAGTGTTGGTAGGGCATGTGGATTTCTTCAAGGGCCCCCTACCAGGCTCCCTTCAGGTCTACGATACTAAATCTGGCCCTGTGCATAGCTATGCTTTGACCCAAGGGTGGGAAACCTTTTTGAGCCTGAGGGCCACATTCTCAAATGGGAAGGTTCTCAGGTGCCATGTTCCTGAGTCTGGTGGGGACAGAGGCAAAGGTGGGCAGGATATTTCATTCATACACACAGGCCTTCTCTCACACACACACTCACACACACACACAGCCTTCAGGGGGCCTCAAAGTACATTATTTTTAACTTGCTGGGGTCAGGCACTACTCATGCAATCTCCTTGGCTGCCCGCCCTCATATTCTGGAAGGACCTCAAAGTGCAGGTAGCCACTTGAGCACCTGAGACTGGCATGACACACTTCTCTTCCAAGTTAAAATGAAGCAGCTCTGGAAAAGCATGAGCATTCTGGAAACGTAAGGAACAATTGCAGTGGAGGCTGGTGACTCTTTATAGGAGCTTTATAGGAGCTATCCATGGTGTTCAATAGTGGTGAACCTATTTTGGGGATGGAGTTCAGCATCATGGATAGCTCCTGTGAAGCTCAAAATAAAACCATCCATGGGTTAGAAGCCCCACCAAATAGGTGTCACTAGCTTCCCCTGAACAATCCAGAGAGCTTTGCTGGGAGGCATAGATTATCCCAAGGTCAAAAACTAAGACAAAACATACAAGGATTGTGACCTAGCAGGGACAGTTGGTGGGCTGGGCTGAGAGACCTGGGGGGCTGGAGGTGACCCTTGGGCTGGAGGTTCTCAACTCCTGCTATAAATAATCTACTTACACCTGCAAGAACATTTTCATCTTAAGATGCAAAACAATCTGCAGAAAAAGAACTTGATGACCATCTACTCACTCTTTTTCCTCTATTCATTTTATTTTAATGAAAGTCTAGCCTAAGGAGGAGTTCTGTCCAGCCAAGAGCTTGCAGGCTGCCTGGTGACCTAAGTTGGTACTAGCAGAAATATGGCTTTGCTGATCCCTCTCTCTTTTAATAGTTCTTCTACACTTTTCTGCACTCTACAACTGAGCAATGAACCCTCATATGAAATGGGCCCTTGTGTAAATCTACCCATTTCTATGTGATACTATCCCTGAGCACATGGGGCTGTATTCCAGAACTGGGAAGCCTATGTGGCACCTCCAGCTTTATTATGGAGCACTCAGATGGTGTGGCAAAACAGGCTTCTGGACCACTGTCTAGAGGATGGAGTGCCCCCGCCCAAGAATATCAACATTGCTCATCCGTATTCTAGACCATCTATCCTTCTGTCCATTTATCCTACGTATGCCTGCAAGAACATTTTCATCTTAAGATGCCAATAGTCTGCAGAAAAAGAACTTGATAACAATCCACTCACTCACTCACAGAAATCTGTTTCTCCTCTTTTCATTTTTTTTTTTTAATTGAAGGTCAAAACACCTAAGGAGGTGTTCTATCCAGCCCAAGAGCTTGCAGACCGCCTGGTGACCTATTATTATTATTTACAGTATTTGTATACTGCTCCATATCTAAGTAGATTCCAGAGTGGTGAACAGTAAAAAAGACAAAAACAGATAAAAGAAGGAAAAACAATACATTGAAAACAAAGTAACAATTACAGTGGTGGTTGGAGAGCAGAGAAGGCTTCCCGGAACAAGGAGCTCTTCAGCAGGCACCAAAAGCAGCACAGTGTCAGAGCCTGTCTGACCTCCGGAGGCAGGGAGTTCCACAGAAACAGAGCCACCACACTGAAGGCCCTTCTCCTGGTGGACACCAATCAGGCCAGAGGTCCATGAGGAACCACCAGGAGCATGCCATCGGATGACCTCAGTGACGGGAAAGGTTGGTAATTGGTATGGAAGGAGGCGCTCTCTCACGTAACCTGGTCCCAAGTTGTTGTCCTAGGTTGGTCCTAGTAGGAAATATGGTTTTGCTGATCCCTGTCTCTTTTAATAGTTCTTCTCATTTACCTTCTTACTAAACCTCATCTGGAAAAAAATAAAAATAAAATAAGTCTTCTGTGCCGAGCTGCGGCTCCACTTTGCTTTTGACCAATCCATCATATTCACTTGTTTTATTGGTTTCTATCTTTCTGTTTAATTACATTGGATTTCAACTGTGCTATTGCATACAGTTCCCTGAATATTTGAAAACTGCTCTAAGAGGTTGAGCCGAGCTGTTTCCAATTAATATCCAATACTCCTCTGAGCCTTACAGTGCTTCCTCACAGTCAATCTCTCAACAATTTTAAAGAAAGGAAGGAAGGAAGGAAGGAAGGAAGGAAGGAAGGAAGGAAGGAAGGAAGGAAGGAAACACATTTGAAATGATTCTGTGATCACGGGATCCTACATGCCTGTCTTTATTAATTATATGTGTCTCATTCACTGGATTAGTTTCCCAAATAGCCTCTGCCCATTGAGATTGTTCAACAAATTGTGTTAGAGAGCAATTCTGCACTATCTACAAAAAAACATTTTAAAAAATCATGTCATAATCACTATTCCAATCTCAGTAATTAAAATCCACCATGATCAAAGTTCCGGCCTTCTTTTCTTATCAGAATAGCATTTGCTGCTCTGCTTTCTGTAGCTGGACCTGGAGGGTTGTCAGAGCTTGGCTAGCTTCATTGTTCCTTATCTCTGAAGCTTTCTGATGTATCAGCCAAAATATTTACTTCGTTCTCATTCTGAGGGCTCAGTATCATCCCACAGCACAGGTAGATCCTCACTGCATTCTGTTCAGCCCTTCAGTACATTTTGCAGTCTTGATTTTTATACCCTCCGTCATTTCCTTCCTCGACCTTGTCTCTGTTAATCTAATAATATTCATATCTTCTCTGAAAATCTCAACTCCCAATTCGGTAGCCTTATTATGTATGCTCAGAGCATTTTTGCAGTGCGCTTTAGAAGAAATTGTTTTCCCTTTTTTCCCTTTTATCAGCTCCTCACTTTGCTTTCTCAGTAACTCCAGAAAAATAAGCCAGACACACATCCATTGTGGTCCACAAAAATGTACTCCCTTTTCATTTTTATAGAGCCATTCATATTTCATGTCTCCATAGCAGATATTAGAATCATGGAATCGTAAGAGATGGATTAGGTTTCGCCAGTCAGTAGAAATCCAACATCTGCCCTGAAGCAAGCCATGTGGCAAACTTGGGCTTTTGCAGTACCTGGGGCTAGCCCTTACCATTAGGCAGGGTAAGGCGGCAATGGTTTTGTATGCCATGAAATGGCAGCAAATTCTTAGTTGTTTCATTTGTTGTTCTTGTCGTTTTACTACCAGAGAAGAGGAATGGCGCATGTGAGATTTTCTGCCAGGGAGCGCGATCCTATCGCCCCCTCCCTCGACGCACGAGTTCAGAGGCTTACATGCATCCAAAGCACGGTGTGAGGCGTGGCGGTGACCTTTGCCCCCGCCACACCTGATGCTCTGCAATTCATCCAGACGGCTATTTGGCTGCTGTCCAGATGAAGCTCCTCGGGGGGGGGGAGGAGGCTAGGGTGCCATTGGAATATGGCATAAGCCGTCAGCCCCAGCCTCTTCCCCTCCCCAACCCCCAACACACCCCTTTTCCTCCTCTCCAAAGCCGATTTTCAACCTCAGGGAGGCAGCTGGCGTGGTTCGTTCCACACCAGCTGCAAGGGGGGGGCAGCGTGGGACTGCCACATTCAGAGGCCCAGCTCTGAACTCACAGGACCTTGGAGCTGGGTTTCTGAATAGTCATATCTGCCCCCCAAGGCAAGGTTGGAGGGCCATAGGATTGCATGCTTAGGGTGGTGAGAGTGTTGGACTGGGACTCGGGAGATCCGGGTTCTAGTCCCCGCTCAGCCATGAAACTCACCGGGTGACTTTGGGCCAGTCACTGACTCTCAGCCTAACCTACCTCACAGGATAAAATGGAGAGGAGGAGGAGGATTATGTAAGCCGCCTTGGGTTCCTTGCAGGAAAAAAGGTGGGGTATAAATATAATAAATAAATAAAATAAATAAATTTAGCCAGCCTTATCTACTTTTCCCCTTGATTTGTGAGGAGGGGGTAGCTGCCGCACTGCCTCGAGAAGCAAAATGGCTTGGTCCGGCCCTGATAGAGATGGATGAAACACTTATTTCCATTTTTCTTTTTTGTGGGGGTGGGTGGGTTGCCTTCTCACACAGCTTTTGTGATGCAGATCCCAAGCATTGTTGAACATCACTTGGACATTATTACCCAAAATAAGCTTAATTGGGTGTCATGTTTCCCATCCAAAAGCAAACATCTCTGTAAGTCAGCCTTCACTAACATGGTGCCCTCCTGATATTTTGGACTACAACTCCCAGGATTCCTGACCATTGCCCATGCTTACAGGGGATCAGGCCACACTAACTCAGGCCACACCCCATGGTAGGCCAAGTACAAAACATCGGGAGAGCACAAGGTTGGGGAAAGATGCTCTAGGGAGTATACTGCTGAATTAAATCACTGGGGCCCATCGCATAGTTTAATTGTGCAACTTCCTCCCCCCACTTTGTCCCCTGTGGATCAGACAATGATGTTCTGAAACCAACTGCCTGTTTGGAACACTTACCTGCAACAAGAAATATCTGGTGTTCCAAACATGTGCAGGGTGCCAGCCTGGGGAAGGCTGACATAATGCACTGAAGCATAATTTTGAACCATCCAAGACTGCAAATTATACATGCAATACTAACTTTCTTATGAATCCTGGGAGCGCTGTCTAGAAATCTCAGGTTTGTTGGGCTGACTCCAAAAAAACAAAAAAACAAACATACCAAAAACCTGTATGCTGAGCTGCTTATTAAAGTGGGGGCATGCCTTTTATGCAGTGCCAAGACAAATTACAAAAGGCAGTGAGTACATGTGTTTGTCTCCCACATCTAGTCAACAGGAGGGGGGGGGCGTGTGGTTTGTGAAAGCTGCATTTCTTTCCACCAGGATTTCTGGCCATCTTTCTGTAGAAATTTCAGAATTCCTCATCAGAGAGGTTCTGGCAAAGGAATGATAAGATGCTGGCAAAAAAGAGATAACAAAAAAATGCTGGCTGTTTGCTTGGATGTGCTTTCTTTTGAGAAATTAATGGCTTAGCAAACTTTCAGTCAAGGGTCTATTCACAATTAATGACCAACATCCTGCTCCACACCATACTTAGTTTGTAAAAAGGAAATTCAATAAAGGTAACTTGTGCTTTCCTGAATGGAGCATGTAACTCCAATCTTCTTCCAACTTCATTGGCAGCCAATCTGTTTTTGGTCCAATTCAAAGAATGTGTTCTGACCCAAGCCTTGTCCTACCATTGGTCAGGGTGATGCATGCAGCTGCCTCAGGTGGCAGATGCTGGGTGTGTGTGGGGAGTAACATCGCAGTCCCCCTGTTGTTCCTCCTGATCCCCTTGGCTTGGCTGTTATCCTCTGTTGGAGGACAGAGCTGTGTGTGCCACTGCCACATGGACACACACACAATGCAGGGATGGGTGAGAATTTCTTTGGTTTATTTTTTGATAAAAACTTATCAAAATTTGAAAATTTCTTCAAAAATAGGACTGAAACAATTTGAGATAAAAAACAAAAACAAAACAGAACAAACAAACAAAAAAATGGAAGAGAAAGCAAAACAGATCCATCAATCCAGGACCAGGGCTTTCAGCAATTATCTCTTTAAAGTCTGTGTATTCAACTATGTTTGTAATGCTGAATTAAGGTTGCCACCTCTTTTGTTCTAACAGGTTCCCCATCATTAACACCTATATGGCAGGTAGGTACAGCATGGTCCTCTCCATGCTGGGAATAGCTGTACCTACCGAATTTGGCCAGTGAGAACTTTGTTTCATTTCATTTTTGATAAGAATTTACCAAAATTTGCAAAATCAATCAATCATATACAGGATGGAAATAACTTATCCCATCAGCCAGCCAGCCTTATAGCCCTTAAGCTAGGCTGTTGTCGCAGGTGTGGTTGAGGATGCTGTCCTGTCGCCCGTGTTGAAGTAAGATTCCACTCCCATCACCATACTGTTTGTGAAATGTGTGTGTGTTCTCTCTTTTCCACTTCAGGCAGCCAAATTTCTTGGGCGAGCACTGTTCAAACATTTAAAGCCTAAATGTTTGATGGGCAGGAGATCTTAAGTTCCTTCCCTTTCCTGTATCTATCAACCTGTACACTTAAATTAGCGGTGCAGAACTTCAGGCCTGTGGAGGCCTCCCAATCTGGCCCTCTTTGGTTCCCCAGAAGGCCACACCCCTTTCCCCCAACCACCAATCATTTGGTGGTTTCCTGACTTTTGTGCAGTTTCCCTCTGTCAAGGTTCCACCTGTGCCAGGACACCTTGATCAGCTCCTTAAAAGATATCTGCCTCTTTAAGAGCCCCTCCTGTCTCAGGATGCCAATTCGCTGCCTTTTTACCTCCTCTTCCCAGTAACGTGGGATTAAGCCATTAGGCGTGGTGTAAAAGACACTCCAACAACTTGCTGTTAACAATAACTGTTTACTTTAGTAATTATTGGTAAAGTAGATTCACATTAACTTAGGGTAATTACACAAATAGAGCTGTAAGATTACAAAAGGCAAGTATAAGGGAAATAAAAGGAAAAATAACACAAGGTTCTCTAACCTAGCTACACTATCACCTGTAAACCTCAGTTAAGAGATTCCTTTCCCCAGCCTTTCTCCTAGCTGTTCTGCAGTTCTTTAGCGATAGTCAGACTCTCTTCTCTGTCTGCTTCACTTTCTCTCCAATGTCGCTCTCCCAGTCTGCCATCTACTGCAGCTCATTATATACCCTTCCAAAGATTGTAACTTCCAGAAAGTTACAATCATGTGACCTAAAACTGGAGAAATGAAACTTAACTCTATTGGGTGAAAAGGAAACTCACAAATGCCCCCCTCCCATCAGGAGATGTTTGGGCGTACAGGCTTCAACTAACTCAGGCCTGTGTAGGCCTCAATCCTACAAACCCTCCACTGCTCCATTCTAAAAATTCTAAAAAGCTTGAAATGCCAAAGGCTTTGTTACTGACACTAAGAGCTTTCAGCTAATACTTGCCAGCATTTAAGTGTTTTGGCTCCACCCCCTGTTCCTCCAGCATCACCCACCACTGAAATGTGTTCCCCGAGAGCTTCCCCGAAATGGAATTTGCCCTCGGACTGAAAGATGTTCAACACTCCTGACTTAGGTCAATGTTTAAGACCCTGCTCCATGGCTCCACTTCCCTACCCTGCTGGCACTCCAGGTTGTGTATATGACCCTACATCTTTTTTGTATATGATTCTGTGACAAGGGTACCAGTTTTTCCGACTAGTGATTCATCGTTCAAAGCTCAACATGTGAATGAAGAGGCATGTCAAGTGCTAGCAACATAGCACTATAAAAATGTTTTTAAAAAACACACCTTTTGACATGATACATATTATATTTCTATTTCTATTTCTACACAACAGCGTCGGAGCATTCTTCAAAGTGGGTAAGAGTTTCTAGTGGGCTGTATACCCACCTGAGTACATTTTTCATGTTTTATTGTACATTTTTTTTAAAAAAAATAAGTGTCATCTTTATTATCTGAGGTTTATTTTGAGTGTGTGAATGACTAAGAGCAATTTTGCTATCTTCGAGATGAAAATCAGGAACGATTCACCTCTGGGTTCTAGCATGAAGGAGAGAGATACATGCCAAATACCCATTTCATCGAATAACTTCCTTCCAAAACATTCTAGAGCTGCTTCATGTGTGATTTTAAACTATGACATGACATGTGTGTGTGCAAGAAATGTGTTTCCCACACCCATATGTGTTATAAGGACACATACCAGGGGATTGGCATAAGTCATGGCCTCAAGAAGACATACGTCACAGCTTTTCCTTTGCCCACACTTCAGGACAGCAGCTCCCCCCGCACACGCACCACCTAAGTATAATGTTCTGGTTTATGAGTCGTGCCAGTCGGGCTTCAGGCCTGGACATGGGATGGAGACGGCCTTGGTCGCCTTGGTGGATGATATGAGGAGGGCTTTGGATAGGGGTGAATGCTCCTTTCTAGTCCTCCTCGATCTCTCAGCGGCTTTTGATACCGTTGACCATGGTATCCTCCTGGACCGCCTGGAGGGGTTGGGCTTGGGAGGCACTGTATTGCAGTGGTTCCGGTCCTTCCTCTCTGGAAGGTATCAGAGGGTAGTTCTCGGGGAGGAGGCTTCAGACCCTCGGCCGCTCACTTGTGGAGTGCTGCAGGGTTCCATCCTCTCCCCGATGTAATTCAACATCTACCTCAAGCCACTGGGAGCTATCATCAGGAGGTTTGGGGTGCGGTGTCATCAGTATGCAGATGACATGCAGCTCTACCTCTGTTTCAAGTCCTCACCGAGGTTGGCCGTTGAGACCCTGTCCAAGTGCCTGGAGGCAGTGGCTGGCTGGATGGGAAGGAACATGCTGAAACTGAACCCCGACAAGACCGAGGTACTTCTGGTGGGGGACAAGGGGAGGTTAGGGGATGTTGACCTGGTGCTGAATGGGGTACATCTCCCCCTGAAGGACCAGGTCCACAGCTTGGGGGTCATTCTAGACTCCCAGCTGTCCATGGAGGCTCAGGTGGCAGCTGTGAGCCGGGCTCACAGCTCCATCTGATACGGCAGCTGCGCCCCTACCTTCCTAATCACCTGCTCCCATCAGTGGTTCATGCCTTGGTCTCCTCTCGCCTAGACTACTGTAATGTGCTCTACGTGGGGTTACCCTTGAAGACGGTTCAGAAGCTACAGCTGGTACAGAACGCGGCGGCTCACCTGCTTAAAGGCAGCTACCGGCGGGATCACATCACGCCAGTGCTGAAGGATTTGCACTGGCTACCAGTTGCTTGCAGAGCCGAATTCAAGGTGTTGGTTTTGACCTTTAAAACCCTATACGGCTCCGGTCCAGTCTATCTCAAGGAGCATCTCCAGCAACACCAATTGGGCCGTTCAACAAGATCTGCCACGGATGGCCTTCTCCTTGTCCCTTCAGCCAGAGCAGCTAGACTGGTGGGGACGAGGAAGAGGGCCTTTTCTGTGGCGGCCCCCGTACTGTGGAACTCTCTCCCGAGTAACCTCCGCCATGCCCCCTCTCTGCTGAGCTTCCATCGCTCATTAAAAACCTGGTTATTCAGGCGGGTTAAGATTTTAAAATTTTTATATTGTTTTAAATGTATTTTATTGTTTTTATTCTATGTAGATCGCCCAGGGTGGCCGGTTGCTGGCCAGATGGGCGATAAATAAATATAAATAATAAATAATAATAATAATAATAATGAGCTTTCAGGCAACAAGCCAGCTCCAACCCTGAGACCAGTGGAGGCTGGTGACTCCTATTTCGATGGGGCTCCTAATCCATTTCAGGCGCAGCTTTCATTTGGAGCTTTATAGGAGCTATCCATGGTGGTGAACCTATTTTGGGGATGGATTTCAGCACCATGGATAGTTCCTATAAAGCTCCAAATGAAATTTGAAAAACCTGCAGTGGATAAGGAGCCCCACCAAAATAGGAGTCACCAGCCTCCACTGGTCTCAGTTGCCAGCCTCCCCTGCCTGAGACTGCTAACACTGTATAGCATGGCAGACAGGGGTGTTGCTAGGCCTGCACGCATGGGCCCCCCAGAGCCAAATCTATTAATCAGGCTCCCAGAACAATTCGACAAAGCCCCAAGAATCCATCGATGCCAATGAAAGTTTTCTTCATCTGTTTTATCAGCTTAATTGTGCATGAGAGCAAGTGTGGCGTAGTGTTGGATTGGGACTCGGGAGATCCGGGTTCTAGTCCCCACTCGGCCATGAAGCTCACTGGGAGACGTTGGGCCAGTCACTGACTCTCAGCCTAACCTACCGCACAGGGTTGTTGTGAGCATAAAATGGAGAGGAGGAGGAGGATTATGTAAACCACCTTGGATTACTTGCGGGGGGACAGGCAGGATATAGCTATAATAAATAATAAATAAATAAATAAAACATAGGGGTCAATTTTCAAAGGGGATTGCAGCTGAGAAGGGAAAGGTTAATGTCCTCCTGCCCACATGCTGCAACAACCCCCCCCCCCAAGAATCTTCCCCTGCATGGCAATTAAGCTGGGGGTGGGGAGAAAACATTTTCCATTGGTTCGGAATATTCTGGGTCTGGGTGTAAATTAATTCAAGAATTTATTATATTTGAGTCTATTTGGAAATGTAAATAAATCCTAGTAATTATTTCTAAATTGGCATATATAGGTATATATCAGCATATGCAGATTTGTGTCTTATAGACCTGGGGCCCAAACAATGTTAAGTGTCCAGCAAATCCCCTGATAGGAGGGGAAGGCCTCTGGAGGGTAGGAAAAGAAGTACTACTTCCCCACCCACCTGTAACTACTCCCATTCCCTGAGAATGGGACCACAGGTAGGTGCATTCCTCTCTAGAGGTAGGAAAAAAACTACAATCCATTTTCCAGGTTTTCACTTCTCTGTGTACCCTACAAGGATTTAGATCTGAAACTTCTAACCCAGACAGTGCTCCAGATTTCCAAAGACACACATTGATTTTGTTATGTAAAGCTGATATTTACAAGAGCTGTCGAAATAAGCAGCTGTGTGTGCATGCTTCCCCCCCCCACTTTTTTTTCTTTTCCTTTTTTCATTTCCAACACTAAAACGTTATGATATGGACATGGACTCCGGAGATTTTCTTCTTCTTCTTCTTTTTCTTTTTGGCATCTCATTGTAGGAACAGGTAGCATCCTTCTTCTGGGAACAAACTAATTAGTAAGAATAAGAGTGGCTCGAAATGTACCTACGAGCTGTTTTTACTCCTGTCAATACTCAAGAAAGCAACGGTTTCAAATGCTTAATATAGGTGGCTTTGAGGGATTTAAAGCCTCTCTCTCTCTCTCTCTCTCTTTCCTGCAGGAAAGCTCTTTTGCTAATTAGGTAGGCTAGGAGACAGAATATCAGAAGGAAAAGAGTTCACTAAGAAACTTCTCCATGGTGTGCACATTTATTACTCGAACTTCAACTGTTTCCGCAAGGAGAGTCCTGCTGGTTCAGACCAAAAGCCCCTCTAAGCCTCCCAAACCTATTTTTGGGGATGGGGTTCAGCACCATGGATAGCTCCTTAAAAGTTCATAGTGAAATCTGGAGTGGATACACAGCCCCTCTGACGTTGGAGTCACCAGCCTCCACTGCCTTCAACCCCCCCATCCCGTAGAGCGGAGAGGTAGGAAGCAGGGGCATTCCACCTGCTCTGCTGAAAGGCCCAGCTCCATTTGGGCCTTCCCTACCTCAACGGTCACCAGGCAGCAGCCATTCCATCAGGCAGAGGGACAGAAGGGAAGCAGGGCCACTCCATCGGCTATGATCAAAGACCAGCTCCATAGGCAGGGGAGGCGGGTGGCACCAATGTCAGTGGGGCTGTATATCCACTCTGGATTTTAGTCTGAACTTTAAAGGAACTATCCATGCTGCTGAACCCTACCCCACCCCCAAAAGGCTCAGCACTATAGATAGCTCCTCAAAACTTCAGGGTGAAATCCAGAGTGGATATACAGCTTTTCTGGCATTGGAGCCACCAGCCTTCACTGTCCGTTGGGCTCCTCCTCCTCTCCCTGAACTACGTCCATTCCAGCTAGCCATTATAACAACTGCTACTTACCTTTATGAATGGTTATCTGAGTTTGCATTTTTCTTTCCTCTTCGCTCCCCATCCCCTTTTCAGTTTGTGTTGTATCTTTCAGATTGTAAGTCTACAGGCAGGGACTGTCTTGTTTTTGTTTGTTTTTACTGATGTGCTACTATGGGAGTCTTTTTGTCTGAAGACTGGAGTAAAAATGCTTTAAAGAAAGCAGTAGTGGCAAGGCCCTCTCCTGCTTTCCCTCCCTGGAAACTGGCATTTAGTGCCCTACAGCCTCTGTATAGATAGGTTCCATATACAGTAATACCTTGGATTGCAAGCATATGTCATTCCGGAACCGTGCTTGTAATCGAAAACACTATCACAGTGAGTCTCTGGCGGGCGTGAGTGGGGCCGATTTCGGCCCGCTACGCCCGCTCGAGGCGAGCGGTTACATCCCTACCACTACCTGTATTGCAAGACCTTGCTCGTTTATCAAGTCAAAATTTATTTAAAAATTTTGCTTGTCTTGCAAAACACTCTCAGACCAAGTTACTTGCAATCCAAGGTATTACTGTAGTCCTTCTGGCTAACAGCCGCTGATACGGCGAATAGCCATTACGACTAATCGCCATACATTTGTCTAATCCTGTTTTAAACCCATCTAAGCTTATGCTCTCCAACACATCCTGTGGCAGTGAAATTCACAAACCAGGAGAAGGCAAACTGGTACCTTCCAGATGTTTTCTACTCCTGCTTCCACCATCCTCAGTCAGCATGGCCCATGGTCAGGAATTATGGGAGTTGTAGTCCAAAACATCTGGAGGGTGCCAGGGTGTCTGAATTGACTGTGCACTGTGTGACAAAATACTTTCTTTTTCTGAACTTTTATCTACTGCCAATCAATCATAATCGATGACATAAGCTCCAGTTTTATGAGATAGGTAGAAAAATGACTCTGTCCCTGTTTATATGGATCAAAAGTCAATCTATGCATTCACAAAAGGCATGACAATTAAAGCATTTTTCTCTACCAGCCTATGCATGTCGTCTACTGCAATCCTATTCATGTCTACTCAGAAGTAAATTCCACTGTGTACAATGAAGTTTACTCCCAGGTACAATGGTATGGGATTTGCAGCCTTAAGGTGCAATCTACACATGTCTAGAAAGAGAAAAGTCCTGCAACTTCCAGCATTCGCCAACCAGCCATACTGGGAGTTGTAGGACTTTTTTCCTGTCTAAACATGCATAGGATTTTTCTTCTTTTTCTTCTTGTTCTTTCTACTTAAAGGAATAAAGAAAAAGATACTTGTAAGAAGGATTGGCGAAAGTACATAGAGTATATGAAAAAAGATTTGAATAGATTAATGTTGATGGAAGCGTATAGAAAATTGTGGGATTCATGAAAAGAAGAAGTTTATAAAGAAATGAAATAAGATAATTTAATGTGGATTAAACTGGGGGAGGGATTGGGGTGGGTTTATGTATTAATATTGTTAGGTTTTGTTTTATTTTTTTTGGTATGTATTCTCTTTTGGAAATGTAATAAAAAAAATAAAAAAATAAAAAATAAACATGCATAGGATTGCTACCTAACTGACTTCCAACTGGTTGGCATTTTGGGGGGTAATACTGTAGGGGTGGGGTTAGGATAGTCTTCTCCAACCTGGTGCTCTCCAGATGTGTTGGACTGCAGGATTTGCAGGTTGGTGAAGGTTGGTGTAGCCATGCTTGACAAATGAGCAGGATTTCAAGTCGTAGGGATGTGTGGAATCCACCAGAGCAAAGGTTTTTAACAACATACTATTTTGATATGTTCATTGTTACTTTGGGGTTTTAGGATTGTCAACTGCCCCAAGGACATTTGTCAGTTGGGCAGCATATAAATTAAGTAAATATATAAACGAGGTATTCTGCAACTTATGACAACTCATGTAGCTTCCTTTGAAATGTCTCCAATGTTTCCCCTAAAAATGAACCCACAAACATGAGCTGTTCCTCACTCTAGGTAAAATTTCAGTGGTAACCCTCGTTTTTTGACATGCCTACTCAGCCCAATGCAAAATGAAACACAAGCAAAAATCATTTGATTCTGGAGTCCTCCCAGGCTGTCGAAGGATTTCCTTGTTTCTTTGGTATTTTCTCCCCCTCCAATTTCCTTCTCTCTTTGAAAGTCTCCATGGTATAATTAAGATGATCTTAGACAGACTAAGATTACAAAAAGGGCTGGAGAAAATTTTGCTCACCAATGTATCTAGGGCTGCTTGTTCAAGAAACTGCCCCCCGATTCACGTCAAGAATGGGTAGCATGACCCAATCCTTTGGCAGTCCTTCAAATGAAGCCTTTGAACCGTCCACAATTCCCTTTCAAACAGTCTGCAAGCTCGTCAACATGAAAACCAAGTGTCATGAAAAACCAATTAAGCAAGGCCTCTGATATTTCAATTGCTATTGTTTCTTGCTTCATAATTGCAGAGAAGGTTCGAACACAGGCATTGCTGTCACGGAAATAAATTGTTTTTATTGCAAGGACTGATGTTTTAAGCCTTGCATACCTAAAACCACTTGCTGACCATTGATTAGTCAGTCACTGCAGGCAGGACCAGTGCCAGGCAGTTTGGTGCCCTAGGCAAGATCAGATATTTAGCGCCCGCCCCCCTTCCCACTTGAGAGCGCTGTATTTTTTTTCAAGGTGTTTCTGGCGCCCTCTTTAGCCCTGCGCCCTAGGCAGCTGCCTAGTTGGCCTAATGGTAGCACTGGCCCTGACTGCAGGGAGGGCAGGACTAGGTCTGTTGGCCAGAATCAGCTGCCTAGAAAACAATTTTATCCGGCCACTTTTCAACAAGGTGTGTTGGGGTGCAATCCTATGCAAGTGTAGAGAGAAAACAGGCCTACAACTCCCAGCATGCCCCAGCCAGCCATGCTGGCTGGGGCATACAGGGAGTTGTAGGCCTTTTCTCTCTCTACACTTGCATAGGATTGAGCCCTCAATTTGTGTTTTTAAAGTTCTTCGACTGTAAGAAGTTGAGGGCACAATAGCTGGCTGGGGCATGGTTAGAGCTGTAGGCCTTTTTTCTGTCTAAACTTGCATAGGATTGCACCTTAAGGTGTGTAAGTAGTAGCACAGGTGTGTGTGTGTGTGTGTGTGTCAATCTTGCATGTCCCATCCCCAGCAGCACCCAGAACTCATCAGGTCTGTTGGCCATACGGGGCCAAGAAAGTGTTGCATACTGAAATCTGCATTTCCGTGGGTATTGCAATGCATCTCAGCTCAGGAAAAATGCACACAAAAATGCACATATTAGGGAAAGGTGCATACAAAATATTATATTTGGGAGGGGGGAGTGTGCACAAAACTGCATTGCAGCAATATACAACTTGGGGGGAAATGTGTATGGTTAAAATGCATGTTTTTAAATGCATTCAAAATGTATACACAAATGCTGCATTAGGAAAACAAAATGTGCACAAAAACGTATGAATTTTGGTACGGTCTTTAAAAAACAACAAGTTTATGTAGGAAAAGGATGAAATGAGCTTGACCTTAAAAATCCCACAATCTTGGAAGACTGAGATTGATGGATCTATCCATTCCTATTTGGCCCTGCCCAATGCCTCAGAGTCAAAGGAGAGTGGAGTTAAGTATGTATAGATTCTCCTTCTCCAGTTCCGTCCTGGCTGTCTGCAGTGGAGCGAGAGCCCAAAGCTGTCTCCTCCTTGGAAGTTTCCATCCTGCTGCTAAATATTACATGGAAAGATGTAAATATTACATCTCTGTCACTGTGACCAAAGGAGCAGCAGCTGAGTTGCTACTCTGTTGAGTTGCAGCTCTCTTTGGGGCTCCCAGTCTTTCTTGCCCCTTCATCCCTGCCCAGGACACCCATCCCTGCTTCTGGAGTGTGGGTGGGTGAAGCACTGGGCAGGGCCGGTGCTACCATGAAGCCAACTAGGCAGCTGCCTAGGGCGCAGGGCTAAAGAGGGCACCAGAAATGCCTTGGAAAAAAAATACAGCGCTCTCAAGTGGGAAGGGGTGTGTGCTAAATATCTGATCTTGCCTAGGGCTCTAAACTGCCTTGCACCGGTCCAGGTACTGGGCCAGCTATTTACAGAAGTGGTGGGACTCAGAGCGATGCCCACCTTTTTGTGCAGCCTGAAGACTTGTGAGAAGGATAGTTTGTGCAGCAATCTGATAATACTTCAGGAACAGCCTCCCTTTATAACACCAAAGCTTTTCTAATGTTTGAGGAACTGTTTCCTGAACACTACTTGTCCCTTATCACTTGGTCTTCTTGTCCAGATTGCAACCACCATACCAGCTCTCCAGAAAACCCCCTCAAAGTCTCTGGATGACAGGACATTGTCTCACAGTGAAAGTGTTTGTCCATCCAGCCCTGTACCGAGGACCAAGGCAACAAGGAGTGCTGCCACAAAGGTGCCTGGGATACTTATTGGAGCTGTCTGGAGGACTGAGGGGGGATGGGTGGGAGAACAAACCATGTCAAGCCTGATCTTTTATTTGGGAGTACTGTGGGCTGTCCAGCGAACAACCAACCCATGGTGACCTATTCACAAGGTGGCCTAGTATGATGTGCGAACCCACCCACTCAGGCTAGAAGTAAGAAACTTTTGCTCTCTGTGCAGCTGCCCCCAGGTCATGATCTCTCAGAACTTCTTCACACAGTGCATAGTTAAACAATGGAATTCACTTTCAAAAGATGTAGTGATGTCCCCCAATTAGGAGGGCTTTAAGAGGGGATTGGACAAATTCATAGAGGAGAAGGCTATCAATGGCTACCAGTCCTGATGACTACCGGTATATGCTACCTCCAGTATCAGTGGCAGGATGCCTATGTACATCAGTTGCTGGGGAACATAGATGGGAGGGTGCTGTTGCACTCATATCCTGCCTGTGTGTTTCCCGAGGGCAGCTCATTGGACACTGTGTGAATGCTCCTGTGGGCAGCTCATTGGCCATCTGGACAAGATGGACCCTTGGTCTGATCCAGCATGGTTCTTCTTATTGAGCTGCGTTTGGAAGATCTCCATGGCCAATGAAGTATTTTCAGTCTCTGAACTGTTCCTTTCCATCTAGGCTGTTACAATGATACTAGTTGTGCATTGCATTGCAGAGGTGGAGGAAAACAAGAACATGCTGGCATGAGGTAACAATAATCAAGTAATGATTCATAAAGTGTGAGACAAGGTGCCACAATGACCCTTCAAGATAGTTTGTTGAAATGAGTTCTAGCACATGAGGTTTCAAGGTCAAGCACAATTCAATTTAATTTACAGTGCTGGGGTGATTCCCCCCTCCCCTGTTGCTTTAACCTACAGTCAGTTATTTTAAATGTTATATTGAATGTTCCTGTGCGCATGAAACAACCTGGTGAGGCAATTGGCAACATAGAGTGCACCAACTTCTTACTACCCTCAGTTATGATCCTATTCATAATCAGTAGCTCTCAATGTATAATAGGTGGGGGATGGGAAATTTGGGGAAGGGTCATAGCTCAGCATATGCTCTGCCAGAAAAAGGTCTTGGGATTGATCCCTGGCATCTCCACATAGGGCTGGAAAAGTAGGGGCAGGTGAATGAGCAGTATTCAAGACTTCCAGGATTCTCCGAACATCAACTCACTGCTCATCTCATGCCCGATTCCCACTTGCAATCGCTGCTCACTCTGTGTGAATGGGGAAAATGTGTGAATTGAGTAGCGATTGAATGTGAGATATGCTCAATTTCCCCCAAAGTTACACAGATTTCCTCCCTAGACTAAAGTGGATCTGATTCAGTCTAGGGGGGATTTATGCCCAAATTAGGAAATTTGCGCAAATCAAGCAGGGAAAGTTGCATGCATCGAATGAGAGCACGTGTTCGGCAATTTACTAACATTTTCGGGGGATGCATGCTCACGTTCATACTCAGAGTTGTGAACAGGGCAGGTTCCCCAGTTTTGCAAGCAAAAATGTAATTCTCATTACATCTGAAACCCTGGAGATCCTCTGTCAATCAGTGTGGGCAATACTGAGATAGACAGTGGAGACTGGTGACTTGGTGAGGCTCCTAATCCATTGCAGCCTCTATTTGGAGCTTTATAGGAGCTATCCATGGTGCTCCATGGTGGTGAACCTATTTTGGGGTTGGAGTTCAGCACCATGGGCAGCTCGTATAAAGCTCCAAATAAAACCTGCAATGGATTAGGAGCTCCACTGAAATAGGAGTCACCAGCCTCCCAGTCTGACTTGTAGTTTGACATTTTGGCCCAAGTCCATCTTGCTGTCATATCATTGAGGATCATACTTATCTCTTTGGGGACTGCCATCCTATTAAGCAGCATTTACGAGAGCTCCACAGTCTGCGAAAGGTTACACTGTTCCAGTGTTTTTACTTTCCATGGAGATCTAGGAGGGGCCATAGCTCCATGTGAAAGCATAGGCTTTGCACAGAGACTGCCCCAGCTTCTATAAGCTATGAAAGAATTAGGTAGCAGGTAAAGGGAAAGACCCACGTCTGAGACCTCAAGGAGATGTTGCCGATCGGAGCAGGGATGTATTAGAAATTTGTTTCAGTGTGTTTCTGTTCAAGATTTACCTAGTTCACACCTTCCAGACCAAACACAGACTCGAATGTAGTCTGCAGTCAAAATCCATACATTTCTGAGCTTGCAATTGAGATTTGTGGACACACACACCCCAAATGTGTTCGGCAACTTGCGTACATTTGAAACGTGCCCATGAAAAAATGTGCACTTTTAAAACATGTGAACAAATATGCTTTAATCCATGGGAGAAGTGTGCATACATTTCAAAGATGTGCACAATTGATGCTTACACTTGGGGGGAAAATATGCACAGATTTTCATGGGAAAAGAAAAAGAAAAAAGACCAGTGTTCGCAAGTTGATACAGACCCACATCAGAATGAGCTTCAAAATGGAATTCAGAGAACATTGGTGAGTCAGGTGTTGCTGGTTCACACATCCCTGAAACCCTAGAAGTCCCTACAAATTATTTGCCAGAGCAGGACTCGCCAAATCCACCTCAGACTTCCTTCCATGAAACCCAGTGGTGGCAACTTTGCTCCTCGGTTCCTTGCCACAGTTCCCAACAATATGACCTCTCCACTGCCTTTGTCTCTGCTAAGTTCTACGGGTCACACTTTCACTTGTAGTCCCGCAGGCTGTGACATGGTCTATTTAAATCATTCTCAGACGCTGCCCCCCCTGCTTCCTCCTGGTTTAACATTTACAGTTGACTCGTAGCCAAAATGTGTTACACAATTTGCTTTGTGTGCATAAGCTCCTGTACAGAAAGATATGGGAGGTGACTACAGTTCCCCCCCTCTTTCTTTTATTTTAAACACATCGTATTACTTTTCCTTCTTAATGTTTTCTGTCTCTAACAACAGGGAGCATTGAAAAATGGGGAGGGGAGAAAGCAAGCTACCACCCCAGCCCCATATCTATAATTAGAACTTGCCCCCCCATCACGGAAATTTGATGACATTCTCAGATTCTTTTATTTGAATGCTTTCGAGAACATCATCTTCTGAGGATTCGTTCCGAGAAAATTAGACTGCATTCAAATATAATAAGCAGAATGTGCCATCTATAGAACAAAAGATCATAACCCTTATGATAACCATTTTGATTTTATAGGCTGCCAAATCAAGAACGTTTTTAAACTGGCCTCTTGTGAATGTACATAAACAAAATGTTATATTCCTGTAGATAATTTTTCATTGATTTGCCTCGAGCAAAATAAAACACTCAGCTAAAAGGATGATGGAAAAGTAATTTAAGCTAGAAAATATATAGGTTGCTCTCCCTTTTTTGTTGTTTTTTAAAAATGACCTTAATATATTATTGGAAATGCCGGAGACTAGCATTTTGCTTAACTGTATTACAATGATGATGCATATTGATGTTTTACTGTCTTCTGCACTGTCAGTACTCTACGCTTCTACATAGGTGCCATGGCACCTGAATTTTGTAGAGTGCTTAGTATACCACAGGCTCTAGAAATTTCAAATAATGGGGAAATATATACATAGAAGACAGTTTGAAGGTGTCTTGGAGGTAATCTAGTCTAACCCTCTGCTCAATGCAGGATCTGCAATGCAGGGTGCAACTACAGTGTCCTTGACAGATGGCCACCCACCCTCTGCTCAAAAGCCTCCAGTGAAGGAAAGCCCGCCCACCTACCATGGCAGTCTGTCTGTTCCATTCCTGAACTCTTACCTTTTGGAAGCTCCTCCTCATGTTTAGCTGAACCTGATTCCCTGCTATTTCCACTCATTGGTGCTAGTCCTGCCCTCTGGAGTAACGCAGAATAAGTCTGCTTCATCTTCTCTGTGATATCCCTTCAGATCTTAGAAGATAGCTATCATGTTTCCCATCTTCTCTTCTCCAGGTCAAACATACTGGCTCTTTCAACCGTTCCTCATAGGACTTGGTCTCCAGATCCCTCATCATCCTGGTTGGCTTCATCTGGACATGCCTCAGCTTGTCAATGTTCTCCTTAAGCAATGTGGTACTCAGAACTGGACACAGTATTTGAGATGCAGCCTGATGATGTGTGTATGACTGCAAGACCCAGGATTCCAACAGGCCTAATAAGTAGATTCAGGCAGCTGGTTTGGGGTGTCATGAACAGGCAGCAAATGGTTATTTAATTCATTGGTATTGTATTTTTACTCCCATAGAGAGGTGCTTGTGGGATTTTCAGTTCCAGGTACCAAACTTGGTCAGCCATGGGTACTACAAACCTTTACTTGGGGAGGGAGGTACAATTTGCTGTTCCATCCAAGGCAGCAAAATATCTTGGGCTGGCCCTGCATTTTCCACATCATGCATCAAAAGGAGCCCTCTGCCACCTTTTACCTCCCCTCTCCTTCTTAAGATAAGGGATTTTGGCTCAAGTTCCAGGACGGTCAACGTGAGGGAGAGTCCAGAAGCAAGCAAGGTTAAGCAAAGTCAAGTTTAGATACCAGTTAGAGAAATCGAGGAGTGGATAGTATCACAGACAACTCTAAGTGGACTTGGGCTCCAAGCCAAACCAGTTCAGCTTGCACATTGCTCCAACAACTGGCAGATTCATACTCAGTGTTAAATAGGACTTGTGCTTTCGAGAGGATGCTAGCTCCTCCCACACACTACATGAGGCCTTTTCCCTTAAAAGGGCAATGCTTTCTTTTGAAGCCTTTGGCTGTGATGGCATGGGGCCAACTGGGGTGTAGTGGTGACTTTAGAATCAGAACCCTCAGACTCTGAAGTTGGCAATGAGACTGACTCTGGAAGCAGGAGAGCTTGTCTCAGGGTCTCTTTGGGTCCTGAGGGGCCTGAGGTGATAGGGGTGTCAATGGATGCTTCCATGGCCACATCCTCTTCTGGGACTCAGAGGTCCCGGAATTAGAGACTTCTCCACCTGAGAAGCAGGGGATCAGAACCCTGGTTGGTGACAGACTGGCAAAGAGGGAAGGGGAAAGACAGAAGCAGGGGATGAACTCTAGTTCAGTGATCCCCAGCTTGAAGATGGCCGGATTGATTTGTCACATTTCTATACCCAATAGCCAAAGCTCTCTAGGTGGATCTTACTTGAAATGGGGCCAGCTTACTTGAGTGGGGAGAGTTCGCATTTTGACTTTGAGTCCCTCCCGTTTCAATGTTTTGTCCCATCTCTAGAAGCACAATCTGCAGTTATTAAAACTTATGTCACAATTGGCTGCTAGAACTCTATTTTCACATTGACCAAAATTAGCATGGCCTAGTCATTGGCTCCACTGGTGAATTATCTTAATCCAGCTCATTTCCATTTCACAAGTGCTCATGCCTAAATTTGTTCTATCCCATTTCCATGTTAAATGTGCAGATTATTTTTTTTTTAAATTAATCTGCACAAATTTAGAATCTTTAAAGAAGTACTTATGAGGTGTTCTGAGGGCTTAATTTTAAATGGTCTCCTCTTTTCTAAACAGATACTAACCACCAGGTTCCAGCCAAGGCACCTCACTTTAGATTCAAGGGTAATCAGGAAGAAATAAAACCATTTGTGTGAAAGATAACATATGGTTTACTGAATACAATGTTGAAATATGGATGCAGATTATCCATAGATGCAAACTGTTTAAGCTAATCTAGAGAGCAATCTTATGGTTCCTGGGTGAGCATCCCAGGGACCATAGGACTGGTGGTCTCTTTCCTCCTTCCAAGGTCAGAGACAGAGCTCCCCTCCCTCCAAATAGCCAGTGCAGAAAGAACTGCACTGGCTGCCTTCCAAGGTTGGAGAATTGACCTTGGGGGAAGAAGAAGGGGGGCATTCCAGTGGGCGGGAAGGAGAGCTCTGCAAAACCCCTGGTTGGCTACTGAGCAATAAACTAAACTCAACTAAACCAAGCAACTGTAGATCAACATTTTCTATGAAAAACATTTTTTCTTTCTATCTTTTTTTTTTCATTTGCTCTAAATGAAATCAGTTCAGATAAATTAAGTGAGCTAAAGCATAGGTTTGCATAAATTACCAATAATAAATAAATAAAGGCAGAGGAACATGCAAAGGAACAACATGAAAAGGTGCATTAGTTAAAGGCAAATGTTCGCACCATTTTAACCAATTAACTGTAAATACTTCAGTCTAGTATGACACAAATAATTTTAGTCTTTGTTAATGGACTAATCATTTTGCATTTAACTGTCATATCAATAAACACTGGCATACCCCTATACCAAAGCCAATGGTTATTACACCAACTAATTAAAACCTAAATTAAAAGGTAACTTGCTGAGTGCTCCTATTCATGAAATGCAAATTTTTGCTGGAGAAACAATAGACAGAAATGAGTCTTGATGGTTCATTTTTCATTTTCTTTGCTGATGGAACTGAAAGGATTGTTTGGCTTTCTTCATTCTATTGGAAGTGACTTTTTGATTGGCATAATGAGCAGAACAGTGAAACAGATGGGTCTCCTCTGAAGTTACACAGGGTCCCCAGTGGACTTTATAAAATGCTGACAGATAACAAAAGAATCCCATACTTGTTATTCACTGTAGATTAAAATTTAAACATCAACAGAGCAAGCCATGCATTTGAACTGGGTTTTTTTTTCTGCTCAGTTTAGCATTGTAAATTACAATTAAATGGTTGCAAAAGAAAGGGAGGAGGAGAAAAGTGTGTGTGTGTGTGTGTGTGTGTAGTCTACAGGCACCAGAAACACTATTTTCACCTTGGACAGAAGAAAGGTGACCTTAACTCTTTCTTCAGTGGAAAGATATATGCATGCACACATGCCCCAGGGCTGGGACCACCACCTGGCATCCCTGGGCAACTGCCAAGCCTGCTCCTAGCAGGACCCATTTGGAGCTATTCAAGGTCTTATTTTGTTCTTGCCTTGACCCTACACACATGGTTCCTTGTGATTCTCAAGGAACCACAGAATGGGACACTTGACTCATGCAGGTTGGCCAATGGGAGATAAGTTTTAGCTTGCCTTTTATAACCTGGCCCCTGGCTCCTCAGGAATTTGAAGGCAGCTCAGTACCCATTCACCTGTCCTATTGCTGCAGCCAGCATATGATTGGCCAGTCACCACAGAAGCCCAGTAGCAATTATTTCCTCTTCAACCCAAATTGTCAAAGGGAACAGTGATTTGTTGGTTGGTTTTGTTTGTTTGGGGGGTTGTATTTATTTATTTTACTTAATTGCCTAGACTGCATTGCACTGCTGAATGAACAACCTCCTGTAGTTATGGGTTAGGTCAATAACTGTAAAAGCTCAGAACTGGCAGGACCATGTGGGTAAATGATGTTGGGAACACTGAGACATCACTTGGAGGCCTCCCCTAGACCGGCTTCTCAGGGCTCCTAGACTTGGCTTGGGGAACTGGACCTTCTCTGAGGACTGCCAAGCTCTCCCATAAGACATGATGAATAAATGAAGAATTTTCACACTTTCAATGAACCTGGTTAGGGCTATATCACTGAGGAATGTATGATCTCCTTGTGGCTTTCACAAGACACTGTACATAATTGCTCCTTAGAATGACTCAAACATTGACATTTTTGCATAGGAATGTGTAGTACTTTTTTTCTGGAGCAAAGGGTACCGGAACTCTTGGATTACATTTCCTCGGGAGTAGATGGCGATTAAATTGTAATGCAATTAATAGAAGAAAAGGTGCTGGAACTCAGTTCCGGTGAGTTCCACCAGAAAAAAAGCCCTGGGAATGTGTGTTGGGGAAAGATAGATAGATAAATAGATAGATATGAGAATCTGGCAGTTAGAAATCTGAAATACAATTCCAGCCTTGCTTTTGATGATTCCAGTGGGAAAATCATACCCTCTTGTTTTACAGGTGGCTCAAAGTTACTTTTGTACTGTACAATGTTTTGTAACAGCAGCACCCAATTTCCTCTTTGCATCCGTAAATCCCTCATTAAATCCTAGAATGTCATGAGGAGAATTCTGCTAATTTGCTATGCTAATCTATGGTAATCATGTTATAAACGCACACACAAGTTTTATTTTCTACTTACATGGAGTCATTGCTTCAATGTTATACAACCTAAGATATATATAAATAAATCTGAATGTCAGAGAAGAAGGAAATTCCCTCATGGGAGACCCATGTTGGAGAGTCCCATGAGATCCCTTGTGCAGATGGCAAGTGAAGTGGCAGCCAATTGCTAAATTGTGGAACGGAGTTGAAGGGCAAGATGCGATGTGGCAAATCATCAGCAATGCTCTGAGCAGAACACAGGGAACCTGGCTCTCTGCCTTCCACTCTAACCACTAGATCAATGTGCATTGTAGCACACACGCACCATATTTTCCCATGATTGGAATCAATGGGCTGAGTTGAAGCGATCTGTGACAGCGTCTAAGACATCACCCCGTCTGTTGCATAAATGTGCATATATGTATTAAGGGTGCATTGGAATTAAGTCCCTGCCTAGCTCTGCTCAAGCTACTTTGGGGAAATTTGCATCAAATCTGTCCACTGCCGTTAGCTTTTATGACAGTGCTGTTACAGAGAAATAAACAGTGTCATTGGTGAAGGGAAAGTCAAGCTGTTTTTGAATTGGCTAAGCAGCAACTGATGTCCTGAAGGATTAGAGTGTGTTATGACCCCGGCCCTGCCAATCTGTTTAGCTACTGACGCTTCACCATATGGGGTCACAGGGAGGTGATTTCTCACATAATGCCAAATGACCTAGAAAAGCCTGTAGCATTTCCATTGTGAGCACTTGCTAACGTGGGACAGAATTAGACGCAGATGGAGGAGGCTTGAACGTGCACGTTTTGATAGACTGTCATTAAGTGACTTTCATTTTCTCTTCTTTGCACACTACTGTGGAGGGAAACTGAGGAGGGAAGAAGGGCCTCCTGGGCTGCTGTGTGTCACATACAGAAGGAGATTTTATTTAATTGCGCTCCACTGGGGATGGAGGCAAGAGAAAGCCTTCCCGTTGCCTCCTCCACATTCTTTGCAAACTATCACTTCTTGTAAATTGTAGCTCACCCACTGAAATGGATAGGCTGGAAGGTCTTGCTGGGGCAAAGGAATTGATGGTGGTACCAATGGACACCTTGGATGGAGACACCTTTAAAAAGGAAGCTGTCAAGAGATGGATGTCTATTATTATTATTATTATTATTATTATTATTATTATTATTATTATTATTAAAGAGAGGAATGAAAGCACCACCTGTGGCACCTGTATGATGAATAAATTTGGTATGGAATAAACTTCTTTGTGGCCTATACGCCACTCTGTCAGGTGAAGATGGCTGCTAATAAGTATGCCTGCATCAATTACATGGGTCTGCTCAAGGATCAAATTGGGTACCTGTCAGCCACAGATTGGCTTTTATCTTTTCTTTTTTAAAAAAGAAGGAAAAAGTAACATGGAATTTTGCACTGGCTTAACAGTTGGCAAAAATCCAGAATTTGATTAAAAGAGAGAGAGACATGCTGTTGACATTTAACTTTGAAGGACAGGCTTTTAAAAACAACACCAAAAAAACAAACAAAAAAAACAACAACCCTTAAGCGTTGTGAAATGATAAGGTGCATTAAGATCAACTCCTAAGATCTCCTCCTTCTCCTTCTCCTTCTCAATTGAACCGTGACTCTTGGGAATGCTAAACGTTCTATAAAATGTGTTTTTGGCATATTTGTTTTCTGTTGCTACAGAGGGTAAGATCTGAACCGACAGGTTCACATTTTGAGGAAAAAAGTATTGAGATTAAACATTAGGAAGAACTTCATGATGGTATGAGCTGTGCAACAGTGGAACAGTCTTCCTTGGAAGGTGGTGAACTCTCCTTTGTTAGAGGTTTTTAAGAAGAGTGTGGGTGGCCACCTTTCAGGGATGCTATAGTTAATGGATTTCCTGCATCAGCAGGTTGGACTAGAAGACCTTTGATGTCTCTTCCTGCTCTATGACTCTATATGTAACCCAGATTGCTTTACACATGCATGCACAGGTGGTTCTCCTTTCTCCTGTGAGAAGTCCACAAGCAGGACATGAGGGCAACAGCCCTTGCCCCTTATTGCTCCCCAGCAGCCGGTATTCAGTGGCATGTTGCCTCTGACCCTGAGGCTACTACATATAGTCATCATAACTGATGGTCATCAATAGAACCATCCTTCATGAATTTGTCTAACCTAGGGATGTATAATTTAAACCAGTTATTTGCAGTTTGTTTTTTTTAATCTGGATTTACCCTGGTAGCACCTCTCAGACTGAACATGGACTCAAACGCAATCTGCCATCGAAGTCCGCACATTTCTGAGCTTGCCATGTGATTTGCAGGAGCCTCCCACCCCCATGCATTTGACAGCACACATACATTTGAAAAGTGTGCATGATTAGATGTGTGTGTTTGAAAAAAATGTGCACAAGCATGCTTTAATCCATGGGAGAGGAAAGCATACATTTCAAAGATGCACAGAATCGATGCATACATTTGGAAAAATACACACACAAAATATGCACAAATTGTCATTCAAAAAGAAAAAAAAATCTCAAGCTGACATGAACATAAGATAGAACAAGCCTCAAGGTGGAATTTGAAGGACTTTGATGAGCTCGAGTTTTGCTTGTACACATATTCTTAGTCTAAGGGCACAATTCGGTGCATGTTTAGGCAGAGAAAAGGCCTACTGCTCACAGCTTGCCCCAGCACAGCTGGCTGGGACATGCTGGGAGCTGTAGGCCTTTTTCTGTCTAAACATGCATAAGATTGTTCCTTAATGGTCTTTTAGTGCTATCCAAGATAGTAGCCATTGTCCTATCTTGAGGCAGTGACTTCTATAAGAAAAATTATGTGCTGCGTGAAAAAATACTTTTTTTCTTTCTTTCTGTGTCCTGAATTTCCTGCAGATCAGTTTCATTGGATGGTGCCAGGTTCTGAGGGAGAAATACTTAACTCAGTCCACTTTCTCCACACAATGCGTAATTTGATTAAACCCTACCAAATCCCTTCTAGTTGCCTTTCCCCAAAACTCAGTTGAATATTCAATTTTGGAGAACTGCAAATGGTATATAAACAATCTGGGGTGGGGTGGGGTGGGGGAGGGAAGGCTCCATGAAGATCTTCTAAAAACAAACAAACAAAAAAAAACAGACATGGCTTAACACGGCTCCATCCCCGATGTCCTTCAGCCAGCAGGCAAAAACATTTTTATTTAAACAGGCTTTTGACATATATGCTGGTCTTTTAGGTTGGGTGCTGTTTTTATTGTTTTTTAATTTTTTTTATTTATTTAGAGTTTCAAATAATATACAACAAAAACCATACTAACATACAAATAACAACTACAGTGTCCCCTTCACCATTCAGGACCAAAGAATATTCACCCCCTATTATTCAAAAAATAATAATCACATCTTGACAAGGCATGCTTCCTTTTCCCTTGACTAGCACAAAATCTAAAAATGGCCCCCAAATGCCTTAAAATTATTTCTCTTTAATTGTCCCTTTTTGCATTTAATACAGCAAGTAAACTTATCATTTACAGTTATGTCCCATATTGAAAAAAACATGTTGGACTTTCCATTTCCTTGCTATCATTAATCTCCCAGCTGTTAACAAGTTTACAATAAGTTCCTTTATATCTTGGGTACAAACCAGTTTCTCCATTACTGATAACAATGCTAATTTGGGACAGACCTCTAAATTTAAACCAGTTATTTCCGAAATTTCTACAAAAAAAATTATTCAAAAAATCCAAAAGGCTTTTGCAGCTCCACCACATATGAGCATAAGTACCAAGTTTTTATTGTTTTATCATTGTGTTTTAATGTATTTATTATTTTCTTATTGTTTAAATTATGTTTCTTTTTAATTTTAAATTTTGGTTCTTATTGTGGTTAACTCCTTGAGTGCCATTTCCTGGTATAAAGGTGGGGTACAAATCAAATATATAAATAAATAAATACTTCTGAAAAGTGGTGATTTGATGGGAAAGTTATGAAATTAACCCAGTAATCTGAGGATAAATGGTTTTGTGGAATGGCATCCCCCCACTTTGCTTCCAAGATTCTTTTTGCTCATTCATCAGCACATTTACTTAGGAGTAAGTCCCATTGAACTCAATGACTTATTTATTCATTATCATATTTATATTCTGCCTGTTTCCCTCTTACAAGGAATCCAAGGCAGCTCACAGGGCCCTACTTCTCTCCATTTTATCCTCACAACAACCCTGTAAGGTAGGTTAGGCTGAGAGTCAGTGACTGGCCCAAAGTGACCCAGTGAGCTTCGTGGCAGAGTGGGTACTAGATGGGCTCTCTGATTACTTTGGTTTAGACATGCATAGGATCCCCCTGTTAAACTCTGATTCCACCCCCACACTGCAAAGACAACATGGGACACCTTTTGAACTTTTGGGTCTGATTTTGAATAAAGCATCTTCAAAGTTTTTGCAAAAATCCTTATTTATTTTGCTATTTTGAGGGTGGGGAAAGAGGAATCAAAATAACCCATTTCAATGGGAGTGAAACAGCTTGGAAATGGTCATGCTCATTTCAAGCCAGCCCTAGGCTTAGCACCATGCCTCTGACCTGAAACATCTGTCAAAACTATTCTTGAACGTCCGGATTTTGGAAGAGCTCTGTATAACTTGAAGGTGATACATTCTGCATTGGGATAATTGTTCCTAATAAAAGTATTGCTTTACTTACTGTCTCTCTGAACTTCATGTAAAATTTCTATCTGCTTAGACTTCAGAAATCAAAGGGGCACTTGAGTAACAAATCATAGATGTTTTCAGGCCAAAATCCCCTTCCTGCACTGAAAACTCATCATTCCAATGGAAATATTGGACCCTTAGTGGCTATAAATACCTAGCTGGCAGAAAGATCACATTTTTGAGAAGGAAGAACAAAGCAACTTTCAAGGTTAGTAGGCTGTATAGATATGTAAGCCTCAGCCATAAGATTAAAGTCCCGCCCCACCCCTCTTCAGCGGAAACATCTTCAAGAGCCCCATATTAAACAAACAAGGAAATTATAGGATAAATTAGTTCCTTTCTTATAATAAGAAAAGAAGATATTAGTTTTTACCATTCCCCTTAGAGGAGATGTTTCTCTAGTGACCAAGGATAAGGCAAGTGACCATAGTTCTGTGGTAGAGTACATACCTACACAGGTTCCAGGTTTCAGGTTCAATCCCTGGGACCCTAAATAGAAAGAATCTCACCTAGTAGGTCTCTGTCTGAAATTCTGGAGAGCCCCCACTAACTGGAGTAGAATCATTACTGGTCTGATTGACCAATGGCCAGGCACCATATAAGGCAGCTTTGTATGTCTACATCAGTGTTCTCCAACCTTGGGTCCCCAGTTGTTTTTGGCCTACAACTCCCAGTCCCAGCTATGCTGGCTGCGGCATGCTGGGAGTTGTAGGCCAAAAGCATCTGGGGATCCAAGGTTGGAGAACATTGGTCTACATGCACACCCATGTCTGAAGAACAGTGGAAGGAACCTACAAATTATTTGTACATCATTATCAGTCTACTTGGTACTTTAAGGTGCAATCATATGCATGTTTAGAGACAGAAAAAAGTCCTACAATGGCCAGCATGCCCTCACCAGGATGGCTACCTGGGGAATGCTGGGAGTTGCAGAACTTTTTTCTGTCTAAACAAGCATAGGCTTGTGCCCTTAAAGAGCTTCATCAGTGGGTGGGGGAGAAAAGAAGCAGATTCTTATTTGGAAGACAGTGGAGGGACCATGATGAATAGAGGACTGCTCATACAGGATATGGTCGTTTTTACTCCTGGTGAATTTGACACATCTCGTAAGATATTAAGACAGTAAGGAAGAGATAAATAAGATATTACAATAATTGGAATCAGTTTGTGGCCTTTTGGAATACACGTTTTAATCACATTTCTTTGACAATATTGGATTTTTGAGATATATGAAGTCGAAGATGAATGGATGTAATACTATTTGTTGCATGTAGCTATGGGACAATATATATGTTATGTAAAGAAATTTAATTTAAAAGAAGACAAATCCCTGCTCCCAAGTAGCTTACAACTTAAATTCAACAGTGCGGTAGAATGTGGAAAAAAAAAAAAAAGCAGTTACACACACTTTAATGAGAAGGGTAAACCCAAAGCATGTTGGGAGGCTTATAATAATTTGAAATAGCAGTTTCCCAGAGTGTCATTCTAGAGCATCCTAAACCAGCATGAATAAAAAATGGAAGAGAGAAACAGGACACTAAGGGTTATGTGTTAAAACATCTGGAGAGGGCAATTGCAATGTGTATAATACAATGCCTGCTGGTGAGAGCAAAGACAACCAATAAAGCAGATATGATTTGATTTTATGGGCAATTAAGGGTGAGTGTTCAGTGTGGGATGTAAGCGTGGAGAAGTACCCAACCCACCATTAAAAATAATGGGTGCTTTGATTCCTTTGCACCAGGCAGCGGACCGATGATGTAACCTCATTAGAGTCCAGGTGCCAGAGGAAATTGTTGCTAATTGTGGAAATAGAATTCAAACTAGAGTACGTTCAATGAGAGGCTGGAGGCATTTCAGGAACCTGGCCAGATCAGCCATGCTCATGAACCTTGTGGGCAAGCAGGGGGTGGGGGACAGTTAATTACCGAAGTTTGTGCTCATGACTGGGAAATGAATCAATTCATCTGGGCAGAATTCACTGGAGTGGGGACATCCCAATGGAAATGGCAGGAAATCACACAATGTATCTTAATATTTAGGTCAGACTTATTTATAAATGTATTACATTTATATCCTCCCTTTCCTCCAAGGAACTCAAAGTGGCTTATATATGGTCCTCCTCCTCTCCATTTTATCCTCACAACAACCCTTGTGAGGTAGGTTAGGCAGAGTAATGGCTGGCCCAAAGTCATCCAGTGAGTTTCATGGCAAGGTAGGGACCCAGAACCCAGATCTCCCAAGTCTCAGTCCAAATTTTTAACCACTATGCCACACTGGCTCACACCAACTACTTCTTGGACAGGAGAAGTTCAGAGTGATTTTTACTTCTTCCCCCTCCTCCATCTTCTCCAGTCTGGCACAACTGACAATAAAAAGATGCCTACCCTTTTCTTTACACCCTTTTGTCTCAAAGAGGCAACGATAGTATAACTGGAACCTAAAGAGATCTTCTAATCCAGTCTACAAGGCCAAAGAAGCACAGAGTTGGTTCACTAAAGCAAATGAGATGGCGATCAACACAATGAAGCCTTGGGTGGATCAGTCTGTTTCTGATCCATGCCAGTTTTGCAGGTGCTCGATCATAAGTTCATTTGATCTCATTTTCTGCTATTCAAAAAAGAAAACACACAAAATTCTCTTTTAAGTTGCTCATACTTACCTAGATCTCATAAGCCTGAAGTGTTAATCCCGACTGATTTCAGTGGAACTATTCTAAGTATGAGTAAGTCTGGATCCAACCCAATGTGTACAACAAGCACCATTTTAGAAGTGCTGCTCAGCACAGGAGGAGAATGCTCACAGGTGTGTTGGTGAATAAGACTAATGGAGAAAGGAACTGGCAACCTATAGTACTATCCTACATCTGTCTACTCAAAAACAACCTGTTCTTAGTTCAGTACAGTTAGGCTTCATCCCAGGTAGATTGTGTATAGGAATGCAGTGCAGTCTTAGCCTTTTTGTCTCAAGAACTGAAAAGACCAAGACCAAGCACTGTTATGATCTCCATAGAAAGGGTGAATGCATATGATGTATATGAACCTTAACAACCACAGCACAATAAAATAAAAAAAAAACCCTGAAAGATTCCAAACTTCATGATGATACTCTGTATGAAACAAAAATCTGAATCTCAATTTCTGTTGTTGCCCTCAGGTCTGTCCTACATATGCAATATGGTCTTCCATGTGGAATTCATAGATTCATAGATTCATAGATCATAGAGTTGGAAGGAGCCTACAAGGCTATCGAGTCCAACCCCCTGCTCAATGCAGGAAACTAGAGGAGGGGTCTCCCATCCAAGTAACAACCAGGCTTGACCCTGCTTAGCTTTCCACGCTCAGACAAGCTGAGCCAGCGTAATAATTTTGCCTTGCTACTCATAGGGCTGAATTAGAAGGTACATAGAAGTAAACTCTGTTATTGTAACCAAGGAGTACAAATACTATGTACCCAGCCTGTAGTTTACCAGAAAAAGGATGGATGTGGATTAACCAACTGCCAATTTACCAGGATTAATTCATGTATTAGTGCCCTGCTGCCCCATTGATCAGAACAGAAGTGTTAAATAGATCATACCTTATTTGTGGTCTGCAACACTATTTTAGAAGTGGAGAATGGCTGAGTAATGCAGAACTACAGACCCATGCCACAGTGTGAACTAGCAAACTTTTGTGATTTGCTGAACTATAAATCATATAAATGAAACACTGCAAAGATATCTTTTCAACTTTTTTTCCCCACACCATCCTCCTTTATCACTTTCTTGAGATGCATTATGGATTTCACAGAGGGCTTATATAATAGCTGTACACATTCCAAAAAAGAAAAGAAAAGAAAACAGTATTAGCCTGGACCCATCTTTTATTTTGTTACCTCACTCATATGTCACATTTTGAACCATGAGTTCTGTTCAAGTCCTGCACTGCAGCCTGGGTTGCAGGGTTCTGCTATAGGCTTCTCTTTAACAAAGGATTGAATAGGTTAGGTCAGGTTTCACAAGGGAGCCAGATAGGAATTGATCAGCCCCAAGTGGAGCTGGAAACCATACAGAGTTGTCTGTATGCTGCTCCAAAGAACAGATAAAGGCTTGAGCCTTAAATAAGAGTTTGTTTGAATATAGGCTGGTTGACCTTGTCTCCATACTGACTGAGGGTTTGTCTCTAAAAGGATCCTGGCCTGTTTTAGTAATCTCGGGTTGCAATGACTAGCATGCTGTGGCATGGTAGTTTGGTCATGGCCCATGTCCTCAGAATCTGAGGGTGGTAATGCAACTTCTTTTAGATGCAGGACAGCTGACCCCCCCCCCCCATGGTCTTTTTGGAGAACTGGATCCTGGGGAGGTGGAAACCTCAGGTGGAAACTGAGTCCTATCCCTGAACCATTGGCTCTGAAACCTCTTCTTCTGAAGATAAGGGGTTAGAATCCACTCAAGATGAAGGTTCTAAGTCCTGGTCCATAATACATTTTAGCCACTGAAATGCTTTCCCCCTCTAGTTTAACTTGAGGTGAGTCCCAAGCTCTACTGAGCTGTCAGAATCAAGTCATCATAGTGTCAGAAAGGACCCACCTGTACCCAGAGCTCAAACTGGACAAGATGTCCTCTAAAATGGAGGCTAGGAATGGATGCATATATCCTGCCCATGTCAGCTTTGCATGTATTTTATCATAAGTCCATTCCATCCAATTTCTACTTCAGCTTACAATTAAAAAACAAACAAAACAGATAAAAAAATCACATTTAGTTTTGCATACAACTTTCCCCAATCTATGCAATTTTGTATGTGATTTTTGAGCTGAGAATTGCATCACAAAATACTGGAGAAGTGCACAATCCAAAGTCTAACCATTTCGGATATACATATTATTCCAGGAAGTGCAAATTAGATCAGTTCACTTGAATATGCAGACCAGATGAAATTATTCAACATCCCTAAGTAGGATGTTACGGTACCCCGCACCCCCGGGACCACGGGGAGTTAACACACCTTGCCTTGAGGATCTGTCCAAGCCAGGCCACCTCCCCAGATGACATCATGCCCAAGGAGGCTTAACAATTCAGGAACCCAACACCCTGCTAACTGCTGAAGCAACAACTCCATGAGAACAACTTCTTCACCTGCCTCTGCAAACTCAGATAGCGTCCTTCTTGATAGCGTCCCAGCTAGTCCAGGCTTCCATATTGAGCTTCTGCTCTTGTGGCTCAGATCATACTGGATAGCTCCCTGGTTAGTCCAGATCTATTCACTTAAGAATCTGTTCCCACCCCTTTGCCTTGCCTCATCATCTGGGTTTGGTAGAATCAGACACAGTCCTGGTAGAATCAGATATGGTCCTTTGAGCCATAACTTGATTTCTGTGGTGTGGTGGGAATGGTTGGCTGGGGAAACCAGCATATGAGTGGGAATTGTGTGAGAACCAGCAAGAAGATCTAGCACCTACTTGTAGCTATGGGGCATGGGGAAAGAAAGAAAGAAGGAAGGAAGGAAGGAAGGAAGGAAGGAAGGAAGAAAGAAAGAAAGAAAGAAAGAGACACTGTGAGCCTGAGGATCAGGCATCATTCCCTGGTTGAGAAGGAGACTCAAGAAGAGCAGAAGTCTCTCTACCCAGTTGGGTAGAGGACCTGGCTGTGCATGATGGAAAAGTAAAGCATCCCATTCAGAAGTGGGGGAAGGCAGAGATGGGAAATGAGGGGAGCAGGAGATGCTATGAGAGCAGGAGGGCAAAGAGCAGAACAGAAACTGGTTGAGGTAGGTCATCTCCCCACTGCTTCTCATGGGCCCTCATGAAATGCAGTTATGGGCAGGAACCCACAGTTGGAAAGTTGGCAGAAGTAAACAGTTCAGACAGCCATAGAAGAAGAATACATGTAGAAGTCATTCTCAGCCTAATATATCCAATCTACCTGACATGGTGGTTGTGAGGATAAAATGGGTGATGGAATGTATATTGCTATGAGCTCCTTAGAGGAAAGGTGGGATAAAACAATTATTATTATTATTATTATTATTATTATTATTATTATTATTATTTCTAATACTAATACTAATAAATTCACTTTTTTAAGGAAGGGAAGTGAGAGAAGCAATCCAGATCTTATGTCAATAATCCCTTTTTCAATACACATACTGTACAATAATAACAGTATGGCCACTGTAAAAGTGGCTGTAATAGCTGTTAGCATCTTCCTCTCTCTTTCTTCTCCCTCCATTCCCTTCTCCTCTCATCCTCCACTAAACTGCAGTTCAGAGAGAAATTATACAGAATTGCTTGGTTAACAAATCAGTGTGAATAAAAACTGAGCCAGTGAAAAACTTTTCATACTGTGAAAAGCTTACCCCAAAGTAGTAGTAGTAGTAGTAGTAGTGATGAAGAAGGAGAAGGAGAAGGAGAAGGAGAAGGAGAGAGAGAAGAACTCTGCGATTCTGAAAGGGAGCTTGGGATATTCAGAAATTAAGTCCTGTACTTTCTGGAATCCAAGAATGAAACCTTGTGCTACAAGTACTCTTGTTTACCCATCCATGTAGGAAATCAAGGACAAGTAATAAACTATGTGAAGTCCAGATTATCAAACAGAAGCCTGGTATAGAGAACAAGTGCACTAGGTTTGAGGACCATTGCAAAGTTCTAAGTGTGTTTGTTAATTCTAACATCACAAGGGTTCTGTCAATTCCAACATCACAAAGATCCCAACCTTTCTTTGGCCATTTTTATTCCCCGTTCAACACACACCACATAGAAGATACAATTAGGGAAAGGTACAGAAAAGCTGGTTGTGTCACCAAACTGAGTTTACAGTATGGAGATTTCAACTTGATTCTTACACTTCCTTGCAGTGCACGTGTGAGGACTCTGAACTTTTGATCTCTGGATCACATTTTTTTAAATTACATTTGTATATCTTACCTTTCCTCCAAGGAGCTTGAGGCAGTGAACTTGGTTCTCTTCCTCTCATTTTATGCTCACAACAATCCTGCAAGGTAGATTAGGCTGAGAGAGTGTGACTGGCCCAAGGTCACCTAGCAAGCTTCATGGCTGAGAGAGGACCAGAACTTGGGTCTCCCACCCCAGTCATAGCCTAACATTCTAACCAACCACTCTACTGCATCGGCTCTCAGTGGGCAATAGGAATACATACTAAGTTACCAAGACCTTCCTTCCATGCAGCACTCATAATGTTTGAAGCTGAGCTTGACTGAACACAATGCAATAGCAGCATACATTCAACCAAATAGAATTCTAGGGCTGTGCTATAAGGGTGGGTAGGTAGCTATGACTCAATTTTCAAAATATATACTAGGCCATATTAATCTGTAGTTATGTTTGCATGTTACATTATACCCGAGGTAGGGGCTGGTTTTATTAATTCCTATGAGAAACATTTTTAGTTTCATTCAAAGTCTTTTTTTCTTCTTCTCTCAAAGTTTTACCCAAACAAAACAACGCTCCAACTTTGCCTTGCAATTTTGTCGCCACTAAAACTTAATGACATCTTAGGGCTTTGCAATTTCCACCTCCACCCATTCCCCAAATATCAACAACGACTGGGTTTTTTTTTGGGGGGGGGGGGGTTGGAAGTCTTTTCTTTCCTTAAAATTCCTTGGGGATTTCATCTGAGTAGGAATCTCCAAGTTCAATTTCAAATGTAACTTTAGGAAAAAGTCTGGACCAGCTCTAGAAAATAGATTTTCTTGTGCAAATAAATATTAATGAAGCTAGCCATCTCTTTAAATAAGGCAGTCGTTCCTATGTCTGTACAATTAAACACCAAACCATCTTGGTAGTGGTCAATAAGTTTATGTATCAGCTAGTCACTAGCTGCTAGTGGTTCCTGGTCAATATCAATGCACCGTTGTTCAACTCTAACTGTCCTTAATAATTAGAGTCGATTGATTAGCTTTCCTTGCCTAATTGGCTGTGGGTGGTGGTGGAATAGCACCTGAGTTTTACAGTCACTGAAATCTCAAAAAGCATCACATATTGTTAAAATATTAATATTGGCTTGGTACAAATCTGGGGTCTGAGAATCTGTTTCAGATCTCAGCATCTGGGTCAGCTAACCCACTTTGTATAGTATTTGTGGACCTTATGTAACACTGGCATCCCATCCAATCATGCTCACTCCCATTTGTCTCATTTCCTTGCCAAAAAAAAAAGGAAAAAAGAAAGAAAGAAAGAACACTTTTTTTTTTTTTTTTTGCAACATGGGATAACTGGGGCTCAGAGACATCCAAGTTTATTTCCCCCGGGTCATCTTCTGTGCAAGGGGAGAGTGAGATAAAGTTGCATCTGTAGACAGAAGTCCCAGTGGACTTTATAAAAAAATGTTTTACAGAGTGCAACGGTGCATGCCACTGCCATACAGGAAATTGCTAGCACAGCATCCCATTTTTTTCCCCTTTTGCCCGAGACTTTGTGAATTTGAAAGTAAGATTGTCCCCCCAAGGGCAAAAAAAAATGTTGAGGTTAGATGCTGAAGTGCTGTTTGGGTTTGTAAAAGTTCTTGATCTTGTTAATCTGTATCATTGACAGTGCTTCTGAAACGCAATACTGGTTTATCCAGTTGACACAATAATAGTTATTGAAACACATCCAGTTTGACTCCACTGAGATGCTCCTTGGATGCAGCTTATATGGATGCACATTACAATGCTCATTGGTCAATGCTGAACTTCACAGATGTATCCGATGGAGTTGTGCACCCCCATCCAGGGTCAATAGCTGAATGCAGCAAAACACATTGTCAGACTTTCTCCAGATTGGGGGTTGGGGGGGGGAGATTATGTTACTCTTAAGGAAAACCCCTCAGAGCCCACCTCTCCCTCTTTAACTCAGAGAGAGTGTATGTGGGGTCCTTCCCACCCTTCCAGCAGGGTTCAGAAGCCTGGATCATCAACAGAATTTTCCTATAGTCCCTCCCCCTTCAACTGCTTCTGCTTTCTCACCCATTACAAAGAACACTGACATTTCTTTTCTCTTTCAAACTTGACTCGCCACTGGACCCCTGAATCCAGAATCTCTCAACTCCTTTCTTCCCCCCTTTCAGTGTACACAAACAATGGCCAGTTATCCCACCAAGGACATGACAAATTATCTTGGAAGCTCCCCCTTCTTCATGGTTTTGTCTAACCCCCCTTAAAGTGGATGACACTCTTGCTACTTCTCCAGTCCCCATTGCTGCTGCTTGCTTTGCTTGGCATTTAAATCCCAGTGGAGAGGGCAGAGAAGGAAGCGCTGGATGCCTCGCCGCCACAAACCTCGCATGCCCCAGCTGTACTCACTTCTAGCTGGCCTGTCCTCAGCGTGGAGCAGAGACCGTTGCGCACCATGCCCAAACCTCCACACACATCTAGAACTTTTAGCAAGCCCATCACGTTCCTTCCTGGGTGATCATTCCCTCTAAATTACCTTCCCCCATCATTTCCCTGCCTTCGGGTTTCCTGTAGGGTATTTAATGTAAATATACATTTTTGGTTTTGCAAAACATTTGCATCAGGCATGATACTTAATCATGTCTCTCTAGGCTTCAGATCCTGCAGGAATATACAACAACAACAACAAAAACAACAACACTTTCTGAAGTGCCATCATAGTAGGGGCTGGGAGGGTGGGGAAGACTCTGTCTCTGCAACTGGAGAAGAATTTAATCCCCCTGAAAAATTATGAAAATGCGCTACCATCACCATCTTTGAATGGAGTAGTGAATTTGTGGTGTGGGGTGCATTCTGCTTTGTTTGTGTTTTTACATTTGTTTCTTTGTTTAGTCAGTGAATTAGTGGTTGTCATTCGGTAACAAGACTCCGGAGGCAGTGCACAATTTAAAAACAAATACAATGAAATCTAAAAAAAACCAAGCCCAATTGAATCATAAGGGCTGCAGGGGAAAAAACAAACAAACAAAAACACATGCTAATATCCAGCAAAGCTGTAAAAACCCACTAAAACCTGCTCGCAAGAAAACATGCTGGAAATGCCTGGGCAAATGCAGGGGAAAGTCTTCAAGATACACTGAAAAGACTTCAAAATTGGCACCAGGCAAGCTTCCCTTGAGAGGACATTTCATATGTGAGACGCCACATCCAAAAATGCCCTCTCTTACTGCCCACCTAACCTCAGGTGGCAGGGGAGACCCAGAGGAGGGCTTTAGGGGAAGTATAAGGGTTTGGGCAGGCAGGCTTAAGTGGGAGAAGGAAAAAAGAGTTCCAATGAGAATAGCAACATATCTCTGTAATGATCTGGTGCATGTTCACACCTTCCTCCTCTTAAGGGAGAATACTCTGGGAAGTGCTCATGAACACTTTGAGCCACCAACCCACATTTCTGGGGTGACTTCAGAGCTTTGAAGTCATGACTCATGCCAGCAATTGGCTGGGGTCAGGGGAGGCTGGTGATGACTCCTATTTTGGCGTGGCTTCTTTTCCATTGCAGGTTTAGCACCTTTTATTTGGAGCTTCGTGGGAGCTATCCATGGTGCTGGACTCCATCCGCAAAATAGGTTCACCATCATGGAGCACCAAGGATAGCTCCAAATAAAAGCTGCAAAACCTGTAATGGAAAAGGAGCCCCACTGAAATAGGAGTCATCGCCAGCCTCTCCTGGCTGTGGTGACTTCAGAGCTATAAGACTAATGGAATAAGCCTCCCTTAAAACTTGGAGTGGGGGTGGTAGAATTAGCCTTGTGAGCTAGAGAGAATGAGCATATAAAGCACTAGCCTCTCTCAAGTATCAATCCAAATACATTTTACTAAAGCTTCAAAAGAAAGAGAAATATGAAAAAGGAGGTTGCATTTCAAAGTAACGTAATACTAGTGTCTAAGTGTGCAATCCTGTGCATGTTTAGACAGGAAAAAAAGGCCTATAGCTCTCAGCATTCCCTAGTCAACCATGCTGGCTGGGGAATGCTGGGACTTGTATGACTTTTTTTCCTGTCTAAACATGCATAGGATGGCACTCTGACCTAAGTGGCCCTTTAAAGTAAATCAAAACCTAGTTCCTATAACTGATACAAGCATCTCCATGTGCATGCAAAGGCACAGATCTGTCCACAATGGTTTCTGAAGGGTTTCCCCAGGGAAAAAGCAAAGTTGGCTTTTAAAAAGTGACTTATTTATATGGAATGAGTCTAGGGATGTACAAAACTATCAATTTTGGTTTTTCTCTCTGTTTCTCATTTCCCCCCCAATCTTAAATTGGCTTCATACTAGAGATGTCGAAGGAATCCCCAATGGATTCAAATGAGTTTGCATTTCTATGAATCTGACCTGTGGATTCCACAGAAGACTGGCATTTTCTCAGTCACATGGATTCTGTGGACAAGTTTTTAACTTGGGGGGGGTTGCACAAGTTTGCACTTGCACTAATGCAGATTAGCTGTAACATGCATTAATGCAAGTGGAACAAAAATCTCATACATCCCTAAGAGCAGATTATGGAACAAACGAGGCCTGATATTCCACAAAACAAAGAAGGAATGGATTTAACAAAATCCCTACATCATTAGTTTGTATTGCAATTTAAGATTTTTAAAAAAGTTTTTTAAGTTCACATAAAAATTAATAAGCATTTTGCGCACATTTCTCCCAATAAAGGCTTTTTTTTGCATGCATTTTTGCCTAATGTACACATTATTTTGTGAGCAATTTTCCTGATATGATGTATTTTTGAATGTTATTTTCCATAACATTTCCATTTGTATATGCACATTTTGATTGGAAAACTCCATTGCAAAATTTGGAAAAATGCATATTTTGAGAGGTAACTGAGTTTTGGTTTACATGTGGGGTTCAAAAGTGTGAAATGAGGTAAGTTCTTGTTAAAACATGAAATAAATGAATTTATCCATGAGTCTCACAAAGTGAGGGTTGTGTGGGAAGGATGATAGGCAGTGAAAGAGTGACTGGCCAACATTCTCCACAGTAGGTAGAGAAAATAGAGGAAAAGGCAATCAAAGGTAGTAATTACTTCTTGAAGGTGAGAAATGATGAGAGGGAGGAGATGGCTGGATTTTTCTTGTCGGGTGCTCTTAGTATGTAAGAGGGTTGGGGGAGGTATGGTATCAATGTGATGCTGGGCTTTGAGGATTATGGCTGATGAGTGTCCTTTCGGTAGAGTGGGGAGGAAGATTCTCATAGGGGTTCCATAAAACCATCACACTTGTTCATACGTAATAGAACACAGGGATGGGGACTCGGACTCAGGGACTCGACTCGTGAGTCGGACTGAGTCCCCCCTCTGACTCGAGTCAGACTCGAGTCCCAATATTTTTAATGGGACTCGAGACTCGACTCGTGACTCAAGACCAAGGACTCTTCAACATCCCTGATAGAACACCACACAAAAAGAACTTCAATGTGCTCATGTATGTGAACTATGAACTCACGATCATTTATTTTCTTTGCAAGGTTTGGTCAGTGTAGTAGTAGTAGTATCTTTATTGATTAGTCAATTTGACCATATCAAAGCTACAATATGTAAAATAAAGGTCATTAAAATCAGATTTAGGTGAGATGCATGGAATAGATAAAACGCGTAGATTAATAAATATATAAGCTAAAACAAAGCTTGTAATTACTGGGTTACAATGACAATATAAGTTTAAATAAATTCATTGCCTTTACATGGAACCCCAACTTGTTCAATGAATTGTAATCTCAGTTGGACATCCCTAGCTATAAATTTAGCAGTACTTGACACTACATATGAATTTGTACCCTGAAGGAAATAAGCTAGTCGTATGTTACAGTCCCAGTATTTAGTTTTATCGAGAAATGTATGTAAGTACTGTGTCCTTGCTGAGGCATAGAGTTGACAATTAAATAGGACATGCACAGTATCTTCTATTTCTGGTACCCCACAAATGCATGTTCTGTCAGGATACGGTACTTGGTGGAAGCGGCCGTACTTGACCATAGAATCGAGCTGCTCAAATCTTGCTGGCTATCCTAAGATATTGATTCAGACCCATTGTAAAATATTTTTCTGTCTGAAAAGTCATTTTGTTGTCTGCCAACCATTTCAGTGACCTAGTGTTTGCAAGTGACTCAATATCAGATTGAGCATTAACGTCAAATACTCTTGGTTTAAAAATTCCATTAGCCCTATGTCCGGCTGAGAGTAGATGTTGTGTTGAGAGAGCCCAAGATGTGAAATAGTCTGGAGAAGTTGTTTAATCCATGTGGTAGGTTGTAGTGTATCTGTCTGTTCTTCAAGGCAGATTTTGGGTAGTCTGTCAGAGTCCATTGAACGGATCTTCTGCCAGTAATTGAAAACTTTAGCTCCTGCGAGGCTGCGGATGGGGTGGGTATCTGTTTCAGCTTGTACTGCTGCAGCAGGTGTATTCCTGTCAGTCCCTAATATGTTTCTTAAAAAGTGTGCTTGGTTTTGTTCAAGTGGTAAGCACTTTGATAGGCCCCACAGTTCGGCGCCGTATGTTAGTATAGGAACGATTTTTGCCTTGTAAACCTTTAAAATGGGAAGCAGGGAACTTGGATGGTGAAAGCTAAGTAATTTGGTTAAAATTTTAGAACCCGCTGCAGCCTTATTGGAGCTTTGTTTTAAATGATTAGTCCAGGACCCGTTGTCTGTAAAGACTACCCCCAGGTAAGAAAAGTGGTCTATTTGTTTTATCGGATCCCCAGCCAGAAGCCAGTTATGTTTGGCCCATCTTTTCCTGAATACTACCACTTTGGATTTGGTCTTGTTGATTGTCAGGGAGTTGGAAGCGCAATAAGCAGCAAATTTCCCCATAAGTCTTCTCAGGCCTACTTGAGTGTATGCCATCAGAACCATATTTATTTATTTATTTATTATATTTATGAATCGCCCATCTGGCCAGACATCTGGCCACTCTGAGCGATGTACAGTCCAATAAAACACAAGAGGGGGGGGGAACACACACACACAGAGTATAAAACACAATTAAAAACAGTACAAAACTTAAAAATCCTAACCCACCCCATATTAATATAATCTACATACAAAAGAATGTTAATATGCCTGTTGGAGATTTTAGGCATATGCACGTCTGTAGAACAGAGAGATACTGGGGTGTCATTTACATACAAATTAAACAACATCGGTGCCAGGATGCATCCTTGTCTGACACCTTTCTGAGTTGGTATACTCTGTGAGAGATCCACTCACTCCAGAAAGAACTTTCAGGCATGTGTTTGTATAGAGGGCCTTTATCAGAAATAAGAGTTCGATGTTTAACTTGGCCAACTTGTTCCACAGGATGTGTCTCTATTTATGGAGTCAAATGCCTCACTAAGATCTATGAAGGAAGTGAACAAATGATTACCATCAGTTGTGTATTTAGAGATAAGGTGCTGTAGTACGAAGCAATTGTCTATTGTGGAGGTCAGTGCAAAGATGCAAACCAACTGAAGGAACTGAAAGCAGCAGCAAACTGTGCATTCTTTGATTCGGGAATTAATTGCAGAAATTCTCCTAGTTAAACTGGCTTTTAGGAGGAGTCAAATACACAGCAGAGTGGACCCACTGAACAATAAATGAAGAGTATGGTGGGAATTGGAGCATCCCTGCTCTCAGCCGATTGGCACATGAAAAACATTAAGAGGGAATGTTGTTGTGGGAATCAGGACCTAGAATCTAGCCACTGTCCTTGGTTCTGAATTACCCAGGCTGAGTTTCGGTTGAATTATTCCCTGATTTAGGGAAGATATCTATGCCTGGTTTTCATTATTATTATTATTATTATTATTTATTTATTTATTTATTTATTTATTATATTTATACCCCACCTTTTTTCCTGAAAGGAACCCAAGGCGGCTTACATTATCTTCCTCTCCATTGTATCCTCACAACAACAATGTGAGGTAGGTTAGGCTGAGAGTCAGTGGCTGTCCCAAAGTCACCCAGTGAGTTTCATGGCAGAGCGGGGACTAGAACCTGGATCTCTCCAGTCCCAGTCCAACACTCCTAACCACTACGCCACACTGGCTCTCATTTTCATGCACTGTATGAATTATTCTGCTTCCCATTTACTAGATCTTTCCCCCACACATAGTAACTTCATTTGCCTTATCTTGAAGCAAATATAATCTCCTCCTTTTTTTCTTTTTTTCTGATTAGCTTTGCCATCAATGTTTTTTTCCCCTCCCTCTCCATTTGCTATTAAAATTTTCCATTGATTTTAATTAAACTTGGGGCAACCTTACAAATTCCTTAGAAATGTACTCTAAACAGAATGCTTGCTCACTGAGTGTTTTTTTTCCTCCTGAGCTCTCACATCTCTAATGAAGGGGGAAAGCCTCGAGCTATAATCATGGTAGTAGAAATTATTCAAGTGCAGAACACTTGAATGGACTAGAATCAGGAGGACAAGGCACAATCATTTTCTAAGACTTGTAAAAGTCACACACTGCAAGATTCTTCTGCTGAATTTATTGATCATGGAATTAGCATAAAAGTTATTACCAGGGAAGAGGAAACTGTGGCCCTACAGAAGTTGTTGTACTACAACAACCATTACCCTTCACAATTGGTCATGCTCGCTAAGCCTGATGGGAGTTGGAGCCCAACAACTATAGGCCTGTGGCTCATGCTGGCTCAGCTTGTCTGAGTGTGGAAAGCTAAGCAGGGTCAGGCCTGGTTATTACTTGGATGGGAGACCCCTCCTCTAGTTTCCTGCATTGAGCAGGGGGTAGGACTCGATGGCCTTGTAGGCCCCTTCCAACTCTATGATCTATGAAATCTATGAAACAACTGGTTTCCTCTTCTATTGGAATATTCAAGAGACAGCAAATTGGCACAAATTGATTGTCCTCCATTCCTATTTTACTCTCCCTTGTTTATTACAAACAGGTATGGATAGCTATATTAAATAGAGATAAGATGAAATGCTCTAATTAGTTTTGATTTAGATTTTGAGCACCCTCTCAAAAATTCATCTATTTGTACCTGGCTATTAAGAACATTGGTGCAGTGGAGCCAGGCTTTGAAGGATTTCAGCTCCAGGACTTTTTTTGGCTAGTAGGGAAGATGTCACCTGCCACTCCCCTCAGGCTTCCCTGTTCATTTTGTCCGGTAGCTGCAATTTTTGCAGTAGCTGGGAGAATGAATAAATTTTACTGGCAACAATATATTGTTCCCTGTTGTGATGCAAAGTATTTTGTGGTGGGTTGGTCTTGAATGGGCAATTAAGACCCATTAGCCAGGGGAGGCTGGTGACTCCTATTTTGACGGGGATCCTAATTCCTTGCAGGCATTATTTGGAGCTTTATAGGAGCTATCCATGGTGCTGAACTCCATCCCCAGAATAGGTTCACCACCATGGAGCACCATTGGTAGCTCCTATAAAGCTCCAAATAAAAGCTGAAATAGATTAGGAGCCCCACCAAAATAGGAGTCACCAGTCTCCACTGCCATTAACTTTATGAAAGACCTGCTCCGGGTGGAGATGAAAACTCCTAGTTATTACTTGGAGTAATAACTAGTGGTTTGTTGAAATGGAGCAACACCACTGCCGGCAATGTTGAACTCTCATTGGGGGCATGGCTATGGGCACTGTTATGATGAGTGCCTGCACTTTGAAATTTACCACTACACCACACCGACTAGGCGGATCTGTGTGAAAAACCCAAGAAGGCTGATTTCTGAAGGCTCCAGAGCATCGCATAAATGCAATCCCCTGACTTCAGCCTGGTTATAATTGGGGATGAGAATTATGGTGTTGAAGTGTAGGCCTCATGGCAAAGTGTAATCCTCATTTCAGGAGGGATTTGAAAGGGTAGAAAGGAGTGGGATATTGTGCATATTTAAGAAGGGAACACCAGACCAGGCATAGGGAGGAATCAAGGGAGAATGCGTTGAATTTTCTAGAGAGCAAGAGCTTTGAAGGCAACTGAGGGTGGCAGAGTCAGAGAAGTGAAGGTCCTGGATGAGAATATAATTGGAAATAAAGGCAGAGAGATAGAGAGGGGGGGAAGCAAGGAAGATTTGTTGGGTGTTCCAAGTATGAAGTGTATTGAAATGCATGCAGATTTTGCCTGGCATCCCTCCCTCCTCTGACTGCACTTTTTTTTTTATCTTCAACAAACACAGCTATTCAAAAAAATCATCCATGGTATTTTTCTTTAAAAGACAGGAGTAGACACACAAGACATGAAAATTAAGGATAAGTAGTTTAATGTCTCAGAGAGCAGGAGACATTGATTATGATTTTTGGCCTAGTAAATTGGACAGTGAATACTAATGAAGATCAACTCTCATCTGCAGACTTTAACTTAATCCAGCTACTTCTAAAGATAAAGAATATTTTTGTAAAATAAATCAGCGTGGCAGGAAAACTATTTCTAAACCTGCAAGCAGATTGCCACCCAGGCAGGAATTCTCCTGGGAGGTTGACTTTTTTCCTGTGATTGGAGACTGTAATTGTACAAAGGGCTGAAATGACTTTTTCCCCATTTATCCTTTAAATTGCAGCTAAAGTATAGAGTACACTAGCAACCCACTATATGGCATGTGATTGTATTATAAAGGTTATGTCGACTTGCAATAAAACCATTCTACCTGACAAACGCACTATGCTAATGGGATAAGATGTGCCTTGCTTCCCAAGTAGAAGTGCCCATAGTTCTAACAAGGTGTCAAGAAAAAGTCACAGCAGCTTTTGAGCTAGACCTGACAAGTGGCTCGTTTAATACACTAAAGATTTCTAGGCCGGCTTTGTGTTGAAATGTTTGTACTATAAGATTTGTTTTAACTATCCATATGTTACTGGTAAAGCCCAGATATGCGTAACACCAGGATATACCCCAATGATTATAATATTGACCAGATCTCTGATCAAATGGGGAAGGGAGGAAATAAATTGGTGACACTGATTGTCTGTCTGAATATTTGAATATCACTGTTTAGGTCAAAGGGACCACAGGCAGTTAATGTCTAAGGTGGGCAGCAGGTCATGTCTCAAAGATAGCTACTAAGGATTTGAAGGCCAGATGAAGAGAACATTGTCCAAGATGGGCAAGAGGTCAGGTTCCAGAAGCAGCAAGAGGTTGAAGGGGCCAGGGCCAGGTAATGTAGGCCAAGGCAAGGATGCAAGTAGTCCAGTTCTAAATGATGACAGCAATTCAGGGAAAGAGAGCAGGACTTTAGCCAGGCTTCTCTGGTCAGACAAGTTGGAGCCTGGCATCAGCTGATAAAGTATTCAGCCAGCTGACAGCGTTGGTAGTGCAAGCTGGGTAGCACCCTGGAAGCACAGAGTTCAGTCTAACACAGAATGAAGGTGGTCCAGGAGGTAAGATTTCAGAGCTTAGCTGGCTGGGAGTGCCGAGATCCCACCCCACCCCACCCATGCAAACCAACAGCATCTTATGGGCATTTTGAGAACATTTAGTCAAATTTCACTTCTTTTCAAAACTGAACATCTCTATGGGTAAGGCCAAGGGCTCACCATTTTTGAAAACAATATATTTGGCAAGCAGGAAAGCCTTACTAAATATACACACCATCATCATCAACCATGTAGCAAGGATGACTGCTTACAGAATTTCCTTCTTTAGAGGTTCTATAGGAAAGGCTAGACAAGCATTGGTCATCATGACTGAGGTGGCCTAGGGGATGAGTGTCAAGGCCAGGCCAACTTCCTGACTGGCTATACGCAGATCCAGATATGGAGTGTATGTTCTTCAACCCATGTTCCTTGAGGTCATGTGCTTGATGCTAGGTGCTTAAACTTCTGCTGGATTCAGAAATGTAGCAGGCAGAAATAATTCCTCTGTTGACCAGACAAGGGCAGAAGGCGAGGCTGTAATGGGGGTTGCGGAAGATGGCGAGGAGTGCAGTGTTGCACAACAGTCCTGCCTCAATGCCCTGTATTATGCTTTGTATGATACTATGCTCTGTATTATGCTCTGTATAATATTATACCCTGTACAGTAATACCTTGGATTACGAGCATAATTCGTTCCGGAACCATGCTCGTAATCCAAAATACTCGTACATCAAAGCGAGTTTCCTCATTAGAAATAATGGGAACTCAGATGATTCGTTCCACAACCATTTAATCACTGCTTTGCCTGCTCCCTAGCAGGGGAGCCCCATGGGAGCCGGCAAAGCAAGCAGTGATTAAATGGTTGTGGAATGAATCATCTGAGTTCCCATTATTTCTAATGAGGAAACTCGCTTTGATGTGCCGGCTCCCGGCCTCGCCTCCACACGGCTCCCTGCCAGGGAGCCACGTGGAGGCGAGGCGCAGCCGCTCGCTCTGCGGGTGCCTCGCACGCTGCCATGCCGGCTCCCAGGCAGGGAAGCGGCACGGCAGCGCAAGGCGCCTGCAGAGCGAGCAGCCGCACCGCAGCTCCACGCGACTCCCTGCCACGGAGCCACGTGGAGATGCTCCCGCCGCTCCCTACCTTTTCCAGCGGTGGCTCGCCTCTCCGCAGCGAGCCGCCCGCACCGCCGGCGGTCCCGTCGCGTCACATTCGGCCCCAGAAGGAGCCGGTGTGGCAGCGTGCGAGGCGCCCTCAGTGCTTTGCCGGCTCCCTGGCAGGGAGCTGCGTGGAGGCAAGGCGCGGCCTCTCGCTCTGCGCCGGCTCCCGGGTGGCTCCACGTAGCGTATAAGGCTAGCAAATGCAGACTAAGGTGGTGGTGGTGGTTGGTAGTGGTTGGTTGGTTGTGTGTGTATTGGTGGAGTGCTGAAGAATCAGAAGGAGCAAGGAGGAGCAGAGGAAGCTGTTCAGAGAGCCCTGCAGAAGCCCCAATGCTGAAAGCTAATACCCAGGTGGAGAGCTGCTGGAACTAGCAGGGTTGGTTGGAAATAATACAGTGACTGTGTAGCTAAGGGGTGGGACTTCCACCAGGGAACTTGGAGGAAGGTATAGCATTGTTGTATTTCATGCTCACCTTTGCAATAAAGATGTTTGGCTTTAACTTCCTGGAGGAGTATTTATTATGGTCTGAAAATCCTTCAAAGAACCTTTGTCAATCCCTTTTGGGGAACCTGTGGCAAAACAGAGGCTATTATCAGAGCTGTGCTGGAACCAACGAGCCAGGAGCCAGGAGCTGTGGGACAAGCCAGTGGTTAGGAATGAAGAGTAAGTCAGAAGCATATATCAGTCCAGGAGACAGTGTTGAGAGGCAAGCTAGAAGTCAAGGCCAAAGAACAACCAGGGATATGGGGACATGTCAAAGTTCAGGCAGACCTTATTGCTCAACCAACTCAGACATACGGTGTGGTTAGAGTATTGGACTGGGACTCAGAGGATCCAGGTTCTAGGGATGTGCGCAGATCTCGATAGGGGGTTGAAGTGGGGCGAACTCGCCCTGCTCGACCCCCCCGAGCCCCACGGCATTTACCTTTTCCCCGGCTCGGCACATCTCCCCGGAGAGGAGATGGGGAGAGGTACTTCCGGGTCTCCGGCACTGCATGTTTCACGTAAATACCATAGAAAACCACCTTAAAACGGTTACATACTGCAATATTATTTCTCCTATGAACCTCATCTCAAATACATACACAACCAAGCCTCTCAAACTAATCTGCCAAGGAATGGATCAATAATAATAGTATCATCACCAATTAAGCCTCTTTCTCATACCCATAAGCGGTATGCAGAAGTGTATATTCACTATATATATAGTGTATAATATAATACAATATAATATAATATAGTGTATAATATAATATAATATAATATAGTGTATATTCACCTATATTCACTCAGTGCAATGATTAGCGACAAAAGCAGCCCTGGAACACCACTCCAGGCTCCAACCTCAAAACAACAGCCACACACTTGTAGTCTCAGGCACTCATACAATATCACGGAGAGCTTCCATTTCATAAAAACAAACAAAAACAGGCAAGCAGCCTGGTTTTTTGTCTTGTTTGTTTGTTTTCCACACATACCACATTGCTGGACTTTTAATGGGGTTACAGTTTTCCACACAAAAATTTGTAGTTTTTTGTGTACATTTTTGTGCGCATTTTTCAAATGTATGCATTTTCATACACAAGCACTCACTGACTGAAGTGTGCACACTTTCCAAAGAACAGAACTAAGATCTAGTGCCTGAGTTCTGCTTTCTTCCTCCTCCCTCCCAATCCCTTTTCCTTTTGTGCCATGTCTTTTAGATTGTAAGCCTGAGGGTCGGGACTATCTAACATTAATCTTTGTAAGCCTCTCTGGGAGCCTGGTTTTGGCTGAAGAGCGGGGTAAAAATGCCAGGGATGTTGAAGAGTCTTTGGACCCGAGTCTCGAGTCCGAGTCCAAGTCCTTGGTCCAAAATGGTGACTCCCGAGTCCCGAGTCCCGAGTCACTCCGAAAGCTGACTCCACGAGTCCCTATTAAAATCAATGGGGTTTCCCCCCAACAAAATAAGGCTACTTCAGATGTGTGGCTTAAATAAATTCTAGGCACAAGTGTGCCTTTTTATCTCAAAACTCTGCCACTGATTTTGACAAGAACAGACCAAGCAGACAAACCCAAAATAACCAGGCAGGCAGAGGAGGCAGGGAACCCCAAAGCAGGCAGGCAGAGGCCTTTGTCTTGGACAATTCAAACTGTGGAACTGGTCAAGAAGAGACCAGGCAGGCAGAGGAGGCTGGGAACCCCAGACAGGCAGGCAGAGGCAGCCAAACCCAAAATGTCTGAAAGGTTCCATTAGGAAAATGATTTTTAAAAATAAACTTGGATTGTTACTGCAACTGGGTCCAGGCAGCACCTGCAGGTGGCATCAAGCAGGGATGTTGACGAGTCCTTGGTCTCGAGTCCCGAGTCGAGTCTCGAGTCCCATTAAAAATATTGGGACTCGAGTCCGAGTCGAGTCAGAGGGGGGACTCAGTCCGACTCACGAGTCGAGTCCTCGAGTCCGAGTCCCCATCCCTGAAAAATGCTGTAAATAAATAAATAAATAAATAAATGTGTGCATCTTGGCAAATGCTTGTTTTTAATTATTTTTTTGCAAAACACATTGCAAATGTGGAAACATATGGATTTCTGATCACAAAGTACAGTTGGGCCTGGGGGATACGAATTGGGCTGGGCAATCAAACCAAATGACATTCTCACCCATCCCTACGAATTCAGCGATTCTAATACTGCTTCTCATCTTCAAAGCAGATAAGCTTCCAAGTATTGTATTCTCAGAACAAATTGTCCCTGGCTGGTTATCCCAAGGAAGATAATGTTTTAATGGAGCAGCTGGTGAGAAAGGCTGCACGAACAGGACAACCTCTGAGATTGGTATATATATATAAAACCAAACCAAACAAAGATGTTGATTCCAACACTAGCAATCTTCTCTATATCCTTGGGTACTACACATTTTCCCAGGGAACATGTGGTCGGCCTACAGAAGGCAGGGAGGGAATGCAGAGTATCATGCACACCAAGGGCTCACTGAGGATTTACAGATGAACTCTTGATGTTCTAAAACGTGTGGATAGTAAAATGCAAGCATCATAATGCAACAGATGAAGAAGGCGGAAAAAAATATCAAAGTGTGCCAATAAGATCGTCCTGTTTCTCGCCACTTTGGAAGCCAAGAGAAAAAAAGACATGAGGCTAAATTCCAAATTGTTGGAATTTTAATGGTGTTACAGTTTCTGATTCAATCACTGTGAGCTAATAGATCATAGTGTTTTTGTTCTCTTAGATCTGGAATGGACAAAATTACTTGCTAGACTCTGGATATGTAAAACTAGTAAAATGCTGCATTTTTAATCTCATTGAGGTAGGTCAGTGTAAGACAAACTTATGGGAATTGAGAGATCTGTCTATTTTCCATGTGTTCATTCATAAGTCTTTTCTGTCTAGTTCCTGCTTCAATCTGCAGCTTTAAAAAATCAGCATAAATAGTGTATTTGAATATATAATATATATTCAGTATATTACAGTATATATGAACACACACACACACTTTTATACACACTGTACCTTAAAATATGCATTTTTGTAAGCATTTTCCCCTAAAACATATAGCTTTCTATGCATTGTAACCTAAAATAGCATTTTATAGTCATTTTTGTATTTTTTTGGGTGGGTGATTACTAATAAGAGGGACTTTTCTGTTGTGGCACCCAGGTTGTGGAATAAGTTCGACAGAGAGGCTAGTCTGCACCTATGCTGTAGTCTTTACAGTGTCTGGTGAAGGCCTTCTTATTTCCTTAGGCATTTTATTTTTTCACTTTCTGTTGTTTTTTAAATCTGTTCCTGTATTTTAAATCTATGCACTGGTGCTAGGTTTTATTTGAGTTTTCTTTTCTTTTTCATTTTGGTTTTATCCTGTATTTTTAAATTTGTCAAGTTTTATATTATGTTTTATCATGTATTTTATGGATTTTATTGTTGTGAACTGTGCAGATAGCTTCAGCTATTGGGCAGTATAGAAATGTAACAAATAAATAAATATTGCAAAATCTGGAGAAGGGTGAAAACCAAAGGATAAGTGTATTCTGGTCTGTGTAATAGTGCAGTTAGTGCAAATCAGATTCATTTCCTTAAAAATACAGATGAAATGAAATCCTCAAGCATTCCCAGTAACTTGGTGGATGAACTACCAGAAAATGTGGTAGCCACAAGTTAGATGGCTTAATTTAAAATAATAATAATAATAATCAGCCACATTCAATGAAGTAAGGTCTATCAGCATCTACCAGCCATGATAATTAAATGGAACCTCCATGTCCAAGAGCAGTATGCCCTGAATAGCAGGCAATGGGGACAAACAACAGGGGAGTTCTATTGCCTTCATGCCCTGCCTGGAAGCTTTGCATAGGTATTTGGTGGCCTGCTGTTGGAAACAGGAGACTAGATGAGGAAGATTTTTGGCCTGATCCAGCAGGGCTCTTCTTACATTCTTATCTTTTGATTTCATAAAAGTCTTCCACAAGCAGGAAGGAAAAGCAGCAGAAATATAGATATATTTATCTCTTGTATATAAAGCCAGATGGGCTTTTTACAAGCGATTGGAATATTTGCAGTGCAGATAACAGTTTATTTTCAAAGGCTTGAGAATGAATGAAGAAAGGCTGCGGAACCCTAATACTGATATCGCAAGGAAAAGGGCGACCATCAAGTTTGCTCTAACTAGAAAGTCTGATTATTTCCCTCACTTTGGAATCTTCTCTCTAGAAGAAGATCTCTTAAACAGCTGAGAACTTACACATTGATGATGACGACGATGAGTGTACAAATGCAAACATGCAAACTCACGGCTGCTTTAGCTTTCTAGTCTTTTCACTTTCAGGTTTGTCAACACAAAACAAAGGAGAAGAACCATAGCTCAGTGGTAGAGCATGTGCTTTGCATGCAGGAAGTCCCAGGTTCAATCCCTGGTATCTCCAGGTAGGGCTTGGGGGGACGGACACTTGCCTGAGACTAGGGATCTTGGGGAAATCAGCAGCAGACTCCAATGAGTTCAAATTTCTAAGAATCCAACCTACAGATTCCATAGCATACCGGCTTTTCCAAGTTGTGTGGATTCCGTTGACTTGTGGACCATTTCTTTTTCATTATTATTTTCCGGAATTTTATGCCAATTTAGTAGTGGAAAAATACATACAATAATATTTTTTTAAAAAAACAACACCAACCCAAAATGTGCATTTCTACCATAGGCTAAAACTTGAAAATATGCATGTTGGGGAGAATTGCATATTTGAGGGGGGGGGATTTGCTCATTTTGGGGGAGTACGAATTTGCACAAGTGTGAATTTGCGCAAATGTGTACGGATGTATTTGCGCTAAATCCGATTCCGTCAACGAGCAGACGATGGAACAAAAAATTTAGGGATGGGTGACCCGCCCAGCACTTGACTCGCGGCGCACATGCCGAGCACTCCTGCTGCGTGAGCCGAGCGCGAACCCCAGCTGAGGCGCTCGCCGGACTCCTGGGTCTCCAGCACTACGTCGTTTATGTAGAAAACAGCCAAATTTGTGCAAAATAGGCTGTTTTCTACGTGAACAATGTAGCACTGGGACACAGAAGTTGCTTTCCCCGGCTCAGCTCATGAGAACACGAGTTGAGCCAGGGGAAAGGTAGGGCAAGCATCGCTCGGGAGGTCGAGCCCAGCGAGTTCACCAGACTTCCACACCCCCAATCGAGCTCCACGCACATCCCTATGACGGGCATCCCTACCTGAGACCCTGGACAGCTACTACCAGTCAGTGTAGACAATACTGAGCTGGAAGGATCAATGGTTTGATGACTCTGTATAAGGCAGCTTCCTGTGTTAGGGGAAGGGATGCAGCATAGTGGTAACTCACATACTTTTCACGGAAAAGTTCAACACAGATATTCAATGTTCAATCCCTGGCATCTCCAGGTAAGGCTGGGAAAGACCCCAGACAATACTGGGCTTGATGGACCAATTGTCTGACTTAGCAAAAGGCAGCATCCTATGTTCCTAAGGTGAGGGACAAGGCACATGATCATCTCCTCCCTGTTATTAGTGCATGCTCTGACACTTTATGTTGGAATTATGGATGACTTTACTCTGGATATCAGGCCTCATATGGTGCACAAAGTGGTGATCAGATTTTGTTTGGACTCATCTCTGCCTGGAATGCTTCCCTGGCAGTTGTATCTCTCAGAGATTTGCCTTGGCCTCTGCTATCAGAGAAGCCCACTAGTTCTGGCAGCTATGGCTTGGCAGGGCTTCCACGTCTGCTGCCTCGGCCTCTGCTGCATCACCTTTGGGGCTTGCTGCTGTTTTCTCTGGCTGTGAGGACCCACAGGTGGCTCCCCCTCCTTCTTCCAACTTACTATTTCCCCCTGCTTTTTATACCCCTCCTTTACCATCAGCTCTGCTGCTATATCTCTGAGTGTTGCTTACAGGCTGATGATAAGTGGATGGCAATCGATCAGCTGGGTATGACTCAATATATGTGAGCGGGAGATGGTATTTAATAAGGCTGTTGATTCCTGCCAAAAAATTCTTGAGATGCTGCTGATGTTCTTATAAGCAGGGGCTTGGATGTGACACTTTGGGAAATCATTGATCTCCTGAAAGGAGAGGTGAACCTACGAGCCACATAATTCTTCTCCAGCTCAAATGGAAATCTGATCTGGGGATGGATGGGGGGCATCCTGGCTTACCCATCCAGCCATGCTGATCCATAGAACACGGCCCCTCCCAGCCTACAAATCCCCCAAACTCCCCACTTCAGTTGATCTTACCAGGGGCTGAGGTACAAGGCAATAGTAGCGGTGGGAGTTCAGCTCTCTCCTTTACTTTCCTCTCTGGTGCACTGCTACTAGCAAGTCAACGGGAAGAAAACTATTCTGGATCAGGGTTGCTGGATGGGAGAAGAGGAGCAGGTGTGACTCTGAAACTGGATCAACTTGGAAAATAAGCTGAGCCATTTCTGACTTTTGTGGAATTAGCCTGGCTTGTTTCTGAGCCAAGCCAACTAGGGCTAATGGGGGCTCATTTTCGGTGGTCGCCCCCCCAACTGTGGAACAAGCTCCCCCCTGAGGCCCGCCTGGAGCCAACTCTATTATCTTTTCTTTTCGGCGCCAGATTAAGACCGCCCTCTACGTTGAGGCTTTTAATAATTAAATGGTATATTGTGGTGGGGTTGTAAATTGTTGTTTTAGCGGTCGTGTTTTATTAACTTGTTTTAGAGATATTTTTAAAATTGGTTTTTAAAAATTTCATAATGTCTTATTGTTTATTTTTAACTGTATTGTATTGTTTGTTTTTAATTATTGTTGTACACCGCCCAGAGAGCTTCGGCTATTGGGCGGTATAGAAAATGAATAAGTAAATAAATAAATAAATCTGCCACTAATGGTTTATGGGGTTAGTAGTAGTGACTCTGCAAAAACCTGTTGTCCCTTCCTATTGTCTCAGCTATCCCCCTTCACTAATCATGTGGCTAAAGTTCATAATTACCTGATTTAAATTTGAATTTGTTCAGCAAAAATGCATTGCAAATAGAAGTTTTGCAATGTGGTGTAGAGAGCCAGTGTGGCATAGTGGTGAGAGTGTTGGACTGGGACTCAGGAGACCCGGGTTCTAGTCCCCGCTCGGCCATGAAACTCACTGGGTGACTTTGGGCCAGTCACTGACTCTCAGCCTAACCTACCTCACAGGATTGTTGTGAGGATAACATGGAGAGGAGGGGGACTATGCAAGCCGCCTTGGGTTCCTTGCAGGAAAAAAGGCGGGGTATAAATATAATAAATATAATAAATAAATAAATAAATAAATAAATAAAGTAAGTAAGTTTATTCCCCAGAGACATTCTTCTCCAGCTTGGAACAGAAAATAAAATTCAGCACACTGAGCAGCACTCAGGCCGCTTGGTAGGTGCATGTGCAAACCTTTCATTGAACAGCCAAGCAAATCACAGAGGGAAAAGTGAAAGTGTTTATCTTCTTTTAGTTTAACAGTGCAATCTTGTGCACATCTACTCAGAAATAACTCCCACTGAGTCCAATGGGACTAACACCTACCTGACGGTTTATATATATATATATATATATATATATAGGATTACAACCTACATTTTTTGTTTAAATCATAGACACTAATCACAGCTCACTCAGAGCAGGGCAAACACTCCCAAAGTGATCTTTTTTCCCCTGAGAGTTCACTGTAAATATTGAGCCTGTTTCTGAATGGTGCAATGGATGAATGAATATATCTATTTCTGGTCCATTTCACTTTTGGATATTTATATCCTAATTTTATTCCATCTTGTTTCTACATTGTGTGCAGCAGCAGCAGCAACAACAACAACAACCCTTCTCAAAAATAAGTATTTAAATGTGTCTTTTCTCTCAAAATAACCTACCTCACAGGGTTGTTGTGAGGATAAAATGGGAAGGAGGAGGACTATGTAAGCCGCCTTGGGTTCCTTGCAGGGGAAAAAGGCGGGGTATAAATATAATAAATAAATAAATAAATAAATAAATAAAATAGCATGTAAATGCTATTTTTTCCTTTCAAAAAGATATTTAAAAATGTATATTCTCTCAAAATCCATATTTCAATTTGAATTTTGATACATTTAAACTGCTAAGTTGTAACTTTGGGACACATGCAAATCCCATGGCTAGCTGAGTTCCAAGAGACAAGGATCAGATTCTTTTGCATTGGTATTCATGAAGACTGAATTCCTCAAACATCTTTAAATTAAATGGAGTGGAGAGGAGTTTGTCAATTGCTTACCCTCACTGGCCTCAGCATGAATGAAACTATCACAGAAGGCTTTTTCCAAAATATGGCTGAGAAGATACTGCAAATATTTGCTGGGGCTTGTTCACTAATGGGACAAATAAATCATAGAATCATAGAAAAGTAGAGTTGGAAGGGGCCTACAAGGCCATCGAGTCCAACCCCCTGCTCAATGCAGGAATCTAGGTCAAAGCATCTCTGACAGATGGCTGTCCAGCTGCACCTTGAATGCCTCCAGAGTGGGAGAGCCCACGACCTCCCTAGGTAGTCGATTCCATTGTCTTATTGCTCTGACAGTCAGGAAATTTTTCCTGATGTTTAGGTGGAATCTAGGTTCCTGTAACTTGAGCCCATTATTCCGTGTCCTGCAAACTGGGATGAATGAGAAGAGATCTTTGCCCTCCTCTGTGTGACATCCCTTCAAATACTGGAAGAGTGCGATCATATCTCCCCTCAGTCTCCTCTTCTGAAGGCTAAACATGCCCAGTTCTTTCAGTCTCTCCTCATAGGGCCTTGTTTCCAGTCCCTTTATCATCCTTGTTGCCCTCCTCTGAACCCTCTCCAGTTTGTCTATGTCCTTCTTAAAGTGAGGTGCCCAGAACTGGATGCAGTACTCAAGATGAGGCCTAACCAGTGCAGAGTAAAGGGGAATTATCACTTCCCGCAATTTGGAAGCTATACTTCTATTAATACAGCCCAAAATTGCATTTGCCTTCTTTGCAGCCACATCGCATTGCTGGCTCATATTCAGTTTGTGATCTACCACAATTCCAAGATCCTTCTCACTTGTAGTATTGTTGAGCCAAGTGTCCCCCATTCTGTAACTCTGCATTTGGTTTCCTCTCCCTAGGTGCAGCACTTGGCATTTATCACTATTAAATTTCATTCTGTTGTTTTCGGCCCAGCGCTCCAGCCTATCGAGGTCACTTTGAATTTTGTTTCTGTCTTCCAGAGTATTAGCTGTTCCACCCAACTTTGTGTCATCTGCAAATTTGATAAGCATTCCCTGTACCTCCTCATCCAAGTCATTAATAAAAATGTTGAAGAGCACCGGGCCCAGGACCGAGCCCTGTGGTACCCCGCTCGTTACCTCTCCCCAGTTTGAGAAGGAACCATTGATAAGCACTCTTTGAGTCTGATTCTGTAGCCAATTGTGGATCCACCTGATAGTTGTTCCATCTAGCCCACTCTTAGCTAGCTTACTAATCAGGATATCATGAGGCACTTTGTCGAAAGCTTTGCTGAAGTCCAGATATATAATGTCCACAGCATTCCCACAGTCCACAAGGGAGGTTACCCGATCAAAAAATGAGATCAGATTAGTCTGACAGGATTTGTTCTTGACAAATCCATGCTGGCTTCTAGTAATCACTGCATTGTTTTCAAGGTGCTTGCAGACTGACTTCTTTATAATCTGCTCAAAAATCTTCCCGGGGATTGATGTCAGACTGACTGGCCTATAGTTCCCAGGTTCCTCCTTCTTGCCCTTTTTGAAGATGGGAACAACATTTGCCCTCCTCCAGTCGTCTGGCACTTCACCTGTCCTCCATGATTTCTCAAAGATAATAGACAGTGGTTCTGAGAGTTCTTCTGCCAGTTCCTTTATTACTCTAGGATGCAGCTCATCAGGCCCTGGAGATTTAAACTCGTTCAGAGTAATCAGGTGCTCCTTGACCATTTGCCTATCAATCTCAAGCTGCAATTCTGCCCCTTCAGTCTGCACTTCAGGTTTGCCAGGGGGGTCATAGACCCTCTTTTGGGAGAAGACCGAGCCGAAGTAGGAATTGAACACTTCTGCCTTTTCTTTGTCTTCTGTTATCAATTTGCCATCCTCATTGCGTAGTTGAACCACCAGTTCTTTCTTCTGTCTTTTACTGTGCATGTATCTGAAGAAAGCTTTTTTGTTGCTTTTAGCATTCCTCGCTAACCTTAGCTCATTCTCAGCTTTAACCTTCCTGACACTATTCCTGCAGTTCTGTGCTACCTGCCTGTACTCTTCCCTTGTAGCCTGTCCTTCCTTCCACTTCCTATACGTGTCCTTTTTTGTTTTCAGGTCATCTTTGAGTTTATTGTGAAGCCACATTGGCTTCTTCTGTTGCCCTCTGCCTTTTTTCCTTGTGGGAATTGTTTGCAATTGTGCCTTTAAAATTTCCTTTTTTAAAAACTCCCACCCCTCCTGGGCTCCCTTTCTCGTGAGAGTCACTTGCCATGGGATCTTACTAATCATTGTCCTGAGTTTGTTAAAATTGGCTTTCCTAAAATCCAGGGTACGTGTTTGGCTTCTGTAAGAATCAAGAACTCAAGTATAACATGGTCACTTTCCCCCAGAGTTCCCGAAACTGCCACTTTATCCACTAACTCGTCTCTGTTGGTTAGAATCAGGTCAAGGATAGCCGATCCTCTAGTTCCTTCCTCCACTTTCTGTAGGAGGAAGTTATCAGCAGCACAGCTCAGGAATTTCTTGGAGGGGCCATGTTTGGCTGAATAAGTCTCCCAACAGATATCAGGGAAATTGAAGTCTCCCATTACTACCACATCGTGCCTCCTTGAAACAATGGCAATTTGCTTTTCAAAAGTTCCATCCTCGTCTTCTCCTTGATTGGGTGGTCGGTAGTAGACTCCAACCGCCATGTTCATTTTATTCTTTGCCCCCTTTATTTTAACCCAGATGCTCTCAATGTGTGTGAATCCACAAAATGTGTGCTTGTTGAGCTTCTCTGAATTACACCTCAAAGGTGCCTGTGTCAGATTCCAAGCATTGTTTTCTTTTTCTTTGCACATCCCCCCCCCCCCATCTATGCATCAGTTTTGTGCATTTGGAAATGTATGCATTTTTCTCCCATTGATTAAAGCATGCTTGTGCACATTTTTCAGAAGTTCACACATTTCCATATGCATTTGTCAAACGCATTTGTGCATCTCAAGTTTGGAAATGTACGGACCTTGACTGCAGAGTGTGTTTGAGTCTGTATTTCATACTAGAAGGTGCGAATTGGATAAATTCTGGTAAAAAAAAAAAAAATGGACCCAAATGAATTGTCTTATACCTCTCAAATGGAACATGGATGCCAGCTGATGTTGAAATCCTTCTCACTCGGTACCTGTCCACCCACCCACTCGCTTCTGCCTCTTCATTTCTTCTCCGAATGTGACATGTTGTGCAAATGTTTCCCATGCTTGTTTTTCTAGTGGCTTCTTAGAGCAGACATTCCCCAGAGTGTACTTTCTCTTTCTTTGCTGGCGCTTTTTTCCTATACAAACAACAGATTGCTTTGCTGCTGTCCTTTAGACTTAAAAGAGAGGTTTTAAAAAAAAAAAAAAAAAAAATATCCAACTTCACAGATGTCTACTTTCTTTTTCTTTCCCCGGCAATTTTTTTTTTTTTTAAATTGAGTAACTTGATCCTTCCCTCCTGCCCTTCTTCACAGGTGTCACTCCTTATGGATCTGACTCCCAAGTCAGATTGAATGTTTTTAGCAGCTACCAGCCTCAAATGTTACAGTTTTCTCAATAGTCTGAGTAGTAGCAACATGACCGAGGTAGAAGATTCCTTCAAGAACTCTCTCACATGCTTTCGGCACGCAAGAGGCAGGTTGAGCTTTTTATCGTTGACCTAGAAGCCATGGTTATTTCATCCTGGGACTGGTAACATGCTGTAGCCAAGAGCAATAGCTATTTCACCAGAGAAAGAATTGAAAATGCCATACAGGCTGTCCTGGGGGGTACTCCACATATGTTTCAGATGATATAACAGTTGCACTTTCTCCTGCCCCGTCATTCATAATGAGAGCAGTGTGACCTGTCCTCACTCTGAATTAGCTTCCTGAAGTCATCACTGCTGGTGCATGTCTCAAAGGAAGGGTGCGGGACATACATAATGGATTGTCAGTGTTGATGGGCAAGTCCTCCAAACTCATTTCAGAGTGGGTATGACTAAAAAGATCTAAGCCATTTTGTGCTGAGCCCATTCCAAAGTTCAAGCCCCACAGTGCTACAGATGTCATCTTCCCACCTCTTCCTTCTCTCTCCCCAGAACTTACCTGGTGCAAGTAACTAGGGGGCTTGCTATAGAATGGCCTCACGTGGCCTCTGCCATCCCCTAGAAAACTACTGCAGCAGCAGTCCATGTATCAGGAACTCTGGGAAATGTGGTTCACAGGACCCCTAAGCCTTTATTTTGTATGTGAGGGGAACTCTTTTCATTTCATTTCATTTATTACATTTCTATACCACCCAATAGTCAAAGCTCTCTGGGTCTTTCCAAGGATTACAAAACTTAAGAATACAATATTGTACATAATATAAAAACTGTTTACATATAAACAGACAACACACACACACCTAACAAATTTGAAAATCAGCAATAAGAAATCCAGGACCTGAATTAAAAACCTTATCATATACTGCCAAATACCTGAGAGTAGAGGAAGGTCTTAACTTGGCACTGAAAAAATAACAGAGTTGGTGCCAGGTGGACCTCTCTGTGGAGATTATTCCATAATTGGGGGGCACCACTGAGGTCCTCTTCCTTGTTGCCAACTTCTGTGTCTCCCTTGGATGAGGTACCTTGAGGAGGGCCTTAGATGGTGAGCATAGGTGCATGCTGGGAAAGCCACTCCATCAGGTATTGTGGGCCTGAGACATGTAAGGATTTATAGAACAAAGCCAGCACCTTCAATCAGGCTCAGAAACATACTGGGAACCAGGGATGTTGAAGAGTCCTTGGTCTCGAGTCACGAGTCGAGTCACGAGTCTTTGGACCCGAGTCTCGAGTCCGAGTCCGAGTCCTTGGTCCAAAATGGTGACTCATGAGTCACGAGTCCTGAGTCACTCCCAAAACTGACTCCACGAGTCCCTATTAAAATCAATGGGGTTTCCCCCCAACAAAATAAGGCTACTTCAGATGCGTGGCTTAAATAAATTCTAGGCACAAGTGTGCCTTTTTATTTCAAAACTCTGCAACTGATTTTGGCAAGAACAGACCAGGCAGACAAACCCAAAATAACCAGGCAGGCAGAGGAGGCAGGGAACCCCAAAGCAGGCAGGCAGAGGCCTTTGTCTTGGACAATTCAACTGTTGAACTGGTCAAGAAGAGACCAGGCAGGCAGAGGAGGCTGGGAACCCCAAACAGGCAGGCAGAGGCAGCCAAACCCAAAATGTCTGACCCTAACCCAAACCCCCCACAACAACACATCAATCAAAATAAATCTCAACACATTGTTGGGGCTGCGCTCCTGGTAGCTGTCCATAGTGGCCGAGCAGCGGCGCACCTCACTTCCATGCGCTCTTCACCGGTGATCGCGCTCCTTCTGGCACAGCCAGAAGACTCGTCAACAGCCCAGGGATGTTGACGAGTCCTTGGTCTCGAGTCCCGAGTCGAGTCTCGAGTCCCATTAAAAATATTGGGACTCGAGTCCGAGTCGAGTCAGAGGGGGGACTCAGTCCGACTCATGAGTCGAGTCCTCGAGTCCGAGTCCCCATCCCTGCTGGGAACCAGAGCAAGTGGGCCGGAATTGGTGTCATATGTTTGGACCTTCTTGTCCCTGTTATCAATCTAGCTGCCACATTTTGCACAAGCTGCAGCTTCTGAACCGTCTTCAAAGGCAGCCCCGTTTGGTAACTTGGAAGCTACCAAAGCATAGACAACTGAAGCTAGGTTATTCCTGTCCATATAGGAACATAGCTGGGCCACCAACCGAAGCTGGTACAAGGCATTCCATCCCATTGTCAACATCCTCAAACTGTACCATCTGAAACTGGACAAGGCTGTGCTCTGGACAAGCAAACAGTGCTGTGGCTGTGCTCATCCAAGAAAACTGGACAAGGCTGTGCTCCGGACAAGCAAACAGTGCTGTGGCTGTGTTCATCCAAGAAAACTGAACAAGGCTGTGCTCTGGACAAGCAAACAGTGTTCTGGCTGTGCTCATTCAAGAAAACTGGACTAGGCTGTGCACCTGATTCATCTTCTGTAACATTCGTGTCTAAGTCCCAGCAGAAGCAAGAGAATTTATCATGGAAGTGCCTAGCAAACAGCCTCAGATATATCCACAGCATCCCAAGGGCAAACATGTAATAAGCCTGAAAAAGCTCTGATGGGTGGCATATAGAGGATTCAATAGAGGCAGCAATATATTGCTTCTTTGCTGCCCTCACTTGCCCTGATTATACATGCTCATAGGCGCACAACAGTGTGTTTGATAGCATCCACTTGGAGTTTTTCCCATCTGCACTCAAGCTTTCTCCTATTTTGCTTGATCTCTCCCAGCCTTGGAGTATACCACAGAGCTGTTTGAGCTTTGCTCCAGAGAGGGTGCTCAGGAGCAATTGTGTCAACCACCTGGGTCATTTCTGCATTCCACAGATCAACCAGAGCTTTCACAGGAGAGCCATCCATATCAGCCAGAACACCCCTACATACACACACCATGAGCCCCCTTGAAACCATCCAGATCCATTAGGGGCAGCCCATCTTAATAGGTCTTCCACACTTTCAGAGAGGAAAAGCCATCATAAGTCTAAAACTCAGCAGTTGATGATCTAACCATAACAAAGGGAATGATCCAAAGTCCCCCACCTTCAGATCACCATCTCCATGTCCAGCTGAAAAATCCAAGTCTAGAGTTTGCCCCACTACATGTGTTGGGCTGATGACATGTTGGATCAGTTCCATGATTGTCATGGAGACCATGAAATCCTGGGACACCTTGAACAAGGTCCCCCCGGCATGTATGTTGACATCTACTAGAACCAACAGTCTAGGGGAACTCAACAGCACACCCAAGACCACTTCCGTCAGCTCAGGTAGGGAGACTGTTGAGCAGTGGGGTGGGTGGTACACCAACATAATTCCCAGTCTGTCATGCTGGCCCAACACAAGTGGAAAACCTCCAGACCATTAGTTGGACGGATAGGGAGCCTGCAGAGGGAGATGGAATTCCTATGGAATCATCATCCTCCCCATCCTCAGCCCTCAAGGATACCCTCATGTTGAACCAAGTACCCCAGTGGGCACAACTAGGACTAACTCTTCCTTGCTCGCTCACCCACCCAGGTCTTATGCGTGCCATATTGGCTGCCTCATCCACTATTAAATCATGGATAAGGGAGGCCTTATTTTGCACTGATCTGGCATTTAAGAGCAGCATCCAGTGACCCAAGGGCAAGCTGATAAGGCAACCACCAAACCTGTGGGTGAGGGGAGGGCCAGAACATGGCACAGCCATTAACTGTCTAGACCATGTGCCCCTAACCTGCTTAGCCCTCATCCCAGCACCATACCTCCCTCTACTCATAACCATACTAAGTGCCCCCCCTCGGGTACCTGCACTTGGCCCCATATCCTCTCTCCCAGGCACATGACCAGATTTTAAGTGGTAAAAACTAACCCCCACACACACCAACAAAAGCCAATCAACCCAATGTTAGGGGCTGGCCCTTACTCTTGTGTCCCCACAGCATTGTCTCCCCACAAAGGATAGCCCCCCTTTGGTGTCCCCCCCCCTTTGAGGGTGCCATCACCCTGCATCAGGGGCGTGGCAGATTAGGGCCTGCCCAGGAGACATGCACAGCTGACTCAAATCAGCAAGCAATCAGCCTAGGGAGAGTTTTTTTTTTTTACCAGCTCCAGTCAGGGGGCAGCTTCTCCCAGGCAGCTTAAGGCAGTGCCAGGCGGGTCCAGTAAGATGTTAATTTTGGCTCACCTGCCCTGCAGAATGTCCAGGGTGCCATCCTCTGTTGGTACAGGAACTCTTCTTCCCCAAGATTCCTGTCACTTGGCATAGTATCATTAGCCTATACTGCAGCAACCCAGCCAGGATTCCTGGGGGTTGTAGTTCCCAAAGCTCTTGACATTTAGGCAACCCCCTTCTTCACCACTGACTCTTCTAGGGAGGAGGGAGGGGGGAGGGACGGCCCAAAATTTATCAGAAGACATTTTTCTGAAAAAAAATTCAGAGAGTTTTCTTTTTTTCAGCTCCCCCCTCCTAGAAAAAAGAACGCCAATTTGGAGAATTTTCTTTCTTTTTTTTAGTTTTAAACTCTATTTCTATTTCTATATAAAAGAAACACATAATATCAAACATATAACAATTAACGAAACAAAATAGACCTCCAATTTTCTTCTACAGCAAATATAGGTAACAATAAATTTTATTTCTCGATAATCAGAATGAGAAATCTCTTTCTTCCCGTTGTTCCAAATTCACTTATTAATCCATGAACCCACAAACAAGCAAATCATTATTTTCCAGTCTCTGCAAAAAGTCAATTAGAGGATTCCACTCTCAACAATAAACGTGGATGTTGTCCTTTCTCTGATTAACGATGTGAGTTTGGCCATCTCTGCCAGCTCCAGCATCTTGACCAACCATTCTTCTGTCGTAGGCACTGCTGGACCTTTCCATTTCTGTGCATATTGTAATCTTGCTGCCGTTGTCCAATTTGGAGAATTTTCATCAAATATTCACCACCTCTTTTCAGCATGGCTACCATTCTCCACCACCCCCTACCCACAGTGCCCTGGAATGATGCTAGATCAGGAGCATTGTGGAGGATGCAAAATGGTGACCAGGCCACCAACATGGTTGTTGCTATTGCTGCTTCTTCTTCTGGGCTCATGTATTTCTGTTGGAGCGCCTCCAGCAACATCAAGTAGGCTGCTCAACAAGATCTGCCATGGACGGCCTTCTCCCTATCCCATCAGCCAGAGAAACCAGGCTGGTGGGGACTAGGAGGAGGGCCTTTTCTGTGGCAGCCCCCAATTTATGGAACTCCCTCCCGAGTGACCTCTGCCATACCCCTTCCTTGATTAGCTTCTGCTGGGCATTAAAAACATGGCTTTTCAGGCGGGAATATTGGGTGGGTTAGGATTTTTAAGTTTTGTACTGTTTTGAATTGTGTTTTATACTGTGTGTGTTTCCCCACCCCCTTGTATTTTATTGGACTGTACATCGCTCAGAGTGGCCAGATGTCTGGCCAGATGGGCGATTCATAAATATAATAAATAAATAAATAAATAAAGGTTAGCATCTAGTGATTTACAGAAAATAGGACATAAGCCTACCATTGCAGCCTATCAGCCTATACACCCTGCTTTAAAAATCTTTTTTTAAAAAATCAAAAAATCTTCTGCATCTGCTAAAAAAAGATAAGAATTGCATATGGGGGGAAATGCTAAACTGAACTTCAAAATGTTCACGTATGCTATCTTCCATACTCACATACTGAGAACTGGGTCTTACAGCTCCCTTCATCAAATCACAAATTCTTCCCCAAACACCAGCTGCTCTTGAATCCATCCTACCAAAGATGGTACAAAATATTACAAGAAACAAAGGCCCGCCTGCCACTGAATATGCCAGCCTCATACAAATTCACACGCATGCACGCACACGCACGCACACACACACACACACACACGCACACACACACACACACACACACTGTACAGTACAAGTAGGGATGTATGACAAATTCATTTCAGTTTGGTTTTTATCAGGATTTACCCAGTTCATACCTTCTGGACTAAACACAGACTCAGACATAATCTGCAGTTGAGGGCCATACATTTCCGAACTTGTGATGTGATTCGCTGACCCCCCCAAAATGCATTCGACTGACAGCATGCGTAGATTGGAAAAAATGTGCATGAAAAATGGGTACTTTTGAAAAATGTGCACAAATACACTTTAACCAATGGGAGAAGAATGTGTATATTTCAAAGCTGTCCACAATTGATGCATACATTTAGAAAAGCATGCATGAAGATATGCATAGATGTTCATACAAAAACAGAACAAAAACAAAGCTCACAATCGGATATGGACTTCAGTCAGAACAAGCTTCGAGGTGGAATCTGGAGAACTTCAGCAAGCTCATGTTTTGCTGATTCACACATCCTTAAGTACAGGGATCCCAAATATTTTTGGTGCTGGTGATGACATTTGGAATTTTTAGAGAATATTGTAGTGCTCTCACAAAATGGCTGCCATGGGGGGCTTGCCCATTCATACAGCTTTACAGGAGCTACCCACGGTGCTGAAGTCCAACCCCAAAATAGGTTCACCACCATGGAGCACCATGGATAGCTCCTAGAAAGCTCAAAATAAAAGCTGCAATGGATAAGGAGCCCCATTGATATAGGAGCCACCAGCGTCCCCTGCATGTGGTCATGTCCCCTTCCCCTTGCATGCCCCCTTTTGCCCAACTACTGATTATCTGGCAGTTTCCTGGGTTTTGTGCCGTTTTCCCCAACTCTAAGATGTTGAAAAGCCTCTCCTAAGGCTTAGTTATTGCCAGTAAGAGCATTATGCTAAAATATGCTGGTATTTTTGGCCTTGCCCCTTTTGCCTTTGGCCCCACCCCTTTTGCCTTTGGCCCTGCCCAGCAATGGAATACAGCCCTTGAGTCATTCTCTGAAATTGAATTTGCCTCGGCTCTTGGGCTGAAAGAGGTTCAGACACCCCTGACCTATAGACTGAAGCTGGCTGCAGAGGGGGAAGAGCTTCAGTGAAGACCCTATGAGGCTGTGGCTGCAGGTTAGGAGGGGAAAGGTGAAATAACCCACACTGTCTCCCACTGAAACCTTGATTCCCTCTGCAGGTGACCAGTCCGGCTGTATGAAGATCCAAAATTCTAAATAATACAAGATTTGTCGCCCTAAGGACAAAACTAGATGTGATGTTAAATGCATCTTTGCATTTAATATATGAACTTAAAATGAATGTATATGGTGGATTGGCACCACCAGGAGCTTTCTCCCTAATGCAAATAGCAGCTTCAGGAGAGCAATTTTTATCAGGACCCTAACAGTTGATATTCCACTCCTCACATGCCGCAGTTCTATCAATTATCAGCACACCCCTTGCCAGTGGCTGCTGTTTGTACTTATCTATTTCTAAGTGACATTAAATGCAAAGATGCATGGGATAATTTGGCCAAGAAGAATATCAAACAAAAACAAACAGCATTTTTTTGGCATGATTTGTTAATTGCGATTGTCCTTGGCCAAGTTTTGAATTGACTACCTGGAGCTCAATTGCACATTGGCCAATTAACAATGCCCTCTGAGCCAGACATTTCTGTCTGGATTGCTTTAATTGCAAGCCATGTTCTCAAATTAAATTCTTCCTTTCACTGTCTCCCCTTTTTATTTCTCCCGCGTTATCTTATAGGCTTTTTGTCACTCCTTGTATCCATTTTAATAGACCTAAAATGTCGGACACTCCATGTATAAATTGTGAAAGCTGTGAAACATCTCCTTCCTGCATTAACTTAACATCTTTCATGGACTGTGCTGTTCTTCCCTCCCTGCCCCCCCCACAACACCTCCTCGAGGACTATCACAGGCACGTCAGTTACTCAATAAATGTGGTAATGCAATCTCCGAATATGCACTTGTTCCCAGAAGTTTCAGGTATTTCATTGCCAATAACTTTCTAATTTGGCACATTAAATATATTGAATAACCTGTCAGAAACAGCTGTGAATCTGACAGGAAGGAGAAGCTGCAGGAGGACAGTTTCAAATCCCTAAAAATCTGGTGTAAGCAGTTTTCACTTATTTTCCTCTGGCAGTTTGTGTGTGTTTTTTTAAAGATGTCTCCCTGGTTTTTTGTTTTTTTTGAGAATTCTTCATAATACCTTTTCTTTTCTAAAGGAAGTCAATGTCTCAGTCAATTCCCAGTGTCAACACCCTTAACAGCCATTGACTCTTTTTAAAGAGAGAGAGAGAAAAAACAACAAGAAGAAGTGTGTGTGTGTGTGTGTGTGTGTGTAAGCTTATTTAATCCTCTGGCTCTGATTTCTCGCCATAGGAGAGCCACAGTCAGCAGCTCATGCTGCATGAATAGCTTTTTCAGCTTCCTCCATGATCTTTCTTCCCTACTTGGTGATCAGACAACTCTGTGGGCTGTATCTTCCCTTGGCTCTCAGAGAAATGTTGGGTCGTGGAGTTGAAAAATATCAGCATTTCCTCTTTTTTTTATTATCAGTCATCTTGGCCCCTTGGGATTTCCGGGGACATTAGTTACAAGCGACACTCTCACTACAGAGGAAGACAAGGCAAACAACGTCAGAAAGAGATGAAGTGATAGAATAAAAGCTGTTAAAGGGTTTTGATGACAGAGATTATGGAAGTGTGAAGGAAGATGCTTCCATGTCCTCATCAGTGGGAAATGGCAACCCTTTGAAGTGTGATTTAATGGCCAAGACAAGTCATGGGCTGACCAAAAGTTTCTACATGTTACCGTCCTTCACCTGGGCAGCGTGAATATGAAAATTGGGAAGGTGCATACTGGTGATGGACTTTCAGGGTTAAGATAAAGATAAACGAGGATATCACATGCCATGTCCATGCCATCTATATAAGTCCATGCCATCTATATAACTACCAGTGCTTTCAGATGGATGGCTCCTAGTGCTACCAGTCAAAGGGCCCTGTGCACCTCTTTTGTATTTTCCTCCTTAATGGAGGTTTGTTTGTTTGTTTTGTTTTCCTGGTAAGAAAAACACACACACAGAAGAACCAGTGGGAAACCACTGAAATTTCCCTGAAATTCTCCACCCTGTTTGTATGCAGAAAAAATGGGGGGAAATAAATAGTTCACCAAATAGTTCTCCAGGGGAAAGAGAAATTCTCCAGTGGTTTCTTGGAGGTAAGGCTCACCATTAATAGCACTGGTGGCTGCTATTTCCACCACACCACACTCCAGTGCCCCAGAATGAAGGCACAATTCTTATGCATCCTACTTAGTGTGGTATACACAGTGCTTTTTTTCTGGAGAAAAGGGTACCGGAACTCTTGGATTACATTTCCTCGGGAGTAGATGGCGATTAAATTGTAATGCAATTAATAGAAGAAAAGGTGCTGGAACTCAGTTCCGGTGAGTTCCTCCAGAAAAAAAGCCCTGGGTATACACACATGCCACTTATAAGTAATACTGATCCAAGCATATTGATTTTGAAACCAAAAAGCAAAGATAAATAAATGCAGCTTGAAGAATGCATATAAATAGTGTGTATGTGAGCGTGTGTTCAGCTATATTTCCCTACACAATAAAAGGGAAAGAAAGAAAAATTCAATATACATCAAAGAAATGTCAAAAGCAATTCAGAAATCTCAGAAGTAAACCCTTAGTTAAAAATTTATACAGAATCCATCAAAATTATTTTTTTTGTGGGGTAATTTAAAAGTGTCTCTGTCACAATACAATGTAATATTTATTTAATTGGTTATATGAATTTTAAAAAGAAAGCAACTATGATTTCCACCCTTAAAAAGAAAAAAAAGGGGGGAAAGAAAAAAAAAACAGAGACACACAGAATACTGTTAGGAACATGGTAGCCAACCATCTTGCAATTTAGAAATATATTATCCCCTGTGAAGGTTACAGGACAAGAATGAAATGATGGGACTCAATAGCCTTGTAGGCTCCTTCCAACTCTATGATCTATGAAATCGATGATGATGATGATGATGATGATGATGATGATGATGATGATGATGATGATGATGCCTTTCTGAGCATTTTGCCTCTTTTTTCATTTCAAATGCCTTATGGAATTTAATATTCATTCACACACTTGGGATCATTCGTGTAACTTTTCTTAGCTGGTATTTGATGCTGTGGAGTCGGGTATTTCTGGCTGTGTAGGAGAGACCTGTGACTTCTACTTCTAGCGTTACAACAGCATTTGAAAAAGAAGTATGAGTCACATTTTTTTCCCTTTCTTAAAACATGTTAACCAGTTCATAGACTAAGGGTTCAATCCTATGGCCACTAGACAGAGTCTAGCTGGCCTTAGGAAAGGTTGGAGTCCCAGCTCTACCTTGGAAACATGCTCCAAGGTCAGAGTTAGGACTCTGACCTCAGAGCACCCTCCTTCCACCCTAACAGCCAGCATGAAACGAACCACACTGGCTGTGGTTCCGAGGTCAGAAGACCAACCTCAGAGGCAGGGAGGGGAGGAGTACGGTTCTGCAATGCTATGATGTATCCTGGCAGTGTTTCAACCTCTCCTCACAAGCCAGCGGAAAATATTTTGCAGGGGGGGAGGAGCAAGGAGGCAGCCTTCACCTCTGTGCTCCTTCCACTCTCCATTGGATGCCTGTAATCTTCTGAGTTTGGAGGGTCATGGGCAGTGCTTTTTTTCTGGAGAAAAGGGTACCGGAACTCTTGGATTACATTTCCTCGGGAGATGGCGATTAAATTGTAATGCAATTAATAGAAGAAAAGGTGCTGGAACTCAGTTCCGGTGAGTTCCACCAGAAAAAAAGCCCTGGTCACGGGAAGCCACACTGGATTGTGTTGCCCAAAGCCCATTGACAGTTTCCCTGATCTGTAGTCCCACTGAGTCTTAGAAGCGGGTGGGGAGCGGGAGTAGTACACAAAGTAGTATAAAGTATACAAAGTAATATAGATGGTATTGGGGAAAGGGCTATACAGTACCTTCTAGGCATAAGCTAAATGGCACCTCCTTGCTCAGATATATTATACCCAAATTACCCAATGCCGAGGACAAAGAACAGGGGATAACTATCACCATAATGTCCTGCTTGTGAGTTTCCAGATGAAATTACCTGGCAGTTGCTCCTGGAGAACAAAAGATCAACCTTAGTCTGATCCAGCATACTTATCCCAGATGGTCTTTGGTCTGAAATGGGATGATTCTTATCTACTGACAACAGGGTGCAAAGCTGATAGCTTCCTTCTGTTCTGAACTGTTGCAGATGAGGCATCTTCTCTATACAGTGGAGATGGATCAACTTAGGCCAGGGCTCTCCAACCTTGGGTCCTCGGATGTTGCTGGCCTACAGTTCCCAGCATACCCAGCCAGCATTGCTAATGGCAAGGGATTCTAGGAGCTGTAGTCCAGCAACATCTGGGGACCCAAGGTTGGAGAGCCCTGACTTAGGGAAAGGGCTATGGCAGAATGGTAGCGTAGAGCTCATGCTTTGAATGAAGAAGGTTCTTGTAATCCCTATGAGTGTTTCAAGTAGAAATGTTGGGAAAGATTGTCAAGAACTGTGTCACAGCATTTGAAGAAATGCAAAAATCCAGGGAACAGCTAAGTTACGGTCTGCCCATTAGCTTGGGAAGTGTAGCCAGGTCATTTTGTACAGGAATGCACAAATATTGAATTCCTCAAATATCCCTACGCTCATATAATTTAATAATGTTAGCTTTTGCAGTGTCTCTGTGTATAGGGAAGCACACACACACACAAATATGTTGAAATAAATCTAAAAACAGATGCTATCAAATATCCTTCTAAAATTATTCTATAAAATAATTTTGATGGCTGTTAATAAATTTTTAAGTAATGTTTGCCTTCTTGAAATGTATAAAATTATCTCCAGTGTTTCTTTGATGCATATTCAATTTTATTTATTGTTATTGTATTATGTTATTGCCCCCTGCAGGCCCGGGCTCAGCCGGGAGCCGCCTTGCCCCACCTGCAGCTGCTTGGAAGGGGCCTATAAAGACCAGGCCCCAGCTGACCCGGGCATCTCCTCACCACCACTGCCGGGGAGAAGAGCAAGCCAGGCAGGTGGGTCCAGCTCTGCTGCTGCTGCTGCTGCTGCTGCTGCTGCTGCCGCCGCCGCCTGTGCGAGGCCAGCCCACCCCACCGCACCTGTGGGACTGCCGCCTGCCCCCTGCAGGCCCGGGCTCAGCCGGGAGCCGCCTTGCCCCACCTGCAGCTGCTTGGAAGGGGCCTATAAAGACCAGGCCCCAGCTGACCCGGGCATCTCCTCACCACCACTGCCGGGGAGAAGAGCAAGCCAGGCAGGTGGGTCCAGCTCTGCTGCTGCTGCTGCTGCTGCTGCTGCTGCCGCCGCCTGTGCGAGGCCAGCCCACCCCACCGCACCTGTGGGCCTGCCGCCTGCCCCCTGCAGGCCCGGGCTCAGCCGGGAGCCGCCTTGCCCCACCTGCAGCTGCTTGGAAGGGGCCTATAAAGACCAGGCCCCAGCTGACCCGGGCATCTCCTCACCACCACTGCCGGGGAGAAGAGCAAGCCAGGCAGGTGGGTCCAGCTCTGCTGCTGCTGCTGCTGCTGCTGCCGCCGCCGCCGCCTGTGCGAGGCCAGCCCACCCCACCGCACCTGTGGGACTGCCGCCTGCCCCCTGCAGGCCCGGGCTCAGCCGGGAGCCGCCTTGCCCCACCTGCAGCTGCTTGGAAGGGGCCTATAAAGACCAGGCCCCAGCGGGGGCGGGTCCGCCACCGGCGGGGTCGCCACCGAAGGGGCGACACCAAAGGGGGCTGCCCCTTTGGGGGAGCCACTTCGGGGGTGGCACGAGGGCGAGGGCCTGTCCCCCTGCTGTTGGGGATATAGGTGGGGCTGGGAGTTTTAAAGAGGCCCTTCCTTTTTGAAGGGCTGGGGTTTTTTAGGGGTTGATTTTAGGGGTGGGTCTCCCGCCTGACTGGCGGAAGCGAGGGGGCATGTGTCTCTCCAGGGAGATAGTGGGGGGAGTTCTGGGGGGCAAACGGTACCAACGTTGAGTGGCAGGCGCTGGCAGAGCGCTAGGGGCAGGCCACGCCGAGTAAGGGGAACAAGGGATCGATGCTTAATATCTATCCCTTGTTCCGGGCCTGCCCAGAGCCAAGGGATAACTGGGGGATGTGTTGCTCCTCCCCCCACCCTGCGTTTGCTGTTGTGCAATGCCAGGTCCGTTACCCAAAAAACATCTCTCATCCATGACTTGATCATGGATGAGGGTGCGGACCTGGCATGTGTTACGGAAACCTGGCTGGACGAGGCCGCTGCTCCAACTCTGGCGGCCTTGTGTCCGGCCGGTTTCTCGTATGCCCAGCAGCCAAGGGTTGGGGGACGGGGAGGGGGAGTGGCTGTTATCTACCGGGAGTCCTTGGTCCTCACCAGACTCCCTCTCCGGGAGACCAAGTTTATTGAGTGCATGTACTGGAGGTTGGGTCCAAAGGGCAGCCTGGGGATTCTGCTCGTGTACCGTCCACCCCGCTGCACGACAGACTCCCTGGCCGAGGTGCTGGAGGTGGTCTCCGATGTGCGTGTGTTGTCCCCCAGGCTAGTGGTGCTGGGGGACTTCAACGTGCATTCGGGGGCTTCCCTCACGGGGGCACCTCGGGACTTTATGGAGACCATGGCTTCCTGGGAGCTGCACCCTGTATTAACTGGACCTACCCATGTAGCCGGTCATGCACTGGACTTGGTTTTTGTTTCCGGAGAGGGGGGAAATGATCTGGAGATCGGGGGTATATCCACCACCCCCTTGTCATGGTCAGATCACTATCTGGTGGGGTTGGATTTCTCGGTGCCACAACCCCTCTGCAGGGGTGAGGGACCTATTAGAATGGTCCGCCCCAGGCGTCTTATGGATCCGGATGGATTCCTGAACGCGCTTGGGGAATTGGAGCACACAAACGGTAGCTCGGTCGAGACCCTGGTGGATGACTGGAATGCTGCAATCACCAGGGCATTAGACCGAGTTGCCCCGAAGCGCCCTCTTCGCCTAAACAGAGCTCGCGCGGCGCCATGGTTCACTCCGTCGCTGCGAGCTCTGAAACAAGAGGTGAGAAGGCTAGAGCGCCGATGGCGAAATTCCCGCTCCGAAGACGATCGAACACGGGTTAGAGCTGCATCTTCAGCCTACCGGGTGGCGGTGAAGGCAGCAAAAATGAATTTCTATGCTGCCTCCATTGCGTCTGCAGAGTGCTGCCCCAGGAGGCTGTTCCAAGTGGTCCGGAGTCTGGTCGGTCCAGTCGCTCCGGACCCACTGGAACAGTCAAAAGCCTCCTGTGAGGCTTTAGCGAAGCACTTCGCAGATAAAATCAATCGGATTAGGAGTGGGATATCGTACGTCGTGGACACAGGGAGTGAGCGGGAGGAGGCCAATGGCAGACCGGTTTTGTGGGATCGGTTTCGGCTTCTTCCTTCTGATGAAGTGGACAAGGTGCTTTCATCTGTGAGGCCGACCACCTGCTTGCTTGACCCTTGCCCATCCTGGCTCATCATGAGCTGCAGGGAGAGACTGGGTGAGGGGATCAAGGCGGTGGTGAATGCCTCCCTCGAGGAGGGAGTGATGCCATCAGCCCTCAAGGAGGCAGTAATAAGACCGCTTCTAAAGAAGCCCTCCTTGGATCCCCAGGATTTAAACAACTTTCGCCCAGTCTCCAATTTACCATTTCTGGGCAAGGTGATCGAGCGGGTGGTGGGTGCTCAGTTGAAGGCACACTTGGATGACGCCGATTATTTGGATCCGTGCCAGTCGGGCTTCAGGTCTGGACATGGGACGGAGACGGCCTTGGTCGCCTTGGTGGATGATATGAGGAGGGCTTTGGATAGGGGCGAATGCTCCTTTCTAGTCCTCCTCGATCTCTCAGCGGCTTTTGATACCGTTGACCACGGTATCCTCCTGGACAGTCTGGAGGGGTTGGGCTTAGGAGGCACTGTATTGCAGTGGTTCCGGTCCTTCCTCTCTGGAAGGTATCAGAGGGTAGTTCTCGGGGAGGAGGCTTCGGACCCTCGGCTGCTCACTTGTGGAGTGCCGCAGGGTTCCATCCTCTCCCCGATGTTATTCAACATCTACCTCAAGCCGCTGGGAGCTATCATCAGGAGGTTTGGGGTGCAGTGTCATCAGTATGCGGATGACACGCAGCTCTACCTCTGTTTTAAGTCCTCACCGAGGTTGGCCGTTGAAACCCTGTCCAAGTGCCTGGAGTCAGTGGCTGGCTGGATGGGAAGGAATATGCTGAAGCTGAACCCCGACAAGACCGAGGTACTTCTGGTGGGGGACAAGGGAAGGTTAGGGGATGTTGACCTGGTGCTGAATGGGGTACATCTCCCCCTGAAGGACCAGGTCCGCAGCTTGGGGGTCATTCTAGACTCCCAGCTGTCCATGGAGGCTCAGGTGGCAGCTGTGAGCCGGGCGGCGCTGTATCAACTCCATCTGATACGGCAGCTGCGCCCCTACCTTCCTAATCACCTGCTCCCATCAGTGGTTCATGCCTTGGTCTCCTCTCGCCTAGACTACTGTAATGCGCTCTACGTGGGGTTACCCTTGAAGACAGTCCGGAAGCTTCAGCTGGTACAGAACGCGGCGGCTCGCCTGATTAAGGGCAGCCGCCGGCGTGATCACATCACGCCAGTGCTTAAAGAGTTGCACTGGCTACCAGTTGCTTGCCGAGCCGAATTCAAGGTGTTGGTTTTGACCTTTAAAACCCTACACGGCTCCGGCCCAGCTTATCTCAAGGAGCGCCTCCAGCAACATCAAGTAGGCCGCTCAACAAGGTCTGCCACGGACGGCCTTCTCCTTATCCCATCAGCCAGAGCAGCCAGGCTGGTGGGGACTAGGAAGAGGGCCTTCTCTGTGGCGGCCCCCACATTATGGAACTCCCTCCCTAGTGACCTTCGCCATGCCCCCTCCGTGATGAGCTTCCGCCGTGCATTAAAAACATGGCTGTTCAGGCGGGAATATGGGGTGGGTTAGGTTTTTAATGAGAATTTTTTAATATTGTTTTAATTATTATATTTTATTGTGTTTTATTGTATTTTAATTGTACATCGCCCAGGGTGGCCGGGTGACCGGCCAGATGGGCGATTGATAAATGTAATAAATGTAATGTAATGTAATGGAATATACCTGGTGTTTGTTTTGGAATTGGTGTGTGTCTCTGTGGGTGTTTTAATGCAGCACATTCCTTTGTTACAAAATGTTATTGACAATGGCAGAAATGAAAGTTCCTGACATAGTTTCAAAAAATGTATGCCTACACAAACGTGTGGTTAACATAAAGAATAGCATAGAATCATAAAACTGGAGGGGGTGCCATGCCTCTGCTGAAGGATTCCTCCTCTGAGGAAGAACTCAAGCTCCCAGAAATGAATGCCATTGAACCACCCATGTCAGAAGACCAAGAGGAGCCTGGGCCTTTGGGGGAGATGGATGCAGGTCCATCCTGTCAGGAGGAAGGGACTGTGCCTTGGAGGCAGAGGCTGAGCAACCCCCTGAGCCCTGGGTGCATTGTCACCTCAAGCAGCAGGCCAGTAGGGCTCCTGTGACAAGGAGTGATTGCTTACAGAAAAGGACTCTTCAGGAGAAAGTGACTCCTCGGGAGCATGCTTCTGACCAGAGAGCTCTAATAGACTGCAGCTGAGCCTTGGGCAGGGATCAACAGGCTCTCCTGTTAAAAAGCCTGCAGTGTCTGCCTAACCAGTGCTGAAAACAACACCGTTCTCCAGTGCTTTGTTTCCCAGACAGTGCTTTGATTGTTGTTGCTCTGTGTGCCTGACCCTTGAACTCCTACTTGACCCTGCTTCTAGATTGTGTATATACATGACTGCTGAACCATGTTTTTGACTTCTGCTTGTACCCTGCCTCCCTGCCTGCTCCCTTACTTTATTAAAACCTTGGTGCCTGTTTGCCTGTGTTGTGACCTTGCTTTCTGCATTGCACTATTATTCAAAGTCTGGATCAGTCACAGCAGGGGGGTCCTGAAGACCATCTAGTCCAAAACCCTGTTTGATGCAGGAAATCCAGAGCTAGAGTATCATGAACAGATGGCTGCCCCGACTCTGTCTGAAGATCTCCAGCACAGGAGAACCCAATATCCCTCTAGGTAATTGGCATGCATAGCAAAGAAATCTCAATATATTTTGTGGTGAAAGGAGATCCATTTGACCTCTAGTATTACCATCATACTGATAATATGCTCATGGAGAATAAGGCTATCAATGGCTATTAGTCATGGTGGTTATATGCTATTTCCAGTATTGGAGGTGATATGCCTATTTTCATCAGTTGCTGGGGAATATGGGCAGAAGGTGAAGGAGCTGTTGGTGTTGGGAGGTTTATAATCCACAATCTGTGTGCTAACAGATGCCTGGAATTCCACCCACAGACCTTAACAGATTTCATCCCCCTGCGCAGCGTGCAGCGTCGGTTCCAGCCTCACCAGCCCAGCTTCTCTTGTTATGACACTTGCTTCCAGCTTCCCCATTGCAGATTAATCCATGGAGTCAGGAAACACTCTGGAACACCACAGGTTCTAATTCTACCTGTTTATTTACTTATCAGGTAAAGGTCTACAGAGTATACATTTCCTAGTTACAGTCCATGTGCAGAGTATAAATGCATAGCAAGCATTAAGTCCAGTGGAGTAAGTTGAGCTTTACTCCACCTCAGCAAAGACGTTACATTGTTGCAGGAACAAAGGGGGGGAAGACCAGAGAGAAGAAGAAAACCTTCCCCTTAAAATGGCTTCTGACTGAATAAGTTAACACGTCATCAGAACATACAAACCACGTGACTAGCTTGTTTCATTCTCTTCCCAGAGATCATGTTCCCATGCAAGAATAGACCCTGGCAAGTAGACATAATAGACCTGATTACAGAGCCATGCTGTCCCTTTCATGTGTAAACAATTGTGCTGCAGCTGGTAAAGTGATACATATCACAACACAAGGGTGCTATTGCAGTCATGTCCTACTTGTGGGTTTTCCACAGGCAGTTGGTTGACTACCATGGGAAACAGAATACTGGCCTGGATGGACCCTTGGTCAGATCCAGCATGGCTCTTCTTGTGCTCTTATATTCTCCCAAGAAAGAGTTTGAAAGCTAGTGACATTGTAGAATCGCCTTGTGTGTGTGTGTGGTGATGGCGCTGATGGGGAGTTTTCAAAGCAATACTGGTCAAAAATCTTTTCAGGAGTATCAATTAATGTATATATAATCCTGTTGTCAGGAAGGAGGTTGGATGTAATCATTTTGGGTAATTCCAGCTCCATCAACCTGTTGACCAATTACCAGGCTCATCATGACCAAGTTCTTTAATCAGAACTGAGATTTGTTTATGTTTGGGGGGTTCTTTGTTTCTGTTTTAAATGCATCTTACCTTGGAACCAATTTCTCATTAATTTAACACAATGATTGCAGACAAGATTAAATACCTTGTGAGGCATTGGGGAGGTGAGCTCCTTTATTCCATCACCCTTCATTGTCACTGATTTGTGACCACTTGGACAACCGATGAGCCTTGCGGCACCAACAGGATGAGCAAATCCATGGTCCAAACAAAGGGGAATTGATCACTGTGCACTTTGTTTGATTGGCATCACTAGAATAGTAGTGGGGGCTTCAACACTATTCCAATCTCCACTTCAGTCAGCCAGCTAGCAAGGCAGAAACACAGAAAGGTCACTGAAGCATGTTTCAACACAGTTATGCATTTATTTATATAGTGTAAGTAGTGAAGATAGTGATGGCACGACTTTTCTCTTTATTTGCAATGCAATTCTATTACGGCTGAGCTGCCTGAAATTTCTCAGGAGACATCTCTCAGAGATTTTTCTTTTTCTCATTCCCCCACCCCTTGAAAAAAAAGCCATTTTATAGAATTTCCCCTGAATTTTCTCTATCACTTTTGGGGTGGTGGTTGCCACTCCCACGCAAGCACACACAATGCCCCAGGACAATGCTAGTTTTTTTTTCTCTCTCCTGCTGCCGCCATTTATAGCAAAACAAAAACAAGTATTGTAGGGGTGGGGTGGGGTGGGGGGGAGAAAGCAGCTGTGGCACTGCCACTGCTAATGGTGAGCCCCACTCCAAAGATGGATAGCTTGGCCCGTTAGCACGATATGAGGGTGCTTAATAAGTCATGGTGGCTTGTTAGCCACCCCCATGCACGCTGGCTGCATACAGTGGCTTCGGAGTCATTTGTTAACCACCTCAGTCATCCACCCTCACTGAGTTCAGAGGTCATGACAAGCCACGCCCGGTGAGGTTATTAGGGAAATCAGGCAGCAAGTGACTGCCACACATGGGGGTGGTAAATAAGCCATTGTGGCTTATTACTCACACTTGTGTTGTGTGAACCCAGTGACTGTGGTATATCGGTTAGAATGTTGGATTCGGACTCGGGAGATCCGGGTTCTAGTCCCCACTCAGCCATGAAGCTCACACTGGGTGACTTTGGGCCTGTCACTGACTCTCAGCCTAAGCTTCCTCTCACAGGGTTGTTGTGAGGATAAAATGGAGAGGAGGATCGTGTATGTCACCTTGGGCTCCTTGGGCTCGGAGGAAAGGTGGAATATAAATGTAACAAATAATAAGTTGGAGTTTTTTCTTCCACTGAGGGAAATTTGTTGATATGTTCCCCTCTCATTTCTCTGCCCCCCAAAAGGATGGAGAATTTCAGGATAACACAGGTGAGGGAGACCAGCCACAATCTCTCTGGAAAAGGCAATGACTTGCTACCAAAGAACCATTAGCAAATCCGACTTATAATGTTTTTCACTTCTGAAGTGCACAGGCCTGTGGCTGATGCTGGCTCAGCTTGTCTGAGCGTGGAAAGCTAAGCAGGGTCAAGCCTGGTTATTACTTGGATGGGAGACCCCTCCTCTAGTTTCCTGCATTGAGCAGGGGGTTGGACTCGATGGCCTTGTAGGCTCCTTCCAACTCTATGATCTATGAAATTCTATGAAACCCTTTCAACTGTATCTTAACACCCACCATGTGTATGGTAGATGGAGCTCATGCCAAAAATTCATAGCTGGGCAACCATGTGAAAAAAGGTGAACTCACTCAGGAATCTTTGGTCCACGTCTATTACAATGACATCCACCTGATGAGACCATAACTGAGGTTGGATTTGCATGCACATCACTTGGAGTCAACTACAACTCATTATCTTTAGGATTGAACTGGCTATCCTTCCAAAGAACCTCAGGTAGCTAAAAAGGGAACAATGAGAACTTTATGGAAATGCTGCCTTTTATGTTTTAAGCCTCTTTTTCCAAAGGAAGACCTTTGGTGTGCCATTACATTCTGTAGGGAAAGGGATCTCCAGGCAAGTTGCATAAAATGTAATGTGGCTGCAATAAATTAAAGGTCAAGAACATGAAAATGAGTGACAAGTTCCTGAGCGATAGACACAAGCCTTTAGGCTCTCCTAGCCACTCATTCCCATATTCTGTCACATAACCTCTTCAGTACATGATCACTTCTACCTGCAGCTCACCTAGCATGCCTCTATCACACCATGGGGATCTTCTGTTGCCTAGTCTCTTTCTCTCTCCATTAAATTTTCCCTATAGGAAATATGGCTCACTTTTGAATGCACTCGGCAAAATGCCTTGAAGTGAATAGACATGGGGAATCAAGAGTTATGCATTCCTTTGCACATTAAAAGTGTATCCAGCTGCTCCCCCCCTCGCTGATGCATTTGAAACTTCTACAAAGGTATTAACTCCAAATGCAGCAATTTTTTTTAAAGGGGGCATGGAAACTCTGATATGTACATACAGCTTTCACATTTGTTGCAAGGGAAGAAGCAGGGCTGAGTTGTGAATGCATGACCACAATCAGAAAAAAAGAGGCAAAACCAGTGTGTCACAGGGGTTAGAGCAGGGGTCCTCAAACTATGGCCCGCGGGACACATCCGGCCCAACATGACCTTCCATCCGGCCCGGCAGCCAATCTAGAGGCACTTTTACCTCTAGAGGAGATGCTGGCCACGGCGCTGCCGCCAGCCCAATCAGCATGCGAAGTGAGGGGTCGGGAAGCAAAGCCAGAAAATCCCCCAATCGAGTCGGGCTGGGTTGGCGCCGGGGAGCAAGAGCAGCGAGGAAGGGAAGGAGGGTGTTGGAGGGGGGGAGCCGGGGGAGGCAATCAGAACCAATCAGTAAAGAGAAGCAGGCGGGCGAAGATGCTAATCGTGACCAATCCCGTCACCAGAGCGGCCCCAAAGGTAGAGGGGGTTTTAAGGCGGGGGAATACGTCCCACCTGAGTCCAGCTGCGAAAGCACGTGCTCGGAGTTGCTGAGGCAGCAGTAAAGGAGCTGCCCACCTCCCCGCCTCAAAGGCGGCGGGGTTTGTTATTCTCTCCACAGAGCGAGGCAGCGGCGCTCACCTGACAGAAGAGAAAAAGGAGCGTTGCTTGCCCCTCCCCCACCTTCGCCTTCTTCCCACCCGAGGCTGTCAGCTGCTCGGCCCCTCCCCCTCACGTGGCCTGTAGCCAGTGAGGGGGGGCAGTTTTGTGTAGGGGGGAGTAAAAACAAACAAACAAACCCATTGCTTCAATTTACCACCCACCCATCCAAGTCACTGTGCTGAGGGTCATGTCCTTGGCAGAGCATCATTTAAAAATCCCGAGTTCTGATGTTTTGAAAGACACCCGGGGGAAGGTGATGGGGCAGGGGGCGGGCGCAGATGGGAGTCTGCCAAGGCTGGAGTTTCCGCGTTTCATCTGAAGTGCCCGGAGTCTAGAACAAATGAGGTAACGGCGTGATTTCCCTTCTCCTGTGTAAACTGTTACGTGATCCGGTGAGAGAGTTCTCCAGCAAGCACCCGCGCAGCGGAAGCAATGTACGTGTAAAAATGTATCTTGATCATTTAATTTGGGGCGTTTGTGTGCACTCGCGCGCGCCCCCAGAGGTTGTTTGTTGTTTTTTAACAACCTGCTTCTCCTTTGTACACCCAAAGCACACACAGGCTCCGTTCCCCAGCCTCTTTCCTCGCATAATCGTTGTGAATGGGATGGACTTGGTGCTTTCCCTCGCTCCTCCAAGCTTGTTCCCTACACACACACACACACACACACACCCATCACCCCTTGTGTCATATTTATCAGAGTTCTGGGGTGGAGGTAAAATAAACTTCTCCCGTCAATCAGCCAGAGATCTGTTGTGCCTTTTCACAAGGGAAAGAGTTATTATAATAGTATATTGATTTATTTCATATCGTTTCTATACCGCCCAATAGCCAAAGCTCTCTTATATTGTATTGGTTTTTTCCTGTTTTTTTTTTTGCACTACAAATAAATAAGATATGTGCAGTATGCAAATTAAGCCTTTTTATGCCTTTTTAAAATTTAATGTATTTCAATTTTAGACAGCAAATTAATTTATTATTAATTTATAATAACTTTCCATTTAATCAAGTAAAAAAAAAGGACCCAGGTCCTTTTTTTTTACTTGATCCATTCGTTCATATTTTTTTCAAACTATAGTCCGGCCCCCCAACAGTCTGAGGGATGATGAACTGGCCCCCTGTTTAAAAAGTTTGAGGACCCCTGGGTTAGAGTGTTGGATTGGGACTTGGGAGATCTGGGTTCTAGTCCCCACTCAGCCATGAAGCTCACTGGGTGACTTTGGGCCAGTCACTGACTCTCAGCCTAACCTACCTCACAGGGTTGTTATGGGGATAAAATGGAGAGTAGGATTATGTAAGCCGCCTTGCATTCCTTGCAGGAAAAAAGGCAGGATATAAATATAATATATTAAATAAGTAAAACACATGAAGTTTAGTCCATCTATTTAAGTGAACCAACCGAATTAACACTTCCCAAACTAATATGTGGACCAGAACAGAGTTATCCTTCAGACTGGGCACTTCTCCAATTTTTTCATTGCATATGTTGGGGGAAATTGTGTATGAAAATGCATGTGAATTTAAATGGATTGATTAGTCCCTAATTCCATCCTTCATCTACATGCCGCCACCCACCAAATTCTGTGGAACACTCTGCTTCTCCTTGCTGCATGGCAGAGCTGTCCCTGATCCCACCACCTCTTAGGCTTAGCGGTTTTTTAGTTGAACAAGCCTTTTCAGTGGTGGCTCCTAAGTTCGGCTCCCTGCTGTAACATGACAGATCCAGCAAATTTGCTTTTTTTTAAATGGGCAGGCAAGACTGATTTATTCAGGCAGGCTTTTTATGGTAAGTATTTCGTTTTATGATCTATGTCTCCTCCTGTATGGTTTTGATTTGTCCCTCTATTTGTTTCACTGTTAAATTTTATTGATTTTATTTTATATACCGGTATATATTTTAAAAATAGCATGCTTTGTTCCTCACTTTCAGAATTTTGATCAGAAAGCATGTTATAGATCATCTAAGTACCCCCTTCCCCCAATGGCAGGGACAGGAACTGGGATTGTGGAACTGTTTCTTCTCCCAGCCTCCACACATTCATTTCATTCACGAGAGGGTCTGAACAGAAACTATACTCATATGTTATGGAGACACAGTCTCTCTGTGAAACTGGAAACCATGCAAAAGGCAGGGATCCCAATCATGTACATAAATCTCCTGCTCATAATGTGGAACACATGTATGACTTTCCGACTTTCCAATGAATGCCTGGAAGGTGATATGGGAGTATAAATCTCCTCCTTCTCGTCCATGAATTCCTCACATTTATTTTTAAAGTCATCATCGAAGCTAGTGACTATCACTGCATCCTGTGGCAGCAAGTTCTGCAGATTACACTGTGCAAAGAAGTTTTTCCTCTCATCTATCCTGAATCTCCTGCCAGTTTTCACTGGATTTCATTTCATTTATTAGACTTCTGTAGTGCCCAATAGCCAAAGCTCTCTGGGTGGTTTACAAAGATTAAAACCAGTAAAATACACTATAAAAAACATATACATACCTATATATATAAAAGAAGGTGTCCTGACTGACTGACTGACTGATATTTATTTATTTATTTATTTATTATATTCATGAATCGCCCATCTGGCCAGACATCCGGCCACTCTGAGCGATGTACAATCCAATAACTGACTCATCAACGCCCAGCTCAAACCGTTTAATCTAGGAACGTGAAATTTTGAAGGGACATTGCTTTATGACGTAGACACCCACTAAGGAAGGATTTTTGGGGGAAGGGGGGAGGGAAATCGCCCCACTCTCATATCCTATGGGCAAAACAACAGGGGAGCAGTTATGCAAATCGGCCTCACCTCATAATTGCTGCAGGAGCCAATAGGAGCAGTTATGCAAATAGCCCATACTACACTTAGAATGTTTGTATGAATTCCTGCAGGGGCCAATAGGGGTGGGTATGCAAATCTCCCCTAGGCCATTTAGAATGTTCTCTGAGGGGGTGAAAAGGGAGGGAAACTTTTTAAATGACTGAATGACTGTTGTGGGGGGGGGGCATCGTCGCATAGGCTCTATCACGTTTTGACGGATCTACCCCAAACTTGGCACGGTCACTCTTCATCACCTGTAGACTCTCAGGATTAACCTGATTTTTCTTTAAGATCAGATATTTCTGTCAGAAACGTTTTCTGCTGCCAGCACCCAGCCTAAACGTTACACTTTCAGTCAGAGACACTGTATCTTTTCCATTGTACCAAATCCTAAAATCCACGCGAGCGCAGTCACGGGCAACAGCTAGTGAACCTATAAATGTACAACACCATTTGTATGCTTGGCCCCTGTCTTCTAGTATTACATGACAAGGAGGAGGGGGAAAAAGCAAACATAAGGAGTTGCCTTATACTGAGTCAGACCATTGGTCTATCTAGCCCAGTATTGTCAACACTGACTGGGAGCAGCTCTCCAGAATTTCAGACAGGATCCTTCCATAGACCTACCTGGAGATGCCGTGGATTGAACCTTCTGCATGCAAAGCAGGTGCTCTAGCACTGAGCTTCAGTATGATCCAAATCTCCCACACACACATTATCTTTATGTCTGCATAGGGCTGTAATGGAGCTAAGCAAACAAAACAATCATCCACCATCTCTGTTCTGCCATTCTAACCAGAAGAATGTTTCCTTCTTCCATTGGTCTACATGTGGACTCTCTACAGCTTGCTCTGACAGCTCATATCTAGATTCCAGCACAATTTGTTTGACACTAAACCAAAGTGTCACAGTGACATTTTAAAGTCCACGTAGACCTGGAGTCTTGCCGGTAAACTGTGAAAGCTGTGAGTGAGGGAACGGAAGTGTGAGGCCCTCCACTATGTCAGCAAGATCTGAAGTCTACAAAAGTGACTTTGCATGACCCCCTGCTACCTTCTTAAATGCGGGGGTGGGGGGAGTGCAAAGCAACTGGATAATAGAGAGCGTGGGCCAGGCCAGCAAAATCTCTCTCTCCTCCTCCTCCTTATCTGAAAGAACAAGTGAACATCCTTAACAGAAATTATTCATCTGTGGTTGGCCCAAGGAACTTAACATTATTTAAAGTGAAATATACCCTTTAGATAGTGATATATAAAGAACCAGAGAAATATATTCATCTGTTGACATTTTTATAAACTCTTCAGCTGGCAAGAGAGAAGGGAAAGGGGAAAAAAATTAAAAAACCCTCCTCTGTAGCTCTGATGGCTGGTTTCCTTTTATCCTAGGAAGGAAGGACTGAAGAGGCTTTAGGTCAGAAGCAAAACCTAACCTTCTTGGCCCAGATAATTACATTTTATTGATCAAAGTTAGGTGTTTCTTTTCTGGCAAAGCCTTTAATACTATTAACATTTAAATAGTCAGAGTTGCAGCTCATTAAAATGAAATTCACACTTTTATTTACTATTGCTTTTTTGTTTCATTTTTTAATAGAGTAACACCTCGGTAGATTTTAAAAGACAGGATTTTGTTGGATAACTTAATTATTACATTAGAGAATCATAGGTGCAAACCAGCCATGGCTGGGCAAATGTTTAAGTCCAATAGAATTCAGCCAAAGAGTTAAGCATGTGCTTAAATCTAGAAATGGGGGAGAAATTTGTTCACTTACAAATTTTGTACTACTTCAATCAATATGCAAACTAGAATGCAATTATCCTTCAGTATTTGAACTTCTCAGGATTTTTGTGATGCATTTCTCCACCCCCCCCCCCCACCAAATGTGTACAAATACACATACATTAGGGAAAGTGTATACAATAATATGTATATTAGTCAGGGGGATATACAAAAATTGAAAACTGCTTGCAAAAACCGGATGTTAAGCAAAATTGTGTACAAATGTACATATTAGGAGACGTGCACATGGAAATGCATACAAAAATTTGTGCAGACTTTGGGGGGGGGAAGCAAACTGATCTGGAAAAGTGATTAAATGAAAGAAGGATTGGAAAAAAGAGCAAGTGAGAGAAAATGAAATTGACATATGCATCCATCCCTATTTAAATCTCCCCGATTCCAATAAACGAGGTGTTAAAATATTATATTTTGATTGGATCATGTCCCATCTCTATCGCATTGGAACCTCAAGGGAAAAGGGTACATTACAGCAAAAGTTGCCCATCATGCAGTGGAGGCTGGTAGCTCCAATGTCAGTGGGACACTCTAGGTCAGTGATGGCAAACCGTTTTGAGCCCGAGTGCCCAAACTGCAGCACAAAACCAGCTTATTTATTTCAAAGTGCCAACACTGCAATTAAACCTGAATACTGAGGTTTTAGTTTAGTAAAAACAACTCATACAGTTGTCTGAACTAATTAACATCTTTTGTCTTAAAAGAAAAACACAATAACAGGGCTTTCAATGATACAAACAGTTTTTGATTGAAAAAAACATCAACTCAAATTTTTTAAATAGTACTACATTGTACACATAGCCTGAAGGTAATTTAGATACGTTTGGGGGAAAGAGGGGGGGATTGTGAAGAAGCCAGGGAGAATGTGGGGAAAGGAGAAGAAGGTGCTGGCTAGGAGGGAATGAGGCGGCTGGGGGGCAAGAATGAGGCGGCTGCATGGCGGCAGGGATGTAATACGAGCCTTACCTGGGCTCCTCCGATCGTTCCTGCGGCGGCCCGATCTCACTCTTCTGAGCGGCACGGAGCATTCTCCACGCCGCTCAAGCTGCCGCTGCAGCCGCCGCCACCGCCGTCGGTCGCTCTTCTGAGCGGCGCGGAGCATTCTCCGTGCCGCTCAAGCTGCTGCTGCTGCTGCTGCTGCCGCCCATTGCTCTTCTGAGTGGCACGGAGCGTTTTCCGCGCCGTTGAAGCCGCCTCCGCCTCTGGACCCGCCGTCGCCACCCGTCGTGTCATGTCCTGTGCGCTGGATCCCCGCGCTCTGTTTTTGGCGGGGGGGGGACCAGGGCAACAGGGCTTAAACAGCCCTGTTGCCCTGGTTCCCCTCCACCAAAAACAGAGCGCAGGGATCCAGCGCGCAGGACATGATGCAACGGGCGGTGGATCCGGCGGTGACTCTCCTGGTGACCTATGGCTCGCATGTCAGCAGAGTGGTCCACACGTGCCACACGTGGCACGCGTGCCATAGGTTCGCCATCACTGTTCTAGGTTTTAGTCTGAACTTTAAAGGAGCTATCCATGGTGTTGAACCTTATTCTCTATCCCCAAAATAGGTTCAGCACCATGGGCAGCTGCTTAAAAGTTCAGACTGCGACCTAGAGTGGATACACTGTCTGACAGACATTGGAGACACCAGCCTCCACTGCCAACATGAATCTGCTTGTAGCAGCTGGGACCCAGCCTTAGTCATTAAGGTGCAAAGACGCTACCTTATGAAACAGAAACAGCAGAAGCCATCGTTGTATGGAATCAGTGAAATAACAGGCAAGGTCTCCATGAAATTAGGAAATGGGTCTGGTACTAATGCTTCAAAATCATACCATGCAGAGGTGCTGGGCCAGCAAACAGTTTGAAGGGACTCTGGACATCATGCCCTCTGTCTTCTTCCAGCACCACCAATGTGTCCCCATGGTGGGCTCCCCAGAACAACCCTAGTCTTCCAAAGCGCACCCGGGAGCAGAGTTGGATAGTGGGGGTAGATAGGGATCAGCAGTAACAGGCAGTAGTGAGGATAAATGGCAGCATTCAGGCCAGTACTGAGAAGAGAAGCACTGGGTGAAGTGGTTGCTTCAGCAGCTGCCATGACAGACCTGTGGCTTACACTGGCTCAGCTTGTCTGAACGTGGAAAGCTAGGCAGGGGCAAGCCTGGTTATTACTTGGATGGGAGACCCCTCCTCTAGTTTCCTGCATTGAGCAGGGGGTTGGACTCGATGGCCTTGTAGGGTCCTTCCAACTCTATGATCTATGAAACCTATGAAACATTTCCCCAGAGTGCCTCTGTGCCCCACCATAGCTTAGACCCAGAGGAATTCTATGGGAATTAAGGGTGGCTGCTGTGCCTCCACCTGCTTGGCCCAGCACTTCTCTTCCTAGCAGTGGGTCCTACAAGAATTAGAATCTTTTGTTAAACCAAATCAATTGATTGAAAACAAGTGCTAACTAAACTCTTTTCAATTGCTTCCAATGGGACTTAGTTGTGGCTGACTTTCTCTAGAGTGTGCCCAGCCAACTTCACAAAAGTAAGCATGTACTGCCCAAATCCTTAGTAAAATCCTGCTATGTTGTTGCTCTTCAATAAAGGCTGCAACCTAAATAAGCAATGCACCCCCATCAAATATAAATACCACTAATCATGTGTAGGATTATGGTTGTTCCATCTCAAGAAGGATATTCTGGGGATAGAGAAATTGTAACTACATGACTTGGATGTATGGGATCATTTCAGAGTAAAGAAAGAGAAGCTGAACATTCCCAAGTTTCATTATCAGCTCTTAAGAAAGAGACAGAGTGGGTTGGGAAAGGAGGAAGAAGCCCACTTCCACATGTTCTCCTCTCCTTGGATTTGAATTCTTCCTAATTTGTAACAATGTGTCATCTTCATCTTGTAGCATTAATCAGCAAATCAATCTCACAAATGCGAAGAAATGTCATGGCAAAGGTTGCTGAAGAGTTCTTTTTGTTTTTGTTATTATTCTGTTTTATTGTATAAGGGGAAAAAACGTCATCGGGCTGAGGGAATGGTCAGGAGAAACTCACGAGAAATGGCTATGCTCTAGGTGCTGCCAATTTGCATCATTAGGGGGCTGATGAGCGATGATGGTCTTTGTCAGGAAAAGTGCTCAGTGGAACTTGCTGTGCATCTTATCATGGTGTAAAAAGCCACTGATGACAGACAGGGTACAGGAAGGGCATTCTTTACTAATGTCTCCAAGCTACCTTTTTTCTTTTTTTGTAGACTGCCTTCTTGTTTAAAGTCTATACAGCATTTAAAAAAAAAAAAAAAAAGAGAGATACCACATTATTAGTGGGGCTGTCATATGTAGCCAACAAATCACTTAAATTGAATGAAAAAGGTTTCCCTGTTAATTGCTTGGCCAATGTTAAAGAAATTTTTTTAATTGTTTATTTATAATATTACCACTCAAAGTAATCAAATTTCTAAGTGGTTCACACTAAAATGCCTATATAATATACAATAGAAAAATAAGATAAAATAGTAAATAATTAAAAAAAAAAAACCCTGCAAAAACAACAGTAAAACAGAGCATTTTCAGAGTCCATTACAGGTCAGTGAACACCTATGAAACCTGTTTTCAAGAGATGTTTGAAGCTTGCCTCAGTTTCTGCCACTTGAATCTCACATGGGAGTGTGTTCCAGATGGTGGGTGCCACTGGGAAGGCCTACTTACATGCTATTACCTGGTGACATTCTATTGGTCATGGGATATCCAATAAAGCCTCCTCTGAAGATCTCCTGGATGGACCTGGTGAATAGGTGGTAAGGTGTTCAGCTGGGTATCCTGGTCCCAAGGTATTACAAGTACTTATATGAACTGTAGATGTTGTGCCATCTTAGAAGAGGAATCATCTCCTGAATAGAGAGGGAAATGCTTCTTCTAAGACAACTCCAGCTGCAATGTATGGACATCATATAAAAATGAAGAGTGTGCTGTTTTTATTTACCACTATTGCTTTTCTCATATGCAAAATTACACACACTTTGGGTGCAAGATTTTGGTCGTGGGGGGGAGTGTCCTGGTGGCCATAGGATGAAGTGGATCTCTCTCTCTCTCTCTCTCTCTCTCTCTCTCTCTCTCTCCACTTGTTGTGGGTGTGGAAACCGCTGCTACTCTCCCCCTTCACCATCAGTGCTCTAACTCTGGTTATGGTCTTCCAGGAGGTGCTGGGGAAAAACTGATGGAGGCTTTGGATCTGCAGGAAGTCTGGAGAAGGATGTCCGGAGCAAGGAGTCTGTTCTCACTCCCCACCATATTTTATTTTATTTTGAAATAAAGTTATAAACAAAAAGAGCAACATCATCATAACTAGTTCACTAAAGAAACAGAGGATTTAGCTGATTATAATTCTTAGTCTATCACCAATAGGTATGTAACAGTAAAACAGCTGCAGTAAAGCAGCCTAAAAAGGAGCTCACTATCTAACAAAATACTGAAAATATGTGTTCTACACACAGGCTCTCTGCAGGATTCAGAACCCTGCATGACCAAGGTTCTAAATCATGTGGGGGAACCTTTGCACACAGAGCTTGGCTTCCCATTTCAGATTGAAAATGAGGACAATGGGCCAACAGAAACCAAAACAGTGAGTGCAGAACTGCTCTCTCCTGTAATTGCTGGAGGGAGAACAACGTAAGGGGGCTTGAGTCAGTGGTTGTTATATGAACAGGCAGGCTGCATTCATAAAACAGACTGACTAATTGTGAGTTTCAAGGGATGTGCAAATCAACAAAAGTTGAGTGTGTTGAGATTCTCTGAATTCCACCTTGAAGCTCATTCCATGCATGTCTATATCAGATTGTGAGCTTTTGGGGGGGGGGGGTGTTATCACACAAAAATGAAAATCCATGGATATTTTAATGTGCATCTTCCCAACTGGTTTTTTTTAAATGCCCACTCCCCCCCCCAAAAAAAAAATTAAGGCTGCTTGTGTGCATTTTTCAAACATGCACATTTTTTTTCATGCACAATTTTCAAATGTATGCATTTTTCAAATGCAGGAGTTATTTTTGTTTGTTGTAGTTCTTCGAATCACATCACGAGTTTGCAAATGTTCTTCCACCACAGATTGTGTTCAGGTCTGTGTTTGGTTCCTGGAGGTACAGACTATGTTTTTGTAAAAAACAAAGCAAACAAACCCAAACCCAAATCTAAGCTGATACAAATTTCTTATACACACCTACGCTTGAGTCAGGGGTTGTTATGCAAACAAGCTAGATTCATAATACAGACGGATTATGAATTTCAGCAGCATGACTAAACACAAGGCACCAAAGTTCAACTAAAAATGTGGATGCCACCAAAGTTCAATTAAATTTGAAATTTGGATACCACCAAAGTTCAAAGAAAGCAAAATTTCGAGTGATGAGGCTTTTTGTTTGTTTTTTAGATTTCTACTTGGGCAAAATATCTGAGATATTTTGTGGAAAGCAAAAGTAGTTTTGATAAGACAGACAAAATGTCTCTGGAATAGATTTGGTGTCTGCATCTCAGGAAATTGCAACCAGTTTCAGCTAAAATAAAATGTCAAGGTAGGTTTGGGGGTTCTTCCTGCTCTGGTGAGACATCTGAAGAATTTTGAGGAAATCATCGTTTTTATTTATTTTATTTTATAAGACAAGCAAAAATTCCTGGTGGGATGCCATATACGCTTACAAAGAATGAGTGTGAGACCTCACCTGAGCAAGCATGCATGCAACATGTATGTGCAATTGGCCTGGTCTTTTCATCCCAAAAATGTTGGGTTGTATATTATTTCCTATCTGCATTCCCAAACCTCATGTCTCAACATGTAAAGGGTATTGCTGGGCCTGCTTGTTTGTTAACATGACCATAGTAACAACTATTGTTGTCATGTGGAACAGTTTTAAGCAGATCCCATGTGTTGGCTGTAAATCTGCCCTAAATCAGATCTTCATGTATCTGAGACTCAGGAAATGGTAATAGGCAGGATATTCACAAACACTTGGGCACAAACTGTTGGAACAGTGCAATCCTATGCATGTCTATTCAGAAGTAAGCACCACTGATATCAGTGGGACATAGGAGGATTGAACCAAAGTTAAACAACCCACCCCCCAGACACCAATTTTAGTTTCCCCAAACTAGTTTACACTTTCCCAAAACTAGCAGAAGTCAGTATTTCAGGGTCAATTAGGAAATTTGCTTTGATGATTATTAGGATTGATTGCCAGACTCTTAGTTAAGCAATATTGACATTGATTTGTATTCAAATTTTGCAGAAACATGAAGTCTTAGAAATAAATAAATTTGGATATTGCCCTTTATGTAAAATCAATCTGTCTACCTCTGCTGTCAGCACTGGAGGGGAGGGGTACAAAATGATTTGGTGCAACCATAGCACTAAAGCCAAGGACAAAGCCAGTGGTTTTTAAAAAGTTGTTTAAAAAAAATAAAAGGAAAGAAGGGGGAAGGTAAGGAGCTCCTCCCAACACTACAACTGTAGGTTATAGTATGCTGTAGCTGTGGATATGGGACTATAGAGCATCTCTATTTTACCTCTGCTAAAAGACCAGCTCCAGTGGACTCCTCCCTCAACTGCGAAAGAAATAGCAGCAGCCATTCCATCAGGCTCCAGCAGAGGAAGAGAAGGGATTGCAGGCAGGGATGCACAAGAATTTCATTGCAGTTCGCAAATCGTGCGGACATGTCTGGTTTGCAAGCCCGAATATGAGCATGAATGCAATTCTCAGGAAATTTCCCAAAATCCCAAACTTGCATGTGTGTTCAAAAGTGTGCCCATGCACATTTGTGAAAATCCCCCCCACATTTTTATGTTTTAGCCTATGGGGGAAATTGCATTTTTCCTGATTGAAAAAAAATGCACATCTTTTTAAAAATATATCTTTTTACAATTGGGAAAAACTGCACATTTTTAAAATGCATATTTTTCCAGATTTGGGGGGGGGGGAGATGCTCACGTTCAGGAACAAAAATGAGGTGAAATGAGCTTCAAGGAAGAATTAGGAGAACCTCAAAAAAACACAAATGTTGCATGTTCACCCATTGCAGGTCCTCTCCATTGACTCTTCTGAGATATCAGCTCCATCAGGTTTCTCATCTCCCTCAACTGCTTCCACTCAGGCTGGCCATTATGTGAATCATGAAACTTTAAATGCAAGCACCCTCCCATCTAAAATGATGGAGGAGCAAAGGGGATTAAGTTGGCTCATCTCTGCTTGCCCCATGTCCTCCCCACCAAAGGAGGGCCTGGGGCAGGTGAAGCCACACCTGCTGAAGCACCAGGCAGATCATCCACCCAGCACCTTGGCCAGGGCAGCTTTACTGTGCATGGGCCTTCTGCAGCCAGAGAAAACCTTCACATAGTGACAACAGGTTTGAAGAGGACTTCTTCAATCTGCCTTACTAGAGAAGCCTGGGCAGAGAGTAAATTTGAGCTGGCTCAATCCTCTTCACTCCTCAGAAGAGAGGGAATCCGGGTCAGAAGGACTCCTTGAAGTCCCCTTCACCTACCCTGTGTTCTCCCCAATGGGAAATGGGCATGGTGGCCGTGGGTGAAGCCACCTGACCAGAAAAGCCCATGCATAGCAACACCTGGTCCACAGCCAAAGTTTCCACCAGAGACCAAATGATGTCAATGGATGTGTCCATGTCCCTGATGTAATTTGGTCACAGAGGGCTAAGGGGTGTCATCTGCCCCCTGCCCCAAATAGGTTCCTCACCCCTAAGCCATTATCCTGTATTCTATGTCCAATGTAACCCCAGCTCTTCATGGGATTTTGCCTGTCAAGCTCATTCCTGCTGCACTAATACCTGTGGGTCCACCACGTGATAGATTATGATTCCACCTTCTATTTGACAAGCTGTAAAAATGCTGCATGCATAAAGCATGATGCCCGGGGGGGGGGGGGCATTTGAAGGATAGCACAAGCCTCTTCCAAAACTATTACAGATAAAGCCTAGATTCCATAGACCTCAGTGCTATTGGGATGCTATATGTTCTGTATTAAAAGTTCCTTCAAAGCTGGCTGGAACCTCCAGCATTAAAAATCTCTTTACGCACAATTTCCAAACCTTATTAAAAAGTCCCTGATTTACAGCTATGCAAAATCCATTTTTCCCCCTTTTTAATACACCTTTTAGTGTGGCACTATAAAAGCTTTTAAGGGCCCCAATGAATCCATTGCGCAACTTCAGTCAGCTCATATTAAAACCTGATTGTCATAGGTAGAAAATGAATTAATACAGTAAAGTTCTATGTACTACATTAAGTTAAAGAATATTTGGCAGAGGCATATTTATGACTGAATTACACTGAGAGATAAATTCTTTGCTGGAAAAAAAATGTTGACATTTTATTGTGCAAAACTACAGTTCGACTGCATTTATGTAATGATTTGTAGACACTGAACATTTCTAGACTTTCTAAAAGGCAATGTATGGATGGGATTACAATATATCCTAAAATTTACTGCATTCAGTCAAGGACTGGAACATTCTTACTTTGAAATCATCTACAGACAAGCCTGTTTATTCGGCATATAAAGCCTTAACTATAGATTGTGCACAGAAAGAATATAAAAAGGCTGGGATAAAGATGGCAGAACCTCCCAGAGATTAATTTCTTCCTTTTGTACAATGGCTTTGGAAAGCACACCCAAAAGCACTGGAGCTGTGCAAAATTGTCTTCTTTATTTCTGCTCATCATTTTTGTTTGTTTGTTTGTTTTGTTTTTTGGTCATTTCATGGATTGGCTCTGCAATTATTAGGATACTTATCTGCAGAAGCACATATTTAAATTTTGCACAGCAGATCCAAATGGTGTCTGTGCATCACACACACAGTAGTTATCCACTATACCACATTATGCCCCTCCCCCATTCAAAAGCACAGGCAGATACGTATAAAGCAGAAATATGGTGATGTGTCAAATACATAATTGCATAAAAGCCCATGCATCCAGCTCATTGCACAACAGCCTGTGCACACCTGCATTGCTTGTGCAAGCCATCATTGCATGACAGCTTGTGCAAACCTGCTGATTGACGGTATGCCAATCAGTGGTTTATGAATGAGGAAAAGAGTAGGAAATAGGGTTGCACAGATTTTCTCAATTGTGCCTTGTTTTCATGGATTTTCTCCACTCTGCTCCAGCATTAATTTCTCAAATTAATGCTGGAATTGGAGTATGTGCAGTCTCCTACAGCTTTCAGTTCCTTCAGTTTATTTGTCTATGACCACCACCACCCTTCTACTTAGGGATGTTTGGGGAATGAAATCTTTGTCAATTCCAATGTGAACTGACCTGATCTAGATTCTGGACCTCCTGGACTAACATGAAAATTGGGATGCAGTTATCCTTTGGGTTTTGTACTTCTCCAAATTTTTCAGTGCACATCTCAGCTCAAAAACAAAACAAAAACAAACAACAACCCCCTCCAAACCTATGCAAATTCATTAAAATCCATATTTTGAGGGTTGTTGTTGTTTGGAAATATTAGATAATATATTCAAATATATCTATTCTAAATATATATTTAAATGTGGATTTTTGTACAGAGTTTTTTCAGTTGGGTTTTGTTTTGATTTTGCAAATTAATGTAAAAATAGGTTGGAACAGACTTATGAATGGACATGTGCAAAAGTGACACAGACTGGAAATAGGTATGGGTGGACAAATCTGTCAATTCTGGAATTGCTCAGTTTCTCATTTTTCTAACCTTAAGTTCATTTCATCCCATTTCCACATCAGTGAGCAATTTAAAAAAAGTTTTTGTCGGCACAAAAAAAAACCATAAGCATTGTCATGCACATTTCTCCAAATATACACATCTTTGCAAGCAATTTCCCCTAACAGAATACCTGTTTGCCTGTTTTCACTGATATACACATCTCTGTGGGCAGTTCCCCCCCCCCCCCGATACATGTATTTTGTACATATTGTTTGACTGATGAACAACATCACAAAATCCAGGGGGGAAATGTGAACATCAAATGTATAACTGCATTTTTTAAATGTATAAACACATTTTTCCTCCAACCCTAGAAATAGGCTGATCCATCCATCCGTACTGTACATTACCAATGTGGCATGCACACATCAATAAACAACAGCAAAATAAGCAATCTTGGTGTGATCAATCACTGTTCATATGAATGCAGCAGGATTAATTGGGTATAGCGTTTTACTGATGTGCACGCACACTCCTGTGCATGAGTGAAATAGTACCACACATTAAAAAGGTATCATGCTACAACGACAGTACTTACTACAATCGGAGACAACCCAAGACATTTTGCTGCCCTAGAAGAAGCAATAAATGGTGTTCTCCCCTACACCTCAAGTCAAGGTGCACAGTACCCAGAGCCTATCAAGCTATTTTGGCACATGATGCAGAAAATGTGCCACTCCCTCCCTCGCACTCAAAATATGATCATAATGAATGTGGAGTGCAACCCGATGGCCCCTAGAAGGCATCTGAAGGGCCATAGGATGCTGGGGATTTCCCCCTCTGAGGCCATAGACTAGGCTACAACCTTGGACGGAGAAACCTGAGAGGGGATTTCCCCCTCAGCCCCATCCCTCGCAGGCACTGCAGAAAATTCCAGACTTACATCCTCCCCGGACCTTGGGAGGGGAGGAAATGGGCATGTCAGGGGTGGGCCAGTGGATGGGGAGGAGACGGGCCATTGATCAGCTGCATCCACAATATTCTCAGCTCCCATCGGCCTCAGAGGACCGTCTAGTGAGAAATGCAGTCCAGGAGGACAGAGAAGTGGAAATAGCTTCCATCACTCCTCCAGCCCCGTCCCGCTGGCAAGAGCCCAGCAGGGCACTGGATGCTTGGAAGCTTATGATCTTGGGTGGCATCACATAGGCTTGCGCCCTAAATAATGTAACAATCTGCTGACGTTTCGTGAAACTCTTCCTCTGCCTTATGATAGGGCCAGCACTGCCAAGATGCCTTTTTTTGGGGGGGGGGGGGTAAAGTTTTATTAATGCCTACAGATGCACATGTACAGTGGTAAAGGGCTGCACAAAATTTAATCAAGCCTGTCTACCTTGAATTCAGGGGTCTTGCCTCAACAGATCAGTCAGAGGAGTCATGGATATAATCAGCCTACCCTATCTTGTCCAATGTGACTGATGGGGTGGATGCAACTGCACTGTTTTAAGGCAGAGTGGTTGAACTTCTTTCAGCCTGAGGGCTGGAATCCATTTTGGAGAAGCTTTTGGAGATCAGTGGCTGGCTGGATGGGAAGGAACATGCTGAAACTGAACCCCGACAAGACCGAGGTACTTCTGGTGGGGGACAAGGGAAGGTTAGGGGATGTTGACCTGGTGCTGAATGGGGTACATCTACCCCTGAAGGACCAGGTCCGCAGCTTGGGGGTCATTCTAGACTCCCAGCTGTCCATGGAGGCTCAGGTGGCAGCTGTGAGCCGGGCGGCGCTGTATCAACTCCATCTGATACGGCAGCTGCGCCCTTACCTTCCTAATCACCTGCTCCCATCAGTGGTTCATGCCTTGGTCTCCTCTCGCCTAGACTACTGTAATGCGCTCTACGTGGGGTTACCCTTGAAGACGGTCCGGAAGCTTCAGCTGGTACAGAACGCGGCGGCTCGCCTGATTAAGGGCAGCCGCCGGCGTGATCACATCACGCCAGTGCTTAATGAGTTGCACTGGCTACCAGTTGCTTGCCGAGCCGAATTCAAGGTGTTGGTTTTGACCTTTAAAACCCTACACGGCTCCGGCCCAGCTTATCTCAAGGAGCGCCTCCAGCAACATCAAGTAGGCCGCTCAACAAGGTCTGCCACAGACGGCCTTCTCCTTATCCCATCAGCCAGAGCAGCCAGGCTGGTGGGGACTAGGAAGAGGGCCTTCTCTGTGGCAGCCCCCACATTATGGAACTCCCTCCCTAGTGACCTTCGCCATGCCCCCTCCGTGATGAGCTTCCGCCGTGCATTAAAAACATGGCTGTTCAGGCGGGAATATGGGGTGGGTTAGGTTTTTAATAAGAATTTTTTATATTGTTTTAATCATTATATTTTATTGTATTTGACTGTATTTTAATTGTACATCGCCCAGGGTGGCCGGGTGACCGGCCAGATGGGCGATTAAAAAATATAATTAATAATAATTAATAATAATAATTTTGGGGGCACCTCCCCATGGTGGGTGGGGCTAGAAGTAAACAGGGTGGGGCCAAAATACTAAAGATAACAGCATATTTCAACTTAAAGCTCTTACTGCCAGTATCTAAGGCTTAGAAGAGTGATTTCAACCTTGTATGCCTTGGGGAAGACTGCACAAAAGCAGTGGGAAGCCACCAAATGGTGGTGGTGGGGAAGGGGTGTGGCCTTCTGGGTAAACCCAGAGGGTCAGGTTGGGAACCCAGGTGGTTTAGATTTCCCTCCTGCACTTGATCTTATGCATTCCTGATTAAAGGCATGTGCCTCCATCTTTATTTATTTATTTATTTATTATATTTGTACCCCGCCTTTTTTCCTGCAAGGAACCCAAGGCGACTTACATAACCCTCCTCCTCCACTCCTCCATTTTATCCCTACAACAACCCTGTGAGGTAGGTTAGGCTGAGAGTCAGTGACTGGCCCAAAGTCACCCAGTGAGTTTCATGGCCAAGCAGGGAATAGAACCCGGATCTCCCGAGTCCCAGTCCAACACTCTCACCACTATGCCACACTGGCTATTTATGTCTTTTTAGCAGATAAGTTGGTATAGAAACATGAATAATAAATTAAAAATATTTATTTATTTATTTATTTATTTATTTATTTATTTATTTATTTATCCATCCATCCATCCATCCATCCATCCATTTGATTTCAATACCGCCCAATAGCCAAAGCTCTCTGGGCAGTTTACAACAATTATAAAACACAATCAAACACAATATAAAAATACAAACAATAAAAACATCAAACAAAATTCACTAGACATTTTAAAAACAATTTTAAAATGACTTAAATAGCTAAGACAAGATTATAAAAAGTAGACTGGTTAAAGAAGGTGACATCACCACCACCCTGTGTACTATTTGGAGCCGTTAAATGCCTCGGCATAACCTGATGCTGAAAGGATAGTAAAGTTGGTGCCAGGCGGGCCTCAGTGGGGAGCCTGTTCCACAGTTGGGGGGCTACCACAGAAAAGGCCCTCCCCTTTGTTGCCACCTTCCAAGCCACCTTTGGGGGTGGAAGTCGGAGGAAGGCCCCAGAGGTTGAGAGTAGTGTCTGGTATATTGTGGTTGGGAGAGGCGTTCCGTCAGGTATTGCGGTCCCAAGCTGTGTAGGGACCGCAAAAATATATACATTTCTATTTTATTTCTCCTAAAACCATTGCTCATTTATCTGGAATACTTTTTATTCAAATGCATGTCATCTTTATGAATAATGTCTTAGTAGATCCAGCAAGTTTGGGAGTCTGTCCAAAGAACAGAACTTTTCTTTTCTTTTAAACGTCTTCACATTGATCTGCATGGAAATGACACCAATCTTAGATAGGTTTCCCTACCAGGAGGAGAGCCATGCAATGAATGATTTTACACAAGGCAAATGTCATCTTGTGGGTGATTAGTATTGGAGGTGGAAGGGTATGAAAGGAATTTGTATTGGCACATCTTTGAGTCCTAGCACATCCTTGGGGAGGGGGAAAAGAGAATGAAACAATTGATCACAGAAGTGGAGAACAAAAGCTGTTCTATTTGCATTTTTTTTTAAAAAAAAAAATGCCTTAAGAAAGAAAGACATTTAAATTGGGTTGTTAGCCTGACTTATCCAGACTTCAGGGATGCTGGAGAGCTTTAAATAACAAGACATTTGAGAACACAGGCCTGTGGCTCATGCTGGCTCAGCTTGCCTGAGTGGGGAAAGCTAAGCAGGGTCAGGCCTGGTTATTACTTGGATGGGAGACCCCTCCTCTAGTTTCCTGCATTGAGCAGGGGGTTGGACTTGATAGCCTTGTAGGCTCCTTCCAACTCTATGTTCTATGAATCTATGATCTATGAACTCCAAGTCCAAGGCATCAGAGCTGTGTAAGCAGGGCCGGCGCTACCGCTAGGCAAACTAGGTGGTTGCCTTGGGCGCGCAGCTGAAGAGGGCGCAGAAACGCTGCGCCGCTGCCCCCGCAGCCACCAGACCCCCGCCACCCCCTGCAGCTGCCGGACCCCCCCCGCCACCTACCTTCTCCGTGCCGCTGCCGGAGCCCCGCCCGCACTCTGTTTTGGTGGGAGGAACCAGGGCAATAGGGGCCTAAACAACCCTGTTGCCCTGGTTTCCCCGGCCAAAAACAGAGCGTGGGGGTCCCGTCGCATCTCTTCCTCCACACCGGAAGGACGCGACGGGACCAGCGGACGGGGAGGCAGGCTCGGAGGAGGAGGAGGTGGCCAGGGCAGGGGCAGAAATGCATCACCAAAGAAAGAGGACACCAACCTGCATTAAATTTGCATATGCTAATAAATTTAGACCTAATTATTATAATTTAAAGTTAAATACAGTACATCTCACCATAGCGTAGAAGACAGTGACCAGGTGACCTGTTTACCTTCTCAGTCTGCTGTCCAGTTTCTAACTGTTGATGGGCGACTTCAAGGACCCTGCTACTATCCCTTCTTATGGTTGGGTATTGGTTCATCTTAATCTTGAAACTAGACTTGGATTACACAGATAGAGGGTCCCTTCAATGGTAGAGGGAAATCTTCTGGTGACCCTTAAAGAAGAGGATTGTCTTCTGTAAAAGAGGACACCTGGCCACCCTAAGATTGCTATTAGATTAAAGGGGGGCATGTACACCATCTGGAGCTCCTTGGAGAGCACGTGAACAAAAATTGTTAATAATAATAAGAGTGAGAGATGTAGGCAGTGATCTCTGGTGTCTTAATTAGCAGGGATGGGGACTCGGACTCGAGGACTCGACTCGTGAGTCGGACTGAGTCCCCCCTCTGACTCGACTCAGACTGGAGTCCCAATATTTTTAATGGGACTCGAGACTCGACTTGGGACTCGAGACCAAGGAATCTTCAACATCCCTGGGCTGTGCCAGAAGGAGTGGAGAGGAGTGTGATTGCCGCTGGCGAAGAGCGCATGGAATGGAAGCGAGGTGTGCCGCCGCTCGACCACTATGGACGGCTACCAGGAGTGCAGCTCCAACAGTGTGTCAAGATTTATTTTGATTGGTGTGTTGCGTACTTGGGAGAGGCAGAAGAAGGACCTGAGATTACTCTGTGTGGCTGCTCTGAGTGTGTTTCTGGTTTCAGCAAGTTCATCACCAGTGGAGCGGGTGTTCAGTGAGGGTGGAATTGTGATGAGATCTCACCGTTCCAGAATGGGAACCAAACATTTAGAAAAAATCATGTTCCTCAAATGCAACATGGATAAGTTTTAGGAAGTACAGCAAGTTTATTTTTTAAAATCATTTTTCTAAAATGCAACCTTTCAGACATTTTGGGTTTGGCTGCCTCTGCCTGCCTGTCTGGGGTTCCCAGCCTCCTCTGCCTGCCTGGTCTCTTCTTGACCAGTTCAACAGTTGAATTGTCCAAGACAAAGGCCTCTGCCTGCCTGTTTTGGGGTTCCCTGCCTCCTCTGCCTGCCTGGTTATTTTGGGTTTTTCTGCCTGGTCTGTTCTTGCCAAAATCAGTTGCAGAGTTTTGAAATAAAAAGGCACACTTGTGCCTAGAATTTATTTAAACCACACATCGGAAGTAGCCTTATTTTGTTGGGAAAAACCCCCCATTGATTTTAATAGGGACTCGTGGAGTCAGCTTTGGGAGTGACGTGACTCGTGAGTCACCATTTTGGACAAAGGACTCGGACTCGAGACTCGGGTCCAAAGACTCGTGACTCAACTCGTGACTCGAGACCAAGGACTCTTCAACATCCCTGTTAAGGTCAGCTGAAATTCCTGACCCGTTTTCATGGGGCTTCTGTCCTTCTTTGAAAGTATGTGTGTGTGGAGTGGGTAATTGCTTTTGTGGGGTGGGATGCTGTAAAGGATCGAGGCCTACACAGGCTTAAGTTTGTTGAAGCCTGAAGGCCCAAACACTTCCCTAGATTAGTTGGAGCCTGAAGGCCCAAACACTTCAGGATGGGAGGGGGAGTTTGAGAGTTTTAGTTTACCCAATAGAAGTTAGGAATTATATCTCCTGTTCAAAGTCACATGATTATAACCTTCCATTCCTGGGAAGGCTATATATGTGTGGGGTGTGGTCAGCTAGCAGCAGAGAGAGCCTGACTGCAGAGAGAGACAGATTAGTAGCAGTGGAAGCCGAGAGCCAGCAGCAGAGAGAGAGAGCTAGCAGCAGAGAGAGCTAGAAGCAGAGAGAGAGAGAGAGAGAGAGAGACTGATTGCAGAGGAGATAGGTAGTCTGAAGTTAAACTAGAGAACATCGGATTGTTTGTTTGTTTGATTTTATCATACTTGCTTTTGAATTATAACCACTCTATTAAGTAAATACCCTAATATAATAAGTAAAGTGTTGTTGTGTACCCTGGCTTGTTGGAGTGACTTATTCACCACGTCTAAAGCCTACACCCACGTTACTGGAAGCAGGCAAAGGATTTGATCTCCTGGAACGGGAGGGGCTTTGAGAAGAGGCAGAGATCTTCCAAAGGCAGATCAAGGGGTCCCTGCAGTAGCGGAACCTTGACAGATGCATTTCTAAGAATTTTGCATAGAGAAGGATTGGGTTACTTTACTGTAGTCTTCCTCAACCAGGAACCCTCCAGATGTTTTTGGACTACAATTAGGCATCTGCCCCAGCCAGCATTGCCAATGTTCGGGGATGATGGGAGTTGTAGGCCAAAGCACCTGGAGAGAGCCATGCTGGGGAAAGATGCCTTACTGTTTAGCAGGCCATGGTGGTGTGTGTCTGAGACTCTGAGGCATTAAAACAAGAGCCAGAAAGATCCAGTTGAGAGACTCAATCCTGACGGAGTCCACCATTCAAATTGAAATGGGCACATTTCTGGGAACCAGCATCTGAATTTAAAAATGGCTGCCTGGTTTGTATTGGCAGATTAGCCAGATTCACAGTTTATGAAAAAAAAAAATGCATGGGGAATACCATGCAAAATTTCTTAGCACCACTTGTGAAAGTAGCCCCATTCTTAAGACACAATCCTATCGATTGTGCCCTTGATGCTCATAAGTCCCCCAAAATTGGAAGCTTATGAGCATCCAATGCAGAGTGGGAGGAGCAGCAGAGTCAGGCAATCTCTGCCTCCCCACACTTCCCATTCCACATTTTCAAGAGATGCCCATTTTTTACCCTCAGCGGAGGTGTTTCAGAAGGGGAGGGATGGAGCCTGGAGTGCCTTTAGGATACACTGTATCCTGGCTGCCCCAGTCTCATCCCCTCCCCACCCCCTGGAATGCCCCCTTTATCCCTCCCCAAGGTCAATTTCCTGACCTCAGAGAGCAGCCAGTGCAGTTCTTCCCACTCCAGCTGTGAAGGGGGTCAGGGGGGGTTGTCGCACGGACTCCCAGCTCCGAAGTTGGTGCTCTGTTTCCAACCTTGGATCTGGGAATCTGAATTATCCCGTGGGCCCCAGACGATGTCTAGGGGCCATAGGATCACTCTCTTAGGGTGCAGTCCAATGGGTTGCACCCTCAGTGCTCATAAGTCTCCAAACTCAGAGGCTTATGAGCATGCAGTCCAGAGCAGGGGAAGCTGCCAAGGCGAATTCCGCCTCCCTCCCCGCTCCCCCCACTCTGCATTTCAGCCAGGCGGCCGATTTCGGTTGTCTAGCTGTGGTGCTTCAGTGGGGGAGGGAAGGAGGCTAGAGTGCCACCAGGCTGGTGGGCCTGGTCTCCTCCCCTGCTCACCCCTGAGCCATCCCCTTTACCCCCTCCCCAAGGCCGATTTTCTGACCTCAGAGAAGCAGCCAGTGTGGTTCTTTCCACACTGGCTGAAAGGGAGGTGTCGTAAATCCATCCAGTTCCAAGATAAGCCGTAGTCGTTATCACAGTCTGAGTGTCGAGGCCAAAATATGTCAGTCCAAAAAAGAGCAAACGTAAACCAGTTTGGGGATCAGGCAAAGTCGTGGTCAGGGTCGTTCCAAGGTTCAAAGGTACACGTCTGAGGTCGGGAATGTCAGGAGCGTCTGGCTGTGGCTGTAGTAAGAAACAATTGCTTCCAGTTCCAGCCTCTGAGTGTGTTTGGGACCTGCCTTTGGAGCAGGCGCTGATTGGTAAGGCTGCCCAGCTGGGTCAGGCTGCACTTAGCCTGGCCCCGCCCCAAACACACTCCGGCACGGCTGGTCTCTGTCTGACCTACTCGAGGCACAACAGGAGGGAAGGGGATTGGAGCACAGATCCAGAGCTCTGTGGTCAGAGCTCTGCTTCTGACCTCAGATCTGGGACTCTGAAGTATCCTATAGCCCCCTGGACAGTGTCTAGGGGGCATAGGACTGCTCTCCCCACCTCTTAAGCCCATCTTCTCTAACTTGCCATGCCAAAAGCCCTAGCGATTCAGTGAGAGCAACTGCACAATGTTAAGTACGTGCTGCAGTTATATTTTCTGAACTGAAGATGACACAATTTATCTATCGGGAATCCAGTAAATTACCCAACCAACACACTTTGCAGAAACAGAGGTAACAGTCATAAATTAATAGCCACAATAGGTTTTAACCTTTCGTGATAAAGTTAAGGCATATTTTATTTTAAAAGGCCAACAGTATCTCCTGTGTGGAATCAATACCTGTCAGGGCAAAGGACACAGCATGGCACCTGCTGTTACCCTGTGAGCATCCGAAAGGAATTCATTTCAGGGATCCAACACCATTTTTGCAATGCATTCAGTTCCCACACTCCGTATGCACTGGAGTGAGGATTCAGGGGCAATTGTGTGACATCTGTGCTGACTCTTCAGACACATCAGGTTCCTGTGTGGGCATATGCCAAGTTCTCTTCCTCAATGGGCATGTGGGAAGCCACGTCAAGTCCCACTTCAGTCGAGGGAGAGCCCATAGCTCAGGGTTACAGCACATGTTTTGTATGCAATACCTCCCAGGTTCATTCCCCAGTATCTCCAGGTAAGGCTGGGAAAGACCCCTCTCTGAAACCCTGATAAAAACCTGTGATTCAAAACAAACAAACAAACAAAACAGCTCCTGTGCTTGACTCCAAAGGGGAAGATGAGGACCAAGACCAAGATGAGGTTAGTTCCCCACTAACCTGCACAATACAGACCATAGTATACCACACAGAGTGCAGAGCACAGTGTGCCACACCCAAGACTGTTGCAGAGCTGCTCTCTAGAAATAGCCCATCAGATGGGCTATTTCTTCCTGGACTGTACCATCTCAGATATTTGCTGCCAGCATCCTAGGACAGGGCAAGCATGCTGGTGTCATATGTGGATACAGGCAGTGCAACATTGTTACATTGCAACAATGCCTGAATGGGTATTTAAGATGGTTCTCTCTCTCTCTCTCTCTCTCTCTCTTACACACACACACACATCTTGGCACACTTGTTATTTGGCAGGCATCTCTCCCTCCATCCCAGCTGTTGCATCAATGTAGGCATAGATAGTTGTGAATGGGCCATGTAGGGATGTTTTTTGCCGAGTACCCCACTTTGGCTGAGGATGCCTGTTTTTATTTTTATTTGTTCCTCACCTACTCTTCAACGTTAAAATGCACAATCTTGAAAAGTGAACACTTTCCCCATTCAAACAAACTGAATAACTGATTGCAAATGAGAACGGGAGGCCTAGGGATGTGCGCAGAGCTTGATTGGGAGGTGGAAGTTCGGCTCGACCTACCTTTTCCCTGGCTCAGCTCGCATTCTCATGAGCCGAGCCAGGGAAGGTGACTTCCGGGTTCCGGTGCTATGTTGTTTACATACTGCGTCCCGTTCTGGGCACCACACTTTAAGAAGGATGTAGACAAACTGGAGAAGGTTCAGAGGAGGGCGACAAAGATGATCAGGGAACAGGAAACAAAGCCCTATGAGGAGAGACTGAAAGAACTGGGCATGTTTAGCTTTCAGAAGAGGAGACTGAGGGGAGATATGATCGCACTCTTCCACTACTTGAAGGGTTGTCATACAGAGGAGGGCCAGGATCTCTTCTCGATCATCCCAGTTTGCAGGACACAGAATAATGGGCTCAAGTTACAGGAACCCAGATTCCACCTGAACATCAGGAAAAATTTCCTGACTGTCAGAGCAATAAGACAATGGAACCAACTACCTAGGGAGGTGGTGGGCTCACCAACTCTGGAGGCATTCAAGGTGAAGCTGGATGGCCATCTGTCAGGGATGCTTTGACCTGGATTCCTGCATTGAGCAGGGGGTTGGACTCGATGGCCTTGTAGGCCCCTTCCAACTCTACTTTTCTATGATTCTATGATTCTAGAAAATGGCCTAATTTGGGCAAATTATGGCATAATTTATGTTATTTTCTACGTAAACAACATAGAGTCGGGGATCCGGAAGTCTTGCGAGTGCCTCAGCTGGTGCTTGGCTTGTGTGGGGGGAGTGCTCAGCTCACGCGCCATAAGTCGGGTGCCAGGTGAGTCGCCCATCCCTAAGTCGGGAGTGAGCCAAACCAAGTTTTGAAGTGAAGTTCAGAGAATTTGGGCCAACTCGAACATCCTTGGTTCTTCCATCATTGGAAAGTGCCTTAAAGGTAAAGGGGGGGGCTCCTGGGACCCACCACTTGGGGCTGTGGGACTCAGAGCAGGGAGAGAACCCCCTTTGTGGCCCAAATGGGTCACATACTTAATGAGCCAAATTCAAGGTGTTGGTTTTGACCTTTAAAACCCTATACAGCTTCAGTCCACTTTATCTTGAGGAGCATCTCCAGCAACATCAAGTAGGCCGCTCAACAAGATCTGCCACGGACGGCCTTCTCCTTGTCCCATCAGCCAGAGCAGCCAGGCTGGTGGGGACTAGGAAGAGGTCCTTTTCTGTGGCGGCTCCCAAACCATTGGAACTCTCTCCCCAGTGACCTCCACCATGCCCCCTCCTTGATGAGCTTCCGCTGTTCATTAAAAATATGGCTTTTCAGGTGGGAATATGGGGTGGGCTAGGATTTTAAAATTTTATACTGTTTTAAGTGTATTTTATTCTGCTTTGTTTTATTTTATATTGTACATCGCCCAGAGTAGCTGGGTTCCGGCTAGATGGGCGATCTAGAAATACAATAAATAAATAAATGTCTGTTTTGGCATTGACTCTGCCTAATGGTGGGGCTGGCCCTGGCAAAGCATCTGTTGTACCACTGAACTAAGGCCCCTCCTTATGTTTGCCTCTCTGGGCACTCATCTAGAACTTCTCACGAGGAAGAGTGCCTTGGGCAAAGGAAAGGTTTAAGGGCAAACTTCATCCCCCCCCCCATACACGCACTGCTCTGCAGCAAACATGCTTTTGTTACATGTGTTTAAGGCAGAAGATGTCTGGTGTGTGTGTGTGTGTGTGTATGGCCAAAGCTGATTACTATATGATCACTTAAACACACACACACGGCAAGCTCGATAGAGCTTACGTTTGCTGACCTGCAGGCAAAATCCTTAAGAAAAAGCACCATCCAGAAAAGCTGCTAGCACCAAAGTTATGGGGGGGGAGGGAGAACGTTGTTGATGAAATTGTAACTAGAAGTGACACCTACCAAGAGAAATCAATGGACAAGGACACTAACTCACCAAGACGGAGAACAGCTCGCAGAATCTCCCTCCTTCCTTGCAAACACTTTATTTCAATATCACACAAGGAGACAATTCACTTGTGCCACTCTCCAGATTAGCTCCACAGAAATCAAATCAATTTTATCATTGCAGAGGGGAAGAGGGGAAGCTAGCTTTTCACAGCTTCATAATTCTGCCAGGTGCCAATATCAACTCACAGCACTGCCGACTTATTTCGAAAAGTTTAGGTTTAGCTTCAAAGAGGATACACAAACAAATAGCTTTCTGGGTAGGGATGTTCTACATAGGTGAGAGGCATGAAAATGAGAGCTGAGCTGATGCTTCTCAGAAGACATTTTCCTGACAAAATATCTGAGGGTTTTTTTCTTTTTTTCGCACTGCCCTGCCTCCCCAACCCAAGGAGAAGGCAATTTTTGCAGAATTTTCTCCAAATATTCTCCACCATTTTTATGGGTTTGCTTTATTTATCTAATAATTCATTTATACCCTGCCTTTCTGTCAAATATCCAAATTAAAAACACAAGCTTAATTAAAATGTAACATAAAAACAAACAAATTAAAAAGACAACAAAAAAAGAAAATAACAGCAGCATCCAATTAAAACACTCTTCAGCAACACACCAGCTTAAATATGCCAAAGGCTTGCCTGAACAAAAACGTCTTTGCCTGCTGTGCTGGCAGAAGAAGAATGGAGAGGGGGCCAACCTAGCTTCCCTCAGGAGGGAGTTCCAGTCTCTGGGAGTAGTCACTGAGAAGGCCCCGTCTCGTATCTCCACCAAACATGCTGATGCTGCTACCTGCAGAGATAGCAAAGGTGGGGACTAGGAAGAAAGAAGTGTGCTGTTGCCATTGCTAATGGTGAGCCCCAATCCTGAGAAACTGTTAAAATTTTGTGGGAGAATTTTGTTTCTGTTTTAAAATCATGTGAACATGTCCCGTTCTCAATCCAGAACACAAGCAGGCATGCTTTTTTTTTTTTTTTTTTTTTTTTTTTGCAAAATGTTTGCAAATTCCCGAACTTGTGATTGTATTTGAAAAATGTGTACTTTGAAATTTCATATACCGTATATACTCAAGTATAAGACGAGTTTTTCAGCACATTTTTTGTGCTGAAAAATGCCCCCTCGACTTATACTTGGGTCAGCGCCCCCCCCAGGACCCCCGCCACCACCGCAAGGCACCGCCAGGCACCCCCCTCCACCCCCAGGACCCCTGCTGCCACCCCCAGACACCCCACCCCCGTACCTGCACCCGCCGCCGCCGAAGCCCCTCCCCCGCCGAAGCCCCGCTGCGCCGAAGCCCCCCCAGACACCCCCAAACACCCCCACGCCACCCCCAGACACCCCCACACCACCCCAGACACCCCCCTCACGCCACCCTACCTGCACCCGCCACCGAAGCCCCGTTGCCGCCGAAAAGCCTCCCTGCCGCCGAAGCCTCGCCGCCGCCGCAGCCCCTCCCCCACCGAAGCCGCGCCGCGCCGCAGCCCCCCCAGACACCCTCATGCCACCCCCAAACACCCCCACGCCACCCCCAGACACCCCCACGCCACCCCAGACACCCCCCACGCCACCCTACCTGCACCCGGCACCGAAGCCCCGTTGCCGCCGAAAAGCCTCCCTGCCGCCGAAGCCTCGCCGCCGCCGAAGCCCCTCCCCCGCCGAAGCCCCGCCGTGCCGAAACCCCCCAGACACCCCATGCACCCCCACGCCACCCCCAGACACCCCCACGCCACCCCAGACACCCCCCGCCACCCCCATCACCGTACCTGCTCCCGCCGCCGAAAAAGCCTCGCCGCCGCCGAAGAAGCCTCGCCGCCGCCGAAGAAGCCCCGCTGCTGCCAACTTCTGCCGCCGAAGAAGCCCCACTGCTGCCAACTTCCGCCGCCAACTTCCGCCGCTGAAGAAGCCCCGCTGCCGCCGAAGAAGCCTCGCCGCCACCGAAGCCCCGGCGTGGCTCCGGCGGCAGCGGGGCTTCTTCGGCGGCAGCGGGTGCAGGTACGGGGGTGGGGTGGGTGTCTGGGGGTGGCGGCGGGGGTCCTGGGGGGGCTTTGGCAGTGGCGGGGCTTCGGCGGCGGGTGCAGGTACGGTGGCGGGGGGTGTCTGGGGGTGTCTGGGGGTGGCGGCGGGAGTCTCCCCTCGTACATTTCCCACCCTAGACTTATACTGGAGGCAATAAGTTTTCCCAGTTTTTTGGGGTGAAATTAGGGGCCTCGACTTATATTAGGGTCGACTTATACTTGAGTGTATATATATATATATATATATATATATATATATAAAATAAGCAACAACATTTTCATGCTTTAGCCAATGGGGGGGGGGGGAGAGGGCACCTTTGGAGAGAAAAAAAACCCATGCAGAAATGCACACTTTTCCCATCTGAATGAGCTGAAAAACAGGTGGAAAATGAAAAATGGCTTCGAAATGATTTTTGAGGAATTTAGGCGAGCTCAGAAATGGTTGTTTCTCCCATCCCAAGTGGTCCCCCCAATTTCTCGACCCAGAAACATGGTGGAAAATACTGAAAGGCCAAAATATCGAGAGGTGGAACATACTGTCAGCCCTAGCAAAGCATTATTTCAATGCCACTATTTTTCTACGGAAAAAAGGAGAGAACTAGGTTCTCAGGATGCAAAAATCTTTATTAAAGGAGCCCGACGCGTTTCGGCCTGTGTATTTTTCAAGGCCTTCCTCAAGGGGCTGTGAATATTCAAAATACATACATTAAATTAACTTAACATGGTTAGGACAACACATAATAAAAATACTTTCTCATTGTGTATAGAATTTCTTTACATTCTTAATATAAATCATTTCAAAACATTTTCTTAAAAATGAGAAACAAGTACTGCTTTTTTAAAAAAAGGAATACATTTTCTTTATATAAATTATAACTTACTTGTAAAAGAGTCTGCAGATTACTTAAACAACTAATGTCTTTCACTGTTTCAGTGGCGACTGAAAAAATAGATCTTTTTGAACATGATTATATTATGGTACAGTTTTTTTCTTTTTTCTCGATGTTATCTTGTTGGCAAAATGTATGTATTTTGAATATTCACAGCCCCTTGAGGAAGGCCTTGAAAAATACACAGGCCGAAACGCGTCGGGCTCCTTTAATAAAGATTTTTGCATCCTGAGAACCTAGTTCTCTCCTTTTTTCCGTTGCATTTGGATGCTTATCTCCTCCTGTTTCTGTCTTTGGTTTCTGTTTTGGAGCCATGGAGTGGGACAACACTTACAGTTTTTCAAAAGAGCATTTGGACAAGCTTCTATTACAACCCTAGACTCTCTCCTTTTTTCCGTTGCATTTGGATGCTTATCTCCTCCTGTTTCTGTCTTTGGTTTCTGTTTTGGAGCCATGGAGTGGGACAACACTTACAGTTTTTCAAAAGAGCATTTGGACAAGCTTCTATATGGAGTGGGAACAATTTGTAAAAGAACACAAAAGAATGATCAGGGTGTAGAAGGGAGAACCAAATACCCCCTTTAACAGAGGTGTGGGGAGGGGGTTTGCAACCACGGACAGGGCTTTTTCAGTAGTGGCACTCCCAGGGCTTCTTCGTAGTGGCACCATGATCCCCAATACTGCTTTTTTTGGTAGTGGAACCCTTTTTCAGGGAGGGACCCCTGGTGCCAACTTTGCTGTCTTTTAATTGCCAGGCACGGTCTTATTTATTTATTTATTTACCTACCTACCTACCTACCTAGACATTTGAAAACATATTTAGGCTGCACTCCTTTACTCATTTATCTGGGAATAAGTCCCTCGTTGAACCCAAAGGAACTTACCTCAGATTAGGGGCATGTGATTCTATCTGTTTCACTTTCTAAAACATTCACTTTTTTATTCATTTAAAAATTTGTTCTATCCTATTCCTGCCTCATCTTGCATTTTTTTCAAAGTCTGCATGAAAATTTGTACACATTTTTATATGCAATTTCCCCTAATATACACATTTTTCAAGAACTTTTCCCTAATATATGCCTCTTTACATACAATTCTCCCTAATGCACACATTTTTCTATGCAATGTATAGTAAAGTACACTTAAAAAAAATAAATCATTTTCTTCTAATACATGCCTTTTTTTAATTCAATCTTCTCTAATGTATCCAATTTTATATGCAAACCACAAGAGTTTCGTTGTGAGCAAGGGGCTATCATTGGATAATATTTGTGCATACACCCAAGAAAGGATCCTGTTTAGCAAGAACACTGACTGTGCATGCAGTTGCATTCCGAGCCAGGGAAGAACTTCTGCGGGGAAATCACTTGATTTGTAATGCAACTGATAACAATGAGCTATATTCCAAACCAGATAACTTCAGATAACTTTGAGAACTTCAACAACATCTCTAACAGAAATCAACCACTACAGGTACATCTATAGAACCTGAGAGTAAGCAATTTTGAGGAGGGAAGCCATTGTTGCTATAAGTTTGATGAAGCTACATTTTGCTTACAACATACTCAGAGCAGCAAACTTATTTTAAATATGTTAGCTTAAGCATCTCATCCTGGTTATTATTCCATCCTGGACCTGTGCAGTCTTAGTTTTCTAGCACCTCGGAGGTGCAGGTCTGCCATCAATTTAAGTTAATCTTTCTTCAGCTGCCAGTGTCAAACCTATTGTCAGAAAGTCCATTCTGAATCAGCTGGTGATCCTCATGGATGACTTTCTTATTGACTTTAGAAGCAGGAGGGCTTTCAGCTGTCCTTCTGCTGCTGGGCTTCATGTGATGCTGGCAATTTACACATTTATGGGGAAAAATATAGATATAGATATATTCTGACAAAAGGATTTATGATGTAGTAGATGTAAACAAAAAGAAGGAAAGGTGATCAGAGAGAGAATACTCAATGAAATGGATAATTGGATTGCATGTACCAATGTGTAATTTGTTTTACCTTCATCTTTTTGTTTCTTTCTTTTCTTTTTTACACACACTGTACCAGATTTTCTGAAACATATTGCATAGATTTTCTGAAATATATTGCATAGAGATGTGTTAGCAACACAGGCTGACATGCAATTAATTAATTAATTAATTAATTTCTAATCCACTCTTCAGGGCACGTTGCTCCCATAAGGCAGGTTACAAAAATAATTTAAAGACATAAAACATCATAAATATAAACCAACACATTAAAACTTCAAAAGCTATTTCTTTAAACACCAGCAGCAGCTAAAATATTTTCTACGTAAAACACATTAATTCAAAACATGGACTGGATATTTTTTTAAGTCCTCAGGTTCTCTTAAAAACAAACAGAAAGGATGCCAAGCACATTTCCCACGGAAGAAAGTTCCAACAGTATGGGGCCACCTCTGAAAAGTCCCTGTGCTTTGTACTGCCAATCTTACACCTCTTATTTATTATAAGAGCCCTCTTATATGAGCTCCTCTATTATAAGAGGACCTCTTATATGAAAGCCCCTCTATCAAGGCAGTGAGAAACCTAATACTGTACCTTTGAGCTGTTACTACCATGAGGAGTTTCTAAAGGGACCTAATGCATTTGATCAGTATACTTCATTCCTGAACCCTAAATGGTCCATATGGTTGAGCATTCCACATAGACATCTTCTTATATCACTGTAGTGTAATGCATGCATTCCTTAAGGGGCCTGTAATGGATCAGTCCAGTTTCCCCTTTGATGCTTGTCTGCTGTGGTTTAGTCCTAATGGGTGTGCCTCTCATTTGTTCTGTGTGTTTGTGCATGCCAGAGTGAGCTGCACTGCCTTGCTACAAGACAGCTATGTTTCCACGTGCTGTTTCTAATAAAAAGGGAAGTTTTCTTAACAATCTATTTGTTTCTGCTTAGTGTGGAGCTCAGACTAGAGGCTATTGGAGCATGGGAACCTCCTGAGCAAGTCCTCCATCCCTGAAGACTAGCCACCTTCTGAGGCCACTGTGCAGTCTTCCCATTACACTGTTTAACCCTGGTTTGGTTTTTTGGTTTTGTTTGTGTGTGTGGCCTGATCCTGCACAACCATAGGAATTGCAGCTTTGGCTTCCCTTCTGGGATACAGCCTTTATCCCTTCCTTCCCTATTGCTTCCAGCCACCTGCAGCTTTGCCAACTGCTGGGTCATCATCCTCTCAGCCATCAGTACTGAGCATCTGAAACCCCTAGCCTGACTTCTGCTTTCTCTGATGCAATATGTGGTGCAAGGATATCTTTTTCAAGTCATTTTTATTTATTTTATTTATGCGTTTATTGCCTTTCAGTACCGCCCAATAGCCAAAGCTCTCTGGGCAGTTCACAGCAATTAAAACTATAAAATACAACATAAAATACAGTATAAAATATTAAAAGTTTAAGACTACTATATAAAATAGAAATGAAAGCCAAGGTCAGACCTAGCAAATTCCCCAAATTCCCTTCTTACTGCCTGGTAGGCTATCATAATCTTTGTGGAAGTAGCAAATTTAATAATCCGTGCACCACAACACTTGTCCAACACTTTTGCTCAGACCCCAAAACCATAATGAAAGCCAGATTCTGTTCCTAAGAGCCAAGTGCATTGTTTTCCCATCTAAATTATTTTTACTATCAAAATAATCTGCTTTATCTGCTTTTTCTCCCATCACTTCTATCTTTAATTGGATGGTTTTCCTGGGCTTCATCCAATTCTTCTTATCTGTATTCTTTCCATCCCACTGTTCCATTGGTGATCTCTGCAACAAGCAATTCTACCTGACAGTTTTCTTCACAGATTCCTGCTCAGTGAACAATTTAGAAACAAAACTCAACTATCGGTTGTTGTTTTTTTCAAAGTTGTCCAACATATATTGTTATTCCCTCACATACAACATATAATGTTGCAAGTTCAACTATGAAGGGGATAGAGAATAGATAAAAATATCATAAAATGGGTTTCCTTCCTTAAGGGCTAGTTATAATCAGGCTGATTGGCAAAGCCATGGAAAGAAAAGTAGCTGTGGGTTCATGCGGCAACAAAGTAGAATCTGGCAGAAAACACTGCACATAGCTCCTTCCGTCCCCATGTGACATGTGACATTTCCAAGCCAAACTGTCCTTTCACTTGCTGCACAAAATCAGTGTTGTTTGTCAATATTCTATTCTATAAAGATTTCCCATGAATAGTTTGGTTGATTACAAACATTCCATGACATTATGGCAGCTTGGCCAATGATTGGAAGGTGGTGGGGAGGCTTGCTGGAGACAGGAAACAAAATGAGCAAGAGTCAGTTTTATTATCTTTTACTTTGCTTGTTGTTTCATTGAGGTTTGTTTGTTTTTACACAGAAGAATCCAATATGACTTCCGAATATGAAATTGTGGGCAGGCTTGCAATTTCTGTATTTGGAGATTCATGCCATGGAACGTCACTTGATCTTATACCTGTAGTAGAGGGTTTTTTCTTTCCTTTTCTTTTTCTCCTTTATATCTGGCTTTTTGCAGGGATTCACTCTTGCCTGCTGCTTGAAGATAGCAAACAGTGAATACTTTTCATTGCCTCTTTACTCGTCTTAACCCTCTGAGGGTAAGTTATGGGTTGGGGTGGAGGAGCAGGAATAATTTTATAAACAGCAAAGCACTCAGTGCTCAGATTCTTGGCAGAGAGGACCCCAAGGGTCTGCAATTACTCTCCTTCCACACACTTTTCATAAAGTTATTGGATATTCTTTTTGGAGAGGAATGTCTAACGAGGGACACAGCTTGATGCTCAGTTTCCTGCCATGAATCTGATATGAGGTTTGCTGGAAACCACAGAGGAGGCCATAGAAGACCACTTATCAGCTGTGGGGAGCTCTTATTTCTAGTCTCTGTGGTTAGGTGATGTGGTTACTCATGAGGCGACGGATCCAATCCCCAGTATAATAACCGTCTCTTGCAGAAGCTCTGTTAAAATGAATGAGATGGTGATCTAGCGCAAATAAGTGCCTTTGCGGCGTGTTCTGCTCTCTGTTTGCTTTGTATAGCTCACTGCATGATATTGGATCTGAAGAGTGCAATCCTCAAACATGTTTACTCAGACATAAGCCCATCTGTATTCAATGGATCGTGCTTCCAGATAAGTGTGCGTAGGATTGCAGCTAAGGAGGCCTTGTCAGCGTCACTGGCCCCAGATCTGGTGAGCTTCAGGATTCATAAGGGTATCAACAAGGTCCAAGGGAGGTTTCCTGCTCCAGTTCCCCTTGAGCTGGTATACTATGAGAGATTGGTTTTTTGGGGTAATACTCTCTTTATTTTCCAGTGCTCTCTTCACCTTCCAATGCCTCAAAGTGCTCAACCTCTTCTTCCTTCCCTTCTTCCTTCCCTCCTTCCTTCCCTGAACTTGCCAGTTATATGGACTATTCCAATAGCAAAAGGCTGAACGAAATCAATTATTGAACCCAATAGTGCAGTGGCTAATTTAGATATGGGAGCCCCAGAATTCCTATTTAGCCCCACTGGAGACCAGCTATTAATCTTTCACTGTCAAAAAAAATTGGGAAGGTGCAGTGGTGTTGTAGCCAGGAACTACTCCCATGGGAAGCCATGGCTACCTTAAAGCAGGCATAACCATGTCTGCCCTGGACTGCCCAGGCTGAATGAGGCACTATGATTGGCCTGGCCAGTTTCTCAAGTGCTATACCTCTACAGATGGAGATGTAGTAGTATCAGTCTCTCTCACACACAAAGTGGACTGGACATGCCAATGTGCTGGACTCAGTGTCACAAATGGTGAATATATGTGTGAGCCAGACATGGGGATAAGGGCAGGTGAGTGCGAGCCCATTGCTTCTCCTCACACTGGGTATATATGCAAGAGGCACATGTGAAATAAAGTTGAGCCAAATGCTAAATGCAGGATTGCATGGATGGAGACACACATGGCAGCTGCCAAAAGGAAGAGCCCTTCACCACCCTCCTGTCTCTCTTCTGCAACATGTAGTAATAGAAAAGGCATGATGTGATGTCATCACTAGGGTTGGGTGAATGTCTTAGTTTCATTTTCTCCCATGTTTGATTTTTCAAAGATGTCATTTTCTTTGCACGCGTAGAGGAGAAATAACGACTCAGACACAGTTGCAGGGTACAAATTGTGGTAAAAGTAATGGGCCACATTTATTGAATCATCAATTGGAGATCTACGAAAGGAAAAAGTGCAGGTACTAATTACACTGGCTATCAGCCGGTCGCCATTGCTATAGGGCGAAACATCCAGCAAAGGAAGGTGACGGCATCAAAGTCATCCCCTCCTTGCTTAACACCACACGGTGCTGGAAGGTCTTTCCTGCAGTCAGCCTCGCACTGGCCGTGGGGCACCAATACAGGTGAGGTAGGAAGACCTCAGAGACGTGCCTTATCTCCCCAAAACTGAGCCGTGAGGCAGTTGGTGGAAGGAGCCTCGGGCACGCCTCTCACCTGAAAGGTGCCATAGGATGATCACCGAGCCCCTAAAACTGCCTAATCCCGCACTTAACCGCCAATGTGACCGAATTGAAAATGCCACTAAGCACCCAAACCCTGAAATACAGTGCAGAGTAGGCGAAACATGAACATTGCCCCCGGCCAATTAGGACAATGAACCAAAATTCCTACTCAGCCCTGGAAAGAGGTGACCAGTAAGACCTACACTGCAAACAGGGATGGGAGGGAGGGAGCCGCGTTAGAAAGGAGCCAGGGGGAGAGGCGTGTGCGAGCCTAATAACAGCTCTACTGCCCCTCCCACTCTGCCTCCTGATTGGTGGGTAATAAATCAGGTCATTGTGGTCTGATCCGTTATTCCCCCACATGCAAATTATTCCCCCCCCCGCCGCCACAGCTACACATGCAGGGAGGGGCATTCCACCCCACTTATGTAGAAATTTGAGAATCTTTCTAAGTTCTTTTCAGAAGCACACCAAATGAAATCCTCACCCATCTGCACTAGCCAAATCCAATAGGTATAGCTATTCCCAGCACGGGGAGAACCATGTTGTTGTACCTGCCTGCAATGTAGCTGTTAGAGATGAGGAACTTGTCAGAAGAGAGAGAGGGGGGGGCAACCCTAATTCTGCACCACTAACATGGCTGGATACACAGTGATTCAAACCCAGACTTTTAAGAGCTAAGCACTCAAAGTATTTGGCCTGGATGGGAAAATCTGTCAGCTTTGCTTTCTCTAACATACAATAAAAAAAAATCAAGTTATTTCTGTCCCATTTATGAAGGAAAACGGTGGTGTGCTCTGATAAAAAAATTAACCAAATAAAATTCTCACCCCTTCCTAGTCATCACATTGTTAGCTTCTCCACCCCTGCTTCGGTTCACTGGTTATTGCTTGTAGTAGGGGTGAGGGTACCATGTGTTTTACATTGCCAGATGTTCCAGGGAAGAGGAGTAGGAGTGAGAGATATGCAGCAGCTGCTTCAAAGCAACATGTGTGCAACAGCATTTAGTTCCTTCCATCCTTTGAATTAGATTGTAGAATAGGCTGTTAGTCCCATAGACACCAGTGGAGTATAAATCAGGTTCAGTCTAAAGAGTGTGGTCTTCTGTGGGTAGTAGGTAGGGCTGAAAATCATGCAGGGCAAACCTTGACTTATGACTAAATACCAAATAGAAACGGCTAAGCATCCCAAAGTGTATATTAGCTGTAAACGCTTCCATCTTGATGCCATACAAAATCCCCAGGCTGAGATGTTTAAAAGGCCTACAAAGCCCATGTCCATGCATCACCAAGACAGGCCAGACTGAATTATACTGTAGCAATCATGCTCACTTCTTGCTTTTCGTCAGGTATTAAGTCAACATCGCACGGTTCTTCAGACATCCCCACATCTCAAGCGAGTCTCCTTTCTGCTAACTGACAATGGGCTTGGCCATTCATCAAGGAGATGGCCCTGGCCAGCTGAAATTATCACAATGCAGAGAATAAGACTTCTAAAAGCCACCAATGTAGGCCAAGGAGGAGTGCAAGGAGAAATAGAAGATGCTGTCAGAGAGCAGATAAATTACTTCGTTAGACGTGCACTGGCATTATTTATCACGTCAAAAGCCAAAGGACTGGAGTGCAATGATATGTTTACAAAATGGCACCTATATTTGGTGGAATATTACGTGGAAGTGGAAGCAATGGACCTCATTGTGTTACAATGTAGAAGATAAATATACTTTGGGGAAATTAGCAAACAATTTGCTACAACCTACCCCCTGGGTGTTGATTAAGACAAACCACTGAGATAGTTCTGAAGTTGAGAGGTGGTGAATCTTTTTGTGAACGTGTCCATGTTTCCTGGTTAACTCAATGTTTCACTTTTTGGATGTGACAAAGTCACAACAATATGATTTATTCATCTGTTATTTCAATGTGGTAGTCATTTCTTTTGAATGTACATCTATGTGTGGAAGTTGAGACTTATTACACCTTGGAGAATTTAGTTTGGTAAGCTTGGTAACCCTTCAGGCCTGCAAAAAAAGAAGAAGAAGGAAGGTAATACCCATAGATGAAAAGTATGGATGAAAGGTTAATAGTGATGGTTCAGCTCAACCTCCAAGATACCAGAACCTCTTGATTAAGGGGGATATACTCACACAATGGTGCCCCCACACTTCTTTAATTTTGTCTGCTTTCCTCTCCTTAACAACATTGTCCCCATGTGTGGTAGAAGTGTTGATGAAAAGCTGCGAAAGAGGGAAAAGTAGTAGGCTGTGTTTGAGGAACCTGCACATTTTAACTTGGGAGGTAACACCCTAAATGTTCTTTCTCCTAGGAAGTAAATAGGAAAATAATTGACAGCAGTGATGCCCTTGAGGCATTACTTGTGCCAGCAGGGTATACTGGAGGGGGGTGGGCACACAGAAGCAAGAACTGTATACAGGCGAAATTAGGGCTACAATGGTCACAAGATTTGGTGCGGCATAGAACAAGGATTTATAGGTTTTGACCTATACAGCCTTGCACAACTTGCAGGACTGCAAGCAATACCTGATGGCGTGCATCTTCCATATGAACTTACCCTTACACTATATTCATCATCTAGCGCTCTTCTCCAGATGCGTCCTCTGCGGGGCTGGAGAGGCTGGTGACTCCTATCGGAGGGGTGGGCGATCTGCCCAGCACTCGACTTGTGGTGCGATTGGCGAGCCGGGCTGGAAGCAAGCACTGGCTGAGGCGCTTGCCAGACTTCCGGGTTTCCCAGTGCTACATTGTTTACATCAATATCATCATCAGGCGATCACTCGTGACCGAGTAAGATAGTCTTCCGGGATAAAAGGAGGAAATTCTGAAGAAGATTGTGTAGACTCTAGCGATGGGTCCGTAAGTGACTGTGGAGGCCAATTCTAGATCCACACAGCTTCCCACAGTGAGGACACCGGTTACCAGATGGAAGATGGTCCTGTAAAGGATTCATTTGACGTGCTTTTCGCTTAGCACGTTTCTCCCTTTCACCTTGCACTTGGGCTTCTTCAAAGTCCATGGAACCTTTGTGAAAGGCCAACCTCCATTTAGATCGTTCATGGGCCAGAGCTTCCCAGTTTTCGATGTTTATATTGCATTTTTTTAGATTAGCCTTATGAACATCTTTAAACCTCTTATATTGGCCACCGATATTCCGCTTTCCATCCTTGAGTTGGGAGTAAAGTAACTGCTTTGGGAGATGGTAGTCAGGCATTCGAACAACATGACCGGTCCACTGAAGTTGGCGTTGAAGGATCATTTTTTCAATGCTAGTAGTCTTTGCTTCTTCCAGTACACTGACATTTGTTCGCCTATCTTCCCAAGTAATTCGCAGGATTTTCCGGAGGCAACGTTGATGAAACCTTTCAAGGAGGTGGAAGTGACGTTTATAGATAGTCCATGTTTCGCAGGCATACAATAAAGTTGGTAATACAATGGCTTCATAAACCAGTGTTTTGGTCTTCTTACAAATATCCCGATCCTCGAGCACTCTATGTTTCATTCGAGAAAAAGCGGCACTTGCGGAGCTCAGACGATGCTGGATTTCACTGTCGATGTTAGCTGTAACAGAAAGATAGCTGCCAAGATAGAGAAAATGATCGACATTTTCCAGTATTGTCCTGCCAAGCTGGATAGATGGCATCACCAAAGGGTTAGCTTGCACTTGCTGATGAAGCACTTTGGTTTTTTTGATGTTAAGTGAGAGACCAAGTTTTTCGTATGCTTCTGCAAAAGCATTTAGGATAGTTTGGAGATCATCCTCTGAATGTGCGGAGACCACATTATCATCAGCATACTGAAGTTCCACAACGGAGGTTGTAATTACCTTACTTTTTGCTTTCAGCCTGCTGAGATTAAAAAGCTTTCCATCTGTTCGATATATAATTCCCACACCAGTGGGAAGTTTCCCCTTGACAAGATGTAAAACCATGGCGATGAAAATGGCAAATAATGTTGGGGTGATAACACATCCCTGTTTAACACCTGATCCCACTTTAAATGGAGCACCATGAGAGCCATTGTTGTCCAAAACCGTTGCCGTCATGTTGTCATGGAGAAGTCGCAAGATATTCACAAATTTATTGGGGCATCCAATTTTCATAAGGATAGTCCAGAGACGGCAGCGAGACTACTATATGCACAGAAGTGGAAAGGTCCAGCAGTGCCTACGATAGAAGAATGGTTGGTCAAGATGCTGGAGCTGGCAGAGATGGCCAAACTTACATCACTAATTAGAGAAAGGACAACATCTGCATTTATTATTGAGTGGAAACCTCTAATTGACTTTTTGCAGAGACTGGAAAATAATGATTTGTTTGTTTGTGGATTTATGGAATAATAAGTGAATCTGGGACAATGGGAAGAAAGAGATTTCTCATTTGGATTATCGAGTAAGAAAAATTATTGCTACCTGTATTTGCTGTAGAAGAAAAATCGGAGGTCTATTTTGTTTTGTTAATTGTTATATGTTTGATATTATGTGTTTGTTTTATATAGAAATAAAAAAATTGGACCAAAAAAAAAAAAAAAAAAGTACATCGCAGCGATCTCTATCACGGACAATTACATAATCCAGAAGATGCCAGTGCTTTGACCGTGGGTGCTGCCATGATGTTTTAAACTTATTCTTTTGTCGAAAGAGCGTGTTTGTAATAGTGAGATTATGCTCTGCACATATAGACAAAAGTAAGAGTCCGTTCGGGTTGCTATTACCAACTCTGTCTTTTCCAATAGTTTCTGGCCATAAATCAAAGTCACGCCCGACTCTTGCGTTAAAATCGCAAGATTTTAGGTATCTCTGACAGGAGAGTGTCCAACTGGCTATAAAAACTTTCCTTGATGTCATCATCAGCATCTAATGTTGGTGCATAAGCGCTCAAAATAGTTACCTGTTGGTTATTGGCGAGCTTTAATCGAAGAGTTATCAGGCGTTCGTTAATGCCAGTAGGGACTTCTGACAAAGAGTTCACTAGTTCATTTTTGATGGCAAATTCTACTCCATGTATTCGTCGGTCCTGCTCAGGTAGTCCTTTCCAGAAGGAGGTATAACCTCCTTTTTCTTCTTTCAACTGTCCCTCTCCTGCCCTTCGAGTTTCTTGAAGTGCTGCTATGTCAATTTTAAACCGTCTCAGCTCCCTTGCAATAATAGCAGTCCTACGCTCAGGGCGTTCACTATCTATGTTATCCAGCAATGTCCGTATATTCCATGTTCCAAAATTCAAATGTCTTTTTCGACCGCTAAAATGGTGACCCCACTGGACGCGGTAATCCAGTCAGGGGAGAAAGAGGTAGACTATGTTTAGGGCACCTTTTCTAGCCCCCTCCCCATACGGGGTGAGCAGAGTGGATCCTAAATAGGGCTGCTCAGTCATGGATACAGCTGCCGAGCTGCTCGACTACCTCGTTCCTTGAACAGGGCGACTGAGTCTGCATCCACCGCCCATGTGCTGGTCCATGACTAGGGGCTTCCAGATTCACAGTCCTGCCCCCGTCGCCATTCGCCAGTCGCCATAGGACTTTTTTTTGTTTGGTTGGTTGGGTTGGGTTGGGTTGGGTTGGGTTGGGTTGGGTTGGATGGGTTGGGTTGGGTTGGATGGGTTGGGTTGGGTTGGATGGGTTGGGTTGGAAGATGCCTGTGCGTGAAACTGTTTTATGTGGGGAGATCGGTGCACAACGAATCACCACACAACCTTGACAGAGTACGGCAGAGATCCAATGGCACGGTTGCCCTGCCAAAACATAAAGTCCTCAATGGCAGAACAGGCGGAAGATAATTAAACCTAAATTACAACGGCTGTGAAGGCGGATGAAGGCTGCAGCAGAGAATTGTTTACATAGAAAATGGTGTAAGATACATTAAAAGTGACCATGATTTGTGTAACTTGTGCAAATCACAGCCGTTTTTAACATATCTTATGCCATTTTCTATGTAAACAATGTAGCGCCGGGAACCCGGAAGTCACTTCCCCAGCTTGGCTCGTGAGAATGCGAGTCGAGCCGGGGAAGCAGTCAGGGTGACCGGAGCTCGGAGGGGTCAAGCCCCCCAACCGAGTTCCATACACATCCCTACGTCCTATGTCAGTAGGGCTCCTTATTCTTTGCAGCTTTTCATTCATTCATTCATTATATTTATACCCTGCCTTTTTTCCTGCAAGGAACCCAAGGCGGCTTACATAATCCTCCTCATCCTCCTCTCCGTTTTATCCTCACAACAACCCTGTGTGGTATGTCAGGCTGAGAGTCAGTGACTGGCCCAAAGTCACCCAGTGAGTTTCATGGCCAAGCGGGGACTAGAACCCAGATCTCCCGAGTCCCAGTCCAACACTCTCACCACTACACCATAGGAGCTATCCATGGTGCTGTACTCCATCCCCAAAATAGGTTCACCAACATGGAGCACCATGGATGGCTCCTACAAAGCTCAGAAAGAATAAAAGCTGCAATGGATAAGGAGCCCCACTGACATAGAAGTCACCAGCCTCCCCTGTCAGAAGATGGCAACAAGGATGAGGGCCTTCTTGGTAGTCTCCCCCCAATTGTGTAATGATCTCCACAATGAGGCCCATCTGGCACTAGCATTGTTATATTCAAAGACAGGTTAAGACCTTCCTCTTCTCTCAGGCAGCATATGATGAGATTTTTTTTTACCAGGTCTTGATTTTTTTCTTGATAGTTTAAAATTGTTTTTAGATATATATAAATATGTGTGTGTGTGTGTGTGTGTGTCGTATGCTTATATGTATATGGTTTTTAGAACATATTTTTAAGGTTTTAATCTTTGTTAACCACCCAGAGAGCTTTGGCTATCGGGCAGTATAGAAATGTAATGAAGGAGGAAAGGAAAGGATTCAGTCATCAGGCAGCCCATCTGCTGGTGGATACTACCATTGTAGGCCCTCGACCTGAGCTGGAGCCCTGAAGGAACACCCCAAGATCCAGTATGGGTATTCCCACCATTTGGGAAGCAAAATTAGGGGTATCCTTCCTTACCCCTGACATGGATCTCGCCTGATGCCTCAGTTGGTTCCCAGGGCAGCCATGGCATAGCTGGCCAATACTCAGAACATCAAGCTGACAGCCAAATACTAAAGAGGGTCCCTTTCTACTCCCCCCTGCCACACACACAATAGCACAAAGGGAATAGCAGAAAAGTAAGCAGGTCTTGTCATTGCATTAACCCTCAACCTCATTTTAGACCTATTAGCTTCCTTAGAAAAGCAGGGATCAATAAACCCTATGTTTCATAGGCCTAGAAGCAAAGGGTCATTCATATATATGGCTGGGCAGAAAAGGGAGCCAAAGCTACCACTCCGCCCCCATTCTGCCACAACCCATTGTTTTAGGACACATTGCCAGATATAGTCCCACCATCTGGCGGACAATTTGTTAGATTCCAGAGAATTAACTATCAGCACTCTAATTCTCCGCTGTGAAATGGTTGTTGCCCAAATACCCACAGAGAGCTAAAGCCATTTCAGTCTAATTGAAAGATGTTGTTATCTCTGTTTTGTAAAGTATAAAGGCAACACAGTATTAAGGGGTCTACTAAAGATTTTGATGGTGTGATTTAAAGGTGATGGTGCTATAATTTTGGGTCCTTTTTCACTTTTTAAATTGAAACCATTGCTATCTGGAAATGGAAGTCGGGCCATAAGCATAGGGTGGAGGGTTTTTTGTTTTTGTGTTTTAAAGATACTTGTTTGTGAAGCTAATTTAAATCCCTGGAATTCAGAGATCAAAGGATGGTGGAAATAATCAGATGTTTGATTTAATGATGTCTTGTTGCAAAATGCCAGCAACATATGTCAAAACTTTGATCGGAGACACTCCATTGACTGTGAAAATATTTATGTTTTAGGGCATATCTGAATAATGTCATCAAATTAGGCTGCTGTAGCCCCTCTTCCCTCATTAGGAGCCGTATTTGCTTAAACTGCTAATTCCCTTAGCATGCTAATATCCCTGAGTGTATCACTAACTAAACACAATTACTGGTAATGTCACTAAAACAAAATAAAACTGTCAACTAGTTACTCAATTATTAAGATTAAATTTGGGGTTTGTTCCAGCCCAAATCTCGGACAACACTGGTTTCCATCTGCACTATTCTAACTACTTGAGCTAGCATCTCTACTTGCAATGACTGAGCATCATTCAGACAACCTTTTGAGCAGGGATGAGGAAATCAGCAAAAGTCGAGCTCATTGAGGTTCTCCGAGTTCAGCCTCAATGCTTGGTCCAACTTGTGTCTCTATCAGATTGCAAGTGTTTCTTTCTTTCTTTTCTTTTTTTCCTTTTTGCATCAGTCACAAAGTACATGGGTACATATTTGGGTGGACACACCCAAAAGCACACAATATTCTCTTCTTGATTAAAGTGTGTTTGTGTGCACTTTTTAAAAAGTACATTCCCCCCCCCCCCATGAAGAGCATCACAAGGAGGTTCATTCGGTTGCGCGCATACAGAGGCTTGGGGCTGGGGAGTTGTGAGTTGGGAGGACCTCTCTCAGCGCCAGAACAATGTGGCCAAGGGACATAGACAGATGGTGCACTGTCTCTGAACTCAGTTCTGGGTCAAGCTTGTCCTCATCGAGTCATCAGCAGGAGGTGGTATTAACCTCCTAATGGCTACACAGTTTGATCCTTTAGAGATCTCCTTTGTGGTAAAGTTAATGAAGTTGTGGCCCTAGTTAAACTGGCTGTGTTGCTTCTCTATTCCATGTGTGTGTACAATGGCATTCATCACGGATTTTAGGAGGGATTGAGATTAGGTCTGCACCTAATCTTTACCTGGTGGTACCCCAACGCATTTTGTTGCCTGAAGCAAAGACCAAATGGCATCCCCTCTCCCCTGCCAAGGCCAACTCAAAGTCTTGTTGCACCATTCAGACAACAGTTTGTGCCCTCATCTATGCCCCCCCCGATTGTGCTGTCTGAAGCAGGTCACTTCATCTTGCTGCACAACAAGGTTGACTCTTTATTTACCAGTGTCAATCTGGGCTTTGAAACTAGTGATTTCAGAGTGGAATTTTTGCCCCTTAAAAACTACTTCAAATGTATGAATTTTGCACCGTTCCACATAAACATACACCAGGCTGCTGCTCAGTGCTCATTCCTTTCCTGAATTGTCAGGTGGGTTATCTCACTGTATCTGGGCTCATGTAGTGAACTGGGTGTCACTATGCGATGAATAATGCCATGACATCATTAAAGATACAGGAACCCTGCCCTCCTTTCCATCTTGTTACCCTAGTTCTCCCCTGCTTTCTTCTGTGAAGCCTTGCCCATTGCCCAATGTCCAGTGTCTTTCCCAATGTCCAGTGTCTGTCTCTCTCAAACAGTGGACATCCCCCCTCACTCTGCGGTTCATCTTTGAGGTGGACCTGTGACTCTTCCAACCCCCATAAAGTGCGGGTGGGGGATATCCACTATTTTGGGGGGCTGGGTGAAATAAAAAAAACTTTTTGGTGGGGCGTGGGATTCCCTTTTCTTTGAAATAAAGCTTTGCTACCACTTCAGGTGATATAGCATCATCCCCACAGGGCTAGTTACGAATGAAACACACCCAGGCTGCTGAGAGCAGTCAAGCCACTACTTGAAGTACTGGATTTTTGCTGTTGTTGAAAGACAGACACACACACAAGCCTTTGGTCACCTCATTTTTAAAATTAAGCCCACCACCATCACCAGTTATTTGATTTTGTCATCCCTGAGGATTAATCCAATCTTCATGGGGTGGTTTTGCCCTACACAACCCACTGCAATGCAATGCCAAAAAAGTTATGGTTCAAATATTTTGGTTCAGTGCTAAACATAGTCATCACAAACATACCCTTATGATCTTGTGTGGAATGGTTGTGTAGTGACAAGATAAGAACAGCTCACTCATGAACCCATTCCAGTCCATTCCAACTTTGTTTCCTCCTCTTAACTTGCGTGCGCACACACGCACACATGCACACACGCACACACACAGAGTGAGAGAGCGAGAGAGAGCCCTCTATTTCCAGCTGCTCAAAGATGCAAATTTAAAACAGGATGCTGTGTGCCTGGGATTCTAAAGTAATACTCATGTTTCCCCCTCCCCTTCCGAGGAGTATCCTAGCAAACAAAACTTGAAAGCTTCCTTTTTGCTTATCTACCTCTTTCAGTTCTCTGCCTTTCAACATTCTCGGACTCTAATTTCTCGCAGATTTCTAATTATTTGGTGTTACTTCTGAGATGCAACTGAGTTAATGGAAACATGCATAAATAAATAAATAAAAGTTCTGAGAGACAGCACCCCCCCCCCCTTTGACTTTTCTGCCTTTCTAGTCTCGGTAAGGGAGAGATGTTCTCCATTAGGCTGAAATTTATATTTCCTTTGCTTATATGGGTCAGAGGATTCTATTGGCTTTGATAAAGTAATTACAAGGATACAATGCAAGACATATAATTGACAATAGAGAGAAAAGACTATCACAACCAATGTTTGAAAGCACTGGTTGACTGGTTTTTGCATGGACAAATCAAAGGACATTTCTAGAGGTGGCTTCGAAGGTTGGTTCCCAGCTGTTCATTGTGTTGGTTCTTGGTTAATTGAATACTTGAATAAATTCAGACCACTGTAGGGTTTCATTACACTCCACAACACTCTGCAAATATGTGCAAACAGGAAGAGCCAAATTATGAACTGATAATTGTCTCTTTGCACCAAAATTTCTTGGCGTGCTTTTGATTGGTTGAAATTCTGGAGTCCTGAAGTATATATTCCCTGCTGCTTTCATGTGGGGATTAGTTCTTCCCAATGCAGTTCCATGGGATAATTCCTGAAATGTACCATGCCCGAGATAACCATAAAAAGCAGAAATACTGCAGGATGTAGTACATTTCAGAACTTGTGTAAGATTACATTAGAGAGAAATGTTAACTGCACACAAATGAATGGTAAATCATAATGGTGTCTATCATCAAAAAAAACATTGTAACCAGGGTGAAATCTTCTCTCTCATTTCTTATCTTGTATTTAGAGCCCTACCTGGGCTCGAAGCTCTCTGCGGCTCGGTCCTCCACGGCGGCGGCCCGATCCTGCTCTTCTGAGCAGCGCGGAGCGTTCTCCGCACCGCTCGTGCCACTCGAGCCGCCACCGCTGCTGGACCCTCCGCCCCTGGACCCTCCGCCGCCGCTGAACCCTCCGCCGCCGCCCGTCATGTCAAGTCTGGAGCACTGGACCCCCGCACTCTGTTTTTGGCGGGCGGAACCAGGGCAACAGGGCTTAAACAACCCTGTTGCCCTGGTTGCCCCCACCAAAAACAGAGTGCGGGGGTCCAGCGCACCAGAGTAGGGTCCCGTCGCGTCACTTCTGCGTGGGCACGAGCAGGCCAAGTTCGGGCCTCACTCGTACCCGCGCGGAAGCTCTCATACATCCATAAGCTCAGGCCATTGCTATAGGTACCTTTCACGTTTGTCTTTCACCACTGTCTTTGTATTGTATCAAGTCCATATAGATTTCATAGATCATAGAGTTGGAAGGAGCCTACAAGGCTATGGAGTCCAACCCCCTGCTCAATGCAGGAAACTAGAGGAGGGGTCTCCCATCCAAGTAATAACCAGGCTTGACCCTGCTTAGCTTTCCATGCTCAGACAAGCTGAGCCAGCGTATGGCACAGGCTTGTGTATAACTGCCCTTAGTGGTATGTAACATATGGGCTGGCAATCAAAATATATATTGAGTCGCCAGCAGGGAAGGCTGGTAAAGCCTATGTCAGTGGGGCTCTTTATCCATTGCAGCTTTTATTCTGAGCTTTATAGGAACTATCCATGGTTCTGAACTCCACCCCCCACCCCAAATAGATTCACCCCATGGAGCACCATGGATAGCTCCTATAAAGCTCAGAATAAAAGCTGCAATGGATAAGGCGCACCACTGCCATGGGAGTAACCAGCTTCCCCTGGTCCCCAGAAATTTATTTAATACATTAAAACTGGGGAATTCCCTTGAGAAGGGGCTGGTCTTAACAAGAGCAGGATACAAATGCATTTATTGCAACAAGAAGGAGGTGTGGCTTTCAATTTATGTAGTATTGCTCACTCAGTGCCATCTTTACAATACAATAATATATAGCACATCTACTGTTCTACTGCTGGAATGGCTTCTGCACGTGTAAGGTAGGAAATGAAGTGACCAGACACAGAGTATGGGATCAAATCAGGGCCACATTTATTAATTAATCAAAGATCTGCGAAGGGAGGGGTGCGGTTTTAACTAAAACCGGCCCACGGCCAGTATAATAATCATAATTGGGCAAAAGCATCCAAGCCAAAAGGGGTGGCACGTTTATTCACCACCCCCAAGCTTTACACCAATTGGTGCTGGAGGGCCTTCCCAGTGTCCGCTCCGCCCGGTGCCACAGGACAACTGGTTAGTGAGGAGGGGAAGGTCCCAAAGGCTGCCCAACCTCCCACAAGCTGCGCCGTGGGACAACAGCCAGGAGAGTGCCAGGTTATCACCAGTCACCTGAAAGGTGCCATTGGATGATCACCAAACCCTAAATTGCCTGCCTCTTTCTGCACTTCCTGCCAAATGTGACCGAAGGTCAAAATCCAACCCAACCCTGCTTCACAGTGTGGAGTAGGCGAAACACACCTACTACCCAAGGCCAATCAGGACAGCAGGTCAAAATTCCTACTCGGCCCCCAATAGGACGACCAGTAAAACCCACACTGCTACACAGGGAGGGAGGGAGCTGGAAAAAAGAGCGCTGCCTCGGGGCGGAGATGCCAGACCTTAAAAGAGGCCTGGTCACTCTGCCCCTGGTTGGGCTGATTGGCCCGAGACAGTGGCCTGATTGTGGTCTGACCTTCTTCCCTCACCCCACGTGCAAAATTCTCCCCAGCAACACGAGGCAGCTGGGGGAAGGATAATCTCACTCTACAAAATGATGGTTGTACACCTTTAAAAATGTTTACATTTGAATATGCAAGGTTTAGGTCATTATAGCATCATCACAATGCAGATAATAGAGCCTTTTCACACAATCCACAAGTACATGAAAGGAAAAGACCATTGTGACTATGTTCTCTTCAAAGCATTGGAGTGGGACTTCATTTTTCCTGGATTGTGCCCAGTGATTTTGGCCTGTTAACTAGTTTTCTAAACCTTCCAGTATTAAGACTGAACTCCTATACATGCTTACTTGGCTGTACATCCCATAGAACTCCATAGGACTTGCTTCTAATTAGACATATATATAATTAACCCTGCATTTCCAAGAAAAAAACGTCACCTTCCATAAGAATGTCACTATGGCATGATTTGTATCTTTTGGGGTCATCAGTCAGCATTGCCTTTCTCAGAGGTTCCAAAAAGTGACGAGTATGTTCATTTGCATTGAGCAACCTTGAAGTTAACTTCATAGAAAAGTGGTTCATTCTTTGGGGAATTATGGGATATTCTGTCTTTTAAAAAGACTGTGTCCTCCTTTGCTGCTGTACTTTAAAAAAAAATGCAGTTCTCTACAGGAATAAAATATCATTATGGGTGAACATTCCAATGTCACTTTGAGAGCTGCAGCTTGGCACACTTCATGCAAATAAATTTTAATTTTTCAATTTGAAATCAACTCTTTAAACTGATGCTGAAGCACATTGATTGACTTAATTAGAAGCAAAGCCTACCACCTAACATTTTTGAGAGTACATAAGCTCATGCCCTAGGTAACATATTCCATGTTTTTTTATTATTATTGTATGATAATTCCCTTGACTTTTTTTTTTCCTGTATGAAACTCTCACTGGGCCAAGTAATTGGTAGTTTCTCATGCATGTTTTAATAGTCTTCAGAAAAGATTTCCTAACAAATGCCATCTAGCTGGGAAGAGTATTTGAACTGCATTTATTTCTACTGCAGATTTCCCAAGTTGGCTAATTAATTACAAGGTATAAGAGTCTTTTTAAAGTCACTTGGAAAAAAGAATGCATAAGAAAGACAGTTATGGTTCATTGTTCCCATCTTGAACCAACTCTAATAATGTACACGGAGGATGCCAAAAGTACTGTTTTAATATTTCTAGTACAATGTTCCCATGTTCAAAAGTGCCATTAAGGCTAACACCATGTTCTTTGATTTTTTTGATCACTTAATAGTAAGTGGATGGGATGAAAGGTTTATCACTCAGTACATTCTTGTAACTTGCAATTGCCTAAAAGGTGTATTACTCTACCGCATATTGTATTAAAAATTACAGAAGTCAGCTGGGGACATTTGCAAAGCACTGTCATGAATAATCTCTGATTAATGTATTACTGTATTTCTGGCTATGGTAAGGTTTTTCCTGAGTATTTGAAAAGGGAAATAAGTCTCATTGCAGTCACATGATGGCTGGGCTATGACTCCTCAATTGACTTATGTCAGCAACTGTTGGAGGAGTTTTCCCGGGGAGGATGAACTGGAAATAATGGTAGTAGCTGAGTAAGTTTCAGTGAGTATCTGAGTTCTGCCAAAGTAGTACTTGGGCTTCACAGAAAGGTAATAAATAGCAGGAACCAAGCAGTAAAAGAAAAGAGCAGTATGGCAGGAAATAGCATCTGGTGAGATTCACTGGCCCGGATCCAGATATAATCACACACAGCAGTGGGTGTGCAGCCTGAGACAATGGTTGAGAAATCCATTCCCTTAGCCATTAAAATATGTGAGGGCTTACAATGTGATGAATGCAGATAAACGGGTGGCTAAAATGACCATGTGCAAAGATTTGCAATGCTAGGGATGGATCGATCAGTGTGTTGCCGGTCGGCCCACATCTGTTTCGTGTGTGTTCATTCATAAGTCTATTCTATCCCATTACATCTCCATTTTTTTTTTAAATCTGCACAAAAACTATTGTCTTTACATATGTATTTGTGTATGTATTTTGAATGTGTGTTCGAACAAAACATGCATTTCTAAACATATTGGGAGGGTTTGCATGAGACAGTAAGCCACACTGTGTAGAAAGCTACACACTGTGGCTTATAAACCACCCTACCCTTGATGCACCTGACAGACAATTGGGCACATAGGGAGTAAGGTGCCCCCTCCTCCCCCCTTGGTTCTCATGCAGGTATTCCAGGGACACCATGGGAGCACTGAGGTTTCCACTCCATAAGAACATCAGAAGAGCCCTGCTGCATCAGACCAAGGGTCCATCTAGTCCAGCATTCTGTTCACACAGTGACCAACCAGCTGCCCACGGGATCCCACAAGCAGGGCATGAATGCACCGCCACCTTCCCAGCCATGTTCCCCAGCAACTGGAGTATTTAGGCATACTGCCTCTGATACTGGAGGAAGCACATAGCCAATCAAGACTAGTAGCCACCAATGGTCTTCTCCTTCATGAATTTCTCCAGTTCCAGCCTGCTGCTGCTTGTCTTGGGGGTCTAAGAGTTTTTCCCTGCCAGGCACTGAAGAAGGGAGCATTTTTCAGTGCTCAACAAGGAAAAGCTCTTTGGCTGCATTTCCCTGCCAGGGGAGTGGGTGTGCCCTGGGGAAAAAGTTGGTGGGACAGATGGGAACCCCCCCATGGTCCATACTTGCCCTGAGGTTCACCATGCCTGTCTTAGGCTGGTGAGGCCCTACTCCATAATATCCATAATATCCTTTAAACTTAAGATGGCAGGGACTGAACCTGAAATGTTCTGCATGCACAGCACATGCTCTACCACTGAGCTATGGGTGGGGGGAGATGGGGCATTTATCCACTCTCTTCCCCACTCCCAAGAGCAGTTCTATAGTATGATTCCTGTGATATTTTATTTTTTTTGCCTGCATTTATGCAAAGTGCGTGCGTGCACATGCACGCGCGCGCGCACACACACACACACACACACACACAGAAGACTCCTATAGCATTGATAGTAAGTTGTTTTCAAAAGTGCTGTAACAAACAGGAACATATGGCAAAAACCCATTAGCAAAATGAACGGCTCTGCTTATTTCATGCTATGTTAAAAACCTTCGTCACCAAAGGTCAATGTGAGAGCTTACAGCTGAAGGATTCCTCTGCAGCAACACTGGCCAAAACCATACATCAAGGATATTACACTGTTGTTATGAAGTATCCATCCCTCCACCCATGGGTGGGGGGAAACACCAATCAATAATCTGTGGCCACTTGGAGTGACTCAGAGGTGACAACATAACCCTCCCGCCACCTGCAAAGGAACTCACTAGTAGTTCTCATCAGTGGAGGTGAGAGGGGAAAGGGCCGAATCTGTAATATATCATCCTTTCCGAAGAGTATTGTGATGCACTGTCTGTTAATAAAAGAGTGGAAGGTTAATACAGGAGTGCCTGAAGCAAGAGCAGCTCCACAAGTCAGGTAGGAGCAATGCACCAAGATGTTTGCTTTCTGCATCTTGCAATCAACCATCTTTTCCATCTGTAGCTTTTCCTACCCTCCCGAGATGCCGAAAGGAACTGCGCTCCGAGTTATTTCACATCAAATGGGATTAACTTTGTTCTAGGTGGAACATTCTTGATTTCTCTCTGCCAAGCTGCCAAGAAGTCTGGGCTGTGTGTCATGCACAAGTGCTCGCTACAAACCATCAGATTCATTCCGTTTGTGACAAGAGCTGGAATTGGGCTTGTTCTCTTGAGGATGCCAGGCCCATGTATTAATCTGATGTGTGCTTCCTTCCAGTCTGAAGAAATACCATTGTATATCATTACTGCCACTCCTCTTTCACAGTGTGCCTCTTCAATTTTTCCTTGGCAATTGCATGAGTTCATTTGTATTTATTTATTTTACTCCCTCCCCTCCTGCTTTCTCTTCTTCCTTCATCCTTCTCTCTCTCTCTCTCCCTGCACTAGCTTCGCTTCTTGTCCATCAGCTCTGCCAGTGCCTGCATCAGAAAAAAAAAAAAATTGGGAGGGGCACAGAAGAGGCAATTCTTTGGTGGAAAGTTGTGTTACAAATTTAATGAATCATCATCATCTTCATTTTGGTGGGGGAATGGGAGCTTCATCCCATGTACTAGACTTCTGAAAAACAAATAACATCATATTTCAGATTAATGCTCCCATCCTAAACATACTGAGAGCCAGTGTGGTGTAGTGGTTAGAGTGTTGGGCTGGGACTTGGGAGATCTGGGTTCTAGTCCCCACTTGGCCATGATGCTCACTGGGTGACTTTGGGACAGTCACTGACTCTCAGCCTAACCTACCTCACAGGGTTGTTGTGAGGATAAAATGGAGAGGAGGATTATGTAAGCCGCCTTGGGTTCCTTGCAGGAAAAAAGCAGGAGATAAATATAATACAAAAATAAATAAAAATATTTCCTCTAAAGGCAGTTCTGTCAAATTTGATGGAGTAAGTATGATTAGGATTCAGATACACATGTTAAGGGTTATAGCCTTTTTCAAAATTTCTGGATTCCGATTCAGTAATAAATTGTATGTGAGAAGTGACTTTCTTTTAAGTAACCACATGGGAAATGGGGTGGGGGTGGGTGACTTGTCTTAGGGGGCACCCTTCTCTAGTGCCGTCTATGAGTTCTATTTTTGTCCCTTCTCCCCCTTCCCATATATTCTATTACCTTCCTGATTTTCCTTCCTTGCCCTTTGCTCTATACCCCCTCCCCAGAATGAAATCATGAGATACAATCAATGTGTGCTACCATGGGCCACATTGTTTATTGATTTTCATACCCAATTTGTCATATTCTTAACTAGCTAAAGCCAAAGATGCCTATTCCGGGCAGAACGTATGCTTGCTACTACAGTGCGAGCTAGGAAATGCCATCTCCTCTTAGAATCATAGAAAAGTAGAGTTGGGAGGGGCCTACAGGGCCATCGATTTCAACCCCCTGCTCAATGCAGGAATCCAGGTCAAAGCATCCTCGACAGATGGCCATCCAGCTTCACCTTGAATGCCTCCAGAGTGGGAGAGCCCACCACCTCCCTAGGTAGTTGGTTCCACTGTCTTATTGCTCTGACAGTCAGGAAATTTTTCCTGATGTTTAGGTGGAATCTAGGTTCCTGTAACTTGAGCCCATTATTCCATGTCCTGCAAACTGGGATGATCAAGAAGAGATCCTGGCCCTACTCTGTGTGACAACCCTTCAAGTAGTGGAAGAGTGCGATCATATCTCCCCTCAGTCTCCTCTTCTGAAGGCTAAACATGCCCAGTTCTTTCAGTCTCTCCTCATAGGGCCTTGTTTCCAGTCCCTTTATCATCCTTGTTGCCCTCCTCTGAACTCTGTCCAGTTTGTCTACGTCCTTCTTAAAGTGTGGTGCCCAGAACTGGACGCAGTACTCAAGATGAGGCCTAACCAGTGCCGAGTAAAAGGGAATTATCACTTCACGCAATTTGGAAGCTATACTTCTATTAATGCAGCCCAAAACAGCATTTGCCTTCTTTGCAGCCGCATCACATTGCTGGCTCATATTCAGTTTGTGATCTACCTCAATTCCAAGATCCTTCTCACTTGTGGTATAGTTGAGCCAAGTGTCCCCCATTCTGTAACTCTGCATTTGGTTTCCTCTCCCTAGGTGCAGCACTTGGCATTTATCCCTATTAAATTTCATTCTGTTGTTTTTAGCCCAGCGCTCCAGCCTATCGAGGTCGCTTTGAATTTTGTTTCTGTCTTCCAGAGTATTAGCTATTCCACCCAACTTTGTGTCATCTGTAAATTTGATAAGCATTTCCTGTACCTCCTCATCCTAGTCATTAATAAAAATGTTGAAGAGCACTGGGCCCAGGACCAAGCCCTGTGGTACCCCGCTCGTTACCTCTCCCCAGTTTGAGAAGGAACCATTGATAAGCACTCTTTGAGTCTGATTCTGTAGCCAATTGTGGATCCACCTGATAGTTGTTCCATCGGAATGTTATAGGGGTGACCTCAACCCAGCTCCAAGCATCGGTTTAGTTTTATAACTGGTTCTTGCTCTTCACTGCCAACATTGCTGAAAAGTGTTCTAATGAGTCCACGTCAGTAGTGCATCCTGGGGGTCCATGTGGTCGTCAGAGCCCAAAGTGGGTGGTCCCTTCTCTAAGTCCCTTTGAGCCAGGAAGCTATAAGAAGTTGTTTTGGGTCAACCTCTCTTCATCACCACTAGGAAGCCTTGGAGTATTCACCATTGTCTACACTGTCTCTCTTTCCCTGCCACCCACACCGAACCTGCCAATGGTGACCTATTTCTATGCTAAAAAAAAAAAGCTCATTCCAGGGCATTATTGGAAAATCAAAATGGTAGCCACCAGCTCAAGGGAGGCTTGAGGAGCACAGGTGAGCATCGCCCCTTTAGCCTTGACATTCCATCCCACCCCTACAAAGAAGCAGGCAGTTTCTCCTCCTCCTCTTTCTCCGTTGAAACACACACACCTTCCCCCAAGCTTCTGAGAACTATTTTTTTTTTTGTCCAGCACATAAAACAACCATGTAATATGTGAGAGAGCAAATTGGCCTATATTTGGACTGTCGTCAGTATCCAGAACATGATAGGCTGTGTAAAAAAAATAAAATATTTTATTTTTTTTAAATGTACAATTGGAAACGTTATACCAGACCATTAATTCTGCTCCTCAGAGACACAGTGTGCCTTAGGCGCAGGTGAAGGTGTCTGTCATGATCTGCTATATCTGCCTAGCTAAACTTTTGATGGCAGTTTTTCCCCCCTCTATGAAGGTGCTTTGAAGAGAATAAATCCAGAACCCTTACTTTTGTGCTTACCTGTTTCTTCATAAAACTCCTGCTACTCCTGTCAATGAGAATTTTGCAGGAGAAGCATGACTCCATGACGGCATTCTGCATTCCCCAGTAAAAAAAAAACAATGTTAAGATCTGACTATTTCTTAAACTCTATTCATATATATATATATATATATATATATATATATATATATATATGCATGCAAACCCTTTCCAGTGCTGTTTCATTCTTCCAGCTCTCCTACCCCCCAAAAAGCAACAAAGATCTTGTGTTCTCTTTTGAACCTTGATTATTTATTCAGGTTTCACATAAGTCTTGGTAATGAAACAAGTTTATCAAACAGGGTTATATTCAGCTCCCTGGCAGGGCTTCAATCACAGGCCTGTGGCATGTTCCCCCCCCTGAGTTGTGTGTGTAGGGGGCGGGGCAGAGTCTGGAGGTTGGGCGTTACTTAAGGGCATAGTGCACCATCACTTCACTATGTCTGAATACAATACATCTCTCTGCAAACTGAAAAGGGGGGAGATCTCTCTGGTTCACCCTGGCATCAGTATATAGATAGATAGATGATAGAGTTGGAAGGGACCTACAAGGCCATCGAGTCCAACCCCCTGCTCAATGCAGGAAACTAGAGGAGGGGTCTCCCATCCAAGTAATAACCAGGCCTGACCCTGCTTAGCTTTCCACACTCAGACAGGCTGAGCCAGCATGAGCCTGTATATATTATAGTCTTTCCATTCTTTGGGCTTGAAATGCCTCTCATAACTAGACCATGCGATGTTTCTACTTGTGTCTCATGGCTGTTTGCAATGCTGAGATGTTGCTTAACTTAAGGTCATGCCTGTACCACTTGTGGCTCACCAAGCCAAAGGAAGTCCTCCAGCAATGTATTGTGGCCTGCAAGATGCTTGATACCAGTGTTGGCTCCAGGTTTTTGAGCACCCTTGGGCAAGACACCTTCATGGGGGCCCCTCACGCAAAACCCTTGAGCAAGACTACTTCATGCCCCCCGCTTACTACCATTGCCACAAAATGCTATTGCTCCTCCTCCACTTTCTTATCATTGCTACCACTTGTTTGCTTGACAGTTAGAGAGCCAGGGAGCATGTTGGCAGTGGCATCTATTCCTGCTCCTCACCACCACCACCATTGACTGGGCCAGAGTGAGAGGCGGGTGAAGAAGCAGGTGGCAAAGGTGAAGAGGAAAAGCAAATCCGGGGATGGGGGGGCTCTTGTCAGTCGGCCCCTGTTGAGATGGGGGCCCTCATAAGAACATAAGAAGAACCATGCTGGATCAGAACAAGGATCCATCTTATCCAACATTCTGTTCACACAGTGGCCAACCAGTTGCCCACGGGATCCCAAAAGCAGGATATGAGTGCAACAGCAGCCTCCCACCCATGTTCCCCAGCCACTGCTGTACATAGGCATATTGTGATATTGGAATACTCCTTGTGATACTGGTGCAGGTGCCCAGCCATGCCTACCCTTGACAATGACCCTGCTTGACACCCCAACCCCTCATTATTTGGCATGGACTGTGATTTTCCCCTACATCTTTACTTTCTCTTTATATATTAATTCCCAAAGATGCTGCAGGCTTCTGTGAGAAGAGACTGAACCAAATAACTATCAATTATGGGAGGAGGGAGAAGTTATGTAACTGGATTCCTATGAGACATTTATATTAGGCAAGTTCTGTAATCTTGTCTCTCCAACACTCCAGCGTAGACTCTGAGACACACTTTATTTCTGGCCATAAATATGTTGCATAATAATGAAGTCATTGCTAACAATCCCATTAGTATGTATTTAAATGGAGAATATATTTTGTTTCCTTTGGTGGTATGTATTTCTTATCACCAGCAGACCTGTAGCTGAAAAGATGGTCATATATTCCCATAGAAATGGGCAGTTACCCTATGGGGTTGCTATTTTTGTTTACCAAGTGAGGGGGGGAAGTATTTGGTCCCATTGAAGATCCTTTCTTTCTGCTTTCATCAGCAGAGTAATCTTAGAGCAAGAATTGCTTAGAGCCTGGTTTCACACCCCCTTTTTAATAAATCATCATAGGCCAGCTTATTATTTGTTTAGAAATTTCACTTCCAGGTGGGAGAGTCTACCTTTGTCCATATCACAGGGTGTGGTGGCCACCATTACTTTAGCCTCATCTGAATCCAGCTTCAACTAGCTCCCACACACCGATGGATTTGAGCAAGCTACATCCAGTCCCTGACTGGATAGATGCCAGCTACAGACAATACATGCACAGAACCCCAATTAAATGATGGCCTGGAAATTTGAACCAAAACAGATGCTTGGGGAATCATGAAGAAGGCCAAATACATTTCCTAATGTTTAATGACCAGCTGAGTGCTAATGGCTTAAGGCAAAGCCAGTAGGCCCAAAACCCTAAATGGCCATTAATTCCTTAACAAATCTCCTAGCCAAAGATCATTACTGCCCTTGGTTCTTGCTGGAGCAGAAATTTAAAATTACCCATATATCTGGCCTTTTGTAAACATAATGGCCCTCATCTTGGATTCCATATCTACAGATATACAAAACACTAATTACAAAACCCACGGCACCACTCCTAAACCACAATTCTGTGCCATATGACAAAGAAAGCCTTTATGGTCAGGAGCCTGAAATTCTGCACTGCAAAAATACATAAAATATATTGCAAGGAAAATCAACAGATACAATCAGAATTAATCAGATCTGACAGTATTGCATAAATGAGTGACATTTATACTTTTGTTTGTGGGCTGCAGAAATTGTTCAAAATGTTCTCAACTGAGGAACTCCTCTTTTACCTCTACTATAACACACACACACACACACACACACACACACAACATGAACAGAGCAGGAAACATTATGTCCCTTTCCCAGTATGCCTCTCATTCTACCATAGAGACAGACATTACTTTCTGTCTAGAAAGCAGAGGTGAAATTCATTCCATTGATTTTTCTCACCCTTCAAAGGGAAAAGTGAGGAATGTACTCTTTACATAATAGTACACTTAGGTTGTACATATATTCTGCACACTAGGATGGGGTAGAAACTCAAACTACCTCATTGAATGTAGTTAGCTCAGTGTAAACATGCATAGGATGGCACTGTTAAACCCACTGCCCTTCTACAAATCTATAGTGTGGCTGCACTTAGAACTCTGTGTACTGTTCTGGTCACTGCACCTAAAAAGGCATTGTAGAGTTGGAAAAAGTGCAGAAAAGGGCAACTAAAATGATCAAGGGGCTGGAGCAACTCCCCTACGAGGAAAGGTTACAGCACCTGAGATTGTTTAACTTAGAAATAAGGCGAGTAAGGGGAGTGATTATATGTGGTGTGGAGAAAGTGGACAGGGAGACATTTTTCTCTCGCTCTCGTAATACTAGAACCTGGGGTCATCCCATGAAGCTGATTGGTGGGAGATTCAGGACAGATAAAAGGAAGTACTTCTTCACACAGTGCATAGTTAAACTATGGAATTCACTTCCACAAGATGTAGTGATGGTCACCAATTTGGAGGGCTTTAATAGGGGATTGGCCAATTTCTGGAGGAGAAGGCTATCAATGGCTACTCGTCCTGATTGGCTATATGCTTCCTCCAGTATCAGAGGCAGTATGCCTGAGTACTCCAGTACCAGTTGCTGGGGAACATGGATGGGAAGGTGCTGTTGTACTTATGTCCTGCTTGTGGGATCCCATGGGTAGCTGGTTGGCCTCTGTGTGAACAGAATGCTGGACTAGATGGACCCTTGGTCTGATCCAGCAGGGCTCTTCTGATGTTCTTATGAAATCCATGGATGAAATAGAAGCACCATTTATTCTGTGTTGGATTGTAGCCAATAGCCAGGATATCACAAACTGAACAGCTAGTTCTGCATGCCCTAAAAGGTTTCAGATTTGTGTTTTCTTGAACTGCAGCTCCATAACAAACCACTTTTGAAACAGAGAGCAGGCTTTTCATCACACTAGGGCCCAACATGAACACTTGGGGCCACTGAAGTTGGAACTGGCACACTTTCAAATCCTTCCATGCTCATGGACCAGATTGTGGTGAAGTATTTTCAGTCCACCCCACTGCTTCCATAACACAGCCATTGCGCACCATGAAGAGCCACAGGACTTTTATTTTACTGCTGTTTATGTCAGAGTCAGACATTTAGGAATCCCCATGTATTCATGTGATCAGCACATAGGAGCCTTGGGGAAATCCCATGAATTTGTCAGCAGTTTTCCACTTGGGAAGGAGCTATTTGAAATGTGAGCTGTCAGCACCCTTTAAAGATATTGAAAATATTATAATCATAATAATAAAAAGTGATGTGTTAGATTTAAATTTTCCTTGGAATTTCCCAAAGGGAAGCAAGCCAAGGTCTTTCATAATTGCTATAATTGTTTTTGATGTTGACTAAACTAGGAGATAAAAATGGGCCACTAGACTATTGCATGCTGGAACAAAAATAGCTCTATAGAAACCCTCCGGGAATGCATATTCATAGACAATTTGGCCAATCAAGTGAAAAGCACTTCCTACTTATTTCCCATCTTGAAAGCCATCATTTTACATTTAATTGGGCTCAAAGCAGCTGAGTTTACACAAAGGGGCTGCTCAGTCCTCTCCTAAAGAATGATGGCTGTGGGAAGGAGGAGATTGATCCCTAATAGAAGAAGCCTCAAGAGCAACCCATTTCAGATAACCTCATTTATCATGTGTTGGTCTGGGTGTGTGAAAGAGTGGCCACAGAGCAGGATCCATGGGCAGAGTTTTCTTATCACAGGGATATGGTCCCCATCAATGGGATATTACATGATGACTGCCATCTTAGTGTCAGTTTGTAACTACTTGGCTAGGGATGGGAAATAACTTTGGTCTGTATTTTTAAGCAAATCAACCTTCCTGAACTAATACATGGATCAGAACACAGTTATCCTTCAAATTGTGCACTTCCTTGAATTTTGTGATGTAGTTCTCAGCTGAGAAATTACATACAGAAATGCATCTACTGGGGAATATGCATACAAAATGCATTATTTTAGGGGAAATGGCATACAGAAATAGGTATTGTATTGTCTATACATTTAAAATGTCTATACATTTAAATTCAATTTTTGGTACTTTATTAAATTGCAGAAAGTGGGACAGAATGGACATTGTTTGGGGGTTGGACTCGATAGCCTTGTAGGCTCCTTCTAACTCTATGATCTATGAAATCTATGAAATCTATATGTAAAGCTGGTGCAGGCTATAAATACATTGATCCATCCATTCCTACACTGGGCAAGCCATCCATCTGAGCCCATCCATTGGTCACACTAACCTGACTGGAGTGTTCTCATTGAAGAAATTCTTAGTTTGAGATGAACCAAACTTAAGAAAATGAGAAACCAAGAGAAACCAGCACTGACAGATTTGCCCATCCCTACATATGAGAAGAATCTTACCACACTTCTGTACCTGATAAGAAATCCTGGATAGAAAGAGACTTCTAAGACCCTGCTCACCACTTGGCAAGGCAATGCAGAAGCTCATTATTTGTATTTGCAGCCATGTAGAAGCTACTTTTTTTGCAAGAAGATCTGACATATCAGGGAGCTGCATCTGAATGATGCACCATGTGGACAGACTGGTTGTGTGGGGTTTTCCCACAGAATCAGCACCTCAGCTGTCATTTTCTGCATAGGGGAGCTTGTTAGTTTTCAAACCTTTCCCCCTGATATAAACTCCAGCTGTTTCCAGATGGTGAATAAGTAGCATTTTCCACATGAACTTGTCAGACAAGGCAAAACAATTTTGTTGCTTTTTTTTTAAAGGTCACACTGGGCCATTTCATTGATTATATGAACTGGCCTTCAGAAACACAGGTTGCCTGGACAAGGACAAGAAACATTACCCCACAATCTGGTAAAAACAAAACAAAACAGAACAAACAAACAAAAAACATAAGAACAAAACAGCATTGAAAGAAAAATATTCCATAATCTCATCTGGCTAGATTAATTACCCAACAGCTTCTTTTGAACCATGAATTTCATTTGTATTTTACATGATTAGTTTCCAGGCAGAGAAATAAGCATTGCATTATTCTTGACTGAGTCAAAATTGGTGTGAAGTAAGCTTGCTATTGAAATGTTTACATGACTATGAATTGCTCCAAAGCTTCCTCTAAACAATAAAATCAAATAAATAATATAAAATAAGAAGCAGAAACTGAGTAGGGAAAAAGAAGAAGTAAACCCAAAGAAATAAAAATTCCAAAATATCAAAACAGGAGCAGGAGGGATGAACATTTCCTAGAGTAAATATAGTTCCTATTGATTTGCCCACTACTGATGGAACACCTAAATCACTGAAGAATATTTTAGAAGAAATAGAAATTCCTATCTATATCTTTACCCAAATGCAAAACACTGCTGTGTACTGCATTTACTGTCACAGTGCAGAAAAAGGGCAACCAAAATGATCAGGGGGCTTTTGGTCATGAGAGGTCTTCAAGGAACATCCTTGTAAGTTAACAGGCTAGGAAGTCTCTCATAGACCTCTAATGGCCAAATTGAAGCAAAAAAAATGTTTTGTTAATGAACAAATTAGCAGCAATTGTAGGCAAAAGGAGGGGAAGTGCAAACTCTGAAAATGGAAATATAGAAAATTGGAAACTAATTCATATAAAGAAAATTGGGAACTATTCATTATTTTACTGGGATTAAATTAGTTTTACTGAGATTAAAATAACACCTTAGAAGGAAGTTTCTTGAATATCCTTAATGACCACATCAAAAACAAAGGAGGGGTAGGAAAGTCCTACAGCATGGCCTGACAAATTTCCCCCCACCAAACTGATTAATGGTGCAATCCTATGCAGGCTTAGACAATTAAAAAAAAAAAAGGGCTGCAACTCCCAGCATGCCCCAGCCACCATAGATGGCTGGGGCAAGCTGAGAGTTGTAGGCCTTTTTTCTGTCTAAACATGCATAGGAGTGCACCTTAATAGTATGTGTATGTTCCAATATTCCAACAAGAAACCAAAACTTGAAAACATCAGTTGAAACATAATATAATCAAAAGCCAACCATATCCTAGTTCATTAAACAGTAACAAAAAAAAAATGCACAAAAAATGAATATATTTATCAGAAGAATTTTAACACAGAAACAGCCAGAATCAAAACAAACAAACTCAACCCCTAACCCCCAATCTCTGAAATAACACAGCCTTAACCCAGAAAAGAAAGAAAGAAAAGATAGAGGAGTAAGCATCTCCTAGAAGGCAGTTCCAAAATCTTGGTGCCACTGTTGAAAAGGCCATATCCAAAGTCATCTCCATTCCATATTTCAGGTGGCTAGGACTAGGAGCCCAAAGAGGGTCCACTGAAGGACCCTCTTTGGACCCAAAATACCCAATCTATGGTATTTTGCTGCCTGAGTCAGAACAGTGCATGTCCCTGTCCAAGTCAAAGTTCATAGTATGAAAGGTTGGTCGGGTTATTTTGGCACCTGCATGTCATGGAGCAGGACCCTGAACCCTCATCCTCAAAGGATGCCAATGCCAACCCCTTGTCCTCTGAAAAAGCTCCAGTGTTAATAGTTCAGGAGGAGAATTTGGAACGAGCTTTGAGATGGAATTCAGAGTTCTCCTGAAGCACACATCACTATATCTCCTCCCATATTGCTGTTCTTTTTCTCTTGTGTGCCAATAATGCACATTGAATGCTGAATCTTGATAGGGATGGAGTTATCATTTTAATATGAACTGACCTAATTTGCGCTACTTGAACTAATACACAAACCAGAACACAATTATCCTTTGTTTTTCAGACTTCTCTGAATATTCTCTATATATTGCAGCTCTCTGATTAAAAGATGTGTACAAAATTGTGCACATTAGAGAAAATTGCTTACAAAAGTGTGTACATTAGGAAAATTGTATATGTATATGTATATATTAGGAGGAACACTTACAAAGTTGCGTACACATTTTGTGTGGACTTTTTACCCCCAAATTGAGAAACTGAAGCGGAACTGTGTCTCAAAGAGCCAGTGTGGCGTAGTGGTTAGAGTGTTGGACTGGGACTCAGGAGATCCGGGTTCTAGTCCCCGCTCGGCCATGAAATTCACTGGGTGACTTTGGGCCAGTCACTGACTCTCAGCCTAACCTACCTCACAGGGTTGTTGTGAGGATAAAATGGAGAGGAGGAGGAGGAGGAGGATTATGTAAGCCGCCTTGGGTTCCTTTCAGGAAAAAAGGTGGGGTATAAATATAATAAATTAAGGGGGGCGGAGCCAGCCACCATGGCGGACTAGACGTTTGTTAGAATCCTCCCAAGATGTTTGAACTATAAGTAATGATTTCATCCAGCAAATGATTTAACTTTGGTAAGAGTTTTTTTACTTATCATTTGGAATGTATACTGCTGACCTCCGGAGAGAGTTGTAGAGTTGTAGATGGATTTACAGCGCTGAAAGCGATTTGCAGAGCGTGGGAGGTGATAAGCCTCGCAGCACTAAACTTGTTGCTTCCCAGACTAGAACAAACAGAAAGCTGAAGGCTTGCAAAAAGACAATTTTAATAAGGAGAGAAAGCATATTCCTTCTGATTAAGGTCTTAAATGCGGAGTGGACGGGAAAAAGGCAAAAAACAACAACCAAGCATTCCTCTTTGGAAGCGTCCTGAAAGAGCTCATCCTTCTGACCACAGCCTCTCTAGGCTTCAAAGAGTCGAGAGAGGTGAACTGGAGGAGGGAAGTGGGACTAGAAAAGGAACGGAATTAAAAAAAAAAAAACAGGGTCTCGTCTCTGCGGTAGTAGAGATAAATTAATTATGGCTGAGAGAAAAGACGCCAGATCGGGTGCTAAGATGGCAGATGCCAAAGGGAAAGCAACTCCGTCTTCTCCGGAAAAAACCCCCTCAGAAGTACAGACCACAGAAATGGAGGCAATTCTCTCTCATTTTGCAGACAAAATTAGTGGGGAAATATCTCAACTTAAAGGAGAAGTTCTACAGGTTCAGCAGGGTTTGAAGGCAGGATTCCAGAAAGTTGAAGAGGATTTTAAGCAATTGAAAGAGGAAGTCAAGATCTTGGATGACAAAGTGGAGGATGTACAGCAGGAATTTCAAAGTAAAAGTCAGCAACAAGATTTAAGATTTGATGCACTGGAGTTACAAATGATTAATATCCAAGATAGAGCGAGGCGGTCTAATATTCGTATACGCCTTTTCCCACATGTTAGTGTGGAGGATGGGAAAAATTTGAGAGGAATAATTTTGAAATGGTTTGGTGAGATTGCCCCAGAATTGGATTGGATTGAGCAAGACTTGGAAAGCGTCCATAGAGTTTCAAGAAGAAGGGGGGGGGCTTACCCCCAGTGACATTGTTGTGTGTTTTGCCAGTTTTTATAAAAAAGAATTACCAAAATTTTGAAGAAACGTCCAGAACAACTGCAATATCAAAGTACTCCAGTCCAAATTTTTAATGATTTGTGTCAGCAAACAATTGACTGGAGACGCAGTGTGAAGCCATGTACTGCGGTCTTGTCCAAGAATGGAATCAGATACAACTGGGGCTATCCTGTGATGTGTTTTTTTATGATCAAAAACAAGAGATACAAGATAACATCCTGTATACAAGGAATGGATCTTTTGGAAGAACTGGGATTGATGGCAGGAACCTCGAGCGATGCGGAGGTGCAGCTGTTGGAAGGAGCAGCTAAGTAAGAGAAATATGGAAGGAAAAGGTTTATGTGGTGGTGAGGAGAAGAACAGAAGAGAAGGTGATTGTGCAAATAACTGGAACTGAAAGAGGAGTTTTTTTTAATGGAGTTGCGATGTTTTTTTATCGTTTGCTTGTTTTTTTTGTTTTTTTTTCCTCCTTTAAAAGAAGAAAAGAAAAAGAAGAAAAGGAAAAAGAAAAAAAAGGTTTTTTGTGTGCTTTTAATATTTTTTTAATATTAGTCTTTATTTTTTCTCTTTTTTTTCTTTCTTGGTTTTTTCCTTTATATTTTGCTTTTTGTTTTCATTTTAATAAGTATATACAATGATTAATAATGTTATTGTTTTACTTTTTTTTTTTTTTAAGGGTATTAACCTGGATGAATAAGGATAAAAGATTAATTGGGAGGGATCTACGGGTCAGTTGCTTGGTGGGTGGGTTTGTCTCCCCCTCCTTTTTGTTGGCGTGGCAGGCCGGGGTCATGAAGACTTTCTTCAAGGATGGTAAGGGGGGGAATGCTTATATATGTAGGAAATGGGGTAATAGGGTGTGGGGTAGGGGTAGGGCGTGTGTTGTAGTGTTTTATTTCACTAATAGGGACCAGCAATTTAAGATGGACAAAGACTTGAGATGGTTTCAAATTTGAGAATTGCTACTTTAAATGTTAAAGGCCTGGGTTCCATGTTGAAACGAAGACGGATTGAAGCACTCCTCAACAAGGATAAGGCGGATATTATATGTTTACAAGAAACTCACCAATCAAAGGAGGGGGTAAATGAATTAAAACTGTGATGGTCTATGACATATGAGAGAGCTTATGGTTCATCCAAGTCACAAGGGGTGGCAATTATTATTTCAAAGAAATGTGGTTTTAAGGTGATTAAGGTAAAGAAGGATGTTAAGGGAAGATTTATTATAATATTTGGATTATTGGGAGGTGAAGAATATATATTGGTTAATATGTATGCACCAAATGAAAATCAAGAAGAATTTTATCAAAACGTGATTAAGGAAATGGGGGAGCCACAAAAGCGTTTGGTAATTATGGCTGGGGATTTTAATATGGTGATGGACAAAAATATTGATAAATCAAATCCGACAGGACAAGAGAAGAGAAATAATATAACGGTATTAAATAAAATAATTAATAAGGAAGGACTGGTTGATGTTTGGAGAGCGGTAAAGGGATTGGAAAGAGGGTATACGTATTATTCACCAGCCACGAAGAACTTTTCTAGGATAGATTATATTTTTGTTTCCAAGTCCCTGATGTCAAGAGTGAGGAGTTCAGAAATAGGTGTTATAAAAGTTTCGGATCATGCTATAGTTAATATGGATATTAAAATAAAGAAGGATTATAGAGAAGCAAGGAGTTGGAGATTGAATTGTTAAGATTTTACAGCATAAATATATTATAGCAAAGATAGAAAAGGAAATGCGAGAGATTTGGTTGCTTAATGATTCGGGAGTTTGCTCTGAAGCTGTTGTTTAGGACACAATGAAGGCAGTGGTGAGAAGGATAAGTATCAGGGAGGGTGTGATACTAAGGAAAAAACAAGAACAGTTTACTAAAAAGTTAGAAGGGGAGATTAGGGATTTGGAAATGAAGTTTTTGAAGGAAAGGGAGAACAAGGTCTTTGATGAATTACAAGCTAAAAGGAAAGAGCTGGAAAAGAAAGATTTGGAAAAAGTTCAGAGAAACTTGATTTATTTGAAAAGAGAGTTTTTTGAAAATAGTAATAAGAATTCGAAAATGTTAGCAAGATCCACACAAAAAAAGAAAGAAAAAAGTATAGTTGGGGTAATTAAAGATAAAAAAGGGAAAGGACATAATTTAATGCAGGATAAATTAAAAATATTTCATGAATTTTATTCAGAATTGTATAAGGCTGGAGATTGTACGGAAGAGAGGATTAATGAGTATATAGGAAAGCATTTTAAAATTAGACTAGTGGATGAAGATAGAGAAATTATGGAACAACCTTTTTCAGAATTGGAAATAGAATATGCAATAAATAAACTGAAAGAGGGTAAGACCCCTAGACTGGATGGTTTAGGGGCTGAATACTACAAGGTTTTTAAGAAAATGTTGGTTCCAAGACTAAAGAGGTTATTTAATGATATTTTTTGGAGGGGGGAGAGATCCCCTCTTCATGGAAGCAATCTAAGATTATTTTAATCCCGAAGCCAGAGAAGGACTTAATGGAGCCAGGTTCCTATAGACCCATTTCCTTAATAAATCAAGATGCAAAATTGATGACAGCAATATTAGCGAGAAGGATGAACAAGTTTATTACTAAATATGTCGGGATAGACCAATGTGGTTTTATGCAAGGAAGACAAATGGCAGATTTAACAAGAAGAGTTTTAAATATAATATATTTAATAAAGAAAAATAAATTGAGAGCAGGGGTAATAGCGTTAGATATTTTCAAAGCCTTTGACTGTGTGGAATGGCCAGCATTAAAAAGTTTAATTAAAATTATGGGGTTTGGAGAAAGATTTAGAGGAGTAGTTAATCAATTGTATTCAAAAAATGTTTCATCAGTTGTAGTAAATGATGGTTTAACAGAGCAAATTTACCTAGGTCGAGGAACTAGACAAGGATGTCCCCTTTCGCCTATTTTGTTTGCATTGGTAATGGAGATTTTAGCAAATGTATTTAGAGAAGATAGAAATATAGGTGGGATAGGGATTAGGGAGAAGATAAAAATAAATCTTTTTGCAGATGATACTCTTTTGACAATCAAAAACCCTATGGAAAATATGGATAGAGTGGAGAATCATTTAAAGGAGTTCGGGGAAGTAACGGGGCTACAGATTAATTGGGATAAATCTAAATTTTTGTTGTTTAACTATAGTAAAAGAGAAGAGATTGAAATGTGTAAAAAAAAAGTAATTATAAGATTAATAATGTAATTAAATATTTAGGAATTGTAATTCCAAAAGATATAGATAAATTGGGAGATCAGAATTATAGGAAATTAAAGAATGAGATAAAGAATAAAATAGAGGAGTATAAAAAAATTGGACTTTCCTGGTTTGGTAGAATTGCTTTGATTAAAATGAAGATTTTGCCAAAGATAAATTTTTTATTTCGGATGATACCAAGTGCGATATCAGATAAGGAACTTAAAGATTGGCAATCAATTATTAATACATATTGTAATGGAGGGAAAAAATCTAGGATTACTAAAACAAGATGGTATAAAGCACAAAAAGTAGGGGGTTTGGGTTTGCCGAATTTAAAATGGTATTATATAGCGAATCAATTAAAACATATAGTGGATATTATAGCACGCCCTAAAGAAATAATGTGGTTGGCGTTAGAAACAGGTGAACTACGTAGTACTTTGGGGAATATTTTTTTTCAAAAAAATAATAATAAATTGATAAAAAATATAGACAACCCTTTTCTAAGAAATTTGTTAATGATTTGGGGTACTATGAAGAGCATATTTATACCAGGGATATCTCCATTAACTAGCTCTTGAGGATTTTCCTGAAAACTTAAGATCAGAGCTGGAGGGTAAACTAAGAGAAGAAAGGGTTATTAGATTGACCGATTGGGTGGAAAAGATGGGGACTAGAGAACAAATAATGGAAATTGTTGGGAGAAGAAGATTATTGTGGTTAAATTTAGTACAGTTAGAACAGTCGAAGAAATGGAAAAGGAAAACTGAGTACGAGAGAGATTTAACTAATTTTGAAAAGATGGTCATGTCTAGAGATGGCCTACCAGGTAATGCATCAACAAGAGGTATAACAAGGGATTTATATAGATTGATTCAAAAAGCAAAAGAACAAGAGGATCAGCTTAAGGCAGCATGGGATAATGAATTTGAAGAGGTGACCTCGAAGGTGGGGTGGAACAATATATGGGATAGATGGATTGTGAAAATGATGTCAATTAGGATAAAGGAAATTTTTTATAAACTAATTTGGAGATGGTATTTAACTCCAGTAAGATTAAATAGAATAGATAATAATTGTTCTGCATTATGTTGGAGAGGATGTCAGGAAAAAGGGACATATGCTCATATGTGGTGGAGTTGTAAAAATGTATTGGTGTTTTGCCGAGAGGTTTTTACAGAAATATCGAAAATTATTGGTACTAATTTAGAGGTCTGTCCAAAATTAGCATTGTTATCAATAACTGAGAAACTTATTTGTGATCAAAATATGAAGGAGTTAATTGTAAACTTGTTAACTGCGGCTAGGCTAATGATAGCGAGAAATTGGAAAGTACAACATGTTTTCCTAATAACAGACTGGTATAAGGAAGTTTGGGACATAGCCCTAAATGATAAACGAACTAGTAGTATCAAATGCAAAAAAGGATTGCTAAAGAAGAATAATTTTATGGAGATATGGAATCAATTACTAGACTATGTATTAATAAAGGGGAAGGGTAACATGCCTTGTCAGGATATGATATATTTTTGGAATTTAGACTTTATTTGATCAAGAGGATAGAAGTATATTAATTGGTCCCTTGGAGGGTGGGGGGGAGCACTTTATGATTTAGTGTATGTTGATTATGTTATATTTGTGTGATAATTTTGTATTTTGTTAAATATATCTGTTTTGTTATAATTTGTTTTGAAAAAAATAAATAAAATATTTTAAAAAATAATATATATATATATATATATATATATATATATAATAAATTTTAAAAAAAATCAAAGAATTGGGAAGTTGTAGAAAGCAAAAGAGTCTCAGTCTTGGCAGCTATCTTTCTGTTACAGCTAACATCGACAGTGAAATCCAGCATCGTCTGAGCTCCGCAAGTGCCGCGTTTTCTCGAATGAAACATAGAGTGTTCGAGGATCGGGATATTTGTAAGAAGACCAAAACACTGGTTTATTAAACCAGTGTTACCAACTTTATTGTATGCCTGCGAAACATGGACTATCTATAAACGTCACCTCCAACTCCTTGAAAGATTTCATCAACGTTGCCTCCGGAAAATCCTGCGAATTACTTGGGAAGATAGGCGAACAAATGTCAGTGTACTGTACTGGAAGAAGCAAAGACTACTAGCATTGAAAAAATGATCCTTCAACGCCAACTTCGGTGGACCGGTCATGTTGTTTGAATGCCTGACTGCCGTCTCCCAAAGCAGTTACTTTATTCCCAACTCAAGGATGGAAAGCGGAATATCGGTGGTCAATATAAGAGGTTTAAAGATGTTCTTAAGGCTTATCTAAAAAAATGCAATATAAACATCAAAAACTGGGAAGCTCTGGCCCATGAACGATCTAACTGGAGGTTGGCCTTTCACAAAGGTTCTATGGACTTTGAAGAAGCCCGAGTGCAAGGTGAAAGGGAGAAACGTGCTAAGCAAAAAGCACGTCAAACGAATCCTTTACAGGACCATCTTCCATCTGGTAACCTGTGTCCTCACTGTAGGAAGCAGTGTGGATCTAGAATTGGCCTCCACAGTCACTTACGGACCCATCGCTAGAGTCTACACAATCTTCTTTAGAATTTTCCTCCTTTTAAAAATCTCCTTTTTGTAAATTTTCTTTTTGATCCTGGAAGACAATCTTACTCGGTCACGAGTGATCGCCTGACTGACTGATGCATCACATTGCAATTTCACAGTGGGCTACGGGCTACTATATCCAAGGTTTAGACAGGTCTGCTACACATACAGATGGTTGTGGCAAGCCCTCAAATATTGATGCACATGAAAAATACATTTAAGGCCACACCGGATCCACAGCACATACATTTCAACTTTTCAAACTCTAATAATGCTCACTTGCTTAACTTCCATAGTGTGTGGCTTAGCATTAAAGAGCCACCATCATCTGCTCATGGTTCAGGAGCCAGTGGGTAAGAATCAGAGGAGAATCTGGAGACAAGAATAGAATAGGTATATTGCCTCCGGCTATGAGGACAGCAAGTCCTCCTCCTGGGATGGCATTGCCTGTTCTGGCTGGCACAAAATATATTGGCTTCCTGTCTGCGTCCAAGACTCAGCCGGTTCTTTCTCTCTCTCTTTTCTTCCCCACTGAATGCCAAATTCATGTAATTAGGTCAGAAAGAGGCTGTCATTTGAGGGATATGATATCACAAATAATAACAGGAAAATACTTCCCCCCCCCCCATTAGAGATCTAGGTGGTGGGTAAATATTTTTAGTTCTGTACAGGGGTATCCCCCAAAGGCCTTGTCAGTAGCTGTGAACAGTGGGATCTGTTGAGTCATCACAACAGGGCAGTGGAACAGGAGAAGAAAAGCAGATATATAGAGTGTATTGGTTATTGACTCACTGTTGTTAACATCTCTTTTTATAAAAACCCTGATTTATCCAAGATTTCCTCTTCTGACCTTAAAGAGGGCAGGAAGTAACTGCACACATCTTGGGCTATCTTTATTGGCTGGGGATGTACATTACCAGCAACTTGCATTTCAAAATGCCCCTCCAGCTTGTACATTGCCACGTAGCATGGGGGTGAGTGGGGTAATTTACAACAGAGAAATGGTGGGCAGAGAAGCAGTAGCAGTGCCATATAGATATAGATATAGATATAGATATAGATATAGATATAGATATAGATATAGATATAGATATAGATATAGATATAGATATATAGGAGGTGCACAGATTCTAAGGGGCCCTGTCCCCCATCTTGAATTTTGGAAAGAGAAATAACAGTATATTTCAGAATAGCATTCTCAAGCTAAACATATTTTCTCAGAAAGAAGTCCTGTTGATTTTGATGGAGATAACATTCAAATAGGCATGCTTAGAACTGCAGCCTTATTCTAATTTCCAGTTTGTGGTTCAGTTATCATTGCTATGTTTAAAAAAGTGCCTTTCCTTCAAGTAACCATAGAGTGAGTTACTACTTGTCCCCTATGCAGAGGAGGGATCTTTATCTTTTCCCCTACCTAACACTTTCCACCTGCTGTTCCCCCCTCCCCCACCCCAGCTGGGGATTGAATTGCATGTTTGCAATGGAAACGCTGCTCCTGCCTGAAAATCAGCCATTGAGAGCGCAATCCTATGCATGTTTAGAGAGAAAGTCCTATAACTCCCAGTATTCCCAAGCCAGTCATGCTGAACATGCATAGGATTGCGCCCTGAGCACCGCAGAGAGAAAATGAAGGCATGGGGAACATTAAATATCCCTCTTGACACCTTGCCTCTGAAAATTGCCTTTTCCTGTTGCTCTGCAGCAGAGAAGTGGTGGCTGGACATTTGGGAACACAACTGGGCTGATAACTGCAGTTGACCGTGCTCTACATGTAGTGATGGCTAAGAACTTGGATGACTTTAGAAGAGGGTGAGACAAATACATGAAAGTTAAGTCTATCAATGAGCCAGTGTGGCGTAGTGGTGAGAGTGTTGGACCGGGACTCGGGAGATCCGGGTTCTAGTCCCCGCTCGGCCATGAAACTCGCTGGGTGACTTTGGGCCAGTCACTGACTCTCAGCCTAGCCTCCCTCACAGGGTTGTTGTGAGGACAAAAAAGAGAGGAGGAGGAGGTGGATTATGTAAGCCGCCTGGGGTTCCCTGTAGGAAAAAAGGTGGGGTATAAATATAATAAATAAAAATAAATATATTACCTCCAGTCAGTGGAGTGGAGGCTGGTGGCTCCAATGTCAGTGGGGCGGTGTATCCACTCTGGGTTGTAGTGTGAACTTTCAAGGAGCTGCCCACGGTGCTGAACCTTTTTTGGGGATAGAGTTCAGCACCATGGATAGCTCCTTTAAAGTTCAGACTAATGCCCAGAGTGGATAAAACCACCCCACTGACATCGAGCCACCAGCCTCCACTGCCTGGCCTGCGGTGTTGCAGGCAACGTGCCACTCGGTACCACCAGCTGCTGAGGAATAGAAGCGGTAAGATGCTGTTGTTGTCCTCATGCCCTGCTTGCCCGCTTCCCACAGAGATTTGTTTGGCCACGGTGGGAACGGAGAGCTGGACTAGATAAGCCTTTGGTCTCGCCCAGCACAAATCTTTTATATTCTTAACCTCTGATCTGTTGCTCCTTCAGCCACATCCCTCCCCATTGATGCTGTGGCAGTCATGGAGGAATGAAGCTCTGAAACCCTATAATCAGTCAAAGGCAATCACATAACAGCGCCTATGGACAAGAATAGTCTTTGTTACTTTAATACCTGATGACTGGCGTTTATCTCGGAAAAAATGACACGCACTCCATTATGTGAATATTTTACCCTGCTTTGCTCATTTGCTGTCACCAAATGGCTTGCTGTTCAATTATTTGTGGCTTATTACTTCCACTGCATTTTTCCTCATGACATTCTGTCCTGAATAAGACATAGAAGGCTGCCAGTTTTGACATCTCAACTTTGCCTTAATGGCAGAAGGACGGAGAGCTGGCATCATTTTGCAGACAACTGGCCACAGCAACAGCTAATAGTCTCTTTCCTTCCTCCCTGACAGCTTCATTGACTCACCAGAACATCGAGAGTTCTGTCAAAGAAGGCAAAATAACTTCTCCAACCAAACCACTTGAGTTGAATGGATGCACACAACGGCAAATTTCAACAGCTAAAGACCAAATGAAAATAAATGTGCAGGATTGGTTTCAGCCATTTCTATGGCTTGGGATCTTTGATCAGTGTGTGGAAATTGCTGTGAGTTGAACATCTGGAGTTTGTCATTGTTTCCAGCTGTTATACACCCAAATTTTAAGGCTTACAAATTTTGAAAGTGAAAAGATTTGGCTGACGATTTGCTGTTTTAATGAAGCATTTACAGTGTGATTATATGAGGCTGCTATGCCATATGGATTCCTCGGAATCTGGTAGTACCTCACTCCACCCCTACCCCCACCCCTGGGAAACCCCCCCATTGGGTAACCAAATGTGGTCTTCTGTGTTTGGTTCCCTGCCAGCGTGGAAAGAACCATGCTAGCTATGAGGTGGGGGGATGCTCTGGGCACTGCGACCTCAGAAGGGATTTCCAAGGTCGCAGCGCCTTCCAGGACCAATCCTATGTCACCACAGTCAAGGTCGAAGGGACATAGGATTGTGCCCTTAGTAGTCTAAGATAACTATGGGCATATTTGTGTTGTTGCTGGTTTGTTGCCCCTAATTTTGTAAACTGAGGTTACTTTTAAGTTCTTGTGTTTATTGTGAATGTTTGCTTTTGCATTGCTTGGATGTTAATTGCTTCTGTATTTTCTTCTTATGTTAACTGTCCTGAGAATTTTTTTTAATTGAAGGTAGTATAAAAATGCCCATGATAAATTAAATAAATAATGATATTTGGATTGCTGTTGCCTAGCTGGAATCTGAGACATAGGGTAGGTTACATTCTAATTATAGGTGTAGACATACCAAAGGCAGCTAATGTTTTGCTGAGAGCTTCTGGCACACACATAACCCTCCGCACTATTCATAATCAGCAGATTAGGGAATGATTTCTTTTCTGAGTCTCTCTCTCTCCCCATAGCATGATCTCTCTTTCACTCAACATTTTCTCAACCTTTTATTTACTTAATTCTACCTTGCTCTTTTTATTTATTTAGTTATTCATTCATTCATTCATTCATTTTATTTATTTATGATATTTATATCCCACCTTTTTTCCTGCAAGGAACCCAAGGCAGCTTACATAATCTTTCTCCTCTCCATTTTCTCCTCACAACAACCCTGTGGAGTAGGTTAGGCTGAGAGTCAGTGACTAGCTCAAAGTCACCCAATGAGCTTCATGGCCGAGCGGGGACTAGAACCCAGATCTCCCGAGACCCAGTCACTATGCCACAACTCTCCCATGGGCATGCTAGCTATCTCTGTGTTGTGCTCTCTCTCTCTCTCTCTCTCTCTCTCTGTGACTCCCTCATCTTTATTTCCTGTTCAAAAATTGTAATGGGGGAGATGTGTGGTGGCCACCTTGGCTACCAGTTTAGGCCTCATTCAGAGGGAAGAGGGTTGACAAACACCATTGTGCTCTTTCTCCTCCTGCCTGGGATTGTGCCAATAACCATGCTGGCTGGCAATTATAGGAGTCACAGTCCAACACATCTGGAGGACACCAGCTTGAGGAAAGCTTTCATAATGCACTGTCCTTCTTGGACTGCTTCACTATGGGCTGTCGGTGTCCCTACTAAGGCCATGCCTGTCTCCTGTCTCCTCCTGAAATCCTGCAAGACCTTGAAGTCTTGCAGTACTGCTGAAGGGTGTCCAGGTGCCACACCAACTGGCTTACTACTTCCCACCTTGCCAGATTTTGTCACAGTGCAGGGCCAAGCATCCCTGGGTCATTGGAAGAGGGTGGTGACCTCATCAAAATCTTGTTGATCGTTTCATCTACTCTCTTGTAGATGAATATTGTTGATATTTACCCAACTGCAGTCTATTTACCTACCTAGGTGTCTGTGAAGTAGGCAAAAAGAAAGAAAGAAAAAGAAAGAGATGCATCTAAAAGCCAATCAGGACATATATTTTTTTAAAGCTTACTCAGTCGCAGTGGGCAACTAGCTAATCCCACACTGTTGCTGGGTGGGGGGCAGGAAGCCACACCAAAGATAAAGAGACTGCAGGGAGGGTTGGGTGATGTTGGGATTCTAGGCATGCAGCCTTATATGTCTCTACCCTTTCTAAAGTGTGTGCGTGTGTGTGCATGTGGGGGGGGGATGGACAATTTCCCTCTTGGGTGAGCACAAGAAAAGTGATATTGTATTATTTCCCATATTCTCCTTGGACACTCTGATGTCTCTTTCTTCACCTTCTCTCGTGATATCACTGACTAACCTAACACATGTTATTGCTGTCTCCTTAGTTCACCGCTTTTATTCTAGGTGACTTCTATTTCCACATTAATGAACCCAATCTCACTGCTTCTCATTACCATCTTCTTTCTCTCACACACCAGCTTTGGACTGTCTTGCTCATTCAGTGCCTCCGACACTCCGTTGACTCAGGAAACTGCTCTTGTGGATCTTTCCAATTAACTTCCTTTGCCTTTGGGAGCAACCCTATACAATGCAAAGCCTTCACTTACAAGACACATTCAAACCACTATACCCTAACTCCTTAACCCAAATCGATGCTCTGTGTTGCTATACTATGTTCTCTGGAAGTCCAGACACAGCATCCATACTAAGAGTGATAAACAACAGGGAACCCCCAATAAAACTGGTATCTCTGCTGTGGTGTAGCTATCTGAAAGCATTGGCTTTTGTATGTGCACACAGACGAGATGGCTGCAGTGGTGATGTTTAACATCTTGAGAATTGGCTCTGAGAAAGCTACATTATCAGACCATTCTTAGGTGGCTGCTAATTTAAATTATGGGATTGACAGCCTCATTACAATTTTATCTTTCTGAATCCACGGCAGACAGAACACCATGTGTGGCACACAGGTCAGAAAGAGACATGGCCCTCAGGTATGATTCAGTACCAGGATTCCATATCCTTTAATCTAATGCTAAGGCTAGTCCTCATGATCTCATCTTATAACTAAAGCTTAGTGAATCATTTACAATGAATAATGTAATGTTCTTTTGTAATCTCTTTTATTGGCTAGGCAGATCTACATACCAATGAGAATTTCTTCAAAGGGTGAAGTGTTTATGTCTCCTGGGGATAAGAGGCACCTGGTACTATTGAAGTGAAAGAGGGTGAGCGATGCTCAGTTCAAGCTGAATAAGTGCAGCAAAGGCTTCATCTATAAAGTAGGCTACAACTCCTGCTAATCAGAGTCACACGCCTGTAACCATCTTCCATATATGAGAGCAGGGACTCAGCACCAGCTCTTTTTTTATTAGCAGGGATGCTGACATCATCTGCCACCCCACCCCCCTCAGAATTCCCTGTTTCCTCTGAGTGTAGCTTTAATCCTCCCAGGAGGGGGTGAATTTTCCCAGCAACAATATATTGTTTCATGTTGTAATGTCAAGTATTTGGGGCTGACTTGGTCTTGAATGGGCATTAAGGCCCATTAGCTTTACAAAAGACCTGCTCCGGGTGGAGATGAGAACTGCTAGTCCTGGCTTGGTGACACGGATCAACACAGCTGTCTACAATTTTAGACTCTCCTTGCATATATTAACTTTGACAATCCCTTGAGTAAGTGCTCTCACTTGAGGTTTTCTCTTCTTTTTTTTTAAAGACCCCTGGTTCTATAACCTTTATTTCAGATGAGGAACCTCATTAAAAGCATTACATGCTCTTGTTAAGAGCAATAGAGGACATTTTGGTTTTGATGACTGTCATGATGAACACTTGCACTTCAAAATTTACCACTACACCACTGCAGTGTCCCTACAGTGGCACAGATTCACTACCTTGTCATATTTCTGGGCTCAGAGGGATCCTGGCCCGACCCAGCTCCCATAACCCAAGGATCAGATCGGATTGTTACCATTTGTGTTAAGGTCAAACATGCAACTTTTATTAAACCTGTTTTAAGTATTGCCTACATGCCATGGACTTTTGAAAGACACCATGTGAGTAGATTGGTTGAGTGAGTGCTGAACCTTTGTCCTTATGGAATCCAACGTTTAGAGATCCCTTGGTTACATAGAGATCCCTTTGTGAACTGCAGGTATTATTGGTGCATAATCTACAATTATGGAGCCAGTGGAAGCTGCTCTGGCTCCAATATCAGCAGGCCTGTGTTTCCGCTTCAGATTGCACTCTGAACTTTGAAGGGGCTATCCATGGTGCTGAACCCTATCCCCAAAATAGGTTCGACACCATGGATCGCTCCTTAAACATTTGGAGTAAAATCCGGAGTGGATACACAGCCACACTGACATTGGAGCCACCAGCCCCCACTGTATGGAGCTATTTTCCCTCTGAAGGCTCATCATCGGCAAAAGCCTCAGCATGTTCTGTAATGTAAAGTAAGCCTTTCTTTCCCCTCCCCCCCTTTGTGGCCAGTGTATTTCTTTCAGCCAATCAAAAGCTATGCTGATCATTCCTTCTATTTCTGATGTTCAGGCTGGGAGAGGGAGATGTCAGCAGCAGGCTTGGGGAAAACCCTAAGGTCTGTAGTAATGCAAGGAATAAAACAAAAGGAAACAAAAGGAAAAGCCTAATGGGGTTGGTCCAATGAGGTTTGCTCGGTAGCCATGGACTGTTGCAGAGAGTGGTGGTGGAGATGGCGGTGGGGGAAAATAGGGGGAGAGGAGGGAATGGGATGAAGTGGCTAGAATATTGAACAGCAACACTCCGTACTGCAACATCTTGCTGCTGATCCCACTTGTATAGTTCATATTCTTACGCTAATCCCACCCCATCCCACCCCCCAAAAAACAAACAAACCCAACATGCTGTTGCTTGACCTGAATCCTCAAAGAGGGATGAGTTACAAATAGGAGGGAAATCAGTTTCGGACAGGGTGGAGACATGTATTGGATGATCAAAGTGGCATTTTTTAAGATCCTAATTTTCCAGCTCTTTTTTCCCAAGAAAAGTCTTCTATTGATCTTAACAGGAGCATGTAATGCTTTTAATGAGGTTCCTCATCTGAAATAAAGGTTATAGAACCAGGGGCCTTTAAAAAATAGAAGAAGAGAAAACCTCAAGTGAGAGCACTTACTCAAGGGATTGTCGAAGTTAATATATGCAATGCATAGAGCTTCATTCTAATGTATACTATTTTTGAACACTTGCAGCAGTCGAGAGAGAAACGTATGCATAAAATATTAAATGTGGGTTCTACAGAAATTAGGAAGGATAGAGTGTGTTATCCAAGTGGGAAGAATTAAACAGTGTCTTGACACCTGAAATCTGACACTAGCGAAAACACCGTTCTGCATTGGAAGCCAACAGGGTGGATTATCTCTGCTCTTTGACAGGCTGGTTGACAGTAATGACTACACTAACATCCCCCAAACATCCTTGATCTCATCACTTCACCCCTTTGATTTTTGAGATGACTGTACCTTGGAAATTAAATATTGCTCTCATCACTGGGGCTGTCTAATGTGAGAGCGAACGGGTGGCATTCGCTCCAAGAATCAAATTCGAGTAATGCCGCTTTGCCTCAGAAGGCAGATCTTGACGGAGCAGCAAATCAGGATCAAAATGAGGAAGTATTCCGACACATTGCAGCCAGTCAACTCAATCACACAAAGCGAAAGAGAGAGAGAGAGAGAGAGAGAGAGAGAGATACATTATTCATCAAGCAAAAACACTGGGAATTTTTCCAGAGAACATGCCATCAACTAGAGATAGGGCTTATCAACTGTTTCAAATCAGCATGTTTTTTTAATCTAATACAATAACAATTTATTTACTAGAGATATTTATACATTATAAGCTTTTCTTAGCCTAATTGATTCTTTTCATCAAAGGTCCCCTATGTTGGGAAATGGACCACTTGTGCAGGAATTTTAAAAGCTCCTCTTTTGAATATCTGCCAAATGGCTTAATGTTGAGTGACTATGAGTATAGATCCGTTAGCATTTCAGTTATCAGCTCATACTTGGGAACTGGAACCCTCACATGCTTACACCATTTGCACCTTCAAAGCATGACGAAAGTGTCCATTTTCAAGCAGAAAAAAATATTGCTGTCTCCAGTTTAATTCAGACAGACTGCTGGACATGCATTCTGCAGTCATAGAGCCCAATGCAGAGGACCACATACTACTACTCTGTGTCAAATTTATGAGACCTTTATCTTTGAAATGTGGGAGAAGCTTCAAAGGGAGAATCCACTTGCATGCACAAGACAAATGTGAATGGAAAACAGGGCTCTCTGTAACACAGGGATTTTCTTTCATGGAGGTTGGAATTCTGTTTTGAGACATGTGGTGAGTTAAAACTGTCTGTTGCCTATGGGCCATTATGACTATAGAGATCAAGGCTAGGTGGACAGGATCAAGGCTGATTGGAGGAAATGGAAGGCTATTTGCTCTGGCTAATGACTGGGTGGGAACAGGGCAAGCATCAAGGATAGACATGGTTGGGCATCTGCTGAGGTCCCATAACCCAGCAGAGGCCCACTCACAGGAGTGTGCAGAAATTGCTCCTGCTCTCCATCATTGCAACCTGCATGTTCACCTGCCTCTTGCTCTGGCCCAGGCAATGGAAGTGGTGAGAAGGAGATGCCACTTCCTACTTGCCCACTGGCTCTTTTTGCCTGTCAAGCAATCATGCAGTAGCAATAGTGAGAAAGAGGGTGAGAAGCAGTAGCAGCTAGTGACAGTGGTGGTAAGAAGGTAGACTCACTGAGAGAGAGGGCCCATTGAGAGTGTCTTGACCAAGGGCCCTCAAAAACCAGGAGTTGGCAACTGGATGGGAAGGAAATGCAATGTGGTTCTTCCATTCACGGGCACACTGCACCATCTAGAGCTCTAAGTGAATGGGGCCCAACTGTAGCCATCCCTGCTACCTGTTCAAGCATAATACACTAGTTAGCTGCATCCTTCCAATGTGACCTTTCAGTGTTGAACAGTGGTAACAACATAGCTCCTATTTGTAGTTGTAGGCACTAATAGAGCACTAAAAAAAAGAAGAGGAAGTACTTTCTGGTGGAAAAAATGGGTTAAGCATGTCTTGTGACCAGTTCCACCAGAAGCAAAAATTCAATGAATGTCCACTATGCTAAAATATTGTAGCATTAAAGGAAATGTGATCAGATGAAGGTTTTTTGAATTATATATGTTAAATTTTCATTACATTTGCTTCAGCGTTCACTACTGATTTGCTCAACACATTTGAAACAAGACAGAATCAATCCCTTGTCAACTGTTTAGCATGAAAAACACTGTGGGAGAAATACATTTTGACACTATTTCCCCAATTAGACCTGTTAAATGTTCTTTGAATGAGTGAACTTGGTTTAGTTTTACACCCAGATATATGTTATTAAGCTAATGTTTTAAGTGGAGATGACTACAGTACCATTGCCATTAATTTTTAGTGTCCTTTTTTATATGAAGCTGTGAATGCTACGTAAAGGAAATGACAGTTGTTCTGTTGAGATTCAGTACAAACTGATTACCATCAAACTACTCCATAATTTTTGGGGAAGTCTGTTCATTCACTCCAAACAGCAGAAACAAACAGCTGACTTGTGCAAGAAACTATGGGTGGATATAATGGATCCTCCCAGTGTATTTTGATTGTTGCAGTCATCATGAATGGAGTCAAAGTTTAGGGATGCTATTTTTGCTATATATATATATATATATATATCTTATTAATGCAACTTTATCTTACTTGTAAGCTGCTTTGTAAGCTTTTCTATCTGGAAAGGTGGGATATTAATAATTGCAATAAATGAATACATAAATCCATACTTGTTGGACCGACATGCAGATTAGAACTTAGCTATCCACTGGATTTTACATTTATCTGAATGTTCTGACACATTTCTTAGCCTTACCATGGAGCAGGGCTTTTATGGTAGTGACCCCAGAACTGTTGTTGGAGCAGGCCTCTTATGTATGACTCACTTAAAAGACATCACAGGCCGACAGTGAGATAAATTTATTAGGTAGATTTGAATGTTTTCCATTGCTGGTTGTTGTTTGTTTTTTGCGGTGGGTGGGGTGGGGAGGGTAGCGTCTTTTATTCTACTGTTTTATAGGATGTTTTATACATTTTAAGAATGTTGTAAGCTGCTTCAAGTCGAGAAGAGGAGGGATATAAATGGATGGGCGGAGTGATCCTGTGGTCCCTAGGCAGCAGCTAGAGGGCCATCGGATTTTTTTGGTTCACAGCTTCAATGTTGGGAAACAGCTCCGAGGTCGGAGCTGGGACTTTGAATTTGGAACGCCCTCCCCCCCCCCCTTGCAGCCAGCGCAGAAAGAACTGCACCTGCTGCTTCTCCAAGGTCACAAAAGTGACCTCAGAGAAGGGGTTCAGGGGCCGGGGAGGGAAGAGACTGGCACTGTCAAGACATGGTGCATCCCAGTGGCATCTCAGTCTCCTTCCCTTCCCTCCCTCTCTGAAGCACAGCAGCTAGCCAAAATCGGCCACCTAGCTGCTTTTCAGGGTGGGTGGATCTTGGAGGAGACCTTCACCTCTGTGTTCCTCCTGCCCTGCATAGAATGCCCATAATCTTCCAAGTTTGGAGGATTACAGGCATCCCCATAAGACTGCACCCTAAATCAAGGAATGAACCATGTGGGGGCTGTTTCTGACTCCATGGTCATTGTAATGCATCATCTGCTTCTAAGAGAAGCAGGGGAATGGGCAAAGAGGTATAGGATGGTTTTAAATATCTTGGTAAGGTGAGTGGTACAGCCCTCTCAGAGGAATGTACCACCTTAGTGAACATAAAAATATAAGAAGAACCTGCTGGATAAGACCAAAGGCATGTCTGTTCCAGCATTCTGTTCCCACAGTGGCCAATTCTATGCCTGTGGGAAACCTACAAGCAGGACATGAGCGCAATGGCATCCATGAACACAATAATACCTTCCTGCTCATGTTTCCCAGCAATTGTATAGCCATCGATAGTCTTATCCTCCACTGATGTATCTAATTATATTCCTTTTTGTATTCCTCTTTTTACATTTTCTGAGGGAACTCTTCTTGGCTCTATTAGCTTCCTTGGCACTGCTCATTAACCATTCTGGTGACCTCTTGGACTTAGTGGTACCTTGCTAACCTGAGGTATACATTCTGGCTGCTGAGCTTCTATTATTGTGGTTTTGAGTAACCCCAATTCTGGAGAGATTTGACCTCTTGACTTTCCTTTTTATCAATCTCCTCATTTTTCAGAAGTTTCCTCTTTTGAAGTTACATGGGACTCTGCTGGACTTCCTTGGCCATTTTCCACTTGCATATAAATTACATTTGATAGCACTGTGGTCGCTGCTTCTAATAATTTCAACAACACTTACATCTCAACCTAGATCCTGGGTTCCACTTAGGATTACATCCAGGGTCACTTCCCCTCTTATCAGTTATATGACCAACTGTTGTAGTGCATAATCATTTAGGGTATCTAGATTTTATTTTTCCTCTTTGTCATGACTGGAACATACATTTATCCATCTATGTGAAGGTAATAGAAGTCACCCAAGATTGTAATCTTTCATCTCCCTGATTTTATTCTCCATCTCAAGCTCACCCTGAACATTTTGGTCTGGGGCAATAGTATGTCATGAGTACTAAACTACTTCTGGGTCCTGGTATGGTCACCCATAGTGATTCTGTGGAGGAGGTTACCACTTTTGAGATTTCTAGTTTGTTCGACTTTATGTACCCTTTGACATACACAGCAACAGTACCCCCAGGACACCCTCCCCTTCCTATACAGTGGCTGGGTTCACACAACATGCTAAGCCATGGCTAGCCACCGTGGCTTAGCATGTTGTGCAAACCCAGTCAGTGTTTCTTAGCCATGGCTTTGAACCCACCCTTCAAAGCCATGAATTGTTCTCAGGTTTACTGTACCAAACATGGCTTAGAATGTTGTGTGAACCCAGTCACTATGTATCCAGTGATACCATATCCCCTCCATGCCTTAGTAGTAGAAGAATACGTTTATTGCTCAATCTAAAGATCATTGCACTACAATATTAAAATACACATAAAGTTAAAACAGAAAAACTATAAAATACATATTATTTTATAATTTTTATGCATATGACATATATATTATGTAATACATATTAAAATACATATTAAACCTTTAAAAATAGGATAAAAGGGCAACAATCAAATAGCATATAGGAACCTTTAGCATCAAGTCAATCACCTTACATTAATGTCTCTGAATCTTTATAGCACTCCACAGCAAGGGTATCCAAATAATTTGCTCTACATTTGTTAGCTTTAACGGCAAATACCGCAACCCTCTGTATCACATGTGGGTTGGATGAATGTAATAAATAGCTCAGTTTCTCCTTTATACCCGTATAGTGCATGGGGGCTACTATTCTGAAAACACCTACAAATGGAAATCATGACTCGAGATGGGTGGAGTGAGCCCTTCTGAAGAATGAATAAACAATTGTTCAGCATGGCAAAGAACCAGCAAGGACTGAATGAAAGGGGTCACATCACCACAGGAAGTTCAAGGAGAAAAATAGTCCTATCGTTACTTCTTTGGAAGTCCAGGACAGCAGCACTAGACTAGAGTGGAAGCTACAATACAGTTGAGGTCCTACTCTACAGCATGTTTAGAATAACAATGAATCTAGTCCTGACTAGCATTTCCCTTGGCTCTCATAGACACGCCCTCTTCCCATTCTATGTAGAATATAATGTGGCTTTAAGTCCCACATACCTCATTCTAATGAGATTGCTTTTCTACCTCTGATCAGGTTGGGCCAGTAATTGAAGTGAACATTAAAATGTAATCAAGCATTTTTAAATGTAGCTAATGGACCTTGGTATGCAGAAACAAGGGCGAACCAACCAACTGGAATAGCTGGTGATGCTAACATCTCCCTTAACTCTGGGTGCTAATAGGAAAATATCTAGAAAGGAAAACTTGACATACTATGTGAAGTCCTTTTATTAACATTGGTGAACATCACTATGGGGAGTCATTTAAGATGGATAAATAATCCCTCCTAAAACTATGTTCATTTTTTTCTTTGTGTGTACAAATAAAAATGATATTCCTACTGATATATGTTTTTTTAAAAAAATGCACGTATGTATGAAGTTATGATTAGGGCCATAGTATTTAGTTGATTAATCAGATTAATCAGTCAAAAATATTTTGATCAAGAAAAATGTCCTCAAATCAGCAGATTTAAAAGAAGAAGAAGAATATTTCATTATTTTAAATATAGGCAGCCATTAAACACTAGAAAGTGCCATGGAAAGAACCCTTCCAAAGGCCAAAGGCCTTTCTAGTCCAGCATGCCATTTCCCCCAGTGGCCAACAAAGCCCACAGACAGGGCATGGAAGCAGGACAATAGTCCTATTCCATTGTTGCTTCTCAGCAACTGGTACCGGAATACATACCTCCTCTGAACTAAGGAGGTGCTTATAGCATGAATTTGTCTAATCCCCCTTTAAAGCCAGCAGTTGCCACTGCATACTGCATCAGAGGCAGTACGTCTATGTATTGTACACCAGTTGCTGGGGAACATGAGTGGGAGGGTGCTATTGCACTCATGTTCTACTTGTGGGTTTCCCGCAGGCAGCTGATTAGCCACTGTTTGAACAGAATGCTGGACTAGATGGATCCTTGTTCTGATCCATCCAGCATGACTCTTCTTATGTTCTTATCTTGTGGGGGGTCGGTGCCATGGATTAATTGTGCACTGGTGAAGAACCTTTCCCTGTTGCCTGAGACGGCAACATAGGACCCCCAAGAGAATTTAACCCAAGGGATTCCTCTTTACTCTCCAGTACTTTGGAATGCCCTTAGGACAAATCTGTAGGCAGGAAAGTCTGTTGAAGTTTCAATCACTTGACACTGTAATCATCAAGTGATTAGCTTCCACCAATGATCTAGGCACCACCTGGGCCACTCTCATCTCCCTGGTGGTCCTGTAATGTGTTGTATGTGAAGATGCTTCAAATAAAGCAGAATGTGGCTACCAGAATTCGAACTGTTACAGTCCAATGGGCTCATAGTATATTCACTCTTAAAGAGTTGCATTAGCTTCCTATTCATTTGTGTGACCAATTTAAGCTTGCTGGTGCTTACCTTTAAAGCCATAAATGGCTTGGAACCAAACATCTCTGAAGGAGCACCTCTCCCTATACCAGCCTGCCCATGTCTTAGAATGAAGAAGGTCCCAGGTTCAGTTCAGTCCCTGGTTTTTTCCAGGTAGGGCTCAGAAAGAATCCTGCCTGAAACCCAGGAGAGCCACTGCCAGTCTTTGACAATACTGGGCTAGATGGACCAATGGTCTGACTCACTATAAGGAGGCTCATGTGTTTGCCACGGAAAGCTCATTGTGGGGAAACTAGTAGGATCTTCTCTGTGGTGATTGTGCCACATCTCTTTGAATACCCTCCTAACTGAAGCTTGACTGGAACTGACACTGCTATAATTTCAATGCCAGATTAAAATGTACTTATTTGCCCAGGGATTTTATATTTTTGTGTTGCTTCTTCTGTTTAGTTCCTCTCCTATTTTTATGCTTCTGATTTGTTTGTGGGTTTTTTTTAAATTGGAATTCTTATGGTTTTATGCTGTTGTTGTTGTTGTTGTTGTTGTTGTTGTTGTTATTATTATTTTGTGGCTTATTTTGGATTTTATGTCCTTATATCCCTGGATGAAGGGTGGGTTAAAAATAATTTTAATGAATAAAGAAATAACAGCCACAATGGCTTTACATGCCCTCCAGATTTAGAGGCAGTATGCGTCTCGGTACCAATTACAGTGTACTGGGGAGCAAAAATGGAAGGGTTATAGCCTTCATGTGTTGCTTGTGCGCTTCCCAGAGGCATCTGGCTGGCAACTCTGGGAAGCAGATATTAGACTAGACCAGTGTTCTCCAACCTTGGGTTCCCAGATGTTTTTGGCCTACAACTCCCAGCATGCCCCAGCCAGCTACGCTGGCTGGGGCATGCTGGGAGTTGTAGGCCAAAAACATCTGGGAACCCAAGGTTGGAGAACACTGGACTAGACTGACTCTTGATATGATCCAGCCATTGGAGGCTGGTGGTTCCAATGTCAGTGGAGCTGTGCATCCACTCCAGATTCTACTCTGAACTTTCAAGGAGCAATCCATGGTGCTGAACCTATTTTGGGAATAGGGTTCAGCAGCATGGATATAGCTCCTTAAACATTTGGATTAAACTCGGAGCGGATACGAGGGCCTGCTGGCACTGGAGCCACCAGCCTCCACTTGATCCAACACAGCTTCTCTGATATTGTTCTTGTGTGCCTTTAAGCAGTACAGCACCACCAGCTCGTTTTAGGCTTCAAACAGTCGTAATAGAGCCGCATTTCCCAGCCTCCTGGCCTCCAGCTCTTTTGGTCTTCAACTTCCACCAGTCCAAACCTGCATGGCCAATGGTCCGGAATGTAGTACAAAACAGCTGGAGGACACCAGGTTGGGGAAGGCTGGGTTAGAAAGTGCCTGGTGGGTGCAAAAGGATCTCTGCTTCATAGGAAGGCACGTTGAGCTTGTTACTCTTACTGATCTGCTTAATGTTATGTGTCTATGGGAGGGTTGAGCTGATGACAGTTTTAAGTGCTGCAATACATGTGGATTTATTGGGCAATGATGGATTAGCTCTCAGTAGGAAACTAAGCCCTCAGAGGCCTTTAGGGTAAGCTGCCATGTTTCTGTTGGCAAAATGCAAATGGAAAAAGAACACACACACACACCATTTTTTTCCTTTTCTTTTTCTTTTTACAAGGCAATCAAATTGTAATTGATGCTGCTTTTAAAAGCAGAATGATGAGCACTTGGAAAATCTGGCCATTTCTATCATTGCATATCTCCTTTTGTGCTTCAGTGTCAGCATCTTTGTTAATCAAGGAGAAATCAAACAGGAAGTTTCACAGGTTCAATTGTCACCATGTAAACTGCTCCCACACAGCTTTACAGAAAGATACTTTTTACTTGGCCTCCATGCATTCATTTTTCTCCCGTCAATGTCTGTGCAAAAGTCATTTTGGAATTCAGTCCCTCCTTTACTCTGGCAACAAATATGACAAGAGGGAGATTGAGCAAATACAGTTCATCAATTTAAAGTCTTTCTGCAATGTGGGGAAACCTCCCCCAAACTCTCTCTTCTCTCTCTCTCTCTCTCTGCCAAGACCCAAGTGGACTTCTGCTATCAGACTCTGGATATTTTTATTCACTTAGATTGGAGGCATAGTTTCATCTTGCGACTCTTACAACATTTGCCATAGCAACTGATGGCTATTTTTTGCTCCGTTAATTGCCTTCTGCAGACCCTGTTTATTTCCTTCAGCCCGCCTCCCTATTCTTTCATATATATATATATATATATTCCCTTCAGAAGAGTGAAATGAAACTCAATGGTTATCGGGGGAGTATGGGGGGAGGAAGATCCAAATGACACCTTTACCACAGAATGTGTGATGTAGAGCAAGTGAGAGACACTAGTTTTGCAACTGTTGTCTTTAAAATATCAAAAGCAAGCTGTCAAACTGTATGTCCTTTGTAAGGTTTTGATGTTTAAAGTGAGGAGGGAAATATGTCCAGTGCAATGCATGGATATTTTCCACCTTTGCTAATTGCGATGCAGTTGGTACTGGTCTTTCAGATAATATACTGAGAAGAAAGAAAGGTGGATGGATGGACAGATGGATGGATAGATAGATAGACAGACAGACAGAGTTATACAGCATGGTACAAAGAGACAGATTCTGGAAACTAGAAATGCAGGATCAAAATGACTGAGGCAAAAGCAACTTTCATGAATGATCTAAAGTAGTAATGGTTAGCCAGCAGCAGCCAGGCTGTATCCGCCCTCCCACCACCCCTCCTAAGGAATTCTATCTGCCCCTTAGGTGAACATAAGAAACGCCCTGCTGGATCAGACCAAGGGTCCATCTAGTCCAGCATTCTATTCACACAAATGGCCAACCAGCTGCCTGTGGAAATCCCACAAGTAGGACATGAGTGCAATATCGCCCTCTTGCTCATGTTCCCCAGCAACTGGTATATAGAGGCATACTGCCTTTGATAGTAGAGGTAGCATATAGCCATCACTGATAGCCTTCTTTTCCATGAATTTGGTCCAATCCCCTCTTAAAACCATTCACATTGGTGGCCATCTTATAAGTGCCATACTATATTTCAAGCAGGGCAAGGTTTGCCTACTGACTGTTTCCTTCATATTATGGAGGAGACACATTTTCTGATGGTAAGAGATAGAGATAGTTCATGCTTCCAATGTTACATCACTCTTTTGAAGTTGTATGAAACGTCCTGCTTGGCCTAAGTGCATGTGATCCATAACGATGAAGCCCTTGCTGTTAGATGGTACCAACCTTATTGTAGAACCTGGCAATCCATTAAAAAAAAAAAAGTCTGTTTGTACAGCAAAATGCATTCCCAGACTTCTGACTACTGTATGGCGGGAGAATTGGGCAAATAACCCTCCATTAAACACACAACCGTCTAGATTAACTCAAACTGGGTTCCAAAGTTTGTTTTAGGTTTGGTGTTTTTTTGGCTTTCACATGGGGGGTGATTACACTTTTGAGTTCATTTTTTAAAAAACAATTACCCCATCCTTCGAGAGAATAGAAGCCCGCTCCTCCATGCTAAGAGTGGGAGAGCAGTTTTGCCCTTCCTCCTTTTGAGGCCAGAGTGGAGATCATGTGTAAACTTTGCGGAAGTCAAGATATTAAACAGGGGCTATAGCTCAGTGCTAGAGGACATGCTTTGCATGCAGCAGGTCCCAGGTTCGATGCCCTGCTTCTCCAGGTAGGGCTGGAAAAACTCCTTCCTGAAACCATGGAGAGACCCTGTCAGTCAGTGTTGACAGTACTGGGCTAGGTGGATCAATGATTTGACTCAGTATAATCCAGCTTCTTATGTTCCTAACAGAATGGTCCAGAGAATCAGAGGGTTAGAGAGCCAGCCCTTAAAAAGGGATTCCACCTCAGCCATTTTTCAGCAAGGTGCAGCAACCCACCCACCCAGGGTCAGTATGGAATTAGCTTGCCACCTTCCAGGGGCTGTATAGGATTTCTTTTGATGATTTCCCCATTTTGGGTGTCAAGGGTCACCTTATTCACCTATTCCATACTGTCCCTCTTACGGCTGGTTGCAATACTAATTTGGCTATCTGACTTGCATCTCTTTAATGGTCACTACTAGTGGCATGAAGTGTGGGCAGGAATGGAGGTGAGTTGGTTAAAATCATAAATACTCTGAGATACCTGGAGGGTGAAAGGGTGGTCCTTGGCCAATCACATTTCCCATTGACTTGAGTGGATGAGGTCCAGGGGCTGATCTTGGCCCTGGGTAGCTTGTCCCATTGAACGCTGCCCAGCATAGATGGGCTGATGCAACCTGGGGCTCATTTGGTCATCTTTTTTGTGAGTAGCTGATGAACCACATGGGTGAACAGCTCTTGGTCCATGCATGGAGCCAAGGTGGCATTGCCCATTAGGAGATGGACAGAGGTCTCTCCTTACTGCTTTCTAAAGTTCCCGGTTGCTTTCGCTTTAAAAAGAAAAAAAGGGTTATCTTGATATTTTACTCACTGCAGATCCGTATGCTATAATAAAAGTTGTGGCCCTCATATGCAAAATATTATGTTATGTTTTCCTTTTGGTGGGCAAGGGGCAATGCTATCCACAAATAAAGGAGTTAGCCATTCCTGATCAAAAGCTTCTCAATAACAAAGAACGTAGAGCCGTTTAACATATTTGATGCCATGCCCCTGCTGGAGGAATCCTCCTCTAAGGAGCTCCCAGAGACAGTCAACACCCTGCTGGCCTTCTGCAGTCTTCCCCGGGCCCCAGTGGAGGCTGGTGACTGCTATTTTGGTGGGGCTTCTAGTCCATTGCAGCTTTTATTTGGAGTTTTATAGGAGCTATCCATGGTGGTGAAACTATTTTGGGGATGGAGTACAGCACCATGGATAGCTCCTATAAATCACCAAATAAAGCTGGCAACGGATTAGGAGACCCACTGAAATAGGAGTCGCCAGCCTCCCCTGCTGACTCCCAACTGGCTTACCAGTGCCCTTCCTAGCCACCCCCACTGCTTTCTTTAGCCTCCCACTCCAACTTATCAGGCAGAATTAATAGAATTTTTATTCTATCCCCCTCTCTTCTTTTTCCTGGTAGCTGGAAGTGCTGCAGAATAAAGCACTGACCTGCAGCTGCCCACTCTCTTCATTTCTCCGAGCTCCATGTGTGGCCCAGAAGCATACATGGGAAATGAAGATGGCAGTGGCTGCAGGCCCTCACATTGCCTTGAAGCAATCCCAGCTTCAGGTAAGAACATCTGTACAGTTGTTGTTTTTAAAAAAGTGGGAAGGATAGAGCACCTCGGCAGGTGCCAAAAGAGGTGTCTGATGGTATACTTGTGCCTATGGGTACCATGCGGCCTACCCCTGATCTGTTCCCGATAGTTGTTTGTTCTCCAAAAGATGATTTAACATGCGCAGCTAGTAACTTCCCAGTTTATAGTCAGTTTGGTCCTGAGTAATCAGCCCACATGGGAAGATGGCTCCATCATCTACACCTGTGCGGTAGCCACTTCACGTAGCCTTAAATACCAAAGTCAGCAACTACATTCAGCCTGACATCGTCTATGTCTTACATCATGTTCCAATGAGTAATTTTTAACTCCCTTTGCATGGACTTAATTTCCTTGCTGTTGTTATTCAGACCATCTGTTAAGGCTGGCCTTAGGTGTAATTGGATGCCCCTTCATTTGCTAAGTTTTGCTTCATTTCAAAGTAGTTTGCAAAGGTGGTGTTTACTTTTCAGACCTTGTGTGTGTTACACAGATGAGCTCTGGTGATGCTGCTGATTAAAAATACTGGAAATATTTGAGGTGACATTTTCATTCTATACATATGAGCATCCCCCCCCCCCACGGCAACTATTTCTGAATATTTATGTGTGCAGTATTGTATGGTTTGGAGAAAAAAAATGACAACATTGTGACAAATCTGAAAAGAAAAATAAGCAGGATGAGAACATTTAGCTTTGGAATGGCAAACTGTGATAAATATGAAAATCAGGAATTGCAATGAAGGCAAAGGGAGGAAAAGGGGGGAGAATAGAGGAGAAATAAAGGGTACACAAACTTAGGTACCACATAAATTTATATATTGTCCTCCAACAAAATAATATTTTGGTTTTCCATTTACCCAAAAGCCTGACATTCAAAACCATAACCAGGTATGTGAATTGACAAAGACTTGTCAAAATGACCACAGACTAGGCTATCTTATCATGATATCAGAATAATTCCAAAAATCTGTAATAGGGCAATATCTTTATTAGGCCAACCCAAAGGTCACAAAATAGTGTACAAGCTTTTGAGTTCTCCAGGACTGTCATCAGGCTATATGGTGAACAAAGGATAGGGTTTGCTGTTGTTTAAGCCACTGTGTCTGCATTTAGTCACAGTCTTCAGATCAAATGTAGAAGGAGGATGAAGATAAATTAGGCTGTGATTGATATGATGGTTTCCAATTGCACCTAGAACTGTCCCTAGAGCTGTTGGGATGAATAAACAAACAATGGTTGATTCTCCATTTTGGAAAATATAAAATCCACCTGTTACTTGGAACAGTCTCCAGCCTTAGCTGAAACATGGTTGCCATTTGAAATCCTTCTTTCTCTCATCTGGGAATTTTAAAATCATATGAAGTAAGTTTCAGACTTGTGTGGTTTGGCGTACTTTCTAGGCTGCCATTGCAAATCCCACCCACCCACACCAAATCAAAAGCTTGTTCAATCATGTGAATGGACAAATCACACATCCTGCCCCATCTCTGTTTGGTAGCTTCATCTGGACTGAAGTTCTGGGCACTATTAAGAGGGAGGTCATTGACCTGAGTAGACATTCAGTGTATGCATGTGTGAGAGGGAATCAGGATCATTTTCACTGTCCCTCTTCCCAAATCCCAGAAGGTTTGAATAATCCCTCTGCATCATCAGGAGCTCTGTAAAAAAGCAAAAACAAAAAACCTGGGTCCCCAATTACATGCACACTGAGATGTGAGTAGAACTTGCTCAGATGTTTGGGTCCATGTGTAGAGCTTGGGGGTAAGTGTAGTGTGATTCCAATTCCCAATGCCATGAAAGGCACCCAGTGACTCCTAGCCAGAATTCTTAGATATTAGATTACCCTCTGAGGAAGGACTTTGTCTGAAATGTATTTGGCATTTTAAACTGGGCTCAGTAAATAAGGCACTTTGTTTGTGTGCTTCATACTTTGAACATTTATCACCCCTAAAAAAAAAAAAAGTTGAAATAATGTTACTGTTGGAGGTGATAATGTTACTCATTCATGCAAGCACCTGCTTCAGTTCTGCATTTGCATACTGTGATGTATTACATTTCCCCTTTCATACAACTACATGTGTTTGATATGCATCCAGTGGAGCATACACATGTGATGAATTCTTCACAAGCATCAGATACTAGAGATGGTGATGACAGTGTGATATTGGCTTTGCTTTGGCATAAATTTTCCATTGCATTTTGTCCATCCTATCTTCACTGGTGCAAGCAAGTAGGTATAGAAAGTTCCAACTTGCTTGCCTGCACACCACTGACTGATAATGAGCTCTTTGTATGTGGAATCTAATTGCCTCACTTGTCAGAGCCAATGCTTCAGATGATGAACATTTGCCAAATAAAACTGGTCTTGCTTTATCACAGCTGCCTTCATGTGGAAGACTGTACATCTTACAGACAAATTTCTCAGCTGACTTGTAGGTTTTTTGGTTAAGATGATCTTTTCCTAGATTTTTAAGAAGACCAGGATCTGAGCAAAATGTTTTCCAAGCCGTATTCTTACCATGTCCAGAAATGTGGGACAAAGTATCACAGCCTGTGATTGCATGAAATGGAATCCAGTCAGTAACCAGTCAACTCTTCTACTGAATGGGACAGCTTGTTGCAGATGATGTGCACAGGGATATACTTAAGCTTTGCTGATGTGCCTAATTTCATCCACAGCCTTTCGCAAGTCATTCTGCTGAAATTACCCACTAGTAGTACAAGAACATCAATGTCACGTGCTGATACAGCAACAGTGTTTACATTTGCATGCATACAGTGCAGTACAAATCTTGTATAAGCCTGGAAGTGGAACATTTCTGTCTTCAGAAGATCTCCAAATTGGTTTAAGCCTTTTAATTGCTTGTTTCTTGCCCCTTCTTTGATAGAAACTGACTAAATCCATCAGATATAATACCAATCCTGTTGAAATGTTGACCACAGTGAAATACAGATTTCACAAAATTGTCTGCCAGGTCACCAAAAGTGCTACTGCCAGAGGGTTTCCCTAGTGCCACTACACATGCTTGTCCATGAATCACAAGACATGAAGTACTTCTAAGTGTGACTGTGACCTGAGGAGGACAAAGATTATCTTTTGTTAAAATATCTCCAAGTACCAATTTGTTTCCTGCTCTGAGGTCTCCATTCAGTTCTGTGAGCACAATTGGCACTGACATCAGTTCACGTTGCAATATCTTGTAGTTCTACTGCTCTTCCAGCTTCATAGGCCATGATTAAGCCATGCAAAATGTTCCGATCAGCTTCTGCTATTTGTTAGTTTGTTTCTGCACCATGTAAAGACATACACATGTTGAAGGTTTTACCTTCTTCAATGGAGTGCATGGGGTTTCATTTGCAAAGTTCCCTCTGTTGGCACCACGAGTATTCCTGAACAAAGGCAATCAATTGCTTCTGAAACAATTGTTCAGTGCTGAACACAGACTCTTATATTGCCTCTGTAGCCATATCCATTGTTGCAATGTGGCATGAAGAGTTGTAATGGATGAAGCAGGATAAAATCCATTGTATCTTTCCAAGGTCTGGAATACTGCACATTAATCGAAATGATCTCTCCATTCTCTTGCAGCAGTCAACTCATTGCAGATCTCTTGATCATTAAGTTCAAGTGCATTGCCCTTGTTTGGGCCACAATCATGGGGCCCCATGAATTGAATGAAAGGGCCCACTTCCTGAGTACTAAAATTCCCCTCTTTCCTATGACATCAAGCCATTCTTAACTGTGGTTAAGAACTGTGATAGTCATTCAACCTGATTGAATATATAATTTGAGCCTTTTACAACCCAACTGCCCTGCTGAAACTGATGTAGAACCTCCTGGGGAAGCTGTTGCAAGATATGTGACTCCCTATCTAGCATAGTTTATATGATTGTAGCTGTGAAAATATGGCATTATTCTTCTGAATGCATGCAGATGCAAGTCCCAAATGCCATCTCTCTGTGCTTTTATGAAGAGTAGAATGATTGAAACACCAGAACTGCAAATTAGGACTGTTGGCAGTGCTGCTTTACACACACAAAAATGGTGGGGGGAGCTACTATTAGGTCACTGAATGTATCCATGGATAGGGTTTTCACAAGCTTAGCACAGTCATCAAAGTATGTGATTCTGTAGCAGTCAACACATATTGGCTGAGATCACTGTCATGTTCCTCCATGTAAGTCAAGAGCTGTGGCAGAAGCAGTTGCCACAGTGCATGTAGCATGTTGCACGTGTGCAGATGAGATAAAGAAGAGTCAGACACAGAGTATATGGTTTCAAATCAGGGCCACATTTATTGAATTGAAGATCTGTGAAGGGTGAAGGGCGGTACTAACCTAGCCCGGCCATTGGCCGGGAAAAATTCCTATATTTGGCGAATACATCCTAACTGAACTGGAGGCAGGATGGCCCACCACCGGCCAGTTGCCCTCCATGTGGAGCTGGAGGGCCTTACCATCGTCGCCTTACTTTGGCGCCTCCAGGCTCCCAATGTAGGCGAGAAAGGCAAAACCCCAAAGACGTCTCAATCTCCCTCTTGCCAAGCCTCAGGGCATTAGCGAGGGCAGCCTTGGGTAAATGTCAGTCACCTTGAAAGGTGCCACTGGATGATCACCATAACCCTAAGTCCTACTGCCTAAACCCACACTTCCCGCCACAGAGAGAGACAAGCTATCGCTTAGTCGAATCTCCCCCACCTGCCCGATAAAAGCGAGCAGGGCCCTTCACAGATCTCCAATAAAATTATCATTACCTGTGGGAACCCAGGTGCTTAAATAAGCTCTCCCTGTGTCCCCACCCTGGCTAAGCCATTGGCTCAGCCACAGTGACCAGACCTGTGTGTTACCTGACTCTTCTCTCCTCCCCCACCCCAGGTAAGGGGCCGATGGAAGTCTGTTCTTGTGAGCACAAGTTCCTTTTTCATAGTCCTTTCCTGTCATAGCATGTGTAGCAGTGTTTTCACCCTAGCAGTCCACTTGTGGGCTGGGAGAAAGACCAAACGGTTGAGGGGGGATCACCACACAAAATCATTCATCCAAAGATCACACACACTGGTTGGGTTCAGACAACATGATAACCCACACTCAAGGGTTCAGTGTGGGTTGAATGTGGGCTGTTGTTGAACTATGGGTTACTGTTGAAATGTGGGTTATCGTATTGTCTGAACCCAGCAGTGCTAACAAACCATTTGTTTGTTAACCACAAACAACCCACAGTTCACAACCCAACAACAAACAATGGGTTCTCTTCATGGGTTGTTTGTAGCTAACAAAGGATGGTTTCTTAGCACAGTTGGCTTCAGACAATAACCCACTTTTCAACAACAACTCATGGTTCAACAACAACCCACACTCAAATCATATTCCTGTCAGCAGGAATTACCTCCAACGCAGCAGGTCTAGAAAGCAGAGGGTAGCAATGAGTGATTATATATATACAGTTTTATTGTAGAATAACAGAGTATTATAATTGCAGTCTCCCTGTACAAAGGGAGCTTACCATACAGTAGTAGTAGCAGTTGTTTCTTATCCAAGGCACAGCAACACACAGTAGGAGGCTTGCAGCAACAGAGTAGCTACTGCAGCAACCCAGAGCACAGCTCAGCTGTCTTAAGTAGCAGTAAATGCTGCCTCACCCTGTTCACAGGTGCAGGCAGTTACATGCCTTCACTGTGAGTCAAAACTTACTATGTTGTGATGTTACACGAAATACGAACAATTCCACCCTTTGAGTGTGGGTTATTGTGTTGTCTGCTGAACCCAGCTGTTCACTGTACCTGCCACCCTCCCAGTCAGATGAGATGAATCATAATGTTCACAAATATGATAGTTCTTTATTGACTTCCAAGCTACTGTATTGGATGAAGAGGGAAAAGGAAAGGAAGCCTGCACAACTCAAATATCCCCAGGCAACCAGATTATCTAGGACTCAGAGCTTTGTCACTTTAACCCTCTGAAGGTCATTTCAACCCTTTGAGTCCTGATTGAATTTGGCCATTTGAATTCAAATTTTAGTGGTGTTTTTGGTGAGAATTCAGCTTGGTAAACAGGATATTTGTATTCAGAATAATCAATCGGGGAGGGGGACCTGTTAATCAGCTTTTCACCAAAAAAAATCTACTTCATAATGAAGCACTTTTCTGGAAAATAGTCCCTGTCAACTGTCTTTCCTTGTGATGGTAGTATACTGAAATAAGGCTGAAATCCTAAGCACACTTACCTGGGAGTGAGGCCCATTAATCCCAGTGAGGCTTACTTTTTTTTAAAAAAACTTTTTTTTGAAGAGGCTTGCATAGGATCACAGTCATGCAGTGCAATCCTCCACCTGTCTACTCAGAAGTAACCACCATTGAATTCAGTGGATCTTATTCCCAGGTATGTATGTATAGCAGGAGTGGGCAACTTCAGGAGGCCCAGGGGACATTATTGCCCTCCACCACCATGGGCCGCGCCCCTTCCCACAGATGCCATTTTTTCTTAAAGTGTCATCCATAGTGGCTATGGATTGCCCAAAGGGTCAAACTCAACTTGCAAACAAGCTGATTTTGACCCTTTTGGTGTTCTGTAGCCCCTATAGACACATCTTCCTTTTTTTCTCCAAAACCCCCAAAACAAACACTTAAAAAATGAATTTGGGGGCAGTGGGGGTTGCATGTTGCCCACCCCTGATGTATAGGATCATGATGTTACGGTGTTTGTTTCTGTTATAAGGGAGACCATTGTCCTGTGTAGACATTCTCTCTCTCTCTCTCTCTCTCTCTCTCTCTCTCTCTCTCTGTGTGTGTGTGTGTGTGTGTGTTGTAGAGATATTTTAAGTTGGACACTCATCAGTAAGTGAGTGAGAAAGTCCCTTTCTATGTATTGGTCTATATATTGACAGAATCATATATATATATATATATATATATATTAAAAAAAACACTCATTAATGAAACACAGCAAATAATGGTAACAGGACATGAATACACACTCAATCCTATCAAGAGGGATCTGGCTAATCAGATGTTTCATGGAGTGAAAAGATATGGCCATATATATATATTCCAAATGGGTGCATTAAGGCCATCAAAGGGTCAAGATAAATGCATCTGTTTGACACACTACTGTCACTAGGCAGAGATTAGAAAAATTAACAGAGGAGAGATCTATCAATGGCTATTAGTCTTTGTGCCTATATGGAACCTCCATGTGATGGGACAGTGTATAACTAAATACTAATTGTTGGGTGGTAGGCAACAGTGGGGGGAATTGATTGCCTTTCTGCCCAGCTGTGAACGAGTCCCGCAAGCATTTGGTTGGCTGATCCACTGTGAGAAACAGGATGATGCACCAGATGGACTTTTGGTCTCACATCTAGCAGGACTCTTCTGTAGGCATGGGAGAGAAACTGTTAATTTTGGTTCATCTCAGTTTCTCATTTACCCCACCTTAAATTTGGCTCATCGTCCCAAACTCTGAGAATTTCTCCAGCCTTAAGCTTGGTTTGTCCAGAACTGTTGAGCTTTTTTATTTAAGTTTTCCAGAAAATTTATTCATAAGCTTTTATGTGGACATTTTTTCCAACAGCATACATTTTGTATTCATGTTTGCCCAATATACACATTTTACAAACATCCCTCCCCCTAATTCAGTGCATTTTAATATTATTTTCCCCTAATATATGCATTATTTGTATGAATTTTTGGATTGGAGAATGTTACTGCAAAATCTGGATAAACGTGCATTGATTTTAAAAGTGTGAAATTAGGTAAATTAAAATGTAAACTGACTGAGCACATCTTTGCCTCCATTCCTGCTTTGTAGTCGTGCCTTCTGGATGCCCTATGAAATGCATGGGGTGGGGGCTGGGAGCAGCAGCAGTGAAGTTGCTTAGAGCCCAGCTGGTTAACATTCCGTTCCCCTACTGCTTTGTTTTCCCCCCACCAAAAGATTACCTTTTGAGTTCTATAAAAGAGACTTGGGTGTTTTTTGTGTTTTTTTTTTTTTAAGGTTTGTGCTCTGCTGAAGTGTCTGTTCATTTCTCAACTCCAAGAAAAAGGAAAGGAAAGGAAAGGAAAGCCCCCTGCCAAAAAACCCACAAACAAACCCTGTGCCTGTGCTCCCTATTCTTTTTGCGCCATGGGGTTTCACAGCAGGCTCCTGTAGTGGCATAGATGTATTGTTTTGTTTTATTTTTTGGGAGGGAAAGAAATTATGTACACTTAATTCTTTCACACATACAACTTAAAGCATGCAACAATTATCAATTTGCTCATAAAACCCCAAAAGAGTGAACACCTTCCCCTCCAAAAGCTTTGAACAGCGCCTGAGAACAAATTTTGGCTTGGAGATTATTCGGAAGCCTTTGACAAAGGTGTTGGGATCCAGCAAGCTTTTGTGAGAGGCTTTCTAGTTATTTTACATTTATCTCTTCTTTTAAAGAAAACCAAGAACGAATGGGTTGGAACAGTGCTTGAGATTCTAGCATTGCCATCTGTCCTCTCATCCTGCTTATTCATTCATTTAAGTCAGTGATTTTTGCAGAAACTTTCTTAGGATAAAGGAACCTGGAAGGATTCTGTTCTGGGGATTGTGGATCTGCCAACAGTTCTAAACATAACGGCAATGTTCACACAGCGAGAGTGGAACTACTAATGCTCACATTATAGGGGAAGAGGAAGGGGGCCCTTAATGAAACCCATCCTCTGATTTTATTCGAATCATGCTACCCATAGCTTTTTATGTACAGGAGCTAAGGGGGCTAACGTACACAGCAAGGGGTAGGCGGGCCTTCTTAGCCCATATAATTCAAGCACTGGGGACTATGCGTTGTGCAGGAAACACTAGGCTTCCAATCCAGTCTTTGCTGTGTGACAGTCATAAGAGCAGGCGGGACACCTGTATGGGAGAATCCATGACTGGGAAGAGATGATGAATCATTCCACTGATCCCTTGATTCCCCTGTTACTGCTTTCCCCCATGTTTTCCTCCAGTCAGGATTCAAAACCAGAAATAATCCCAATTGGAGGGGAAACAAAGACTTGGAGAAAATAATCAATGTGTTTGTGCGTGTATGGGGGGGGGTGTTTATGAGCATGGGGAGCAGCAGCTGGGAAAAAAGAGTTGGGAACATAGGAAGTGGCCTTATACTGAGTCAGAACCTTGGCCCATATAGCCCAGTATTGTCAACACTGACTGGCAGCAGATTTCCAGGGTTTCAGGGAGGGTTTGATCCCAGCCCTACCCAGAGATGCAGGGGATTGAACCTGGGACCTTCTGCATGTAAAGTAGATCCTCTGCTGAGCTACAGCCCCACCCTACAGGTCCCTCTCCTCCACCTGCTGATTCCATTACTGCAGGGCTGGGGTTGGGCTACCTGTCCCCTCCTGATCTTGTTGGCACACAACGCCCATCATCTTTACCTGGCACCAGTGGCAGCTGGTGGTTCCAGTGTCAGTGGAGTGGTGTATCCACTCTGGATTTTACGCTGAACTTTAAAGGAGCGATCCATGGTGCTGAACCCTATCCCCCAAAATAGGTTCAGTGCCATGGATAACTCCTTAAAAGTTCAGACCACAACCCGGAGTGTACTACAATCACTTCCCCACTGGCATTGGAGACACCAGCCTCCACTCCTTGGCACATATGTATTTGGGAGCCTCATGTTTGCTGAGGAAATATGTGGCATCCTCCTTAAGGTGTGTATGTAATCAGCTTTCCCAAACAGTTTAGTACTAATGACGATTAGACACGTCTTGCCCTGTATCCTACTAGCACCTCGTTACATTGGGAGTGCATGCACACAACCTGCAAGTGATCATGGAGTGTGTGTTTAGTAGGGATAAATGAATCAGTCTATTTCCAGTTCATGTCACTTTCACATGTGTTCACCCAATGGTCCATTTTGTCCTATTTCCACAATATTCTGCAATCTTACTTTTTTCTTAAATTTGCATGAAAATTTGCAACTTAATAGAAAATTTGAAATACATATATTTTTAAAGTATCTTTTCCTCAAAATACAAATTCTTAAACAAATTGCAATGCATATATATATTGCAATTGTTCTGCAATATTGTTCTGCAGTTGTTGCACAGGCCTAGTTCGCACACCAATGCTTCCCTACCTACATGCTCAGATCATTAGGATCAGGGCAGAAATACTGTAATAATGAGCTATTAGGTTCTTTTCCAAAGATGTTAACAAAACCAGCAACATTGTTTTCTTTGAAAAGCGCGGCAGCACATGCCGGTTTAATCAAAGCAAAAAGAAAAACAGCCAACCCCCATTCATACAGCAGCTTGACTTCTAGCACTTTCTTGCTACTTCCTGCCTTCTTTATTGTGTTTATAGAATGACTTTTTCTCTTTGTAAACCTAAGTGAGAACAACTTGATGGCTGCAGTGTATTTTACTCACATGAAAATGTCAACCAAAGGGAGGATGCTGTAAAAGAAAGCCACAAGAACTATTGAGAGAATTTATATCATCTTACTGGGCTTCTTGTTCCTTGGATAGTCAGTGAAATCTACAAAACACGCACATATCTAGATTAGTGGATAATATAAAGACAGTGTCAACTGTGTACAAACATGCATTGAACTAGGGGAAAACACCATTAAGATGTTGGGCTGGTTCGTACGACCCGGGCGGGAGCGGGGGAGGCACCACGGGGCCGTCTGTGGGGTCCAGCGGGGCGCCGCAGACGACCTGCGCCCTGCGCGCATGGGCGGACCCCGGTGGAGCTGGCAGTCCCCGCACCGCAGTGCAGGCCTCCCGGCGCTAGAGGGCAGGGGCTTGGGATGCCCAGAGGGGCCATTTGCCCCTACAGGCCAGAGCTGCAGCAGCTCCGGCCGCTCTGGGCTGCCGCCTCTGTGCAGCCCCCACGGGACGGCCGCCTGCTGTTCGCACGGCAGGGTGGCCACGCACGGTAGGGCCTTACCCCTCTACCACCCATGGTCACTTTGTGTGCTTCGCGTGCGCGACAGGCCCACGGGGGCGCCCCCCGGCCGGCGTTCACACGACACGGGAACCGCGGGGGGCTTCTGCTCCCCCGTGGTTTCCATGTCGTACAAACCAGCCCATTGTATATTAGGGTGAAATTGCCAATAAAAATGTACATAATACAGAAAATTGCATACATATATGCATATATGAGGCAATATGCACACTCAAAAATAAATGCAACATGTGGTGCAGGATTTTTTTAAAAAAATGTTTGCAGGCTGGATGTGGAAATGGGATGGAATGGACTTAGTGTTAAAAACAAGTGAAACTGGCATGAACCAAAACTGACAGTTTTGTCCATTCTTAGATGTAGATAAATCCCAGAATGTGATTGGCCCAAAGTCACCCAGTGAGCTTCATGGCTGAATGAAGATTTGAACCTATGTCAGTGTGGTGTAGTGGTTAGAGTGTTGGACTGGGACTCAGGAGATCTGGGTTCTAGACCTCTCATGGCCATGAAGCTCACTGGGTGACTTTGGGCCAGTCACTGACCTTCAGCCTAACCTACCTAACAGGGTTGTTGTGATGAAAAAATGGAGGAGGATCATGCAAGCTGCCTTGGGTTCCTTGCAAGAGAGGAAAAGGCAGGATATAAAGGTAATCATCATTGTTGTCATCCAGTACCTTACCACAATGGCTCCACTTGAACCTTTTCTGTTTTCTATGCACTCTTTAATGTGCAGGAGGAAAGGTTTAATCATATTTGTCGGATGTTAGGGAAAGAAGGGTAGAGGAAAGGAGGCAATGAGAAATATTCCAAGTAGCAATAATGTCATGTAGCCAGAAATCTTCAATGAGAACTTGGAAGGAGGTCAAGGCATCCGCTGAAGGAAGAAAGGCTGTTAGTGGAAAGGGTGTATCAGAACCTTTTCTACAAGCTGGTCAACCGCCAAAAGGATATCGGTGGAATAACTTAAGCTACCCCAATTAGTCCTACTAGGGAGTGAATGAGATCAAAGGAATGAAGAGTTGTTAGGATAAATTGTCAGCCTGGCAGTATTAAGCCCCTGCAATGGGTTACAAAGGACAAATTAAAGGATTCTCCTGAGCTGTTATCACTTGTGCCAAGAGCGATGTTGCCTCCCCCTTTCAAAAACAAAAATAAAACAGCCCGGAAGGTGCCTATTTTTTGGCCTCTTCTATAAAGGATTAGCAACTGGTATGTGAAATGAAACAATTCATTAATCCTGCATGTTCGTACCATGGTGCCAACCGACTCATTTATCTCAACTAGTTTGGGACATGTGCCATTCAGCATTCATTTCACAGATAGCAAATGTTTCGGGACAGTATCAGTGACTGACTCATATTAGGTAATAGGTTTCTTATGCATATGACCGACATTGTTTAGATATTGTCCGGGGTGATGGATAGTTCACAGCCGTTCCCCTGCTTGCAAGCAGCAGGGCAGGTTTATCTTTTCCTTTCCAGAGCCCAGCTGCTCCTGTTCACCAACTTAGTACATCCTTGCTACATGGCAAGGTATTAGACATGAGGATGAAGCAATAGCCCTTGATCTGCATTAACTTGCTGGATAAATACAGCAGCAGCATTGGCAAGAAGTGAAAGAACCTTGGGGGAGGGATCTTTGAGCAACTTTTAATTTAAATGTTTACAATTAAAATCATCATCATACTTTGTAGACATGCCCAAATTTTGAATGCTGTTGAGATTAACAGGCTTTAGGAAAGCATAGTGTCAGCACAGAATTTGCCAAGTTATGGTTGTTGTTGCATGAGCAGTGTACATGCTGCTTTACATACCAACATAAGGAAAACATCAATCCATGCCCCTAAAAGCTACAAATCTAGAGATCCATATCCCCAATTTCAAAGGCATAGCACCATACCAGGCCATTAACAGGAATGAGATGTCCATCCAGCCCACCTTCTTATCTGGTCCAGCAACAGATATGTCCCACAGAGCTTCTGCCCATTTGTCTGTCATGGACCAGGAGCCCAAACCCTCATCTTCAGAGGGTCTTGACCCTTTGGCCTCAGAAGAAGAGGTTCCAGAGTTAATGATTTAGGAAGACAATTGGGACATGGAAAGGCATCACAACCCAAGGCTTCAACCTCCCCAGGACCCACTTTCCCAGAAAGACCTCAGGCTCCTCTGCATCCGGAGGAGGTCACATTACTGTCCTCAGGCTTTGAGGATCCAGTCCATGAGTACACTACCATATCCCAGCCACTCCCATATCCTTGCAGCCTAAGGTTGCTAAAACAGGTCAGGGCCCTTTAGGAGACCAAGACTCACTCAGTCAGTAATGGAGGTGGGGCCAACCCACCTAAATATGACCAAACTCCTATTTAAGTCTCAGTTTTGTTCTGATGTTTGTTGGAACAACATACAGACAACCTTGTCTGGCTTCCAGCCATACTTGGAATGTTCAGTAGTGCTGATCTCTTCCTGTATTACTTACCAGAGAAACCTAACCTAACCTAACCAAACCCTGCTCAAGGTCTGATCCATAACATATCTCTGCAACCCAGACTATAGTGCAGGGCATTGGCAGAATCTGTGACCTGAAACGGTACATTGTGTTGGTTCAGTGATACTGAATACATGTTACCAAACTATCATAGGACATCTCCTGGGATAGTTAATTCATGAAGTGAAAAGGAAGTTGACTAGCTGTTCCATTGGATGTACATCCAATCTCAAGAGAGGAGACAGTCGCTAAAGTTGGAGAAAGATATAAGATGAAGGGTGCTCAGAATAGCATTCTACAGCCATACTCTTAAGTTTGAATATGAAATGTCAGACATACCAGCCCAGGACTAGATCCAGGGCTGAAAGGTTCAAAGCAACTTGTTGTCTGTGGACCCCCTCCCATCAGTGTCCCTCATGCTTTCCCAGGATCCCTTGCTGGTTTTTCAACATTGGTTTTGTTTTTTGGGTTTTTTTTTCCTGGTTCCTGACCACCATCTTGCTTCATCCCCCTCCCTGATGATATGGAAGTTTTATCACTCCAGAGCATAATGGGGCAAAATAAATATCACAGCCACCATAAAAAACATATCAGCCATCCACTACTAATGCCTCCTCCTGCCTATTCCTGTCACGGCCTCTTTCAGTTCCAGCTGGGGTAAACTAATGCAGGAAGTGACTGAGGTTACCCCAGGTTAAGGTGGTGGGGGATGGATGATGATGATGATGATGATGATGATGATGATGATGATGATGATGATGATGATGATGATGATGATGTGGTAGTAGTAGTAAGTGGAAGAAGAAGGCAAAGTTAACAAGCAACAGAGCCATTGGGGAAGGGCAAGACTTCAGGATTTCAGCCAACATTGGATTTGCTGCCATACCTGACAATTCAAGTTGGAAGGCAGGCTAGAGCACTATGAGCTATCTCTTTATCTTATGCCTGCCTTCATTTGATAGGAGGTGGGAACAAATCTGTTCAGCATTTGAAAGTATTCAAGAATGGTTAGCAAACAGAACTCGGAAATCTTTCCATGAAGCAATGCTATTGTGGGCATGTGTGCAACTGCACACTTCCAGGTGAGCTTATCCGTTCTGCTTGTCAGCTAAATCAATGGCACCCAAGGGAGGAAAATGACCTCTAAGGTTCTGTATATAATTCTTGGTAAATTTTGTGGCACGATGAGAATTCAAAGTGGCTGTGGGTGATCAAAGTACAAACTGATCGTACAAGAAGATAGCACCTCAATATTTGCTCGTATCCCCCCCTTCCTTTCCATCTGATGCTTCCCTTTTTCAAAATGCAAAGCTTGCTGGCAGTTTTCTCCCCCCACACCTTCCACCCCCAAAAAGCCACAAGGGTATCATTTGAAGCTCTGATACTTTGGAAAGAGATTAGTTAAACCTGTTTGCCTAACAACACAGGAGCAGATACCTATTGTATTCTTGCCCAAAACTATCATTTATCTTAGAATGGAGAAAGCCAACATGACCTATTTTCCCCCCTCCCTTTTAAAGAAAGGGAGAAAAATGTCTTTGAGAACAAATTGGATATGGTGTAACAAGAAGTGCCCTTTTTATGTATTCTCCACTTTGGGATATGTCTTTGATAAGAAAGGTGCTGCGCTTTATCTACAAACATGGGAAGCCGAGAAGGGGAGATTGTGTGAGCTGATTTCATTAAAAAGTAATGAGAGGCAGGAGTGGTAAATGGGATTCAAGGTTTTGTTCCTCTTGGGTATCTGAGCCAACTATCTAAGTGTCTTCTTTGAGAGGCCACATTATGAGAACTCCTGGATGGAATGTTTTTTTTTTCCTTGACTGGGAACTGCTATCGTTTTTTCTACCATTAATTGATTAAAAGAGAGATGGCCAATTGACAACCTGTGAGAAGTGTTGGGCCTGCAACATGACATTCCCCTCCACTGTGTTATGTTGCCCTGGGTGCTCTTGTAATGTATATGTCTACCACAGGGTTGACAAACCTTTTTCAGCCTGAGGACCAAATCCAATTTTAGAGAAACCCGTGGAGGCTACATTCCAGTGGCGGGAAGAGCTGAAGGCAAAAGGGGTGGGGCCAAACTACTAAAAATCACCCCAAATACCAGCATATTTTAGCTTAAAGCTCTTACTGCCAGTAAGTAAGCCACAGGAAATGCATTTCAACCTTTTTTAATCGGTGCAAAAACTGCAAAAAGCCAGGAAACCACCAAATGATTGGCAGTTGGGGGGAAGGGGTGTGGACAGGGTAAGGGGCGTGGCCATCTGGGGAACTCCAGCGGGCTGGATTTGGCCCCCATGTGGCCCAGATTTGACCTGCAGACCTGAGGCTCAACACCCCTGTGGTCTATGATGAAGGAAGAGTGCTTTCTTCATGGTCATACTTGCTTATTGGTCATGCTCCCATTATGGCATTGTCTCCTCCATGAGGCTGATCAGGTCCTCCCCATCGTGTCCTACAAAAAGCTGACAAATACGTGCTTGATTTGGAAAGTCTTTAATGAAGAGAGCGGATGTGATGGATGTTGACAGGTACTGATGCTCATGCATTATGCTGTGATGCCTATAGTACTGTTATATTAATTAATTATTACATTTATATCCCATCTTTTCCTGCAAGGAACCCAAGGTGGCATACATGATCATCATCCTCTTCAGTTTACCCTCACAACAACCCTGTGAGTAGGTTAGGATGAGAGTCAGTGACTGGACGGAAGTCACCAAGTGAGCTTCATGGCCAAGTGGGGACTTGAACCTGGATCTCCCATGTTCCAGTCCAACACTCTCACCACTACACCATGCTGGCACAGTATTTACTGTGTTCATCATTGTTTTCATGGTGGTTTTTTTTTAACATTTTCAATTATTTGATATTCTTTTAATTATATAGTCTGTTTCGAACTAATGAGCATAAGTTCCCTTGAGGTTACTGCTGGGCATAAAGGCAGGGTATAAAACAAGTGCTGAGATGAAAGTTCTCAACTGGGAACTTTGACTCATATTTTGCCATGGTGGGATTTTATTTATTTATTTGTTAGATTTATACCCTGCCTTTTTTCCTGCAAGGAATCCAAGGCGGCTTACATAATCCTCCTCCTCCTCTCCATTTTATCCTCACAACAACCCTGTGAGGTAGGTTAGGCTGAGAGGCAGTGACTTGCCCAAAGTCACCCAGTCAGTTTCATGGCCCAGCGGGGACTCGAACCCGGATCTCCCAAGTCCCAGTCCAACACTCTCACCACTACAGACAAGAACCAACATTAACAATGGCTAAAACACATCATCACTGCCAGTGAAGGCTGGTGACTCCTATTTCAGTAGGGCTGCTAATCAATTTCAGGTTTTATTTGGAGCTTTATAGGAGCTATCCATGGTGAACCTATTTCGGGGACGGAGTTCAGCACCATGGATAGCTCCTATAAAGCTCCAAATAAAAGATGAAATGGATTAGGAGCCCCACCAAAACAGGAGTCACCAGCCTCCCCTAAGGATGGATGGATCGATCCGTTCAATTTAATTTCACTCTTCCCCCACCCCACTTTAAGTCCATGCTGTCTCGTTTCTGCATCAGATTCCATTATTTTTGGTCTGCACAATTTTTAATGGATTTTCGTATGCATTTAAAAAAAAAAAAAGTGTGTGTGTGTGTGTGTGTGTGTGTGTATTAAAAAGTGTGCATTTTTAGGTGCACATTTGGAAATGAAAACAATTTTCCTGTGAATAAAGTGTCATTCGTGCACATTTTTCTAATATACACATGGGGGGAGGGATGTACGTATTGTGCATGTGTGTGTGAACTGTATCTCACAACCTTCATACTTAGGTTGGAGAAATGTGAATTTGGTAAAATAATTGCATCATAATGTGAACCTAAAACTTCTATCACCAAGCAATCCCTGTTCTTCCACTACCATAGCTCCTGTTCCGGCTATGTGGCTGCATTTCCCCCTCAACTCCATCCCCTTCCCCATGAGTGATATTATATGATGATGTCGCATTGTTCTGGCAGAAGGTCAGATTAAGGAGGACTAGAATACAGGGCAGAAAAATAAACAAGTAGAATGGGGAAAATCCACTGATTGCTAAAAATAAATAATTACCACCAACAAAGTGGCCAGCAGCTTCACAGAAGACCATTTCCTCTTAAATACATGGTGCTGAAACTATTTCCAGCATTATTCTTTCTCTCTCTTTCCCCGAATACCATGTGTGTGTGTGTGTGTGTGTGTGTGAGTGATTCCTTGAAAATGGATAAGCACTGCACACTTCTCCATTCCCATGGGAGCATTGTTCAGAGCTGATGTGAACTATGCAACCTGTTTAAGCTACCAGGCAGGAAGTATTGCTATTTCTTTAAAATGGAGATGCGGAATGATGGACAAAGGCAGAGAATTAGACCTTTCCACTCCCAGAATGAAAAGCAAGTAAAAAGGCAATGTGGGATTTCCTGGAGTAGAAAAGCATTTCACAACTTGCTTTACTTCTTCCTACAATATGCCCTGTTTGGCAACCTTCAAGATTGCCTTTACTGATGGGCGGGGGGGGGGGAGAGGAGGGAAAACCGCTTTTCTGTAATCTCTGTCTTAGGAACTGTGTAGTTCCCACTGTCAGCAGGAGGATCTGCTTACTAAATGCAAGACCTTTTGCAGAAGGATAATCTTTTTTATTATTATTATTATGTTGTAGCATCTCCTTAAGCAAGTAAATCCGATTTTGATTAACTGAGCAACCCAGAGATGAGTTCATTAAAAAAAAATAAAAAAAATGCAACAGCCAGGTAAGGATTTTTTTCTATTTAATATGATGAAACAGTCACAAAAAGCTTCCAGCTGGGAGATTCCCATTTGGGAAAGACTGCCTTAAGCTAATAAATAAATCGGGTTTTCAATTTTAAGTCTTTGTTAAATGGAGCTTCCTTAAAAACAAAAATATTAAAACAATCATATAATGTATCTATGAAAGAACAAACAGGGCCCCACATGCCAATTTTTTGTTTTGTTTTGTTTTGTTTTACTTTAGCATCTAGGAATGAACCATTTGTCTTGAAATCCTATGCAAGTCTACTCAGAAGTAAGCCCCTTTGAGGTTAATGGAGTTTACTCCCAGGCAACTCTGGATGGGTATGCAGCCTTAATCGATTAATTGGCCAAGCAATCAGTTTAAGTAATTAAATATATTTTCATCAACTTAAAAATATGGCCCTGATTAATTGGACAGTAAATTCAAATTGCAGGTAGGTATTTATAAAAGCTGCAGATGGCAAGCACAACCTTAGGAGAGGCATTCCTTCCTTCCAACATGAGAGAGAAGGGGGAAACTTCCTGCCACATATTTGTGCACCATCTGAAAACAAAGTATACCCCCCCACACACACACAAACACCTTTAGAATGATTGGGTTTTTTCCCCCTTTATATGCAAATGTTTGGAGATTTAATCAATGAATCTACCTAAAACACATATAGTGAACTGAGGCTACAATCCTCTGCACAGTTACTTTGAGTAAGTCACATTGAGCTCCACCAGACTCAAGGAGGGATGTATGAGAATTTCGTTTTTGCTCACAAAACATGCAAGCTTGCCCTATTCAAAGCCCTGAATGTGATTGTGAGCCTGAACATGGGTCCACCAAAATTTTCCGTAACTTGACGGGCATGTGCTTGCATTCGATTTGCACAACTTTTCCAGCTTGCGTTTGCGCAAATTCCCCCTGTAGATTGAGCCAGCCTCAATTTAGTCTATAGAGGAAAGTTGAACAAATTTCACATTCGATTGCTGCTCGATTTGCACGATTTTCCTATGCATGCAGAGTGAGCAGCAATCACAAATACAAACGGGAATCAGGTGCAAAAAAAACTCAAACAAGTGGCAAGATGATGTCCATCAAATCGTAGCTATCACGAACGTCAACGGATGTGCGAGACCGGAAAACCCGTTCCATTTGAACTCAACAGACTTTTGGCACATTTCCAACCTGACGGCCAAAAGCAGGCCGAGTCGGTGTGTGTGTGTGTGTGTGTGTGTGTGTGTGTGTCCGGCTTCCATTAAATTGCTCAAAATTGCATGAGAACTGTGTATCTCTAGTGCAATTTGTGCAAATAAATTTGCACAAATCGGGACCGACTCATGAGATTCGAGATGTCGTTGTTCTTGTAGCATTTAACATGAGAAGTATGGAAAGATTGTCCTCTCGCTGCATATGCACACACGCCACCTTGGCAACCTTGAATTTTCTGACAGTTAATTTCAGATTTGTGCAGAATTCGGGCATCCGCTCCACGATTTGCGCACATTTAAGAAATTTGCACAGATTCGTGCAGTTTGTGCAAATTTGCATAAATTGTGGAGTGGAGGCCCAAATTTTACACAAATATCCTGGCTTAAAAATAGAAGAAAAGCAAAAGCAAATGTTAAAAATGGATGTCTGTGTGCTGGCAGCGGAGGCGGCGGAGAAGGTAGGTGGCGGCGGGGTCCGGTGGCTGCAGGGGGCTGCGGGGGGTGGCGGGGGGTCTGGCAGCTGCAGGGGGTGGCGGTGGCAGCGGCGGCAGCGGCGGCAGTGGCGGCAGCGGCGGCGGCTCGAGCGGCGCGGAGAACGCTCCGTGCTGCTCTGAATGTCAAGATCGGCCGCCGCCGCTGCCGCCGCCTCAAGGTCCGAGCCAGGAGCGAGCCCCGAGCTGACTCCAGGCTCGGCCCCACCACTACCAGTGATTATCCAGTACAGGGCAGGAGGATCAGCGGAGGGATGGTGCCCGCAATCCCCCCCCGCACTGACCTGGTGGTGCCTTTGTCGGCGAGGCGGCCGGGCGGGGCAGGAGCGCACCGGCAGCAAAGAAGAGTCGGCCGGAAGGAGCGCAGCGTTTCTGCGCCCTCTTCAGCCACGCGCCCTAGGCAACCGCCTAGTTTGCCTAGCGGTAGCGCCAGCCCTGCCATTAAAGTGGTTCATACTGTGCCCTACTGTGGTCTGTGATGTGGGCCAGACTGTGGCTCCTGCCTTTATTCCCAAGATAAGTTTGGCAGCCAAAGAACTGTGAGATGTGATCCGTGATGTGTTGTGTGAGATGGAGGTTTCTGGCTTTAGAGCTGATTTCAGAAAGCTTTCCTGCAATGTGCACTTCATTTAAAAGTATTTATAGGAATAGTGGGAAGTGTGTGTGTATTGGGGTGGTTGGTGATACTATCTTCTTCACCAAGATAAGGGAGTGCTACTTTAAGGAGTTTCATCACTATTTGATGCAGGAACAATGATTCAAGTACAAGCAGAAGAGCACTCAACTAAAGGGCATGTTTATTCAGAGAAAGGGGGGAAATATGATTTTGAGAGAACAGAAAAGTTTGCATTATGAATAGTTTTGTACATTGACAGGGTTTAACCCTATTATATCTGTTTTACTAGTGAATCTCAAATTGGCCAGGCAAAAAAGAAATCTAAAAAAAAAACCACACACAAAACCCCCTGCACATTCTCTTTGTATCTGGATCAATGTTGTGAGAAGGAGTAAAGGGTTGGATCCTGATCAGGGGAGGCTGGTGACTCCTATTTCGGTGAGGCTCCTTATCCATTTAAGATTTTGCAGCCTTTATTTGGAGTTTTATATGAGCTATTCATGGTGCTCCATGGTGGTGAGCCTATTTTGGGGATGCAGTTCAGCACCATGGATAGCTCCTATAAAGCTCCAAATGGAAGCTGAAAAACCTGCAATGGATAAGGAGCCCCACCAAAACAGGAGTTAACAGCCTCCACTGATCCTGACGTAGTCATGCTTATTTAGAGCAGACCTGACCTGTTCATATTGATGGGACAAGCTAGTCATGACTAGCCCCATTGATTTCAAAGAGTAATAATCTCAACATGGCTAAGGATGAATCCAGCCCGATGTTTCCCCATAGGGAGAGCTCAGTTGTTTTCCATGTTGTGTGTTCACATGCCCATTCTAGGACATGCTGCCAGGCTGAACGTATCTGTGTGAGGAGCCCTATGCCACTGCAAGTGTACGGGGACTATTTTAAAAGGAAAAAAAAGAAAAAGAAATAATAGACATCTGAACCACCTCATAACACATAATAAGGTAAATGCAGCCCCCCCACCCCTAGTAGGACACTTCTACAAATTTATTTTTCCCCCGCCTCTTTCAGATACCTTTTTGTCCCCTGCCACCACACACAAATGAATTGCCCCTTCAAAATACACCCATCTAAAGGACCCCCTTCCCAGGCTCTATGATCATCCAATGATGCCCTGCTTAGAATAAGAGATAAGCGATATTAGGCTGATGGGGGGGTGGGTACCAGGTACAGGGTCTTTTTGGCAGCCCCCCCCATTTATGGAACTCTCTCCCCGGGAAGTATGAGTCTTTTGAAACCCTTAAGGAACAACTTGAAACATTTTTTATTTCAATCTGCCTTTTATTTTAACTATATTATTATTATTATTATTATTATTATTATTATTATTATTATTATCATCATCATCATCATCATCATCATCATCATCATCATCTTTTAATTACTGCTGCTTTTATTATTCACCATTGATGTCTTAAGTGCTACTGCTCAATGCTAAGGAGGTGTCATGTGGTTTTAACTGAGTTGTTGTTGTTGTTGTTGTATCTTGTAAAATATTCTACACTGCCTTGAAGCAGTAATTGTGCCCTAAAGGGAGGTATATAAGTCAGGTAATAAAATAAAACATGAATGACACCTGGAAAATTCTCAGTGATGTAATGCTAGGCATACACTTCTCTATAGGCAATCTATTGGGACTTCATCCCTCAAAATTCCTGTGGTACTCTGGATGTAAATATATAACGTTCTTAATGAAATACTTCAGGTCTCGCTGCAACAAAATCTGTGACGATGGCATGTGGTTAATAATAAAGCTACCATCTCTGATGCCACACGAGAAGTTGATTCAAGTCTTAACATCCCAGGGGAGAGATTTTGGTTTAGTTGTCTGCTTTAGTAACAGACAAAAGTGTTTTCTTCGCCCCGGGTGAAATGCTGAAGATTTTTTTTCTCTTTAAAAAAAAAAAAATCTTTGTGGGGTTGCATTAGTCCCATACTGGAACAAGAAAACTGCATTTTAATCTCTACTTTAACCTAAATCCTGACATCTAACATTAGTGTTGCACTTCGCCATTAATTGAGCTGGCAAAAGATGATGAAAAAGGGAATACCAAGGGATGGAGCCAAATTTAGGGATGTATGAGAAATTTGTTTCAGTTAGTTTTTGATCAGGATCTACCCAGTTTGCCCCCTTCTAGACCAGACATGGACTTGGACGCAATCTGTGGTAGAAGTCTGTGCATTTCCAAGCTTGCTGCAATGTGATTCATGGACCAAAAAAACAAGTGTTCAATGGCATGTGTACATTTGAAAAATGTACCAATATGCTTTAATCAATCAGAGAAGAATGGGTATATTTCAAAGATGTGCACAATTGATGCATACACATTTGGATAAATATGCATGAAAATGCAAATTGATTTTCATGCAAAAAGAAAGGGGGAAATGAGCTCACAATCTAATAAAGGCCCAAGTTGAAATGAGCTTCGAGATGGAATTTGGAGAACTTCCGTGAGCTTCAGTTTCTCTGATTCACACATCCCTACGAAATGCCCCCTTTCAAAGAGGTCACATATCAATTTTAATAGAACTAAAAAGAAGATTTATACAGTACAAACAATTTGCCACCAACCAATCTGACTGCAGCCTGTGAGCCATGTTTGGTAGGCCACCAGAAGTTCAAGCAACTTTCTGCTTTCTGCAACCTGGGACTCTATGAAACATCAAGAAACGGTGGGGTGGGCATTCAGCTGGATGGATGTTACGTTGTGCAGGCCTAAAGGACATTGAACAGCACCTGGCCTCAATGTTGCTTGTTATTCTGTCCAAAGATAACAATTTCCAGATGGGTAGCCGACCCGTGTTAGTCTGTTGCAGCGCACGCACCCAAGAGATGTTTTATCTGATGAAGTGGGCCTCTAGCTAATAAATGTGCGATTTTTTTATTCTTCTTGCTTTTCTATTCCAAGAGGTATATAGGAAGCTGCCTTATACTGAGTCGGACCTTACTGTCGACTGGCTCTCCAGGGTTTTAGACAAGAGACTTTTCCAGCCCTACCTGGAGATGCTGCACATTGAACCTGGAAATTTCTGCATGCAAGGCATGTGCTCCACTACTGAGCTATGGTAACTACACTGTTATGGATACATATTTATTTGTTTCCCACCTTTATTCCATGATGGGATAGGGTCCAGCTGGTCTTCCAGACCTGATTAGCTTCAGCAAGGTTGCTGCTTCATCTTCCCTTTGACCAAAGCCCTGAGCATATAGGGCAGGGGTAGGGAACCCAGTGCCCTCCAGTCCAGATGTTTTGGACTACACATATCATAAGCCCATGTCTGCATATACAATGTTCACTGTTTATGGGAATTGTACTCAAAAACATATGGAGGGCACCAGGTTCCCTAACCTAGAAGGTAACAACAATCCCATTAAGTTATATTATTGATTTAGGGCAGGGGCACTTGAAGAATTTGACCTTTGTGAATTCTGATACAAACCTCACCTCCATGACTGATGTGGAGATCAGAACTAACAACACAATCCTATGCATGATTGCTCAAAAAATAAGTCCCACTAGATTCAATGGGGCTTATGCCCAGGAAACTGGATCTAAGACTGCAGCCTTCGGGTTGTATCCAATGTTAGTCCTACACAGAGCATGAATCAGACCAGTAAGCCATGACTAACTTCAGTCCCATTCATTTCAATGGATCTATTCTTCAGAGGACTAACATAGGATACAACCCTTGGTTATCCTCGAGACTTCACACTTTCAGTATGTTCTCACACTTCTCAGCTAAAAGACATAGAAAAATAAAATATGTTGAGAAATGCATGATTTGAAAGAAATACTTGGGTAGAGAGAGCAACGCTTTGTTTCCCAGAGTGTTCCAATGTCAGAACACTCTGAAAATCCAATGCTTTGCTGGCAGATGCCTGGTAGAGCAGAAGGAGCAATGGAGGTGATCTTCTTCACCTCTCCGTCCTCCTCTGTGTTCCTTTTTTCACTAGACATGCTTTTGAGCATGTCTAGTGGAGTCACAAGGATGGGGGAGAGGACAGGAGCTGAGAGGCTTCAAGATATTAAGTGTCCTGGACACCTCCCTCCCCCACCCCGTGCCCTTCCCCCTCATTTGCATCCTCACCCGAGGTCAGAACTCTGACCTCAGGCAAAGAAGCCGCCATTATGCTTCCCAGGCCCACTGCAAGGGGTGGGGGAGAACAATCCCTGCTTGGATTTCCTCTCCCAAGGTTGTAACAGTGTCTATGGGGAGTCAGTGTGGCGGAGTGGTGAGAGTGTCCGGCTGGGACTCGGGAGATCCGGGTTCTAGTCCCCGCTCGGCCATGAAACTCACTGGGTGACTTTGGGCCAGTCACGGACTCTCAGCCTAACCTACCTCACAGGGTTGTTGCGAGGGTAAAATGGAGAGGAGGAGGAGGATTATGTAAGCCGCCTTGGATTCCTTGCTGGAAAAAGGGCAGGGTATAAATATAATAAATAAATAAAATAAATAAATAAAATATGGCCTCAGAGGGGGAACTCCAAAATATCCAATGGTGTCTGGTACACTCTCCAGGAACTGTAGGGTTGCTCTCTTAGAAATGTGTATTTTGAACAAAAATATGACTAAAACTATTAATTTAAATACTATTTATCCACTGTGAATTTTCTGTATTATAATAATAATAATAATAATAATAATAATAATAATAATAATAATAATAATAATAATAATAATACAACAACAACAACATGGGAGATTAATGCAGAAATAGGACAGAATGTACTCTATGGGTGAACACGGACCAGAAGCGGCAGGGACCAGAAATAGCTAGATTTGCCCACCCTTAGCTTAGGGTCTGGTTTTAAAGAGGAGTTGAAAGGCAGAGAGGAAGTGACCAGTTGCCAAGGAGAATGGCTCTCTTGCATCTATAACAGAAAGGGCAATTTGACAGGTCCAGTTTTTCCCTCACCTCTGCATGACTATATTTGCTGATAAAGAGACTTAAAGGTAAAAAGGTTGGGGGAGGAGGTTCCCTCCTAGTTTCATTCAAGTGTCAGAAACTTATCAAAGCTGTCAGAAGCCTGCGGGTTATGTGGCCACCTGTATAAACCTGACTGAGGGCAAGAAAGGTGGTGCCACTTTTTTTATCTGTATCTTTAAGTAGTACACACATTTAGATTTTATATATATCAAAGGTCATAGATAGTCTTAGAAAAGAAATGGAGACATCAAGGCTTATGCAGTACAAGGAAGAGGAAAATCTCTGGGGGAAACAAACCAGACCTTTCTATATGCCTTCTAGGCAGCTTTACACATTTACTGTAGATATGTTTGTTTAGAAAGGTTGTTTGCAAAGGTTCACTATTTTTTTTTTTAATACACCACATATTTGTAGAACCAAAAAAACTGTATTTTACAAAGTAATGAACTAATTATTAATTGCGGTAGTCACAATTGCAGCAATAATTATTAATGAAATGTAGTAATACAAATATTATTTATGACAGTAGGATCCCACCCTTCTTCCAAGGAGTTCCCGGCCGCTCCCATTTTATTCTCACAGCACATTGGTGAGATGGGTTAAACAGAATCAAATATTATAGGATGCAACCCAATGGGGAGGATGTCCATGAGCCCCCAAACATGGAGGTTTACAAGCAGCTTTGCCTCTGTGCACCTCCTGCCCTGCAAGTCAGCTAGACTGCCAATTTGGGCCATCTAGCTGCAGCACTTTGCACGGGGAGGGAAGGAGGCTGGAGCACCATGAGGATACATTGTTCTTTTCCAGCCTCGGATCTGGGAATCCGAATTATCCCATGCCCCCCCCCCCTAGATGCTGTCTATAGGCCACAGGATTACTCTGTCCAGCCTGCAATCCTATACACCAGGGCAGTGGAGGCTGGTGGCCTCCGAGGTCTAGGCTGAACTTTAAAGAAGCTATCCATGGTGCCGAACCCTGTCCCCAGACTAGGTTCAGCACCATGGACAGCTCCTTCAAAGTTCAGACTGAAACCCAGAGTGGATACATCAGTCCACCGACATTGGAGCCACCAGCCTCCACTGTACCAGGGGTGCAGAACCTCAGGCTAAGGGGCCAGATCTGGCTACAGAAGGAATGCTGTACTAGGTAACATTATTCCACTTAATGAATCAGGTTCCATGCAGATGAGAAGCTCCAACTGGCCCAGGCCTCCAAGCAGTTAAACAAAGAGATGCAAAGTGGGTGCATGGCCTCACCTTCTCCCTCATTTGAGTTAGGCCACCCTCACAGTTGCCCTTTGGTGGTGTATAGTTCTTATCATCTTAATCAGTGTTCTCCAACCTTGGGTCCCCAGATGTTTTTGGCCAACAACTCCCAGCATGCCCCAGCCAACATCTGGAGACCCAAGGTTGGTGGAGAACACTGATCTAAATGGTCTAAGCTAGAGTTGTGCACAAATGGAGTCTCAAAATTCTCCACCCTGATTTTGAGCAGATAATAAATATATATATTTAGGAGGGGGGGGATTTCACCAAATTTCTTTGGTTGGAGGGAGGAAGAATTTCTCCAACAGTTTCTCCTCCCCTCTTCCTGCCTCACCCTGCCCCATTGCACACACAATGCTGCACTGCCTTTTACACTACTTCCTCTTAGATTTTTATCCCGCTGTCTTCCAAAAATCTCAGGGGCAGAATACATGCCCACCCCCAATTGTCCTCACAACAACCTTGTGAGGTAGGATAGGCTAAGCAACTGTGAGTGGCCCAAGGTCATTTGGTGAGTTTTGTGGCTGTGTAGGAATTTGAACCCAAGTCTTCCCAGTCTTAGCCCAACATTTTTCTAAATATAACTTGCTGGCTCTCCAATTCTGCTCTTTTCTGTTGGCTTTGGCTTTTTCTTTCTCTCTTTTAACATCAGAGGGTTTCTGTTCCTTTCCTTTAAAAAAACAAAAACAACTGCATATAACGAACTTCAGAAACAGGTATAAATTAATCATTGTTCTTGGCTTTTCTTCTTTGTAAACAAAGATTTTAATTATACAGGTCCATGGACATCCTGTTTACTTCATAATTACAGCTAAATGGCATTTGTCCCAAATGAAGCTCTTTCCCTTCTGAAGGATTTAACAATGCGTTCCCAACGACACATATATTTGTTTGGAATCTACACAATGGACCAAATCCCACTTGTGCTTAATAGAGTATGGTTTGCCAGTTTCTCTGGTATATGAGCCAAGACTACGGCGGCGGCTCCCCATTAATGACTGAAATGTTAGTCCCTGTAGCGAGGCAAAGACTTTCTTTTTTGGCATTTTCCAGCCTAGAAATACCCACACCACCTGTTTATCATAAATTACCATGTTGAAACTAGATATCTATCTCGCTGTGTTCATGTGAGAGGGGAAGGGGGGGATTTTGTGAACAAAGGCAATGGGGGAGGCAAATGGAGTTTCCCAAGTGGTGTCATTAGAAGTACAAGTCATTTAATAATATGCATAATATGGCACATATTTCTTAAGTAGTAGCTTAGATCCCTTGATTAAATCATGGATCGTTTGATTAAAACACGGGAAGGGCTCACTTGTGTTGAATGCTAGTTGCTGAGGCAAGATGCCACTCAAAGTCAGTCACAATTATAGCCAAGGTCACTCCATGAATGTACCATGGGCATATCCACACATGCTGCTTTATGTTGCACAGCAGAAAACCTGGATTTGTTCATCATCATCATCATCAGGCGATCACTCGTGACCGAGTAAGATTGTCTTCCAGGATAAAAATTTACAAAAAGGAGATTTTAAAAGGAGGAAATTCTAAAGAAAATTGTGTAGACTCTAGCGATGGGTCCGTAAGTGACTGTGGAGGCCAATTTGTTATCTAGTGCAGGGCCTGTGTCATTGGGTACTGCTAAGGCTTATGCCCTCCCTTTCAGGGGGCCCATTGCCAATCCCTAGAGCAGGGGTACAGAACTGCTTTCAGACTGAAGGCCGAATTCAATTTCAGAGAAGGTCTCGGGGGCCACATTCTAGTGGTGGTCAGGCGAAATGGGTGAGATCAGAGTTGCAAAAAATGCCAGCATATTTTAACTTAAGGCTCTTACTGCCAGTAACTAAGCCTTAGGAAAGCCATTTCAACATTTTAAAATGGAGGAGAAAAACTGCACAAAAGCCAAGAGAGCACCCAATGATGGGTGGTTTGGGGAGGGAATGGTGTGTGGCCTTCTGGCGACCCATGGATGGCTGGATTGGGAGCCCCGGGGAGGCAGATTTGGACTGAGGTTTTGCAGGCCTGCTCTAGAGCCACCTCCTCTTCTTCCTCCTTGCTGTTGCTGCCCTCACAAAAATGGCAGTCATTAGCAAATAATAAAATATGATGGAGAATATTCAAAGAAAATTCCTTAAAGTGGCTTTCCTTTTCAATGGAAGTGGTGGAAAAAAGAAAAAGCTCAGATCCCCCCTCAGAAAGCTCATCTGAGGAGTCTTGGCTCAGGTCTAAATCAGATACAAACTGGTGTGAATGTGTATGCAACTAATCACACTTGGTGGAAAACCAGATGTGTGGGAAGCAGGACCGGAAAAGAGGATGTTGGTGGCTGACATTTCTGTGCCTCCTTGATCTTCTGGCCTTGCCCAACTGTTTGATGCATGGAATGAACACATGAAAAAGTGATATGAACCAGAAATAGAGCTATTTGCCAATGTTATTGCAGCATTCTAAAAACAAACAAACAAAAATTGTATCTAAGGGGTGGGATCAATGGCCCCTCTCTGCAACATTGTAATTTGAATAATGTTCATAACTGAACCAATTCCTGTGCGTTTTGATCTCGAGTATTCATTTCATCACAAAAATCTCTCTGAGAGAGTGGCAGCTCCCAGACATTGCTCACTTATCAGGGCCAGTGCCACCTCCTTCTTCTCTTCACTTGCCCACCAGCATCAGTGCTCTCTCTTAGCACTCCCGTGCAAGCTTGTAATTTTGGCATTGTTTACTTGTGTTACTGCAGACCTTCTTGTCATGCCACTGTGCGGTTCCTCATCCCCCACCTCCTGGTACCACATTGAAAGATTTTCCCAGCAGGCCATTTCCTGATGTTCCCTTTTGCCATTTCTAGTCCAGCACACTGCCCTGCCGTGTGTTATTTCCCCCCCTTTCAGGAAATGCTTTTGTATTTCTCTTGCTCTTTTTCAAAGCAGCAGCCACTCTAGTCTTAAGGTGCCTTTTGTGTCTCCCACCTCTGGCCCCCGACTTCTGTGCCCTTTGATTGAAAGGCAGCTCCGCATGAAGCAGTCAACAAAACAGACTCAAGCTGTGCTTTGGCATGGTGTGAGCAGGTAGGCCAAATCCATCATGTCTATTGTGATGACAGCTGGGATGGGATGGGAAGGGAAGAGAGCATTCTTCCTATTTATGTTTTGAACTCTCTACGTTGTGATTCTAAGATTGAGGTCAATCCTACTGAATGCATGATAGCCAAGGAATAGAAAGCTCTCCTTTACTCTAAGAAGAAGCTAAAATGGGGCAGTTTATTGCTATTTGTGTTTTTGTTGTTGTTGTTGTTGTTGTTTTTCTAAGCTGGGCTGTTGTTTTTACAACCCTTGGACTGAGCTAAAACAGAGGGATGTGTTTCACAGAAAGAAAAAGAGAGGGGGGGAAACACCTCCTGCACCCCCCCCCCCCATTTAGGTGATCATTCTGCAGTCTGTAAAATGGGCCCAAAACATTTTGCCCTTCAGAGTAAGGGCAAGAAGCATGGCCCTCTCTCTGATTTGGTGCCAGCATCATCTATTTATTTGTCTGTCTCTTTTCCATGGTAAAACCATGCTCAAAGCTGCTTACAACAATGTCAAGAAAATTTACACAACAGAATATAACACTTCCAAAAAATTAACAGTTACAAATCATAACCAGGTTTAAATAATCATACACATAACAATGTCTCACATTAATAAATATACAGTAGGATTAAACAATTCAGTAATAACTATATTAAGGTCAAACAAAGGAGAAATAAACAAATCCAAACAGCAAAAATAACCACAGGGGGCAGCAACCTTTAGCTGGAGTCAGGCAGGGCCAGGCCAGGTGGAATGAGCCAGAGAAGTAGGGCCAGGTCTTGAAGAACTCACAGCTCGATGGTCTCTAGGCCATGATTTGGCTTCATGATGTTATCAAATAGCCAACTCAGATTGGGTACATATTAAAGCTAGGGTGAACATCCCCTTCCCACTTTTGCAGGACCATTCATCCCTAAAGAAGAAGAAGGAGAAGGAGAAGGAGAGAGGAAGCAGGGGGAGGTTTATTGGTAATCTGGGTGGGATGAATTTCAAAAGATGATTGTTGTCTTACCTAACAGACCTTAGTTATTTGCTGCTTGCCACAGTGTCACGGCTACTGTAGCTGCATTCTGGGAATAAACTTACATAATGATGTGCAGGGTTATTACTAAGGGCATTCTTGGGGAAAATATGTCTACAGGATGGCTGAAACAGATTCCTCACACTGGCTACATTATCCCGGATTGGCTGAATCACGTGAATGGTTGTGTGATAATAGGGAAAGGGAGGGAGGGGCGCTTCAGAATTGCTCATTCTCTCTTCTTTCAGAAGTGGCAGGCACCGAGCTCTCTCTTGACCTTGCCTGAGACCCAGGAAACCTAGGACATCACTGGTGTTGGGAACATGTTTAGAGAGCCTTTTCCCCTCCCTAGTCTCTCCCATCTGGAATGAATATTCCTGCTGCCTGCAATCTAATTCTGCTTCTGCTGGTGTTGGTGGTTAACAAGTTGCCCTGTCCTACTCAGCTTTCCCGTGCCCTCCCCCTCTGTCTGTCTCACACACACTTATTCAATTTAGCCACTTTTCAAGGGTCTCCAGCTCTCAGGACACACCATGCATCTCTGGCTCTCCAAAGCCACCCATTTCCACCCCAACTAATCTCATTTTCAGTCAACCAACAGCAACCAAGACAGTCAGTGCACGCATGCTGCCACCACTGAATTCCTCACAAGAGGAATCACATAGCCAGTAAGAAAATGAACTCTGTTTCAATAAATATCTAAATATTAAATGCAGTTGCCAAGAGAAATAGTGGAAACGAGAAAGTGGTGCAAAAAAGTTCGGTGATTTGGGGGGGGGGGTGTTATGAGAAACATTTTGACATCTCCCCCAACAAATCTTCCTTGTTCTCACTGAAAACATTTGCACATGAAACATTAGCTCAGTTCTACAACCAATTCATTTTGATCTTGCATAATAATACACTCACCGATCACTATTTCATAGAAGAGATCCTTTAGCTATGTAACTCATGATGCAATAAGCTGGGATAGTTGTTTTTCTCTATTCGGACTGAGGGACAGATATGGACTCATGAGTAATCTGCCCCCATTGGTCCTAATCTTCCACCAGACCTCACAACCGGAGGTATGTGAAGAGGCTGATGTACTGTTTCCATCTCCTCCACAGATTTCCTAGTCTCTCTCTCCCTCCCCCTCTCTGATGTCTGCACACCTCCCCACACATTCCCCCCCACCTTTATTTACTTCCTGTCTCAACCCTAATTGACATAATGTTCTCAGTTTGACAAAAGTTGAACAATTATAAGCTAGACAATTTATGCACAGCAAAGTTATTTAGAAAGGAATCTCCATTTGAATGATTGGGGTGTTTGCACCAAAGATATCTCCATACAGCGCCAAGTAAACTGAGTATACCTGCTTTGCATTAGAATGCCAAGTGCTACTAAGATATTGTGTGTATTCCTGGAAGTTGTCAGGATGAAGCAAATGTGCCTATGTTAAATTAATAGTGCTAGGTGATAAACATCAACCAGAATTTATTTAGATTAACTTTGACCCTTGAACAGGCAATGAGAAGGATTCCCAGATGGCTGTGCATTCACTACCTTGCAACATTTTTTAACCAATGTTGTCCACCTAACTGTGGGAAAACTGAGTATTTTACAAACCTCAGTCTGTTAAAACACCTGTGAAGCAGGTTGCTTTTCTCCAAATAACATATAATTGGAGCCAGCAAGACCCTTAAAGCTTGTTCCCCCCCCCCCCCTTTATAGACAGAAGGAAACAGACCTTTTCCGGCACTATATTAACTTCACCAACAGGTTACAAAGACATGGTATTCATACATTCAGATGGGTGTGTTTGCATATTTATTTCCCCGTTTATCCTGCAGATCCCCAAACTGATGGCAATTTTAAGGCTGGAAAGAGAGGCATAACAAACACTTAATTAAAAGTGTGTGTGTGAGCAGACACGTATGTGCACACATATATGTATGTAAGTATATAGGCAAAGAAGCAATATTAGGGACTCTAAAGCTGAATTTGTAGCTTGCTGAGGTGCTTTTGGGGAGGTGCTTTTTGACCCTTGCAAAGATAATTGTGATATGATCCAAATGGTTTCATCTCTGCTCTAAACATAGCCAGTTTTTCAAAATCGTTTTCAAGACCCATGGAGCAACAGCGTGCAAAGTTATGGACGGGGCCTGAGATTGAAATGTCTAGTTGCCTGCATCCACCAGTAGAAGAGACCCCTCCAGTCAGAACCACCCTCTGCTTCACCAGTAGGCTTGTGTATGTTTGAGACAGTTCTCTGCTATTTTGCTTCTAGCTTTTTCTTAGGCTATGCGCACGCACACACACACACACACACACACACAGTACCATAGCTAAAAGTACAGGAGTCCACGCTGAAGAAACAGGGGCATCTAATTGCTCCCTTTCTTGGAGGTGAATCGTCCCATTTTCTTTTAAGATTAATACAAACTGACATGAGCATTACAATTCAAATCATCAGCCAGAAAATGTAAAAAGACAGCTTTTCTGAAAAGCCAACCACCAGTATTTTTAGAATAAAAGAGAGGAAAGAACCAACAACCCCCAAGTATAGCATTAACCTCCATTTTACAAGGACTAGAGAGGAGAAATATGCTACAAGCAATAGTGAGAGATGCTGGGGATACAATTCAAAGGCAAGATTTAGTCTGTACAATGGCAGAGGAACATTCTCTAACATCGGCTGTAGTTGCTGTTATGTTGAGTAATGCGTTGGTTTTAGCAGTAGTAAATTATCAGTGGTCTCTATGGTTCCCATGCCCTAGAATAAAGATATGAGACATTAGCAATGGGTTAAATTTAGGGATGGGCACACATCTCTATTTCCACATCATATCACTTCCATATATTTTGCACCCATAGTGCTGTTCCATTCCATCCATGTATTAATCTGCTGCTGCTGTTATTCTCAAAATGTGTAATTGAACACTGTGTAATTTGGGGAAGTGTGAAATCCATAGGATAAATCAGTTCCTATGCACACATTAGTTCAAGAAGTTCAGATCAGGACTTTCCCCATAGGAATTTGGAAAAATGAAATTTGCAAGCCTCCCGTGTTAAATCAGATCACAACTTGATTACATATCTGACCCCTCCCCCCCACCCCACCTTGAGAACCATTTTATTGGGTGGAAAGGTGGGGTATCAATCAAATAAATAAATATTCAGGAGGCCCTAATCTGTCTAAAAGCCTCAATGCAGTGCCTCATCTTTCCTTGTCCATACATCTTAAGGTATGCCAAAGAGGTCTTGAGACTGAGCACCCCCACTCCACCCCAATTGCTAATCCTTAAATGTCAGGGCATTTGCCAGTCCTCAAGGCATTTGTTCATGCCAGCTCCCCTCCAGCTTCTGCATCTTGAGTGTTTGGTCTGTTGTGATATGTATCACTTTACCAGCTGTAGCACATTGTTTACACATGGAAGGGACAGAATGGCGAGGTAAACAGGTTTGTTATGTCTTTCTGGATTCTCGTGTTTTTGCATGGGAAACTAGACTGTGAGAGCAATATGAGCTGGTCACATGGTTTGTATGTTCTGATGACATGCTAACTTGTTTTTCTGTCTGAAGCCATCTTAGAGAGAAGCTGGACTTCTCTCTTCTTCTTAGTTCTTCTTGCTAGACTTTGTTACTGCAACAATGTAATGTCTTTGCTGAGGTGGAGTGAAGCTCAACTTACTCCACTGGATGTAATGCTTGCTATGCATTTATACTCTGCACATGGACTGTAACTAGGAAATGTATACTCTGTAGAACTTTACTTGCTAAGTGAATAAACAGGTAGAATTAGACCTGTGGTATTACAGAGTGTTTCCTGACTCCATGGATTAATCTGCAACGGAGAAGCTGGGCTGGTTAAACTGGCACAACACGCTGCACGCTGTGCGAGGGGGGAGATGAGATCTGGAAGATCTGTGTGTGGAATTTAAAGCGTCTGCTAGCACAGACAGGATAATAAATCTCCCAACCCGCACACACTCTGCACACGCTCCAACATGGTCCTCCCCTCACTCATTTGGTGACTCAAGGTAATAATCATTCTACCCATTCTACCCTCATTGTAGCCGTCTTTGTCACCTAATTAGCCAAAATGAATAAGAACATAAGAAGAGCTCTGGTCCAGCATCCTGCTTCCCCCAGTGGCCAGCTAGATGCCTTTTGGAAGCTCAGGAGCAGGATGGCAGTTCAATAGCCCTCTCCTGCTATTGTTCCCCAGCAACTGGTATTCTTATCTTAGAGGCAGCATATAGCCATCCTGACTAGAAGCCATGGTTAGACTTCTGCTCCATAGATTTGTCTGATCCCCTTTTAAAGCCATCTAAGTTGGTGGCTATCACCACCATGTATGGTAGAAAAATCCATAGTTTAACTAGGGTGTGTGAAGAAGTACTTCCTTTTAGTCTGTACTGAATCTCTCACCATTCAATTTCATTGGATGAATCTGGTTCACCCAGGATTAATCATACCCCCCCTCCTCAAATCATGCACTGCAGAGCAGGTGAAAGAAGAGTGTGACCTCAATCAATGGATGGATACACACACACACACACACACACACACAGAGAGAGAGAGAGAGAGAGAGAGAGAATAGGTTGAACTCTATCATAAATATCATTTATTAAAATGAAATAATGGTTTGTTTTAGAACCATTGCCTAATCAAGCAATGTTCAAGAGTATTCCATTGGGTGGTTGACATACTTGCTCAAAGTTACCAACTGAGTACTAAATTCAAATAAACCTTTCCAACATTTAATTTCCATGGACTAAGGAACAATTCATACATCTCTCTCTCTCTCTCTCTCTCTCTCTCTCTCTCTCTCCCGCTCTCTCAGTGTATGGTAGGAATTGATGGGACACTCTTAATCCAAATGGTGTCCCTTTTGCATGTATTCATTCATTGATAAGTCTGTTTCGTCCCATTTCCATGTGCGTGTCTTTTTAATCCTTTAAAATCCACATGCAAAAAAGACTACTTAGATCTAAACTTGTCCCTTGTTAAGGGCACATGTTAGCTCCTAAGGTCAGTCTGATTTCTTTGGGTCAGATAAAACCATGGTTCACTTAGTTTTTCAAACAGATTTTGAAGAGAGCGCAGAATAAATCTCCATATCAGTGGCCAACCTGCTATTTCACCACTAATGTGACATGTCTCCACTATTTCTTCTTATTGTAAATGATAACTGCTGGAAAAGGGCAAGTCCCTGTGATAATTATTCAGTCTGATAAGAGAAATCAAACCTCGTCACGCTTGCGAATGAATGACAGAAGACTTCAGTTCATTTATTCGTTGAAATCCATTATCTGCTCTCTTTCATATGAGTCCTCTTAATAGGACTTTATTTTTGATCTGGATGCAGGGCATTTCATTATCCACGACTCCATTGAGCTGATGCTCTGAAACGATACTCTGTCTGCACACATCCGACATAGAAGATGGCTCCAAAATTAAGTATGAAATATTCCTCTGAAAAATAAAGAGGTCACCAGTGACAAGCAGTGAAAGATCGAGGGAGACAGTTGTGCAGTCTGGTAGCCAAAGGGATGCATTTGTGAAAAGGAAAAGGTACTGATTAATCGTATCACTCCCTCTAATAGTGAACTTGGGTGGGCCGTGCTGATGGCTTCATAGCCAAAGTGCTACATGATCTATGAACAAGACGGAGGTATTGATGAAACAAAAAATTGTCCCAAACCCTCTAAAAAAACAGGGGGTGGGGAGAGAGATCTACATGTAAAGATGTGCGAGGAATCTGCTTGGGCCTCCCAGATTCCAGCCCATCTACCCAGCGCTGGCTCCAACTTCCTCTGATGCAAGTCCAGGCAGCACGTGGTCTTTCACTTTTAAAGTGGTCTCTGCAATCTGCATATTTTTAAAAAATGCTGAAAAAATTGAGAAAAATACGGCTGCAATTTGCGCAAGTTGCATCAATACGGCCACAATTTGCACAATTGTATTTTGAGCATTTTTTCCCCTTCCGTTAAAAAAGAAACACAAATTGGGGCCCACTTTCAAAACAGAAGCTGAACCACCCCCCAACTCAGCCCACTTTCGGCTCTCATGTCAGAGAGGCACACCACATTCCACTGAGGGCAAGCGGGTCGAGTTCTTCAATGTTGCCCATCCCTCACAGTACATGCATGTGCTTGTGCAGGGTATAGGAGAGGAGGGATGAAGTTCTGTCTGAGTAAATGCAGAAGTGAGGGGGGGGCAGGCAGCCAAGCCATCTGCTCACAGCACAAATGGTGAAGGAGAAAACAATTGTGCTGGGTTCTGCAGGAGAGGCCCATGATCCCTATGTCATTGGGGCTCGTTATCCATTGCAGCTGTTATTCTGAACTTTCTAGGAGCTACCCATGGTGCTCCATGGTGGTGAACCTATTTTGGGGATAGAGTACAGCGCCATGGATGGCTCATATAAAGCTCAGGATAACAGCTGCAATGGATAAGGAGCCCCATTGACACAGGAGTCACCAGCCTCCACTGTGGTTCTGGGAGAAAGAGGACAGAGAAAATACTTGACATTTCCTGTATTGTCCAGTGCATCCTCTAATGTCAAAGCATGGAACTATCAGCAAGCAAATAATCCCATGCCTGGGTTGTATTTGTTAACAAAATTAAGGAAAGCAATATGAGATGCTGATAACAAGGTGCTTAGTTGGATAGCCTTGGGCTAGCAGTGAAAATATTTCCCTAGACTGTGGGCTGCTCAGAGCAGCCACTATATATAATGCTTTCTGCAAGCCCAACAGGACCCTGAAGCTGCTTTATTACAGTAAACAAAGTGATATGAGTGCAAAGGTGCCTCCTGAAACCATTTTTTAAAATATAAAAAAAGTAGTTGTTGGGAAAGGTGCTCCCAGTGGTGGCTCCGAACTTTAAAGTTCAGTTTAAAATCTGGAGTGGATATACAGCCCCGCCGACATTAGAGCCACCAGCCTCCACTGTGATACCAAATCATGGTTTTCCTAAAACGTATCTCCCTGAATTAGCCTTCACTCAGGGTATGGGAGGTTAAGGGGAGGACAAGTGTGGTATAGTGGTTAGAGTATTGGGCTGGATCTTGGGAGACACAGGTTCTCATCTCCAATTCAGCTATGAAGCTCACTGCATAACTTTGGGCCAGTCACTCACCCTCAGCCTAATTTATCTCACAGGGTTGTTATGATGACACAATGGAGAGGAGGAGGACCATGTGAGCCCCCTAGCTTCCTTGCAAGAGGAAAGAAGTCCAATGGTCTTCTGGGTTTATATGATTAAAAAACAAGCCAACCAGAGTGAGGTTAAACACAATTTGTGATGGCTACCAATTTGGATGGCTTTAAAAGGGTTTGGACAAATTCATGGAAGAGAAGGCTACCAATGGCTTAGTCCTGATGGCTATATGCTACCTCCAGTATCAAAGGCACTATGCCTATGTACACCAGTTGCTGGGGAACATGGGACAGAAGGGTGCTGTTGCACTCATGTCCTGCTTGTGGGTTTCCTATGGACAGCTGGTTGGCCACTGTATGAACAGAATGCTGGACTAGATGGACCCTTGCTCTGCTCCAGGCAGTATGGCTCTTCTTATGCTCTTAAGAGGCTTGAGACTGGTGTACACATGAAGCAAAATGAGGAAGAAGTAAAATGAGGTAGAAGTATCATAAGGTTATAGAATTTATATATTTATTTAGGTGGGGAACCTGCCAGCATGACTGGATGAGGAATGCTGGGAGTTGCAGGACTTCTTTTCCTGTCTAAACATCTATAGGATTGCACCCTAACCAGATTTAATTGATAGTGTTGACATGCCTTCAGAGATTGACATCTCTCATTCTTAAACACTACCAGCGCCCCCCGCACCAAATTTTTCATATATGGAGGACACCACAAGAAGGAAATTCTTGGTCAGCTGACAACATGATCAAGAGACATAACTTTGGGTTGCAAGTCTCAAGTTGAGCTCAGCACAAAACCAAGGGGGACCTCTGTGCACTGGTATATTCTTCTTGGTTTCCTCCTGTCTTTGAGATCCCCACCTCCACCACCACCAACTGAGATTGCCAATCAGATCTATATATTTCTGTTTCTCTTGCAGGTAGGTTTGTCTTGCAGGTAGTTGAAGCCCAATACAGAGAGAACTTACGGTTCTCTTTCTTTCTTTCTTTCAAAAAAAAAGAAAGAAAGAAAGAAAGAAAGAGAAATAATGCATAACCTTCATTTTTTCTCTATCCTATATAAATGAAAGGACAAAGTAAAGGCTAATTTCCCATTCAGCTTTATAGGTTCTGCTTGTTTGTTTGTTTGTTTGTTTGTCTTGAAGTACCCCTGACCTTCCTTTTCTAGTTCCAGTAATTCATGTGGCTATGGGTGTTTATTGTTAATTACAGGAAATAGTTGGGACAGGCAATTTGGAATGAAAAGTGATGCATTTCTGTTTTTCAAAGAGTCTGTCCCCATCAGCAAGGGATGTGCTCTGCTAAATCAATGGAAGGTACAGTTCAACTATGCCTTTTTAAAGCTTTCTTGCCTGCAGCCATTCCGCATATTTTTGAAAATCTTATATTTCTAATGACTGCATTGTCATGTCAGAAGTGTCCTTTAAAACAATCAGCACCATGGACAGGGGAATCCATTTACACCATTTGTTCCAGTTGTAATTCCCTGCTCACATGCCCATCTATCAATGGCTAGCATAAGAAACAGGATCAGAAATTCTAGAATCAATATTGCCCTCAATTGTTAACACTGCTCATCTTAAAAGACCCCAACTTCCAAAATTCCTTATAGCATGATTTCATCTGCAGATATCCACGGACCTTATAACATTTATATATTCAGTCTTCAAGCATAAGCAATATTATTTTCATTTTAGTGGAAGGGTGAGCAACTTATTTGTTTACTTTCTTAGAGTATATAAATATAGAGTAGTCAACACTAGTCAAAAAGACTCCCAGAGTGCCTTACAAAGATAAGTAGCATGACAGTTCCTGCCCTCAGGCTTACAGTCTAAATTTAAGACATGACACACAAGGAATAAGGGATAGGTAGCAAGGATTTATATAATTACTTTTTTAAAAAAGAACAAGCATATTTGTAGAGATGATGATGGTTACAGTGTACTTCCTCTTCCTCTCCTGCTCATAACGGCAGTTGGTTGGAGCGGCCCAGTCTCTGCTTGATGGAGCCTATGGCTTACACTGACTCAAGCTTGTCTGAGTGTGGAAAGCTAAGCAGGGTCAGGCCTGGTTGTTACTTGGATGGGAGACACCTCCTCTAGTTTCCTGCATTGAGCAGGGGGTTGGACTCCATAGCCTTGTAGGCTCCTTCCAACTCTATGATCTATGAAATCTATAAGCTGCAACAGATGGAGAAAGCAACAGTGACAGTTTGCCTCACTCAGTGCTGGCTCCAGGTTTCTGAGGGCCCTTGGGCAAGGCACCTTCAAATGTCCCCCTCCCTCAGTGAGTTGACCTTCTCACTGCCATTGTCAGCAGTCCCAGTTGCTCCTCATCCTCTTTCTCATAATTGCAACCACTGGCTTGTTTGGCAGGCAAAAAGACAGTAAACAAGTAGGCAGTGGCATCTACTGCTGCTTCTCACCACCACTGTAGTCTGAGACACAGCAAGAGGCAACAGCACCGTCCCACCCATGTTCCCCGGCAACTGGTGCACATAGGCATACTGTCTCTGATACAGATTACTAGCCATTGATACCAATGTGTATTGGAATTTAAGCCTTGATATAGTCTAGGTGTGGATCAACTTGGAAACTTTTTTGAGACAAGGTGAGTGATCCATTCTAACCCTTGCTTCAAAACTCTCCCATTTGGCAACATTGCACTATTTCCCCTCCATATTCAGATCAGAAGTTTCAAAATGGCAGCTATCTTGCTCTGAATTTGACACCAGTACTTGTTTATCTTGTTTGTCTTGAATATATACAGCCACCAAGTAAGAAAATCAAGCCTTCATTTGATTTGTTTACCCAAATTTCATTTAACTTGGGGCATACCGATGTTCAGACCACAACTGATTTCATGAAGCAAGGTTGAGGCCATGCAAACAAACAAACAAATACAAAAAGCATTCAAAGATAGTCAGACTACAACCCAATGCTCAGCAGTGTTCCATAAACAAAATGGATAGCATTACCGGTAATTATTTATAATAATATGTCCTAGTGATACAAACACTAGGATGCAAAGGTATTACCCAGCAATGGTTTGTGTTGTGGTGTGTGTGTGTGTTTAGACAGGATGGACAAATTTGTCAGTTCCAGTTTCGCTCAGTTTCTCTTCTTTCCAACCATATGTTTTTATTGTCCCATTTCTCCATCAGTCTACTTGGGGGGAAATTATATATGCAATTTCTTGTGCATCCCTCCTACGATGTGTGCATTGTTGTATGCACTTTTCCTCTGCATACTGTGTTTTTGTATGTGATTTTCACTAATATACACATGTCTGCATGCACCTTTTCCAAATATATACATATTTTATGCATTTATTTGCTTGGAGAACTGCACTGCAAAATACAGAAAAGTGTATGTGTTGAAGTACAACTGTATATTCACTGGGTACATTCACATTAAAATGTGCACGAAACAAATTTCTCCTTTATCCCCAGGGAAGACACACTCAGATCCCTGAAACCTCATTTCCAGCCTATATGCTGATGTTACTGTCATAAGAAAATCAATGTTGCCCATTAATAAGAGATCGCCTTGAATGTCATCATTTTTACTTACAAGTTATTATGCCTCCAGCACCTGCAACTGATTTCTGTCAGGTTCCAATGTGTCCATATCTGTTCCAATCCACATGGTAATTAATATACTTCCTCAATGCCAATCAACATGTTGTTAAGATGGAGGAAAATGAAACCACTAGCATCTTCACCAATAACTGTGAAGATTGATTTATGTTTTAAAGAATTTTCTTCAAACACTTTCAGAGCATAATAAATAGTATAGTGGAGCCAGGGCTCACAGGGACACAGCATCAGCACTTTTTCATTAGTAGGGCTGCTGACATCATCTGCCATCCCACATAATTACCTGTTGCCTCAGAAGTTTAGCTGCAATTTTCACAGTAAAATGGATTTTACCAGCAACAATGGCTGGGTTCAGACAACACAATAGAAGGGTTGAGTGTGGGTTGCCATTGAACCATGAGTTGTTGTTGAAACATGGGTCATCATGTTGTCTGAACCCAGCCATGCTAACAAATCATGGTTTGCTAACCATGAACAACCCATGAAGAGAAACCATGGTTTATTGTTAGATTGTGAACTGTGGGTTGTTCACAAACCATGATTGGTTTTGTGGCTGGGTTCAGACAGCATGATAACCCACATTTCAACAATAATCTGTGGTACAATAACCACCCATACTCAACCCTTGAGTGTGGGTTATTGTGTTGTCTGAGCCCAGCCAGTATATTGTTTGCTATCCCTGTAGTAATGAAAAGTATTTTGTGGTGGCATGTTCTTGAATGGGCAATTAACACCCATTGACTTTACAAAAGATCTCCTCCTAGTGATCAGGGTGATTTTGAGATGGAAAATGAAATCAGGGAAGCCTCCTAACAAGGAAGTGTTACAATAATGGGTGCAATTACCCCCACAATGATTGGATAAATGTTCCAGTCATGAGAAAGAGGTTAAATTTCTCCATGTCCTAATAGTTGGTCATGGAATCAACCAGAGGAGAGGTGACCCTGAGTTCAATCCTAAATGGTGTCACACAGAACCTAGTCTGATGGACCCTTGCTCTGATCCATCCTGGCTCTTCTTATGTTTTTAGTGGAAATTAGAACTGGTTTGTTGATATGGATCAACACAACAGCCTGTATTTTTAAGACTCAGCTTGGGGGTATGGCTTTGGGGGCTGTTTCGATGAGTGCCTGCAAATTTACCACTGAACATAATCCAAAAGATTCTCTAACATATCCCTAACTTTTTTTCTTTTTTTTTACCATAGTAAACACGTATTTCAGGCATAGCCCATTGTAAACAGAGAATGAACAAATACAACCCCCACCTCAAATCAATCTAACCAATCCCATCAACACTGATTCACTGTCAGTTTGTCTGAAAATTAGCATGTTAAACACACACACTCCCTCACACACACACCGCACTACAAAACCTTGCATGTCCTTAAGGATTCCTTTTCAGCCATGCCTGTATAATCCTTAACAAATTTAATACTGATCCCCTGGAGGGCTAGCAGGGAGCTAATAAAGAGAAGCTAATTTAGCTGCAAGATCCCTAACATTATCTAAAATATTGTCAGTCTTAATCAGCTGTATAAATAACACCTCCCATGTTCCCAGGGGTCTCATACTTGGCACTTTTGGACAACCTGGGAAAGGCCCAGTGCTGGTGCCATCTGCTCCAGTTTTCCATGATATGCTTAATCATAACTACTCCTCAATTAAGATAGGACAGAGGTGCAGAGGGATACCGTGATTACTTGTGTGTGTGGCGGGGGGAAGTGATGAACACAAACCACAACGCTGATCCTCCAGAAGCATTCACAGCAAGGCTTGCTAAGTGTCTCCAGTATAGATTCTCCGGTATTCCATAGCCTCTGCAAAGAGTGGGACTGTCCTCCAGAAACTGTTGGAGAGTTCTCCTTCCCTGTAAGGATATTCAGTCAAATGGACCCCCTTTGGGGGGGAAACTTCACAGCCCTCCCAAATTCCAAGCCCAATATTGACCAGGTTTGCACGATCACTGCAGCCCACCGTGACCTATTTGCCCTGTTATTTGCCATGGTTTGCTGTGTTGTCTGAACCTGGTGGTAGGGGTTGTTGGAGGGGGAAAGCCTCAAATGTAACCCTCAAATAACCCTACAACAGGACTTCCCCCTCCAACAACCCCTGCCACTCAGGTCTCTGGATGACACAGCAAACCATGGCAACCCCCTGCTGGGGGCTGAATACTCAAAATGGTCACCGGCACGTGCTGCCACCCACCATGGCCATGGTGGGCTGTATTGATCATGTGAACTGGCCCATTCTCATCTGAGAAATTTCAACTCAGCTTCAGAACCTTTTACTGAGGATCAACGGATGTGGAAGTTCCAACCAGAGCCTTAAGGGGCTAAGGACATAGTGAAAGGATGGTAGGGAGCTTGTCTGCATTCTCCCACCTTGCTTAGAACAACACAGTTCACCTAGGCAATCCAGCACTTTACCTGAAGATGTACCTGACGGGCTGAAACTCAGCTGGCTGAGAGGTATAGATCTGCTTAAGGTAGTGATTATGACCATTGCTCATACTGCCATCACTGCATTCCCTTCAACTCCAGAGAGTTCAGAAAGTTGGGTTTCTCACAGCATGGGCATGCCTCAGTGAAGTCAATACTGACTTGCTGACTCTGACTGTGTCCTTGACTTATCACTTCCTTTCTTGGTGTGTTTATGAAACTGAAATGAGCAGCAGCATCTTTCCTTTAGCAGACCATAATTGTTCTTCCTCCACAACAGGATGGGTTTCACATTCCCATGCTGCTCCATCATGGTAGCACCTATCTCCACCGCCTATGTGATTACCATAGCATCATAACATGTTCACTATCACAGGCGTGTCACCCATGTAATGCAGAACTGTGCAATCTGCCCTAACCATCTGGGCAGAAGAGGTAGCTCGTATAAGGAGTGGTGTGGGATCGACAGTAGCCCAAAGCAACAACAGGCCTTAAGTGTCAATTCCTCCCACTCCCCCTATCCTGGGACTGAAAAAGACTGCAGGCAGACATGGAATTCTTAGATGAACCTTCCCCAACCTGGCACCCTCCAGATGTTGATGGACTAAAGCTCCTATCATACCTAATAAAAGCCCTTGCTTGCTGTGGATGATGGGAATTGTAGTCCAACACATCTGGAGGGTGCCTGGCTAGGGGAAGGCTGGGCTGGTTAAAGCACTGAAGCTGTGGATGGGTGAATTGGTCTATTTCCAGCCCATGCCCTTTTTGCATGTATTATTCACCCATAAGTCAATTTTGTCCCATGTCTGCATGTATCTGCAATGCTTTAGTCCACTCAAAAAGTGTATTTAGATGTTTTTTAAAAAAAACCACAAAAAAACCCACACATATACTGTCTCAAAATACACATTTTAAATGCATTTTGATATGTTGTCTACACCAGAACTACTTCAGAATATTTGGGAGGTGTGAAAGCAGGCAGATAACAGAATTCCAGTTCAGCATTTAGTCTGGGAGGTACAGATGATGTCACAAAGATTGAGTTTGTCAAGCATTCCTAACTGAAACAACTTCTTCCTCTCCTCCTCCTCCTCCTCCTCCTCCTCCTCCTCCTCCTCCTCCTCCTCCTCCTCCTTATTACTATTTATGTGCATATTGCCACTTTTTTTCCAGTTACAAAAGAGCAGTTAACCAATATTCCATTACATCACATTAAGCACTCATTTTTCAAACATAACCACCATAAGTGTGTGTGTGTGTGTGTGTGTGTGTCTGAAGCCCTATGGAGGCATTTGCGTGCAACATGCCTAGAGGCTAAAGTGTGCATTTGTATTTGAGTTTAGCAGGCCTATTACACATCCCTTTTTAGAGTAAACAATCTCCAGTAAACAATATATACTGGAGACAGCAACCACTTCCCCAAAAAATCATCCTGTAAATTAGGGTGCAAAGCAGCTCTAATTTGGCTAGATCTCTTGTGTCTATTATAAGCAGTTTCCATACATTGTCAATTAAAAAAAAATAGCCTGAGGAGTCCTTTGTGCCTTGAAGACTTGCTTCCAACCTTGTTTATTTATCCAAATAAAGACATTGTTTTTCACTCGATCTGTATTTCATACAACTCGGATAAGTGTGGCAGCATTCAGCGAGATAGCGCAGCATTTGCCTTTCAATGATTTGCTCCACACAAGGAAAACCAACTTATTACCCTGAGCATTTAAGATAACAGTGCCGCTCACTCGCCATGTTCTCCAAGTAATGACATCTACAGTCTTCCCAAATCATTGTAAATAATTTAGAGGAGAGAGCAGGAGAGAGAGAGAGAGAGAGAGAGAGAGAGAGACTCTGCACTCTCTGCAGTCACAAGCACTAGCGCAGAGGTTCTTTAAGATTCTTGGTCATCCTTTTCATTTGTAATACCTAAGAAACAGCTTCCCTCTGTTTTATGAGGCCATCTATCCAGTGACCTGTATCTGCCCCCTCCGCACGGTTGATTTCAGTTCTGCCCTTGAAGCGTGGCTCTGGCGATGCTGCCAACACACACAGCATCCTTCCCTGATTCTCGTTTGCTCTGCTTATGGAAGTTCTGCAGACAGCACCAGAATTAGGCTCTCTGTCAATGTGCATTGGCAGAGTCACACTGCCTTGGCCTTCTCTATCTCTGGATTCACCTTCATGTCGACAGCGGGGTGGGAGACGCTTCACCTGGCTGCCAAGTTCCTCCTCTTTGTACATCTCAGAGAAGCAATGAGAGGGAGGAAGCATGAGAAACTGGTGCCTCCTTTCCTCGCATTTATTTAGGGTGCCATCCTATGCATGTTTAGACAGAGGGGGGGGGGTGTCCTACAACTCCCAGCAGAGATTGTGCCCTTAGAAAGCTTTTGTAACACATGTTTTCAAAGTGGCTCACAGAAAGAAAAGAAAAAAAGAAACCCAGTAGAACTATATAAGACAATACAACTGAAACAGGAGGGCAGAGGGGTTTTTTGAGTGCTTGGTTATGGTTAGCTCTTAAAAGTCTGGGTTTGAGTCCCTGTGCAATCAGCAATATTGGTAGTGCTGAATTAGGGTTGCTCTCTCTCTCTCTCTCTCTCGCTCTCTCGCTCTCTATCTATCTATCTTTCTGTCATGAAGTGTTTGGTATAACCCCATTCTCCTTCCCCCAGTGGGAATGAAGGCTAACCATGACCTCTCTCCTGTCCCTCCTGTCTCTCTCTCTCCCTCCCTCTTTCTAGTGTTTAAATGTGCATACTTCTTAGTGCAATGTCTTTTCTCTTGCTTATGTTGATATGTAATTTGACAACAATGCATATGTGTGTATATATATGTATTATCAACAAAATGCATACACATCTATGCCTCTCTCATTTTCTCTTGCTCTCTACCCCGTCTCCAAAGATGAATTTGATTCCAAAAATAAAAATGCCACCTTATTTATTTAAGCAGATTAATATGAATTTTGCACAAAGAAGAGTGGGGGGGGACATGATCAGGCAGACCTGGATTTAGACAGTGCATTTTTAATTATCTTCCTTGGCATCAAATTGACTTTGTAAAATGCCATTTAAAGCCAGTGCACCGAGGGCATTTACTGAACAGAGGACTGTACATTTAGGAAGAGGTGACCATCCATCCCTACATGATTAAAAAAAAAAAAGGAAGAGAACCCCACCCCACCCCACCCCACCAAAACCATTATTCTCACTCAGGATTTATAGCTAGGTTCAAAACATTTCCCCTACAGGGAACTAGAATAGGCCACTCCTGCTGAGGTATTTATTTCTGAGGAAGCATTTTGATTCGCAAGCTGTCATAAATCACAAAAACCAGGCAAAATGCAATATCAAGTTCCATTTTATTAAAAAGTCTCTCAGCATTCACAGCTTCATCATTTTTAGTGATCCAGCAAGTGTAGAGAAGCAGTGGGGAAGGGCAGAGATGAGAGTTTGCAACGTGTCCAATCCAGTGGTTACATGGAGAAATCCTCATCACCACAAGGATCCCACCAAGTGGAAGGGGGTGCGGAGTGAAGGAAGGAAAGAAGGAAGGAAGGAAAGAAAGGGAAGAAAAGAAAAGGGACAGAAAATTGTCATCTCTTACACCTGAATCCTAGATACTGCAACAGAGAGAATTTTTGCGTCCATTTCTTTGCTGTTAGCATATCTATATCTATATCTATATCTATATCTATATCTATCTATCTATCTATCTATCTATCTATCTATCTATCTATATTCTTATCCTCTTACACACACACACACACAAATACACACATACATGAGCAGGTTGTTGGATTCAATGGTGAAATATATATTAAAACAACAACAACCTCACCCAGAAAGACAAAGGCATCATTCATTCATCAACTGAATGTGGATGGCAATTAGAATCTAACAGAAGAGCTATGTTTTCCACAGAATACATCAAATCAGTCTAAATGAGGAACAGGGTTGAGGATGTGAAGCACTGGAGAAAAGTCAGTGCACAAGATGCCGCGAGGAAGGGAAATGGAGAGAAAGTTAAGGGCTAAGGAACACAGCCCTTCCAAACTCAGAATTGATCTGGCCTCTCCCCTTCCCAAACCCCAAACTGGGAGAACGCAAATCATTTTTCCAAGCCAAAATGGGAAGCTTGGAAAATGCCCTCTCTTGTTCCTCTGTGACACTCAGGGCATGTTCGTACGACACGGGAACCGCGGGGAAGCAGAAGTCCCCCACGGTTCTTGTGTCGTGTGAACGCCAACCGGGGGTGCCCCTGCAGGACAGCTGCACGTGGGACGCACACAAAGTGACCATGGGTGGTAGAGGGGTAAGCCCCTACCGCGCGTGGCCACCCTGCTGTGTGAACAGTGGGTGGCCATCCCGCGGGGGCTGCGCAGAGGCGGCAGCCCAGAGCGGCTGGAGCTGCGGCTGCTCCAGCCTGTAGGGGTAAATTGCCCCTCTGGGCATCCCGGGCCCCCGCCCCCTAGCGCCGGGAGGCCCACACTGCGGTGCGGGGACAGCCAGCTCCACCGGGGTCTGCCGACACGTGCGGGGCGCAGGTCGTCTGCGGCGCCCCGCCGGACCCCGCAGATAACCCCATGGTGCTCCCCTGCCCGCAGCCTGGGATGTGCAAACCGGCCCTCAGAGTCATTCATGGAGAGGAGTATCAACAGCTACTAAACTTGACTGGCTATATGCTACCTCCAGTATCAGAGGCAATTTGCCTATGTACACCAGTTGCTGGGGAACATGGGCGAGAGGGTGCTGTTGTACTCATGTCTTGCTTGTGGGTTTCCCGTGGGCAGCTGGTTGGCTACTGTGTGAACAGAATGCCCTTGGAGGAGGCACTCAGAGGAATGTCCCAGGTGTTGATCGTAGTATCCAGGTAGATTGCGGTTGGGAGAGGCGTTCCATCAAGTATTGAGGTCCCAAGCCGTGTAAGGCTTTATAAGTTAGAACCAGCACCTGGCACCTCTTGCTTTATCTCTCTACAGTGCGTCACACATCTAGCCATTTTTAGAAATATTAGGCAATAGTAACAAACCGGCTTGAGTGCCCATGCTTAACCTCTTTGGAACAGCATGGAAAGTTCTGGATCACTTCATTTTTATTGTGTTTGCTCATGAACTGCAACCATGTGCATAGCATTCAAAGGCAATTTTATGGCACGATACTCATTTTGCAAAAAAACTAGTCTCCTAAGGAATACTCTGACAGGATTTCAACTCTGAGAGTGGACAGGTGCTGTCTTAATGCTTTTAAAAATCTGTATGCATTTCCAATAAACAGTGTGATTTGAGATCCCTTGCAGAGTTATAAGTACTAACAAGGTCGATATTGTCTCCTTGAAATCAATGTAAGTAGCAGAGTGAACTGGTCAACAACCTATTTTTAAACTGCAAAATAAAATGGAGCACGGTGTTTCAGAGGAAACTGGGAAATTGTAATAAAGTTACAAGAGAACAGTACTGGTACTGTCTAAGATCAAAGTGCCTCTACTTCAGTGTTCTGTCTCTAACCATGACTAGCCAGATGCCTCTGGGAAATTAATAAATAGGGCATGATGGAAAAAGCCATTACATACTGATTGTCCATCTCAAAACTGTACCAGTGTTGGCCATAAGCAGCCAGGGACCAAGAGTCTGGAGTTTGGAACCAAGAGGAGGAAAAAGGCAGGACCAAATGTCAGAAGTCAGGGATCATGAGTTGGAAGCTAGGAATCACAAACCACTAGCAAGGCTTGGAGGATGTTGTTGTCCCGGCAAAGTTCCAGCCTGACCTAGAAGCCTTTATAATCCATCAGCCTGGGTGGGCGGGATGACTCAGGGGCCTACTGAACAATTCGGCATTCAGGGAAGACTTTGAGTCCTGGTGGCTCACTGCACAGGGCAGCAGCATCAACACATAGATCAATAAGTTCTCTCTTCAAGTCATGGCAGGCCTTGAAGGAGATGGCAACTTTAAGCCAAGGATGGGCAATTTTGGAAGGTACACAGTCCTTTTTTGCACTGCAGAACCATCCCTCCCCCCCAGTGGTGGAAAAATGTTATATAATAACAGTGTCCATTTCACAGTGGCTATGGAGCACAAAGGGGTCAAAATTGCAAGCAAGCTAATGTTGATCCCTTTGGCACTCCATAGCTGCTATAGATGCCATTTTTTAATCATTATTTTTACTGAATTTTGGTAAATCAGTAAAAATAAATCGGTTAAATAAATCGGGGGGGGGAGGCAGGAGCTGCAGCAGAGGGCAGCAGGACTTCCATGTTGCCCACCCCTGCTTTAAGCAATATAGAGGATGTCTGGTGAAACTGGTAAAGTCCAGGAGGGGTTCAGAAAGAAGGACAGGACCTCCATTATTGCATAGCATCTGGCTTCTCCCTGTGATGAGCTGAAGTAGATTAAATTATAACAGAGAAGATAATCTGAACAATTTATTCAGATTGCAGGATTATACTTTCTTGAGCAGAATGTGTTTTTTGTCATGGAATACACCCAGCCCTGATCTAAATGTAGGCTGGGTAAGTTACTGCTCAAGTAAAGAAGGAGTTTAGAAAAGTATAGGATGCAAAACTGTGACTCATATTTGTACAAGGATGGGGGATCCAAGCTCAAAGAGGGGAATCATTATGTGCCACAAATATCCATGACTTTCCTCTTCTGCTGTGAACACTGTACATTCACTCTTCCAGATAAATGTCTCAAACTGGCAACAGGTCTAAAACTATTACGGTTGAATTCACAAAAAGACAACAACTCTTTCATAATCTCTTGTGCATTAAGCTAACTGCTGATAATTTTTTATTAAATTTTTATTGTGAATTTTATTATGTCAAAGCAAAAATAAACAAATAAAAAACCCAAAATAAAATAAATAACATATTACAGTTTTCTTACATTGGATTTGAATATATCCATTAGAATAGATACATATACAATGTGTACTCCAATATATTTTATGTATGAGAAGATATACTACTATTCTTAGGCATACTTATGCATAGGCTTCAACAAAGGCAGACCAGATGTCCATGTATTTGTCCATTCGTAGATTACGCCTAAAGACCACCCGTTCAAAAATTGAACGCTTCATTAATCCTCAACCCATTGTATTATCTGTGATGGTTGTTTGTCCTTCCAATGTTGTAATATTAGTCTTTTGACTGTCAAGAGGGCATGGAGGATACATTTATGCTGACCTTGTGTTAAGTTCCAGGAAGCAGGTAGATAGTTGAGAACTACATGCACACCAATAAATATTAAAGAGCTTTCCATTACAAGATTTATCTGTATTATTACCTGCTCCCAAAAAGAGGTAACCATTGAGGCTAACGGCTGATAGTGATGTGATCTACAACAGAGATTCATACCTGTGTCATACTGCTTAGAGGGTGCCTGTGCTCTTAAGTGGAGAGTGTAATGCACCATCAATCAATTTGGGGTTAATAATATCCATATGATTCACAACAATGATTTGGATCTGCACTGTAAAGATGGCATACGTTCTCTTATGGATAAGTGTTCCGAAAATGTACTGCTAGTGTGTGGGTAAGGCAGAAAGACCTGTGGCAATCTTCCATATCTCTCAGAGAACTTGCATTAAAATGTGTGTGGGATTAACAGTGCTATCTAATGTATGTTTGCACAAAAGAATGTCTCACTGTTTTCAATGGTGCTCACACACTGGGAAGTGAGTATAGGATTGTGAAACAGGCCTGTGGCTTACGCTGGCTCAGCTTGTCTGAGTGTGGAAAGCTAAGCAAGGTCAGGCCTGGTTATTACTTGGATGGGAGACCCCTCCTCTAGTTTCCTGCACTGAGCAGGGGGTTGGACTTGATGGCCTTGTAGGCCCCTTCCAACTCTATGATCTATGTATCTATGATTAATGGCTGCGTTTTCCCGAGTTAACGCATAACTGATGGAAATCATGAATTACACAGCCTGCGCTCCAAGGAATGGAGGCTCTGTAAAATAAATGATTTTTAAAAAAACATATGGAATTCATCGAACAGCTGTTAAAATAAAACAAAAACATCTCAACCGATGTGGATAAGGAGGAGAGAGGCCAACCTCTTTCTCCGCACCCATGCCACTCTACTTTCATTGTTTTCTGCCGGTCAGCATAGGACAAACAGGGTTAATGGTTCTATTCCTTCAGCTAATGGAGATGTTGCTGCTGTCTCTATGCAAAAGCACGCTTCGCTTTTGGCAGGCTACCAATAAATAAAGAGGAAAACATCCATTATTGATACGCTGTCTCCTTCCAAATTAAAAGTAAATGTGCAAAAATGTGAAGAGGGCCCTGCCAATTTGGAGCCTATGTTCACTCCCTTGTACCCTGGAAATATGGTGAGCACAAAATTGCTCTGACTCGCTAGGAAAAAAAAATGTTTGATCTAGTGGCATAACTTTCAAATCCAAGCTTGATCCATTCCCTTCCGAGTTCAAAACTAATGAACAGCTTGAATTGGCTACTTGTTCTCTTTAGTTAATGAGCTCTGCTAAGGAGAGATCTCTTTCTTCTATTTTTCTTATTCTCTCTCCTCTCCTTCCCTTCTTTAATGACTTTTTGACAAGATCAAGTATTTTTTTTAACCCAAAGATATTCCTGCTTAACCTATTATTTCTCCCTGATGCTTACCAAAGCCAGCATCATTGACGGACATCTTCAGGCAGTTGCTAAGGCTCTCGCACCCAGGGACCAGGGCCAGTGTCAAGGGTAGACATAGTTGAGCACCTGCCAAGGGCCACACCCCAGTAGAGGTCCACTGACAAGAGCCCAGCGGACTAGTTCTTCCGCATCATCATTGCAAACTGCTTCTTGACCCACCTCTCACTCTATCCCAGACCTCGGTGGTGGTGAGAAGGAGGAGCAGGAGATGCTGCTGCATACCTGCTCCCTGGCTCTCTGCCTGTCAAGCAAGCAAGTGGTAGCAATGATGAGAAAGAGGATGAGGAGCAATGGCAGTTTGTGACAATACCTGTGAGAAGGTAGTGTAGCGTAGTGTAGGGGTACGCTACCCAGTGTAGCGTAGTGGTGACGGTGTTGGACTGAGACTCGGGAGATCCGGGTTCTAGTCCCCACTCGGCCATGAAACTCACTGGGTGACTTTGGGCCAGTCACTGACTCTCAGCCTAACCTACCTCACAGGGTTGTTGTGAGGATAAAATGGAGAGGAGGAGGAGGATTATGTAAGCTGCCTTTGGTTCCTTGCAAGAAAAAAGGCGGGGTATAAATATAATAAATAAATAAATAAATAAATAAAATTCACTCAGGGAGGGGGCCAATGAAGGTGTCTTGCCCCAAGCCTGGAGCCAGCACTGTGTGTGATCCACTCTCCATCCCACAAAGCACTCCAGAGTCATGATGGAGGGAAAGAAATCCATCCTCTGCTCTTCCAGAGCTTTTTTCAGTATGGACCAAATCATTCTGCTTATCCCCAATTCAGACTTAAGAGGCTGCCATTCATTCTCACTTTCCCTAGGAGGGTCCACCACTGGCCCTTGATCTACAACTGCTGTACCTTTGTAGAAGGGGGCATGGCTCAGTGGTAGTAGAGCACCTGCTTTGCATCCCAGGTTCAATCCCTGGCTTCTCCAGGTAGGGCTAGGAAAGAATCCTTCTTGAAACCCTGGAGAGCCACTGCCAGTCAGTGTCGACAATACTGGGCTAGGTGGACCAATGGTCTGAATTGGGATAAGACAGCTTCCTGTGTTCCTTCCCATGCTCCCTGACCCAACCTCTCAGGTGGGTGAGCAGCAATTGTGATGAGGGGGCAGCATCAGCCACCACCACCTGTTTGCTCACCCATCCATATCACCCATCCATATATATCAAGTAGGCTGCTCAACAAGGTCTGCCATGGACGGCCTTCTCCTTGTCCCATCAGCCAGAGCAGCCAGGCTGGTGGGGACTACGAAGAGGGCCTTTTCTGTGGCAGCCCCCAAATTATGGAACTCCCTCCCCAGTAACCTTCGCCATGACCCCTCCTTGATGAAGTTCCGCCAGGCTTTCAGGTGGGAATATGGGGTGGGTTAGGATTTTTTTTAAAAAAAACCTCTTATATTGTTTTAATTGTGTTTTAATTGTGTTTTAATGGGGTTTTATTGGGGTTTTATTGTATTTTATCCTGATTGTATATCGCCCAGGGTGGCCGGGTGGCCGGCCAGATGGGCGATTTAAAAATATAATAAATAAATAAATAACACATTTTTACCCTGCTCTTCAGCTGAAGAATTTCCCAGAGTAGCCCACAGATTAATACAAGAATAAGAAAGTTCTGGACCTCAGGCTTACAATAAAAAATACATGACACAAAAGGAAAGGGGATGGGGTGGGAGGAGGGAAAAAGCAAGCCCAGGTAGAGGTGGGTGATCCACTGGGACCCGACCCACCTCTGGCTCGGTAGACGCCAGTGCTGTGCCTGCTGAGCCAGGCAGAAAGCTGGAGTGTACCGTGCTGCATCCCAGACTTCCGAATTCCTGGTGGGCCACTGTTTATGTAGAAAATACCTTAAGATATGTCAAAAGCGGCCGCAATTTGCACAAGTTACGCAAATTGCGGCCGCTTTGGCTGTATCTTAAGGCATTTTCTATGTGAACAGTGGCCCGCCAGGAACCCGGAAGTCGCTTCCCTGGCTCACCTTGGGAGAACGCAAGTCGATGCCGGGCAAGAGGTCAGTGGGACGGAGTTCAGGGGGTTGAGTCTGGCTAGTCCACTGGATTTCCACCCCGCCCCTCTGAACAAGATCCTTGCACATCCCTAAGCCCAGGTACCATGTCTTACACTGACAAAGTTCTTTTACCGACCAGCTGGGATGGAAACAGGTCAGTGGGAGAAGAAGCCATGAGGAGCTGCTCTCTCAGTATTGCTGACGGAGTCCTACTTTTTCCTCTCCTGCAGGTTTACCTCTGGGCCACGACAAGAATCAAGCTCACTGGCTCCTCCTCCTCTCCATTGGTCAGTCTGTTTGCTTGATCTCTGGGTCAGTGAGTGGACTCAAGGAAGAGCTGCCATTGGTGTTGAGGGGAGACAGCTGGTGGGCAGCGGAACCCAGTGAAGGCCGCTTGTTGAGGACACCCAACACCTGGAGCAAGCCCTGATCTTAACAACTGTTCTTTTTAAAATGGGGTTAAAAGCCACTTAGAGCACAATCCAACAGGACCGGTGCTCTTTAGAAGGAGGGCTCTGAGATGAGGGCCTAGGGGCTGGGCAAACATGCAATGTTGTTGAGGTTCTCCATAGTCCCCCTTAAAGCTCAGCTCACTTTGTTCACGTTTCTGAACATGAGCATTTTTATTTTATTTTTTAAGATCAGGGGAAATGCACATTTTTTAGAAGTGCACACCCAAAATGCACACTTTCCCCTCATTCAGTAAAGTGTGAAAATACTTACTTTGGGGGTAATGGGCTCACAAGTTCGGAAACATGCAAACATTTTATCTGAAAATGCATGCATATTCGTGGATTCTCAATGCTCATGGTCACTGTAGATTTGGAAGACCTGTTAAGGAAAGAGATAATTTGCCTCACCATTCAGACAGTGTCATAGTTCAGAATGGATTTAGACGGGCCTCCAGCTAACACTAAAAATTCACAGCACATATGGGAAACCTAAGAAGATCCACAACTGTGAAGTGGAGAAAAAGCTGGAGCTTAACAGGGGTCAGCCTAATCTCCAGCATGAAGCAAAGTGAGGGTTAAAATGCTGCCTTGTTCTTTAGCCAGGCCTTGAACTTTTAACTTTGAATGGATCAATGTTCTGCCAGACAAACCATTCTTCAGGGACATGTAAAGTCTAGGACATTTTTACTTCTATTGCTTGCAAATGTCTTTGTTGTGTAACCCTCTTTCAGAAACCAGAAAGCTCCCTTTGTGCGTAAATTCTATTTTAGATACAGTGGAGCAGTCAGGAAGAACAAGCAAAAAACAAACCAAAAAAAAAAAACACCCTCTACCCATACTTCCTATTTTCCTGCATCATCCCTTCTCATCCAAAAACAATTCCAAGTTCCCAGACTTGCTGAACAGCAGAGTAGACTGCAGAAGACCAGGTAATTTTGCACACATAACTGGGACACTTAAGACTTCATAACATTAGGGATATGCCAACATTTTGCTATGTGTCCAGGTTTCGATATGAAAGTTCGGGCTGAGCAGAAATTGTGGGGTACATTTTTGCGGGTGGGGCGAATTTGCCCTCTGTGAAATGCCCGGGGGGAGGCTGGTGGTGACTCCTATTCTGGTGGGGCTCCTAATCCATTGCAGGTTTTATTTGGAGTGTTACACAATGTGTGTAAATGACATTATTACTATATACTACACGCCATACTTTATGTAAACAGTGTATCTTATGCCATTTTCTAGGTAAATGACATAGACCCGGAGAACCCGGAAGTCGGGTTTCCCTGGCTCGGCTCGTGAAATCACGAGTCAAGTCAGGGAAAGGGAAGTCAAGCGGAGCTCGGGGGGGGGCAGCCCAGCAAGTTCGCTGAGCTTCCAACCCCCATTCGAGGGCACACATCCCTAATTAGTGTGCCCCCCTGAAGTCCTCAGTGCTGCCAGCAAGTTGACTTTTTTTCTGGATGTAACTGGTAAAACAGCCCAATGCTCTTAGATTTTCTTGTCTTCTATAGACCTCCTTTGTGTCCCAGCCAATTCACTGAACTGGGTAGCATGGTAAGATAATTAGGCAGGGAGTAAAAACCATGGCATCAGGCCAAGGTTATGCGAACAACAAATCCAGTTTTTTGAAAAGTGGCAAACTGTTATTGTCACTTTTTTTTTTCCAGGAGGGAGGGGAAATTAGATTATTATTATTACAGTTTCAGCAGTTAGCCATAAGAGCAATTAGGAAATGAAAATAACATGGAAATATGAAGCCATCAAAACCTCATCTTCTAGACTGTTTTCTTATTTCAGCCAAGGTCCATCAATAAAGCCATACACTAAGCAATTCATTTCAGCATGTCCTTGTTTTTTGACAGTGCAGCTTCTGAACGTCTTGCTTTCAGTTCAGTCCCTTTTGTCCCTGGAATCTGGCTCCTCTGCAATACTCTCCATTCTAGATTCTTTTGATCTTTAGCTCTTTCTCTTTCTTTTTTAACTCTCCAACAATAATACCCTGCCTGCTTGAGAACTTCACTTATATACCCCATTCTAACTCTCCTCCTGTCCTTTTAGCCAACCAGAAGGCTGGTAGAGTTTGTTAATTTGTGGTTCCCATAGTAACTAGGACCCCACCCCTCCTTAAGCTTCAGTTTCCTGGGCTGACTTGTTGTACCTCATGTGACCTTTTAGACTGCTTGGCAAGAATAGCCTCTCAACAGAAAGCAAAGAGAATAAAACACAAAATATTTTACAGCCAAGAATAAAACACAAAATGGTGGAACACTTTGATCCTTTACAGGGCAAGCTGTGCAATGGGATGGAAATGTTTGCCCATTCATGGAGGATAAGGCTATCAATGGCTACTAGTCACAATGGCAATATGCTACTTCCAAGTTCAGGGTAGCATGTCCCTGAATACCAGCTTCTGAAGAACAACAGGAAGTGAGGGCTATTTCTTGTTAGCTTCCCATAGGCATAGAGTGCTGGGCTAGACAGACCTTGTCTGATCCAGCAGAGCTCTTCTAATGTTCATGCAGAATAAGGTCAAGAGGCAGGGAGCTCACTCTGGCTTTGTAAAGTCATCACCTAGCCAGGTCTGCATATTTAGGAGGTGTCGTTATGTTATCACACTGGCTACAGAATCCCTGATTTTCTGGATCACATAGTCAGAAAGAAGAAGAACCCTCTTTTCAAGCAAAATTGCAACAGGTCAGCTGCCAAAAGGAGCAGGAAGAATGAGCAAAATAGTGCCAAAATGGCAAACTACGTGATCTGCCTTTTTCAGAGGACAGTTGCAACTGTTCCCCGGCCACTTATGCTATATTCCTTGTGTTGTTATTAATTAATTAATTAATTAATTACTTATATTTATATTCAAACCAACTGCATATTCAGCATGTGACGGCAAGTGCCTGGAGCTGCCCACGTTCCAGAAACAGCGACATAAGCTTGTGTCTTTGAATTGGATCATGTTTCTCTTGGGACAGATAAGCACCGTTCAGATGTGTGAGACCCTTAAATTTAGTACCTGCAACACCATATGCTAAATGCAGTGTTTAATATCAAAGGTGGCTGCTGTTAAAGAGTCAATTTAAAGTAACAATTATGAGAAATAACATCTGGCAGATGTAAGGTTCCCGACTCACCTAGGATGAGAAGCAGCCATAACACTTCTATAATGAATGGCAAGAGTTGGGTACATAGAGACGAAAAAAAGAACTGCTGGGAGATGTTGCAGGCCAGGAGCTAGAAATGTTGGGAGAGCAAGACTGAGAGGGCAAGGGATCACTGCAGCACAACCAGAAGATAAATACAAGTAGTGTGCAATGTTTCAACTTTCAAGTGATTTAATTGTGTTAAATATTAGTAGCATACGTTTAATAATAAGGCTCTACTGCTTGTCAGTTATCCTGGTGAGCAGAGCAATGCAATGCAGTAGAACATTCTGCTTTATAATAAAAGGATAGTTTCTTTTTTGTTTGTTTGTTTGTTTTGTTTTTTTAATGAACATTCAGAGTGGGGCTGGAATATCCCTGAAAAAGGAAGCAGGCCCTCTACAAGGCTGATTGGCAGACTTTGAAAAATTATTATTTATTTACAGCATTTTTACCCCACTCTTCAGACAAAAAAGGCTCCTAGAGAGTTAGATGGACAATACTAGGACAAATGGTCAGACTTAGTATAAGGCAGCCTCCTATATTCCCATCCCACACCATAAAGTTGCATGTGGAGTGTGGCCGTGGGTTCTGCCCTTGCCAGTTTATGTTGCCCAGATGGGCTGGGGATGCCTGTGTGGGTAGCTTTCATCTGATCTTCTGTCCTACTACATGATTCCAGCCTTCAGCTATGATCAGTGATCATTCCGTTGCAATGTAGCCATCATGCTGCCCTGGTAGCAGATGAGGTAGACCTCGGTAGTCCTTTAATAGCATGTGTTTTCATACATGGTTTAGCGAATGCTTTAACAGGCATAAAAAACTACTAGAGATGGATGAACAGATTAAGTTCATCTGCCAAGCCAGGCCGAAAGTGGATGTGTGCCAAGCTCGGTGGGCTTCCGGGGTTCCCGGCAACAAAGGCCCGCCGGGGACCCAGAAGTCACTTCTCCAGCTCGACTCAGGAGAACATGAGTCGAGCCAGGGAGGCAGGTAAGTGGGATGGAGTTTGGGGCATCGAGCCCAGCCAGTTTGCTGGATTTCCACCCCACGAACGAACTCCTCACACATCCCTAGACAGGGTATCACACTTTGATATTTTTATTTTGTAAGTTGCATTAACTATTTAACTCAGTGTAAAAAATTGTACGCAACTTTACAGAATTTTAAAAGGGCATGTATTCTTGTTTTTGCTGCTACATTTGGGGGCAGTTATGGGGGGCACCTGATGTCCGTTCACAGATACAGTAAATGTTGGATTTTTCCATTGATGTCTAGCACCCGGGGGAGGGGGAAGAGAACTTTCTCAAAGTCTTTTGAAACTGTAAATTTAAGGAATAAATGGGGACTATGGTTTCTATGCATATTAGAAAGACTTCGTGCAGCTTGTGGTTTGTAACTGTTGCTTTAAGAGAATGGAATGCTTGCTTCAGATCTACCTGTTTAACTGTCTTCTCAGTCTCAAAACCTCCAGCTCCACGTATAGCATCTGATGAAGTGGGTTGTAACCCTTGAAAGCTCATGCTGATTTATTAAACTATCTGAACAACTAAAACAAGTAGTCTATATTTGTGCTACACTTAACCCTTGAATTTGTAAATTTAGCATATGTCTTTCTCTTCCCATTTTGTATTGAAAGAAGATGGCAGAACAGGTGGAGGAGTGAGAGATGAAAAGGTACACAAACTTGTCAAAGGGAGGGGAAGGAAAAGCAACAGGGAAGGACATCAAGGAGTAGGAGCTGGCATAGTGCAAAAGTAAGCGTATTGCTTCATATGTCGGTCAAAGGGGACCCATTGACGTACAGTTGCCCTGGGCCCTGTGCATGCTAGCATGGCTCTTACATGTCCCATCAACATCCAGAACCAGAAGCAATACTACCTCCAGCTGAACCCATCAGAGCCAGGTAGAAAGGAACAGAAATCTCTCTCTTTCCTTTAAAAAGAACAAAAAGAAAATTGGTGTTGCTTCTGCTACAGCCTGATCAAAGCCAGGGCATGATGCATTTATTTTGCTTATTTAGTACATTTCTATTCAACTTTTCTTCTCTCATGAAATTCCAGGTGACATTCATGAGGTTCCCTGATGGTCTCCCGTCCAGGGACTGACCAGAACTAGTTCTGCTTAGCTTCAGCAAGATGCTGCGTTATGTGTCCTCAGCCTATAGACCTGAGACTAGTTGCATGTCGTGCTCCAAATGTATGCAAATGTACAGTATTACTATCTATGTCAGGGATGGGCAACTTGTGGCCTTCCAGATGTTTTGGCCTACAGTTTCCATCATCCCTCCCCTTTGGTTATGTTGGCTAGGGCCAATAGGAGTTGTAGGCCAAGACATCTAGAGAGCCACAAGTTTCCCACCCCTGATCTATGTGCAACTGGTTTGCATCATGTTGTCCAGAACCCCCCCCCAAAAAAGACCCAGACAACTTTTAATCCAGGATCTCAGCCAGTTCATTTAAAAAAGGGGGGAAGATGTCTGCTTTTGCTGTTGTTGAATGAAAAATCTAACACCTTGTTGGTGAAGGCTGTGCCTTTAGTTTGAGCAGAAAGAGAGGAGGATGAAGCTGTATTAAAAGAGATTTTGGGTGAAAATTATTACATGACAAAAAGACAAAACTTGTTCTTCTGCATTCCAAGGGCTTCATTTACCTGTCAGTCATCCCACGTATTCCCTCCCAAGCTTGAACAATGCAGAATCTCTGGTTCCCCTTTTCCTCAGCGGATGCTTTATTTGCCCGTGTATCATCCTGGACCTTGTTCATCCATCATGCGCTGGAGGGAGGATGGGGAGTGGAGAATGCAGCTCATGGGTAGGATAGAACAAGGCTGGAACAAGCTTCAAAAGAACGGCCTATTACAAGACTTAATAACCCCTACAAAAACATTATCATTTTGAACATTTCACTGTTGCAAAAGTAGGGATGAGTGAGAATAAATGGCAGCCACTTAAGTCTGAATTACGGATGAGCAGAATCATTTGGTTCAGATCTAAAAACCTCTGGCAGAGCAGGGGATGGATTTCTTTCACTCCACCATGGCTTTGGAGTGGTTTGTGGGATGAAGAGTGGATCCCACACAGTGCTGGCTCCAGAATTTTGAGGTCCCTTGGGCAAGAGCCCTTCAATGGCCCTCCTCCCTCAGTGAATCTATCTTCGCACCACCATTATCACCAGCTATTGCTCCTCCTCCCCACTCTCACCATGGCTACCACTTGCTTGCCTCACAAGCAGAGAACCAGTGAGCAACTAAGCAGTGACATCTGCTGATCCTCCTTCTCACCACCACCTCTGGGCCAGAGCGAGAGTGAACAAACTGGTTGCAATGGTGAAGAGGAGGAACAAGTCCAAGGGGCTCTTACCAGTGGCCCCTTGGCAGATGCCCAAGTATGCCTACCCTTGACACTGGTCCTGATCCCACAGACCACTCCAGGCATATGGTGAGACCAAGCATAATAACCCAAGGCCTGCAGTATAATGACCTTCACAATCCCTTCACTGTGGCAGAGGCCTTTAGACTTGTGAGGCATGGCTGAGCATGTTCTGGTGATGGACTTACACATGAAAGGAAGTACTTCTTCACAAAGCACATAAATCTACTATGGAATTCCCTGCATAGGGTGAAGTGACGGCCACATATTTGGAGGGCTTTGAAAGGGGATTGGACAAATTCATGGAGGATAAGGCTATCATTGGCTACTAGGCATGTATCAGAGGCAGTATGCCTCTGTAATGCCAGTTGCTGGAGAACATGAGCGGGAGGGTGCTGTTGTACTCATGTCCTGCTTCTGGGCTCCCCATTGGGGCATTGGTTGGCCACTGTATATATGCAAAGCTGGACTAGATGGTCTGATCCAGCATGGCTCTTCTTATGTTCTTGCGCTGTGTCACCAGCCCATCACCACACTGGCCAGCAGATTATGCATCACCAAAAGAGACGAAAGGTTATCACCAAAAAGGAAGGCAAAAGAGGGCACCATTCTGCATATAATTTGCATATGCTAATTTATATATGCATAGATGAGAACTTGGCAATAATTACTATAATTTAAATACAAATACAATGCATCTTACCATAGTGGGGAAGACTATGAACAGATGCTGCTCAGGGGCTACCTGTTGATAGGCAATGTCAAGGCCCCTGCTACTCTTCCTTATTTATTTGATATGTATGTTACTTATTTATTTATTTTATTTATTAAAACAATAATAAAACAATGCATTAAAACATATTTTTTTTTAAAAAAAAACAGAAATAAAAGCAGCATCCAACTCAATGGACCTCTTACACACCCGAGGCCTGCTTGAATAAAGAGGTCTTTACCTGCCGGTGGAAGGACAGCAGGAAGGGAAATCTAGCCTCCCTCAGCAGGGAGCTCCGCAGCCTGGGAGTGGCCACTGAGAAGGCCCTTTCTCGCATCACCACCAAACACACCTCTGAAGGTGGTGGTACTGAAAGAAGGGCCTCTCCCAAACTTCTTAACACCTGGGCAGGGCTGATATGGGATAAGGCGGTCTCTCAGGTAGCCTGGTCCCAAGCCATCTATAGGCAGTGGAGGCTGGTGACTCCTGTGTCAGTGGGGCTCCTTATCCATTGTATCTTTTTGTTTGACCTTTATAGGAGCTATCCACGGTGCTCCAGGGTGGTGAACCTATTTTGGGGATGGAGTTCAGCACCATATATATCCCCTATAAAGCTCCAACAAAAAAAATACAATGGAGAAGGAGCTCCACAGGCTTTATAGGTCCTAACCGGCACTTTGAGATGTGCCCAAAAATAGCCTTCTTGCAGTTCTTTGTCTTTAATCCACTCTTGGCCTGGGCAGCCCTTCAGATAGAGAGCTGTCATCTATACACAGTGGAGGCTGGTGACTCCTATGCCAGTGCGACTCCTTATCCATTTCAGCTTTTATTCTGAGCTTTATAGGAACTATCCATGCAGCTGAACTCCATTCCCAAAATAAGTTCACCCCCATGGAGCACCATGGATAGCTCCTATAAAGCTCAGAATAAAAGCTGAAATGGATAAGGAGCCCCACTGACGTAGAGTCACCATCCTCCCCGGTCTATAAAGCAGGACACATTGATAGCCTTCCGTTCAAAAGCTCCAAACTTGCACAACCAGGGAAATGTTGCTCTCATTGATAACAGTGATTACAATCGTTGCTACCCAACAGTCCCAAAGGCTGCCAAGTAATTAATTCTGGCCTGGAGGTTGGTGTGACACAGATTTGGAAACTCCCCTACCAGATCTGCCCTTCCCACTGGAGTGATGTACATACCAGGCCATAAGGAAGATATGGGACGACACAGTCACTTCACACTAGGACCAGATGCATAAACCCTTCTCAGGCTAAGCACCAACACTTAAAAACCTGAGGGGAGGGTCCAATGAAACCTTTCCCCTACCAATGAGGGAAAAGAATAATACAGGTTATAAAGGATCTATTTTAAATTTATGATACTGTGGGTACAAAGGTGTGTGTGGGTGTAGATTTAACAGTAATGCAAGTTAATAATGCCAAGCTGACACATAGGATTTGGGTAGCAACATCAAGTAGGCCGCTCAACAAGATCTGCCATGGACGGCCTTCTCCCTGTCCCATCAGCCAGAGAAACCAGGCTGGTGGGGACTAGGAAGAGGGCCTTTTCTGTGGCAGCCCCCAATTTATGGAACTCTCTCCCCAGTGACCTCCGCCATGCCCCTTCCTTGATTAGCTTCTGCCGTGCATTAAAAATGTGGTTTTTCAGGCAGGAATATGGGGTGGGTTAGGATTTTTAAATTTTGTACTGTTTTTAATTGTGTTTTACATTCTGTTTTGTTCTTGTATTTTATTGGACTGTACATCACTCAGAGTGGCTGGATGACTGGCCAGATGGGCGATTCAAAAATATAATAAATAAATAAATAAATTAGAACCAGGACTCATTCTTAATTTGACTCACAAATCATTTCATTTGTGCATAGATGTGAGAAGAGGTGATCTTTCTCACCCATGTGAGAACACAGAGGAGTGTTCCTGGATTGAGCTTTATTTAGTGCTGAACTGATAGATATTTTCCTAAAAAAATTCCAGCTTGAATGGAGGGCAGTTAGGGGGGGGGGTTGGGGGTGTGTGCTGGTGTGTGTATGAGGGGTCCTTTTTCCATTGTTGATGCAGCCTGGTCATGTTATCCTGACTGATAGCGGTGGCAATTTTCACTGATTCTGAGAAGCATTAAAAAAATAATCTTTTCTTTTACCCACAATACTGCAGAATATTACTCTGATTTGGCTTCATACATCACATAACCAAATCTCATTGGTTACATGGCACTGTCATGCATCCAATTCAGAGTCAGGGCATGAAGCATTGTGGGGAAAGGGGGGGAGGCATCACCAGCAGTAAATGGGAGAAAACATTTCATCCCTGTGTGGTCCAAAAATCACTCAAATGCCACCCCTTTGCAGCCTGTGAACATGGTGCCAAAGCTGGGGGCCGGGGGAGTATTTGGCTTGCATGTAGTTATATCTGGAAGAAAAATGCTGGCCAGTTAAGAGTTTTCTGGTGTGCCACAATAATAATATGCTGAATATGCCTAAGGCATAAATGTGAATATGAAATGTGAATTCTAGCATATTGGTAATAGATCACTTAGGCAATGCACACTCAGCCAATTCACAGTTGTCCCTTCCACTTAGGGGTCCTGGTTAAGTCACACACCTTGCCATGTGTAGAAAGGGAAATATTAAAGAACAAACAAACAAAACATTTTTTAAAAAAATATTTGCTCAGAGTTGCAGCAAATAATGATGGATTACACTATGGACAAACTCAAGTTGTGTTAGTACTGAATCCAATTTTAAAGTATACAGGATCAGCATGGGGAAATTTCTTCCTTAGAAGGAATATAGAAGACTACAGAAGATTTTGGACTGACAAACCAACCCACCCCCACCCCCACTAAGGGCACAAACTTATCAATTGCACCCTCACTGATTGGAAGCCCCATAAATTCCAATCATTCACCTCCCTGTCTTCCTGACCTGCAAATTTCGCTAAATTGGCTTTTTAGCCCATCTATTGACAGCATTTCGGAGGGGAAGGGAAGGAAGCTTGAAGAGGCTCAGGATAACTTGTATCGTGTCTCCAGTCTCTTCTCCTCTTTGCCCACCAGAATGCCCCCTCTTCCCTCTTTCCGAGGTTTATTTTCCAACCTCGGAGGCCAGCTGGCACATTTCATAGAATCATAGAATCATAGAACACGTAGAGTTGGAAGGGGCCTACAAGGCCATCGAGTCCAACCCCCTGCTCAATGCAGGAATCCAGGTCAAAGCATCCCTGACAGATGGCTGTCCAGCTGCACCTATGGACTGGCTATGGACCCACATTACTCTGACTCGAGTTTTGCTGGTACTTACATTACAGTTTATGAGGTGGTCCAAGGGTTCTCTGTGTGTGTTGTTGTTGTTGTTGTTGTTGTTGCTTTAAGCTGCTTACAGCTACTACAAGGTGTGTCAGCTTCTGTGTGGAATAACAAGTTCTTCTAAAAATGTCCAGGTAGAGGCAGCACTTTATCATGCGCTGTGGTTTCCTATATAATTGTGTGGGAAAAGCAATGACTGCTGCCCATTACTCTTCACCAGTAGAACAGACTGTCTTGGAGGATGGTGGAGTCTCCTTCGTTACAGGTTTTTAAGTAAAGGGAGACGTAGGGATGGTGGAATAAGCAATGTCTGAGGTCACCAATATTCTCCAAACATGTGCTGCTCACTGCTCATCTTGCCTCGATTCGTGCTCCTATTTGCAATTGCAGTTCATTTTGTGCAAATGGAAAAAATGCATAAAACAAACAGCTATCAAACGTGAAAGTTGCACAAAAGATCCCCAAACTGGTGCAAATTTCCAAAGTTGCAGGCATTCCCTCCATGGACTAAAGTGTAGGTGATTTTAAAATGTGCACATTTTTAAAATGTGCACAAAATTGACTGGGGAAATTTGCGCAAATCGAACGTGAGCACATGTTCGAGAATTCGCAAAAATTTTGGTGGGTATATTCTGCTTGCCCTTTTAGGGTTGCAAACAGGGCATGCTCGCATGCAGAAATGAAATTCTCAAAAATCCCTTGATCCAGCAGCAGTGGATTTCCTAGCAGGACCTTGGGCTAGATGTCCTTTGAGAACCCTTCCAGCATTATCATTCTACATTATTCAGGAGGCCACAATGTGTTAGGGGAAGCTGAAAGGAATGAAAAATTAGGTTTTGTCCTCATCTGGAGGACAAAATGTTAAAAATGGAATTCTGAAAAGAAAAAGTAAATGGGAGAGGATATCCTCCCTTCAAAGCAAAATCAAATTGTTTTTGAAAGGAGTCTTTGAATGCAATATCAGTGCAAAGAAAGCCTATTTAAAGAAAACAGGATCCATAAATGTCAACCACACCTGTAGGCTGCTTGCAAATGCCCCTGTTTTTTGACAACTACATTGATAAGCCATGAGTGCATTAAAACAAACATGCTTGCTTGATCAGATTAAAGAAAAAAAGCAGGGGAGATGGAAGAACCTTTGGAGAGATCATTTGTTTTCCTCCAAAATTGCATAAAACACAGTTTGGACAAATCATATAAGCAGGGAATAATGGGATGAAGTTGGATAAGCCCTCTCATTCCTTTCCCCCAAGATTTGGAGTCTTAAACTTTTTTCTCTGGGCATGGAAAATAGTGGTCAAAAAGAAGCCCAAGTGAAGTCCTCCAGTAGGAATATGCATACAAGCAAAACTCTTGTCAAAGTTTTCCAAATTTGACATCGATGCTCATTCCATCTTGCATCCATATCCAATTTTTCTTTTTCTTTTCTCATGGAAATGTCTGTGTATTTTCATGCGTCAAATTGCACACGTCTTTTGAAATGTATGCATTCTTCCCCTGTTGATTAAAGTGTGTTTGTGTGCATTTTTCAAAGGTATGCATGTTTTCATGATGCACATGTTTCAAATATACACATGCTGTCGAATGCAACTTTTTTGGTCCATAAATCTCATTGCAAGATCAGAAATGTATGGATTACGACTGCAGATTGCGTTCAAGTCCGTGTTCGATCCGGGAGGTACAAACTGTTACCCAAAACAAATCAACTAACTGGAATGAACTTTTCATGCATCTCTATCCCTCAGTGAGCCCAATTCAATGTGCTGATTTACTTTGTAATCCTTAAGTAGTTGGGGACCTGGATATCTGAAGGACCATCTCCACCCATATGAGTCTGCATGTACATGCCAGTCCTTAGATGAGCCTCCTCAACCTGGTTCCCTCCAGACATTTTAGATGGAAATTCCCAGCATTCCTGACCACTGGGCATGCTTGCTGGGACTGCTGGAGTTGAAGTGCAAAACATCTGGAGGGCATCAGGTTGAGGAAGGCTGCCTGAGAGGAGATCTATTCCTGTTCCCTCACCATCTGTGGGGTGGCTGGTGGGAACACAAGGGATAGGGGGCAGCATCCAGAATGAGTCAAATTTAGAGCAGACCCACTGAAATCATTGAGACCTAAACTTGCCATGACTAACTCAACTTCTGTTGTTTTCAATGAGACTACTCAAAGTATGACAGTCAGGATCCCATCCAGGTTCTACTTGGTGGTGGCATCTAAGTTATGGAATTTCCTGTCATGAGAGATCTGGTTGGTCCCCTCTATCTTTGCCTTCAGACACCAGTTAAAAGCAGAGGGCTTTGCAAATATCATTATTGCTATTATAGACATCATCAACGTACAAAAATGTAGAGGGCACATAATTAAAGGGGTAAATTGAGCCATATCTTAAATTTCTGTGAGAGCTCACCTAAAGCAAAATTCTAAGAAGTTCTTAAAGTTCTTCCTCAGGCAAAATGTCTGAGAAATGTTTCAAGGAACACAAAAGGAATGTCAATGTAACTAGCGAGATTTCTCAGGGGGCTTTCCATCTCCTTAATTGGAAGGGAGATTCTGTTTTTTCCCTTTGTACCTTCACAGTGTAAGACATGATGCTCTCCTGAGGTTATTGACTCCCATGAGCCTCAGCCAGCATGGACAACAGTCAGGGATGATGCATGCTGCTTTAGTCCAATACATCTGGTGGACACCACGTCAGTGTAAGATTTCAGTAAAATTAAAAATTAAAATTAAAGCAATAATATTGTATGCCATGCATTTTCAGGAGAAACAGTTGGGAAAAGTGGAAGTGAGAAAAACAGGCATCTTTTCCCCTTCCTTCTCCAAAGGTGTGTGTGCATATGTGTGTGTGTGTGTGTGTAATATATCAACACACAAATGCCAAAGGAAAAACCACTTTCACAGCTGAAATTACGATGGGACACCTAAGAGCAATAGAAGTAAATGATATTTTAAATGCAACCATTTCAGAGGTACTTTTCTTCTGCTGGAACTAGGAAGAGAGAAAAAGGAAATAGGTTAGTTTAGTGGTAAGCAAAGCTAACATGACAGCAATATGAGGCTATCACAAGCTGACCAGTTGGTCTTCCAGGAATATCTGGTAGGAGTTGTGTGTGGGGTTTTTTGTTTTGTTTTTTAATAATAGATGTAGTTTCTCTTCTGGGATTTCTCCCAATAAGCCATAATGAGACAAAATTGTGGTATAAACCCCAAAAGGGGAAAAATACATCTATTATTAAATCCTTCTTTTCCCATTAGTAATTTTGCCAATGACCTTGTAAAAAAATAAAATAATGCCCACACCATTTTCTTGTGCTTTTTACAGTGGAAAAAAACCCCACACCATTTTCTTGTGCTTTTTACAGTGGAAAGCAATCATAGCAAGGATAAGATTCAAAATGTGGAGGTTCCTGTGGGCTCCTATGAATTCTTTGTCTATTATTTTAGAAAGCCAGATTTTAATGTCCACAGAAGGAGACCATCATGAGCTATTTTTCCCCCCGGTAACCCTTTACATCTCTGATTAGGGTATATATAACAAACAGTATACAGAGGAATGGACTTGGATTGAGGGGGAAAATCACCATGCCCTAAAGTTAAGTCACATGTAGCTGTAGGATGGGTGAGGTTCTTATTTATTCATTTATTCATGGCATTTTTGTTCTGCCCCATAACTGAGGAACCCATAACTGAGGTACATAAAATGTTGTTAGAGTACGATACAAGCAATAAAAATGCAGTTGCATTTTAAAATTGTATAACAAAGATTAAACAATAAAGACAGACAGATCTTAAAAGAGATTCAAGGTGCTGGTTTTAACTTATAAAGCCTTATATGGCTTGGGACCTCAATACCTGTCGGAGCACCTGTCTCTCATCCTAAATCTACCTGGAGAATTACGCTGAACATCTGAGGCCTTCCTCCGAGTGCCACCTCCAAGGGAGGCTCGGATGGGGGCAACAAGGAACAGGGCCTTCTCAGTGGTGTCCCCATCCAATTATGGAATGATCTCCCCACTGAAGCCCACCTGGCACCAACTCTGCTATCCTTTTGGCTGGTTAAGACTACCCTCTATGCTTAGGCATTTAATGGCATCTAAAGGTTTTTAGTGGCATATGGGGGGGGGAGTTTATGCCAGTGTTTTTTTCTCTTAACATGTCTAGTTGTATGGAACTTATTTTAATTGTTGGCATGGGCAGCGCAGTCCTATGAGGTTGCCCATAAGCTCTGAACCCGGAGGATTACGGGCAACCTATTGAGGGCAGGAGGAGCATGGCCGCACTCCTCTCGCCCTCAAAAACATCTGGACGGCTTATTTCAGCTGTTTTACCTCTCCTTGCTAGCAGGAGAGCCTGAGGCGCCACCTGGATTCCTTGCTCCTCCCCTCTGCACCCCCAGAAATGCCCCACCATGGGGGAACAGATCAGGGTCTTCTGTTTTTGGTTCCCTGCTGGCGTGGAAAGAACCGCTCTGGCTGTGAGGTGGGGGAACGGGTGCTCCGCAATGCTGCAGCTTCAGAAGGGATTTCTGAGGTCACAGTGCCTTCCAGGACAATCCTATGTTGGAGGGATATAGGATTGCACCCTAAACTGTTTTAAATTGTGTTTTAAATTCTGTATTGAAATGTATGCTGGTTTTTATTGTATTTGTATTTTGTATTGTATTTTATTGTTTTGTATGAATTGTTGTTGACCACCCAGAGAGCTTTGTCTATTGGGTGGTATATGAATGAAAATAATAATAATAATAATAATAATAATAATAATAATAATAATAGTAGTAGTAGTAGTAGTAGTAGTAGTAGTAGTAGTAATTTAACAGAACCTCAAATTCCATTAAAAGGCCCTTAAGGGGCTTCTAAAATGCCTGAGGGAATTAAACAAAAGTCTTGACCTAGCACCAACAAAAAATAAGAGTTAGGTACCAGGCAAGCCTCTCTGGGGAAGGTATTACACAAACTGTCCCTCTTTCTCCTAGCCACCCACCAGAATTTATTTGGCAGTAGCACTCGAAGAAGAACCTCTGATGCTGACTTCAAGGTCCAGGTAGGCATAATTGGGAAGTGGTGAATCTCTGGGTAGCTTGGTCTCACTTAGGGATTCAAACATTAACCCCAGAGCTTTGAATTGGGCCTGGAAATGGACTGGAAGCCAGCTCATATTTTATTTATTTATTTATTATATTTATACCCCGCCTTTTTTCCTTCAAGGAACCCAAGGCAGCTTACATAATCCTCCTCCTTCTTCTCTCCATTTTATCCTCACAACAACCCTGTGAGGTAGGTTAGGCTGAGAGTCCATGACTGGCCCAAAGTCACCCAGTGAGTTTCATGGCCGAGCGGGGACTAGAACCCGGATCTCCCGAGTCCCAGTCCAACACTCTCACCACTACGCCACAGGCATAATTTCTTCAAAATGTCGAGTCTGAGTTTCACTTTACCATAGATGCTGCTCTATTACAGTGAACTTCTGTGCCCAAAGCAGCTCATAAGAAATGTTCATTTGTCATCGAAATAAAACATCACATTAAAAAAAAGAAAGAAAGAAAGAGTTACAGACAGAACAGTCCTATGGCCACTAGACAGCATCTAGATGGCCATAGGATTTTTTTGGAGTCCCAGCTCTGACCTTGGAAACTCGTTCCGAGGTCAGAGCTGGGACTCCAGGCTCAGAGTGCCCTCCCCGCCACCCCCAACTCGCAGCTGGCATGCATGGAAAGAACTCGCAAACATGACCTTGGTGATGGGGTTTTGTGGCCATTCCACAGGGGGTGGGGAGGTGAGGAGACAGGCACCACTATGATACGAGGTATCCTGGTGGTGCTCCAGCCTCCTTCCCTCACGTTCTGAGGCACAACACTGAGACAACTGGGGAAAAAATCTAAGCATTTTGCAGGGTGGGAGGAGCGCAGAACCAACCTTCACATCCATGCTCCTTCTGCCCTCCCTAGGATGCCCGCAACCTGCCGAGTTTGGAGGCCTACGGGCATCCAGGCTGGATTGTGCCCAGAATGTATTAACAAGTTCGATAAGACAAAATCAGTAATTCTGTAAGCATACCATAACATCAGTGGCACACTGAAATGATCCAGACTCAACCCATCAGCACAAAGCAAAATCAATGTTAGAAAGAAAAAAGCCAAGGCAACCCATTCATCACTTGTAGGGCTGGTCTTGCTGCACTCCAAGGTGCCCCAGCAGCCAGGATTAGATGCAGCTCAGAGACGAAAGGGACGTCTTACCAGGCCATTGACCCCCTGCCCATCCATCCATCCATCCATCCATCCATCTATACACACACACACACACCTGCCACCAATGTTTGAGATAACAGAGAAAGAAGAAGCGAATGCTGCAAAGTAGCAATGAAAGACAAAGAGAGAAAACACAGAGCTCTTACACCATTTTCTATGTAAAAAGTGCTCCACTGGGAACCCGGAAGTCCGAGGAGTGGCTCGGCTGGCACTCGCTTTTGGCCCAGCTCGGTGGGTGCAGAGGCAGTGCTCACCATGCGTCCAGCGAGTTGGGTGGTGGGAAGATCGCCCACCGCTACCTGCCACATTCTGCACTAGCCACAGCTTCTGGGCCAGCCTTAAGGGCAGCTGCACATAAAGTGTATTGAAGTAATCCAGTCTTGAGGTTACTAGTGCCTGTACCACTGTGGCCATGTTATTGCTATCCAGAAGTGGCCATAGCTGGTGTACTAGTCGAAGCTGGCAAAAGGCACTCCTCCAAGCTTCCATGGTCACTTGGGCCTCCCGTAACAGTGGAGGATCTAGGAGTAGCCCCATACTACAAACTAATATTTCAAAGGCTCATGCTGGCTCAGCTTGTCTGAGTGTGGAAAGCTAAGCAGGGTCAGGCCTGGTTATTACTTGGATGGGAGACTGACCCCTCCTCTAGTTTCCTGCATTGAGCAGGGGGTTGGACTCGATAGCCTTGTAGGCTCCTTCCAACTCTATGATCTATAAAATCTATGAAAAGGAAGTGCAACCCTATCCAGAACAAGTGATAAGCCTATCTCCCTGGATTCAGGAACCACTCACCCACAGGGCTTTGTTCTTTGTAGGATTCAGCTTCAGTTCATTGGTTTTCATCCAACCCATCACTGAGTCTAGCCACTAACCCAGGACATGCACAGCCTCGCCTGATTCAAATGTCAAAGGGAGATAGAGCTCTCTGTCATCAGCATACTGATGGCACTTTGGTCCGAACTCCCTATTTACCACTCCCAGTGGCTTCATGTAGATGTTAAAATACATAGAGGACAAGATTTTATCCTGTGGAACCCATAACTCAATTTCCAAGGGGCTGAAGAAAAGTCACCCAATGTGTTACTCTCTGAAAACAACACCATAGTAGGTAAGACTGGAACCACTGTAACATGGTGCCTCAGATTCCCAACCCATGGAGCTGATCCAGGAGGATACCATGGTTGATGGTATTAAAAGCCAATGAGAGATTGTGCAAAATTAACAGGGTTGCATTCCCCTTGTCCCTTTCTCAATAAAGGTCATCCATCAGGGCGACAAAGGCTGATTCAGTCCCAGAGCCAGGTCAAAACCCAGACTGGAATGGGAATAGATAGTCAGTATCCTCCAAGAGTGCCTGCAGTTGCTCCTCCACCACCCTCTCAAGTACCTTCTCTAAGAATGGGGCATTCATGACTAGGCAGTCGTTGTCAACTACCACTGGGTCCAGAGTGGGCTTCCTCAGCAGTGGTTGCATTACTGCTTCCTCAAGAACAGCAGAAGCCACACCTTCATGCAAGGATGCATTTACCACCCCCTGGACCTACCCAGTCATATCCCCTCAGCTAGCTTTTATTAGCCAGGAAGGGCAAGGATTGAGAGGGCACGTGGTCGGTCACATTGCTACAAGCACCTTGTTGACATCATCAGGCTGCAGCAACTGAAATTGAGTACTTGAAATGCCAGAGGGCAGGAGTTGTCAGAATATTCAGAAGAGATCACATTTGAATTCATGATCCAGACATTTGATATTTTGATATTGGATGAAGGAAAACCACTGTCCACCTAAAGTTGGCTATGGAAGAAGGGGATTCAGGGTTTCCCTCTCCCACTCCCACACATACATAAATGTGTGCATCTATGCATACACACAGGCTCCCTTTCACACTGACTCCAAATGCACAGCTGCCAGGGGCATGACCAGAAGGCACATCAGCATCAGAGGGAATAGCTTGTGGACACAAACCCACTCCTCCCTCAGTCCACTGATTGAACATTTGAGGGTGTCTTGCTTGAAGGAAACAAATCCACACATGTCTACATAAGTAAAGCTCTTGCTATGCTGAGCAGTGTTAGTTGGTTCCTATGTTATAGAAGAATAATTCATTTTAATTGGGACATTTTAATAAAAAAAATTTTTAACCTTTCTTTCTATTGCCCGCATTCCCCATTAAAAAAAAAAAAGAGAGAGAGATCAGGTTTTTTATGTTGAAATTCCATTCCAAGCTTGGCTTGATTTATGAATAAGAAAAACACTGGTGCTATAAATATCACATTTTTATCCCCCAACAACTTATCTTTAGGCTGCCTACCTTTCTTACAGCTATGGGAAGGTTTATTGTCACTGAAGGCAAGACTGGATTGTTCCTACCTTGCTTGTATGGATTGCACAGTGCCAAGTGCGGGGACTAGGGAGTTTATTTGAAGAATTTGTTACTTAGTCCTTGAGTCTCGAGTTTTCGGAAAATATGCTCACTTTATTCTGAAGGCCGCATTTCCCTGATTATCTCTGTAACAACACTCAGAGGCATAGAAAAACTATTCAGGTGATACCACAGAGAGAGAGAGAGATACAGAGATGCATTCGGCCCAAATACAATTGATCCCAGTAGCTAGAAGCAAGCAAGGCTGCTGACTCCTATTTCAGTGGGGCTCTTTATCCACTGCAGCTTTAATTTGAGCTTTATAGGAGCTATCCATGGTGCTCCTATTTTTGGGATGGGGTTCAGCACCATGGATAGCTCCCATAAAGCTGGGGAAAGCAATGGATGAGGAGCCCCACCAAAAAAGGAGTCGCCAGCCTCCCTAAGTTTCCAAAAAGATCCAGAGAATCTAATTCACAGGCCATTTCTGTAGTCACCAGAATACTGCTGGAATCAGAGATCCAGTAATTTGCCCCATTTGCAGTAGAATGTGGAATCTGATTTGTGGTGTGTAAAGAATTCTACAGTTTACGCTAAGAATCATATAGTCTAAGGCAGAGATCTAGGGCCAAAACAGGCATTATTTTAAATCTTTATCTAGCAGCGATATATTTTTCTTTTTACAAAAATATTATTTAGAGTAGGTTCAGGAGGCCCAATTCAGATCTTTAAAAAGAAATCCAACCCTACATAGTAGAATCCAAATCTGGATTGGGGTCCTGCACGTACACTCTACAGTACAAATGAAAAAACAAAAGAAAAAGTTATCTGCAAGATATGAATTAAAAGCAATGTCTGCTTTGGCCCTGAGTCCGGAAGGTTCTAGGTATTGTGTGTGCTCAGGCTTCAGTGCCCTCTTCAGGCACATAAGGGAATTACAGGTGTATATCATTGGCCACTGTGATTGGCAGGCAGTATGTGGCCTCGGGATTGGTCTGGTTAAGATATTTAGAGCCTGGCTTTTGCCTAGGTCAAGATAGCAGGACTTTCTGTGTATTTGGTAAACTGGGGGTGTCTAATTTAGAGCCTCCACTCTTATCTTATGTACTATACAGTATATGTTCTCAAGGAAGATCTGCAGCTCAGTGATAGAGCATATGCTTTGCATGCAGAAGGTTGCAGGTTCAATCTCTGCCATTTCAAGGCATGGCTTGGAAATACCCCTGTCTGAAACCCTGGAGAGCAGTCAGTGTAGACAACACTGAGCTAGATGGCCCAGTATAAAATGTGGCTGATTCCCCAACCCAACCCAACCCACTCCACCCTGGAACTCCCTTTCCCCAACATGGGCCTCCATTTTCCAGGATCATAGGATCATAGAGTTGGAAGGGACCAACAAGGCCATTGAGTCCAACCCTCTGCTCAATGCAGGAAACTAGAGTAGGGGGTCTCCCATCCAAGTAATAACCATGCCTGACCCTGCTTAGCTTTCCACACTCAGACAAGCTGAGCCAGCGTGAGCCACAGGCCTGTATATATAACCATGTTGCTCTATGCAAGTCATCTGTATGGATGGCAGCTCTCCTTCTCCTCCAAGCTACCTCCAGCTGGCTTTCTGCTTTGCATTTCTTCAAGGTTTTTGATGTCAAAATGCATTCATATTTCTTATCAGGACTCAGTCCCCAAGCATATGAAACTTTCTCAAAGGGAAAGCATGTAGCCAGTTATCCAACACTTATATTTTATTAAGGCTTTCAAAAGGAAGCGCTCTGTCTTTTGCCTGCCATTGCCAGCACAAAATATGTTTCAAAGGCTGATTTCCCTTCTGCAGAACGATTCATAAACTTTATTCTAAGATGCCAAAGCTACTCTTTGGGGGGTTGCAAATGGGCTGTAATCAAATGGAATGAGTGATTTCTTACCTGTAGATTCCCACACAGGAGGCTTGCATAGCGTTTGGAGGATAGTGTTCCCTATCTTGGCAGCAAAGAAAATGCTTTCTTCTTCATAAGGAATGTTCTTACTTGAAAGGGGAAGGCTGATAAGCCAATGGTAGTACACCAGACACAGAAAAAAGATAAATGTGATGTGAAATACAAGAGACTTATAGTGCAGTCCTATATACTGTACATCTACTCAGATGTACGTCCCATTGATTTCAGTGCAGTGGAAGTTACTTCCAGGTAAGTGTACACGGGGTTGCAGCCAACATATTTGATTTTATATACACACTAACCTTGAAGCATGTCCACTGAAAGTGCAAAATAATCCTGAGTAGACATGCTGCATAGGGTTGCACTGTAAGGCTCAATTAGACCTCATCTCCAAAATGTGACAATAAGAATAAAAATGCATTATCTATTGCCTGCTCTTCTGCAGTTGTATCCAAAAGTGGCACACAAAACACACATGTACAAACCCTATAATAAAATACAGTTAAACAATAAGTTAAAAGCAGCTGTTCAAGACCACGTGTACTAAACAGCTTAGAAATGGAGGGGGCATGTTCTGTGTGAGAATCACCCATAAATCCTTGTTCATCCCTAAGAAACACAGTCAAGATTTATTGCCGGTTATACACCTCTCACAAGTTACCCTTTAGAGCTGCTTAGTTAAAGTGACCTGCGGTTGGAAGTAAGGATGACTGAGAATATCATAGGTGAGAATTTAGTTCCAGTTCAATTTTGATAAGAATTTACCAAAATTCATTAAAAAATCTTCGTATTCAGGTTGGAAAGAACTTGTGATATTATTACTATTACTATTTTAATGAATCTGGGAGAAACCAAAACTGATAGATTTGTTTATCCAGGCCCATGGCTTTGAGTGCTTAGCTTTTAAAAGTCGGGGGTTGAATCCCTCTGTATTCAACCATGTTTGTGCTGAAATTAGGGTTGTCACCTCTTTTTTCTGACATGCTCCTCATCTTTAGCACCTCTATGGTGGGCAGCTACAACAAAATCCCCCCCATGCTATGAATAGGTGTACCCATTGAATTTGGCTCGTACTGTTGGGTGAGAATCTCATTTCAGTTCATTTTTGATAACTATTTACCAAAATGTGCAGATACTACACTACACTTGATCTTAGCCAAAAGGCCGAGAAGCAATTTACCAAAATGTGCAGATTTCTTCATATTCAGGATGGAAAGTGTTTGAGCTTCTAAAAATGAGGATGCTGGAGAAGGCAAAACTTGACAGATTTGTCCATCCCTAGGTTGGAGGTCAAAGACACAGGGAAGTCACTGAAATCATTCCCCACCCAGTTTCTATATCATTCCATTTGTAAAATCCATTCATTCTTCATTCTTATGTAGGGGCTGTTCAACGAAAACTGCCCAAAGGCAGTGCTAGTAATTGATGACTTGAATGTGTCTGTGGCAAAAAAAAAAAAAAAAGGCTCATGTTCAAAAGAAAGTTGAGCATGCTTCATACAATGTCTACTAGGTATAACGGATCTGTTTACTCCCCCTTTTCTGCTGGACCTCAGTCATATCAATGAGTGCTAAATGCACCAACATGTCGCTGAGTAATATTTCCAATGGAAGAATCATCAGTGGCAGTGCTTCTGCGGGTCTGCATTAGGGATCCACCAATTCCCCATATTTCATTCCTTTCTTGTTCCATGGGTTCACTCTGCACTATATTCCACTCATCCTGAATTCTGCTTTAACTAGGAGAGTTTCTAAAATTAATTCCAGAATTGGAGCATGCACATCTCCTTCAGTTCATGCCCATCTCTTCCCCCCTTTACATTTAATGATGTCTGCACTCATGCACTTTGGTCAATATACTGAAATAAATAAATAACACACAAACCAATCTTGTTGAGATCTTACGTATGCTGCATTTACACCCTTTTTGTGCAGTGAATATTGATGCAAACATACATACAATCACATCGTTTCCTTCTTTCTTTCTTTCTTTCTTTCTGTCTGTCTTTTGCAGGGAGGCAGTGTTTCATCAAAGCACAATGTATCAGTTATGAGAAGGAGGGAAAATAACAGTAATGAACTGAAGGAACTGGCAACTGCAGCGAACTCCTTTCAAAGTGTTCTGTACAAAATTTGGGAACAAAACAGAACAGTGAAGGATTCTTAATACATTGGTTCCACCAAAGAAACGACACCAAGGAATTCTGGAGTACTAATGTCCAGTTCTGAGTGCCACATTTAAAGAAGGATATTGATAAACTGAAGCATGCCCAAAGGAGGATGACCACGATGATGAGAGGTCTGGAAACCGAGGGAGGGACTGCAGCTCAGTGGTAGAGCACATGCTTTGCATGCAAAAGGTCCTGGGTTCAATCCCCAGCATCTCCAGGTTGGGTTAGGAAAGAATCTTGCCTGAAAACCTTGAGAGCTGCTGCCATTCAGTGTTGACAATGCTAGATGGACTAGTGGCCTAACTCAATATAAGGCAGCTTCCTATGTTCCAGGTCCTATAACGAATATTGAAAGAGCTGGGTATGTTTCACTTAGAGGAGCAATTAAGGGAATACATTATAGCAGTCTTGAAATAGCTGAAAGGTTGTCATGTGGGTTTCTGTTGCTCCAAAGGGCAAACTAGATCTAGTAGGTGAAAATTGCAGGGAAACAGATTTGGGCTAAACATTAGAAGAAAATTCCTAATGGTCAAAGGTTTTTGAAAGTGGAACAGGCTGCTGCAAGATGTGATGGGAACTTCTCCACTGAAGGTATTTAAGCAGAGGATGTCAGGGATGCTGTAGCTGCATCCTGCATTGCAGGGGGCTGTACAAGGTTGCCCCCAAGGTCTCTTCAGACTCTATAATTCTATGATTCAGAATTTAGAGGAATCTGGAAGTGTTGAAGGAGATGGATCATGCATGCACAAAAGAGTACAGATTGATTATTCACTGCCGACCCAGCAAACTACTAGAGGGTCTGCCATCAAAAGTATATTTACATCTGTCCCCAAATAGATTCACCCCAGAGAGCAATTCTGCCCTCTGCTAAGTGAATTATTCCCTAATCCTCATGTGTCTGTTAATAGTGTTCAGCTGTCCTGTATTTAGCAAGCAAATCTTATTAAGCAATCTCACTTTCTAATGTGAGAGACCTGCCTGTTAATCCAAAAATCTTTTTATACACAGGAGCTAACAGCATCACAGCAAAGCATTCATTTTGATTGACAGGCCGGCGATAGGAAATAATGTCTGGAAATTGCCAGTGAGAAATGATGAAGGCCCAATCAAGCTTTTCCATCTTCCTTTACAAACCTCAGTTCCTGATGCATTTCTAGGGCTTGTATGAACTACCAGAAAGAAAGAAAGAAAGAAAGAAAGAAAGAAAGAAAGAAAGAAGAAATATTCAGTATGAAACTAACTTCTGTTGAAGCTTATACATTTAGAGAAAACACTAATTCACTAATACGCAGACAGAGATATTAAAAGTGATTGGTGAAATCAAAACCTTGAGTGGTTCTATTGGAAAATTAGGGGTTGGAGCATAAAGCAAGGGCACAATCCACCAGGATTCTCTCAAAATGAACACAAACAGCAAGGGAGCTTTGCAATCTAGCTCTCAGAGTTGGTTTACTCACTGGTGTCCAGAAGGCTGGATTCAGCCAGGATGGAAGTTTATCTATCACCTGAAAGCCCTACCAAATTTCAAGCACATTACAGTTAAAAAAACAAACAGATCTCAAACACTGTTTGTTTGTTTGTTTGTTTGATTATATTTATATCCCACCTTTTTTTTCTGCAAGGAACCCAAGGCAGCTTACATAATCCTCTCCATTTTATCCTCACAACAACTCTGTGAGGTAGGTTAGGCTGAGAGTCAGTGACTGGCCCGAAGTCACCCAGTGAGCTTCATGGCTGAGTGGGGACTTGAACCCAGGTCTCCTCAATCCCAGCCCAACACTCTCACCACTACGCCACACTGGCTCAATGGCTCATGTGCCACAGGTTCATACTGAGAGGAAACAAAAAACCAAATGATTCCAAGCTGTGTAAGAACTGACCTCTAGCCTGCCTCATCTACATCCTTTCTCTACCCCTGTTTTGATCCCCTGGGAAAGTCCCTCCAACCATCTATCCAATAAATCTCTGTACAGCACAAGGTTTAAGGAATCGGAATGGGCTCTGCTTGCCCTCTATTCCCCATTGCAGATTCACCATGAGCAACTTAAACAATCCTGGTGGCATAATGCAAAGGACCACCCCCTACTGCATCCCTCAGAAGAGGAACCCTCTTTCCCCTCTGCTTGGGAATAGGTCGTTTCTGCACTGTGTTTTCCTTATTTTACATTAGCTTTCTATCCCACTAACATTCAGAACAACTTAGCCACACTGCCCCTAGGAAAGCATTGTTTACACTATGACTCCTTCTTCTAACTCAATTAGGATGCCCACACCTCTATTAACTGGCATTCATCACTTTCCTCTCTACTTATTTGACCTTAGTTTCCTCCCACATCCACATCCCTTTATAGATTTAACCACCTGTACTGCTTGTGTAATTAGTCTTCCTATTTTTGTAATAATAAATTGCATATTCTATTTTTCTACACTCTGGCCTTATTGTCTCTTTCCTTCTCCCTGCCCCAGTTATAGCCACATATCACTGTGACTTTTGCTTAAAGATCCTCGGAAAGTGTTGTGTGGATATGCATGTGTGGTTACACATGTGTAGACAAGGATATGTGGCAACAGAGAGGGGACAACAGTGAGTGCCCAAGTGGCTTACGCAGCTTGTTTGAGTGTGGAAAGCTAAGCAGGGTCAGGCCTGGTTATTACTTGGATGGGAGACCCCTCCTCTAGTTTCCTGCATTGAGCAGGGAGTTGGACTCGATAGCCTTGTGTAGGCTCCTTCCAACTCTATGATCTATGAGATCTATGAAAAGCATCCTTTCATGGATTATCAGCTGCCTGGAAGATCAGACATGGAGTATAATAAAGCTGTGGCCCATTTGTCATGTTTCATGTCTTCATTCTGGGGAGCTATTCCACACTTCATGATTGCATCTCTCTTTTGGATTATGTGTGTAATACATCACTGCACAGGTCTGTATGTAATGTGATGCACGAATGCCTGTGCTTCATACATTTGTGATTCCTTTACTAGTGAATGATGCCAGCGTTATTGTGGAGCTGTACCACATAATAGGCCTCTGGCCCATGGGATATAGAGAGTCCCTTGAAAGGAGGAACACAGGATGCTCTTGCCCCATACCAGGACAGACCATTTGGCCATTCAGCTCAGTATTACCTGCCCCAATTCGCAGCAGTTCTCCAGAGTCTCGGACAGAGGTCTTTACCAGCACTTGCTATGATCCCCTTAACTAGAGATGCCTTGCCAGAGATTGAACCTGGAACCTTTGGCATGCAAAGCACATGCGTATCCTACTAAACAATGTCACTTCCTGTCCCTGCTCTAGCAAATAGATCTCAATAAACTGGAGGAAAAAATGAGCAAAATCCAGTAAGGACAAATGTACATAGAGTTGTGAACATAGGAAACTGCCCTATACTGAGTCAGACCCTTGGTCCATCTAGCCCAGTATTGTCAACACTGACTGGCAGCAATGGCTCTCCGGGGTTTCAGCCAGGAGTGTTTCCTGCCCGCCCTGCCTGGAGATGCTGGGACAGAAGCTGGGACCTTCTGCATGTAGGGCAGGTGCTCTATCACTGAGCTATGGCTCCTCCCTCAATGTGGTCCTCCCATGTTGGGAATTTTTGCCTATCTTTCAAATGTTTTTGAAATGTCAGCTGGGATTGCATCATGCAGGTGGTCCCAACTTAAAAGTCAACAATGCAGACATTGGATAAAGTGATTTGGGGAGACCAGGAAATTGGTCCACCAAGGAAAAGTTTGTTTTTCTCTCTGATCCACTCTCATCCAAGCTAAAAAAATATATTAAAAAATTAAATTAGAAGTCAAAACCATAATAGCCATGAGTGTATATCCACTGATTTTGGAACAGACTCCCATATCATCTATCACCATCTAATTAAGCTGCCATTCATTTATTTACTGCTGCTGACTTCTCTCAGCTGACATTATCTTTATGAAAATGGCTTCCCAACTATAGTACTTTATGGTGCAGAAATACAATTTGCGATATCACCTGGCTGGCTCAATCTGTTGCTGCATATTACAAAGAATAACCTTAAATGGTCTTAAAGTCATAGTACAGTTATGGGAAGCCAGCACGCAGCATGTTAAGTAACACCATCTGCCGGGGTGCAGGGTCTGGTAAATCATTCAAAACTTTGTGTAATATTAATAAAATTCCTTCTGCCTTGGAACTGAAAAGCAGCAAAGATAAGAACACAAATTGACTGAAATAGGCCAGCGATTCCCAAACTGTGTGCTGGAAAAGACTTAAGAAAGAGGAAATGTGCTTGGGAACTGGGAAGATTAAGCGGCCATGTTGGATGCAGCCAAATCTCTCTACTGTTGGAGAGGGGGGGCCTTGTCCAGCATTGATCCGTCCTCTTTCTGACAACATTTGGGCCGTGATGTTGTTCCAAAGTATAAAGGACAATCCAGGTTTAACCAGTGGAGGCTGGTGGCACCAGTGTTAGCAGGGCTGTGTATCCACTCCAGATTTTACTCCAAAACTTTTAAGGAGCTATCCATAGTGCCAAACTTATTTTGGGGACAGGGTTCAGCACCACGGATAGCTCCTTAAAATTCCGGAGTAGATTTTGGAGTGGACACACAGCCCTGCTGATATTGGAGCCACCCACCAGCCTCCACGGGGTTTAACTTTCCATGATGTAACTTGCATTACAGCTGCCAGCCGCCCAAAGGTGCTGGCACTAGGGACTGGTAAGAATGCCATTCACTCCACTTTTTTTTTTTTTCACATGAACTTACCAATATGAATAGTTGAACATTTCTACATAAATGAGATGGAAATAACTTAAAATTTTATTTTTTTAATGAATATAGGAGAAAGCAAAAGTGACAGATTTATCCATCCAGTCTGACTCCAAGGGCTTTGAGTGCTTAGCTCTTAAAAGCCTGTGTTTGAATACCTATGTATGTACCTATGTTGGTGGTGTTGAATTAGGGCTTCCATCTCTTTTTTCTGAGTCCTAGAGATGGGAGAACCAGTGATTTTTGAGCTTGCCAAAATTCTCTGAAATTCCCCTTGAAGATCATTTCAGCTCGCTCCTGTTTCTGTTTTTGACCTGCTTTTTGGCTCATTTGAACAGTAAGTAAAGCAAAGCAAAAAATTTATTGAATCAGTCTGCAGAGCATTTTTTTTTTTAAACCCAATATAATACACAGAAATGTACAATAAAATCCATGCAATAGTTCCATTTTGGAATATAAAATATATAAATTTTTAACATAAAATGTGAATGTTAGTGGAAATTGCATACACAAATATATGCTAAAAAAAAATTGTGTGTTAAAATTCACAGACTGGTGTGGAGATTGGATGGAATGGATGTATGAATCTTAGAGATGGTAAAATTAGCAAGGTTACAGCTCATTGAGATTCTGCTAACTGCTATTGTCACCTCTGAGCTCAGTTTGTCTCATTCCCTTCCTTCCAAGAGTTTCTTTCCTTCTTGAGCCCCAAATCTGCAGTGCACATTTTTAAAATGTACACCCTAGATGCGCACTTTCCCCCATAGACTAAATTGTGCAGTTTTTAAAACAAAACATGCACTTTTTGAATGCAACCACAAGTTCCTGAACTTGTGAGCTTTTCTGGAAAATTCTCATTCATGTTCCCATTCATGTTCATAGTTGGGGTTGCAAACAGGGCAAATTCTAAATAAAAACAAACCCAAACAAAATTCTTATACTTATGATGGGATATGTGCAAAACCAGTATGGACCAGAAATAGACTGATTCATCCATCCTTAGGTAGAGCACATGCTTTGGATGCAGAAAGTCCCAGGTTCAATTCCTTGCATCTCCACATAGAACTGGGAAAGTCTCCTGTCTGAAACTCTGGATAGATGCTTCCAGTCATTCAAGACAAAACTGAGCTAGCTGGATCAGTCATCTGACGCAGTAGAAGACAGTTTCCTATCTCCAGGCTGGGAACCTGGAGAACCATGGCCAGTCAGTGGACAATACTGAGTGGACAATACCAAGCTAGATGGATCAATTGGTCTAACTCAGGATAAGGAAGATTCTTGATACATGAGGGCAAGTACGACTTGATAGGGATAACTGAAACCTGGTGGGATGACTCCCATGACTGGAATACAGCAATTGAAGGGTATAACTTGTTCAAAAGGAACAGAAGCAACAGAAAGGGAGGTGGAGTTGCACTGTATGTTAAAAATACGTATCTCTGCACAGAGATACAGGAAGAGGAGCTTGGCAGCCCCATTGAGAGCATCTGGGTTAAAATAAAGGGGGCAAAGAATAAAGCGAACATGGCGGTTGGAGTCTACTACCGACCACCCAATCAAGGAGAAGACGAGGATGGAACTTTTGAAAAGCAAATTGCCATTGTTTCAAGGAGGCATGATGTGGTAGTAATGGGGGACTTCAATTTCCCTGATATCTGTTGGGAGACTTATTCAGCCAAACATGGCCCCTCCAAGAAATTCCTGAGCTGTGCTGCTGATAACTTCCTCCTACAGAAAGTGGAGGAAGGAACTAGAGGATCGGCTATCCTTGACCTGATTCTAACCAACAGAGACGAGTTAGTGGATAAAGTGGCAGTTTCGGGAACTCTGGGGGAAAGTGACCATGTTATACTTGAGTTCTTGATTCTAACAGAAGCAAAAGCTGAGTGTAGCCAAACACGTACCCTGGATTTTAGGAAAGCCAATTTTAACAAACTCAGAACAATGATTAGTAAGATCCCATGGCAAGTGACTCTCACGAGAAAGGGAGCCCAGGAGGGGTGGGAGTTTTTAAAAAAGGAAATTTTAAAGGCACAATTGCAAACAATTCCCACAAGGAGAAAAGGCAGAGGGCAACAGAAGAAGCCAATGTGGCTTCACAATAAACTCAAAGATGACCTGAAAACAAAAAAGGACACGTATAGGAAGTGGAAGGAAGGACAGGCTACAGGGGAAGAGTACAGGCAGGTAGCACAGAACTGCAGGAATAGTGTCAGGAAGGCTAAAGCTGAGAATGAGCTAAGGTTAGCGAGGAATGCTAAAAGCAACAAAAAAGCCTTCTTCAGATACATGCACAGTAAAAGACAGAAGAAAGAACTGGTGGTTCAACTACGCAATGAGGATGGCAAATTGATAACAGAAGACAAAGAAAAGGCAGAAGTGTTCAATTCCTACTTCGGCTCGGTCTTCTCCCAAAAGAGGGTCTATGACCCCCCTGGCAAACCTGAAGTGCAGACTGAAGGGGCAGAATTGCAGCTTGAGATTGATAGGCAAATGGTCAAGGAGCACCTGATTACTCTGAACGAGTTTAAATCTCCAGGGCCTGATGAGCTGCATCCTAGAGTAATAAAGGAACTGGCAGAAGAACTCTCAGAACCACTGTCTATTATTTTTGAGAAATCATGGAGGACAGGTGAAGTGCCAGACGACTGGAGGAGGGCAAATGTTGTTCCCATCTTCAAAAAGGGCAAGAAGGAGGAACCTGGGAACTATAGGCCAGTCAGTCTGACATCAATCCCCGGGAAGATTTTTGAGCAGATTATAAAGAAGTCAGTCTGCAAGCACCTTGAAAACAATGCAGTGATTACTAGAAGCCAGCATGGATTTGTCAAGAACAAATCCTGTCAGACTAATCTGATCTCATTTTTTGATCGGGTAACCTCCCTTGTGGACTGTGGGAATGCTGTGGACATTATATACCTGGACTTCAGCAAAGCTTTCGACAAAGTGCCTCATGATATCCTGATTAGTAAGCTAGCTAAGAGTGGGCTAGATGGAACAACTATCAGGTGGATCCACAATTGGCTACAGAATCGGACTCAAAGAGTGCTTATCAATGGTTCCTTCTCAAACTGGGGAGAGGTAACGAGCGGGGTACCACAGGGCTCGGTCCTGGGCCCGGTGCTCTTCAACATTTTTATTAATGACTTGGATCAGGAGGTACGGGGAATGCTTATCAAATTTGCAGATGACACAAAGTTGGGTGGAACAGCTAATACTCTGGAAGACAGAAACAAAATTCAAAGTGACCTCAATAGGCTGGAGCGCTGGGCCGAAAACAACAGAATGAAATTTAATAGGGATAAATGCCAAGTGCTGCACCTAGGGAGAGGAAACCAAATGCAGAGTTACAGAATGGGGGACACTTGGCTCAACAATACTACAAGTGAGAAGGATCTTGGAATTGTGGTAGATCACAAACTGAATATGAGCCAGCAATGCGATGTGGCTGCAAAGAAGGCAAATGCAATTTTGGGCTGTATTAATAGAAGTATAGCTTCCAAATCGCGGGAAGTGATAATTCCCCTTTACTCGGCACTGGTTAGGCCTCATCTTGAGTACTGCGTCCAGTTCTGGGCACCTCACTTTAAGAAGGACATAGACAAACTGGAGAGGGTTCAGAGGAGGGCAACAAGGATGATAAAGGGACTGGAAACAAGGCCCTATGAGGAGAGACTGAAAGAACTGGGCATGTTTAGCCTTCAGAAGAGGAGACTGAGGGGAGATATGATCGCACTCTTCCAGTATTTGAAGGGATGTCACACAGAGGAGGGCAAAGATCTCTTCTCGGTCATCCCAGTTTGCAGGACACGGAATAATGGGCTCAAGTTACAGGAACCTAGATTCCACCTAAACATCAGGAAAAATTTCCTGACTGTCAGAGCAATAAGACAATGGAATCAACTACCTAGGGAGGTCGTGGGCTCTCCCACTCTGGAGGCATTCAAGGTGCAGCTGGACAGACATCTGTCAGAGATGCTTTGACCTAGATTCCTGCATTGAGCAGGGGGTTGGACTCGATGGCCTTGTAGGCCCCTTCCAACTCTACTTTTCTATGATTCTATGATTCTATGATATGCTTCTAAATCTCCTTACATGTTAATGTTATGCTCAGTTTAACATATTGCAGGCCAAGAGCAATGTGTAATATGGGGGGGGGGGCATTTTATGCATGGGGGAGAAAGGCATGCCTAGTCATCAGCAACTTAATTGCTATCGAAAAACAATGGCAAAGTGTTCTCACAACTTTCGAATGATTATACATTACAGTAATATACTTTCCCCATGATTTCAGTAAATGGGTTCACAGAGTGGGTTGTGCAGTGTGGAGGAAAGTGAGCAGAGCACATCTCTCTGTAGGTTGCAGTTGGTCGAGATAATGTCACTGGGAAGCCTACCCATCTCCCGCCATCTTTCAGAACATAACCCGAAAGGCACAACTTCCATGTTTAATAATTCTTACATGAGAAGGAGCAATAGTTGATTTGGTTCCCTGGCTGGCCTAATGAATGATATTTCCTGGTTAGCACTGAAAGGGCATCTGAAAATAGTCCCCATAGGCAAAAGAAACTAACCTCGCCAGTTCTGCGCCTCTTCCGGGGGCCACCCTGGAGCACCCGAGCGTGCCGGGCTGTTCATTCCATTATGGGTCTGGTTTCCTTTGATTGTCACCAATTAGTGCAACAATAACGATCCTTACAATCTGTTAGATGTTGAAGCAACTCCCTAACACAATTAAACGCTCGCAACAAATGTGAGCCACAATGAGAAATGTAGCCCATTAAGTCCCATTTAATCAGCTCACAATTTCCACTGTTGCCTGGTGTGTCCCCCTAGGACCAGACTGAAATAATGGCAGTAGTTACCTCATTCTGCTGTTTCTTGATTGATTGACAAGCGGCAGCACAGTAAGCCGCTCTCCTCCACCATTTTCCCAATGGGGGGCATTGCACAGTAGTGATATGGAACAGTAATGACACCGCTGCCACAGTCACTATTATATAAATATGACATGAACTTCCTGTGCTGTGTGGAGCCAAATTTTTCTTTCATGTTTTTATCTACTCATATAAGTGGTAGGTCACAGGGAATTATTTTTAATAATCTAAATCCTTAAAAACAAGTCTTTGAATGCATTGTCCCTTTTCAATAAAGTCGCTCAGGATTAAATAAAAAAGGGCTTGTTTTCTGTACACTATATTCCACACGGAACCAATGTGATGGAATGGTTGGATAATTAGGGTGAGAGAGACGCAGGTTCAAATCCCCACTCAGCCATAAAACTCACTGGGTGATCTTGGGCCAGTCACCATCTCTCCTCCCAACCTACCTCTCAGGGTTGTTGTGAGGATGAAAGTTGGGGAGGGAATGAAGTCCCTCCGGCCTGACATCCTTGGAAGAAGGGCAGGATAAAAATGTCATTATACAATCTATTTGGACTGGTTTGTGTAAACCTCGCTACAAGGTTGTAAGAATAATAATAATATTCAGCCATTGAAAAGTAGAAGGAGGCAGTGAGTGTCGATAATTAAAGGCTGTTTTAGATGATACACAGTAGTAAATTCTCCCACTGAATGTAAGCTAGGGATGGGCTTAAAGGGCTGTCCCCAGTTTGGTGAAAAGTTTGGTGGGAGTGGAAGAGTTTGTTAAGATGTGCGGGAGCTTACCATTCTTTTCTTTTTCTTTCCCCCACCATAACCTGGTTTCTAATGCCTCTCCTGGACAGGGATAGCTTGGCCACCATGATACAGGCACTAGTAACCCCAAAACTGGAATACTGCAATGAATGTGCTCTATGTGGGGCTCTCCTTGAGGCTGGTCCGGAAGCTAGAGCTACTGCAGAATGCAGCAGCTCAGCTATTGTCAGGAGCTGCCCTTTCTCAGCATGTAACTCATTTGTTGACAGAACTGTGCTGGCTGCCTATTTGCTACCAGGTGAGGTTTAAGGTTTTGGTGCTAGTGTACAGAGCCCAAAACAACTTGGGACCAGGCTACTTGAGAGAGCGCCTCCTCCCTTACCAACCTACCTGGTCACTGAGGTCATCAGATGGCATGTCCCTGGTGGTTCCATATGGACCTACAGTATGGCCCGATTGGAGTCCACACAGAGAAGAGCCTTCAGTGTAGCAGCTCCATTTGGAACTCCCTGCTTTTGGAGGTCAGGCAGGCACCAACATTGTATTGTTTTCGGTGCCTCCTGGCTCCTGAAAACTTATTTCAGGAAGCCTTCCTGAACTAACCAGCCAAAGTTTTATTAATTCTGTTTTCAACATATTGTTTTATTCTTTCATCTGTTTTACCTTTTATTGTACATGGCTCCAAAATCTCCCTACTGGTATATGGAGTGGTATAAAATTTTTGAAAATAAATAAAGCCATCTGGAAATGCAATTTGTGGTGGCACACAGCTCCTTAAAATCAGCACGGCTGTGCCTCTTCCCTGCAGAATGCAATATCCAGCCAAGTGTGCCCTGATGCCTCCATACCTCTAAGACAAGGATGCAGAACCTCTTTCAGCCCAAGGGCCAAATTAGAAACTATGGGAGGGTGCATTCCAGAGGCAGGGGAAAGGCAAAGGGGTGTGGCCAAAATGCCAAGAGTACCCAACATATCAGCATATTTTAGCTTGAAGCGCTTACTGCCAGTAACTAAGCTTTGGGAGAGGCATTTCAGCCTTTTAGAATGAGGAAACAACTGCACAAAAGCTGGGAAATCACCAATTAATTAATTAATTAATTAATGTATTTCATTTCTATACCATCCAATAGCTGAAGCTCTCTGGGCAGTTCTCAACAATGCTTAAAACAGGATCTGGTTATTACTTGGATGGGAGACCCCTCCTCTAGTTTCCTGCATTGAGCAGGGGGTTGGACTCGATAGCCTTGTAGGCTCCTTCCAACTCTATGATCTATGAAATCTATGAAATCATAATGAAATAAAACACCATCTTTTTTCTCCAAACATACAAATTTGAAAACAATTAACAGCTAAAACAATATTTGATAAAGAGTAGACCTATTACAAACACCTGACATGGGTGCCCCCATCAAGCCATTAAATATCCTTGCATGTCTCTAAATGGGCTAGACTGAAGCTGGCATAGAGGGCTGCCTTAACCTGGCACTGAAAGGGTGACAGAGTTGGTGCCAGGTGGGCCTCAGTGGGGAGATCATTCCACAAGGGGGGGGGCTGCCACTAGGAAGGCCTTCCCCCTTGTTTCTGCCTTCCAAGCCTTCCTCAGAGGTGGCACTTGGAGGAAGGCTTTGGATGTTGATGGTGTTGTCTGGGTAGATTGTGGTTGGGAGAGGCATTCTGTCAAGTACTGTGGTCCCAAGTCGGTCCTGATGCTTGGCAGTTGGGGAAAAGGGTGTGTGGCCACCTAAAGACCCCTGAAAGGACAGATTTAGCCCCTGGGCCTGATGTTCTGCACCCCTGTTATATGGGTTGGAGGAAAATTTCACACATACACACACATACATACACACACAGAATGATGATGAGGCAAGATCACCAGGCTGGGCAGCATCATTGCTTTCTTTGAGTCTTCTTCAGGCACTTTCTAGTTCTTCTGGCATTAAGCAAGTATGCCAATCTATAGTATCCACCTTTATTCCTCTTAAAAGACACATTACTTTAATTTGTCATCTTAAATAACAGAAATGAAAGCTATCATTTAAAAAAAAAATCAGGGGATTTATCGTGTGCCCTTGGGGGGGGGGGGATAAGCTATTTGTGATTCTATGGAATTTTTATTATTATTTCAAATGTTTCATTATCATTTGCCTCCTCTTTTTAGACTATAAAAATACAAAAGGAGAGAGGGAACAAGAAATTGGCTAGGAATATGTCAACTAGGCTGAATGTAATTTGACAAAGGTTGTTTCTGTGCACATGTGCTCAGGATAGAAAAATAATAATGAATCGAGCACAGCTTGGCAAATGCAGCCAGAAGTATCCTGCTAAATGACTGCCTTGGTTCCTGAGAAGAACATCAAGTAATTCAGAGGAATTCAATATGGTTTAGACAGGTATTGCATCAAGGAATCTGTGTTCAAAGACAGTTGCCAGTCATTTTCCAGGCATGTATGTGTGCGACTGAAATGAGGGATACTTCATGAAAGTACCAGCATTCCACAAAGTTTCTCCAAAACTTAACTTTTAAATCCGCTGTAGATTAAGTGTCACCTGCCACTATCAAGTATTGTTATTTCCTGTTCAAAATCCTACCTTGATTTATGATGGCGATGATAGAATGGCAGGTGCCCCAGAGAGTTTGAAAGTCTCAGGATTTCCAATGGAAAGCAGCAATTCTGTGTGTCAAGTTTTATTACTCGTAACAGGCTCTTCTTAACAGATCCCAGTTTCATCTTGTTTACATGATCAGTAATCCTGGTTCGAAGACCTCCAAGCAGGAGGCACTTAATCTACAGCAGACCTGTGAGCTGGGGCAACTTTTGGATGTCAGTGGCATGTTTGCATCAAGTCATTGCAGATCAGGGGAGGTTGGTGACTCCTATTTTGCTGGGGCTGAACAGCCCGATCTCATCTGATCTCAGAAGATACGCAGGGTTGGTCCTGGTTAGTACTTGGACTTGGATGGGTGACCAGAATACCAGGTGCGTAGGGATGGCATAGCTCACATGTTTTGCATTCAGAAGGTCCCAGGTTCGATCCCGGCCTGCAGGTAGGGCTTGGAAAGAATTCTGCCTGAAATCCTGGAAAGCCGCTGCCGGTCGGTGTCAACAATACTGGGCTAGATGGACCAATGGTCTGGCTCAGTATAAATAAGGCAGCTTCCTATGCTTCCTCCTATGTTCCATAACTCCATTGCAGGTTTTTTTGGGGAACTTTATGGGAGCTATCCATGGTGCTGAACATCCCCAAAATAGGTCCACCACCATAGAGCACTATGGATAGCTCCTTCAAAGCTCCAAAGAAAAGCTTCAACGAAATAGGAGCCCCACCAAAATTGGAGTCACCAGCCTCCACTGTCGCAGATGCATTGTAAAGATGCTGAAGGCAAAGCCAGACAAGGGGCACCACCGTTGTGTCAGGAGCTGCTGGATCTGGGTCCTGCTCTTAGGGTGGCTACATGTCTTACTTGACAGAAGAACAAGGCACAGGAGCCCAAAGGAATGAACGGTCACACACAAAGGGAAATTATATATGTATAGAAATTATACTTCACAAATATTAGCACTGGAACTGTATATTTATAATTATACTGAACAAAAATATACAGGAATACAAACCAAACAATAATACACAGTGTGTGTCACCACATATGACCATAAATAAACAAAATCAAACTATAAATTACAAATGACACATAACACTTTTCTCACAAAATATAACCATGAAATACCAAAAAAAAAAAAAAAAAACCACACACAGACAAGTGTACTGGTTACAGATCTTGTTTCATTATTTCATCAGCTAATAAATTATATTATCCTGTTAGCCTGTTCCAGAGCTCCCCTCCCTTTTTTTGTTGTTGTCTCCACTTGACAGAAGACCATCCCCCTATTTGAAGGCATCCTCTAGTTGACGTTTAAAGATAAAGAACCATCTATGGAAGGAGTGCAGGGGCCTTGAAGTTGCCCATCAACAGTTAGCAACCAGACAGCAGACCGAGTAGCAGGCACACGACCTAACCACAGTCTTCCCCACTGCAATCAGATATTTTGTATTTTTTTAATTTAAATCATGGTCATAATTACAGTACGGTGAACCACTGCATGTAGCTGCTTCTCAGTGAAGCACCTTCAGGATCTGGACTGACTCCACCCACCCAGAATGGCCATTTCACCCTCTTTCACAGGAAGGTATATAAGAGAGTTTCCTGTTTCATGTTGAGCCTTGCTTGAGCAACAAGGTATTCGTGAGCTCTGGTGTGTTCCTGTATCCTTGGCTGTTCTTCAGGCCCAATTTCTGACTTTCCACTTGGTTCCTGATTCCTGGCTCACATGAGACTGCTGTTCACAACTTAGCCCTGACATATTATAGATCCATGGTGGCAGAGCCATGATAAGATCCCTGTCTGTCTGTCTGATTTTAAATCAGCTGGAAGGGGAGGCAAATTGGCTTGGGTAAACAGTGCTTGGGGAAGTGGGCTTTAACCCTTTCCCCTGTATTATTTCTCCAATTGCTGAACCCCTGGAGAACTACTGCCAGTTAGTGTAGTAGACTATGCAAATGGTCTGACTCAGTGTAAGTCAGGCCAGGGCAGCCCCAAGTCATTTTGCTGCTTGAAGCAAAGAACAAGATGGTGCCCCCTCCTGTTCCACCTCTGAAAGCCGACTGGACTGGTCTTCAGCACTGATCGTGGGATAGCATCCTCCTCTGGACCTGAAGGCAGTAGGCTAACTGAGGTGGTGCAAAACAGACTGTATAGCACACAGGTCTCTCCACCAACACTTTGCTGACACCTCCCAGCATCTTCCACCTGAAGTAACTGCTTCACTCTGCTTAATGATAGGACTGGCCCTGAGTCAGCCTGCAATATTCCTGTGTGTAGCATGCCTGCATTTTCCCTGTGTGTGGGTCAATAACATGTTTGGGGAGAGAGGGGATTTGGATTGAAAGCATCTGAGTGGAATTGTTAAATATCCCCTACCCAGCAATGCAACAAAACCAGACACCCCCATGGCTGTTTAAGGTGTGTGCGTGTGTGTGTGTGTGTGTTTTGCTCGCATGTCTAATTTGTTCCTTAAAATGTCAGGAGAGAAACCTACTAAGAGAGTGAGGGGAAAACAATGAGCCATTTCTTCCCCTGTCCCCAGTTTTCTTTTCTTTTTTTAACTGTCTTAACACAAAAAGAAATTTCAAAAGTGAAGAGTTTCAAAATAAACCTCACAGATCTGACCTGTGCCAAACAGACTATTAAAATAAACAAAAAAAACCCTATCCCTTTTAAATAAATCAGCATTACTAAATATGCAAATAGCTGACATTTACTCTGCTTTGTTCTTCCATTTCCTCAAGACAGAATTACCGAATAATTGATGGGTCTTTGATATCAGTCTGGAAATGTTTGCTTTGTCTTTTTACTTGATCAATTGTGAAGAACATTTAGTTATACTAAGTGAAATAGCTGACTGCAATAACCATTATTGACTTTATTGCACCAAGCTTAAAAACCTGCAGAGTGAGGCAGTTAATACACACTTATCAGTCTAACAAAAATGGTAAGAGAGGTGAATGTAACAACAACGTACAGACACCTAAATCCACACCAGTGCCAGCCCAAGGTTTGAGTGGTCCCTCAACAAAGTGTCTTCTGCTGAGTTCCCTCCTGTTTGCTCAGTGTTGATGGCAGACATGAGCAGTGCCAGGTGGCTGGAACCACCATTTAATTTCCCACAATGCTCTGGAGATTGCAGAGGGGTTGTATTGGTTGGGCTATACCAGAAGAATGGTGAGGAGGTTATTAAGGTTCAACAGGTAGTGTAGTGAACTTTCCCAGCATCCAAAAGCCAGGATGGTTTCTTGGAGCCATTGCAAGGCCTTATAGTCTTCAGGTTGTTAGGAAGCACCCCAGAGATAATTGCCTTGAAGCTGCCTTCCCCAATTATATTCCTTAGATAAGGGCTACTTTTGCTGTGAGAACTGAAACTATTTGCTTTACTGAAGCTGCTTCACCCCCTGCCCTTTTCTTCCAGGACAGGGAGTTAGTTTGTGGCTCACTGACAGCCACTGAAACAGGGGGAGAGAGGAACTTTATAAAATCCATGGCAAGAGGCATCATCTTTTGTTCTCAGCTTGTGGAGAGGAAATGACACGTCACTCACCCAGGCAACTTTGGAGTCCCATGGAGCATCCCCTAGCCTATTCAGGGAACCAATATGGCCACAGATAAGGGGAGTGTAAGCTTTCTTTTGCTTGTTTATGGATAATCTGCATCCATATTTCATCACTATATGTATTCAATAAACTGTATGTTATCTTTCACGCAAGTGGTTTTGATGCTTCCTGAGTATCCTTGAATCTGAAGGGAGGTGCCCTGGCTGGATCAGGCCCCTGAGTAATACAGGGGTCATGGTGGGAAAATAAATGGAGGATGGTTCTTGGATGAAGCCACTTTTTCAAAGGGGCCCCAGTTCAACCAGGCAACAGTGTGGGGCCCTTCTGGGGAGGGATATACAAGAAATTCATTTCAGTTCATTTTTTAAAAAATCAGGATTTATGCAGGCCAGTCCATATGTCCTAGACCAAGCATGGACACAAATGCAATCTGTGATCAAAGTCCATAGATTTCCAAGCTTCCAATGTGAAAGGCCAAAAAAATGTGTTTGACTTGGATTCCTGCATTGAGCAGGGAGTTGGACTCGATGGTCTTACAGGCCCCTTCCAACTCTACTATTCTATGATTCTATGACATCATGCATATGTTTGAAAAATGTACATGAAAAAATCCACACTTTTGAACAATGTGCCCAAAAATGCTTTAATCAAAGGGAGAAGAATGCATAAATTTGAAAGATGTGTACAATTAAGAAGTACATTTGGGAAAATATGCACAAATTTTCATGTGAAAAGAAAGAAAAAAAACCCAAAAGCTCACAATCTGATATAGACATGAGAAGAAGCAAGCTTCAAGGTGGAATTTACCACAGTGCCCTGGCCTGAAGTGACACTGCATGAGTGGGGAAATTAAACTGATGACTCTTTGAATTTCCAAAGAGGCCCCCAGTGCAAGCATCAGTAGTGGGCCCATCTGGGAGACTGGAACCCTTGTAGCTGCCCATTGGTGCCACATGCTGATACCATGCCAGTTTCACACTCAAAGGCAAGGGCGGGAAACCTTTTCTGGCCTGAATTGGCATGTTGGGGCCCACATGACATCAGTGGGTGGAGCCACCACACTGCCGGCATGTGGGCCCTGATTTGATTTCTCAGACCCCATTCAAACACTCATACACCACAACACAACACACACTCCCCTCCCGGAAGATCCCCCCATGCTGCAATTAGGCCTTTTAAAATCCTCCATTGGCACCGAATGCTGATTGGAGATATGAGATTTTGGCCTGGGAGAAGAGGGGAAGGGCCTGGGTGAAAAGCTGGTTGGGCTGGATGGAGACTCCCCATGGGCTGTATCTGGTCCATGGGCTGGAGGTTCCCCAGTCCTGCTGTAAGGTATATTTAGACAAAAGAGGAAATGCCCCATTTCTTTATCCAGGATAAGTGTCTCTCCAGTAGTATTGCTCAAATTAAGCCCAAAAGTACAGAAATGCTTGAAAATTGTAACAGGAAGAAATATGGTGCAGGGTTCTTTTTCCCCCATTGTCATAGTACTGTCCTCCAGACAGAATCCAAGTCTCCCTTGAGGTGAGATTTGCACACTCCGCCCCTTCCTTCCTATTTATTTCATTGTGCCTCTTTTGTTCGATTTTACCTCACAGTTTTGGAAGTTTAACACTGCCATTATTTTCTTTGCCATTTTCCTTGGTTTTGCCATTGCTGATGATAGTTTTAAATTAATGGTTGGTGATTGTAAACCACTTTGATGGCCCCATTATACTTTGAAATTGCTGCACAAGTATGGCAATAAACAAACAGACACACCTAGGTCTGTGGAAACTATGGGTCCAACCAGCCAGCCAGAAAATCCCAAATTCACTCAGTCAAGGACTGGGCAGTTCTCTGAATGGCAAGTGAGAGCCAGGGTATGCAGTGTACCCATTTTGAGGGCAGGAGGGCTGCTGCAGAAATGGAGTAGCAAAGGCTGGCTCATGGAGCAACATGTGAGAAGGCTTGTTGCAGACAGAAAGTTATAGTAATGTTATAAGGAGCAGAGGTGAAGGTCGAACTAATCAAGGTTCAGGGTAAAGTCAGGGAGAGAGAATGCTGGCAGTCATCAGACCTAAGAGCTTTCCCAGATGTTGCTGGATTATCCCTTGCCAAGTGTGGATAACTCAGCACTTTCCTGGTTCACAGGATTTATTTTGTTATCTCTTCCAGTAGGAAAGATATGCTTAAAAATATTATAACGCTGTGTCAGTTGAGATACAAGAACAGAAAGGTTTCTCATTATAAAGCCAACATTTCATAATTGTGCTATATATGTGCACGGATAGGTATTTTGGAGACCATCTATTTCTATCCAACTCTTTGCTTGAAATACATTATTTAACCATTGCTTTAGAGTGGGGAAGCTGCCAATTCCACCCCTCTCAATGCCACCATCACTACAGGAAAGGTTTAGGTCCCTGCATAATTGCATGGTGACCTTTCAGCAAACTGTTCACTCACCAAGGCAGTCTTGGTGCATTGTTATATGTCTTGAGACAGGTATTAACCCCCCCAAAAAAAGTCTGATTCACTGACACTACTGCTATGACAGATATTAAATTTGTAAATTATTAAACAACTGCCATATGTCAATAAAACAAAGACATCGAGTCGAGTGTGAAGCCTTTTGCCAAGCAAAGGGGAGAAAGAGGGAGACAGAACAACTGATGGAGATACATCCCACCCATAGACACACACCTTTCCCAGCTTCATCAGTCATAGCATCATCGAGATAAGGAATAGGAGGACTGTCCTGTGTAAAAGAGGACACACACAGCTACCCTTTGTGGGGAGAGGTGAATTTGCCACCAGCCCCAAGAAAGAATAAAGCATGAGTCTAGTGGAGATGTTGCAGGCTTGATGGAACACAACCAGTAGTTGGGAGGTGTGGATGTGCTTATTTAAAGTTGCCCAGCCTCCCATTTCTGCACTTATCACCAGCAGCCTCAGTCAGCAGCATCCTTGCTCCCCCCCTCCCCCATAATGCTATGACAGTGCAGAATTACCTGGTCACCACACTGGGGCCAAATAAAATATTTTGAGGCATATGCTGGCTGATTGGCTGAGCGTGTTGGTCCAAGTTTACCTGCTCTGCATTATATGGGTGTATATGGGGAGGATGTCTTAATTGGCTTGGTCATTTACACCTAACCAGGTGTAACAACTAGCAGGTACAGTGCAAGTGGGGTTTGTGAAAGCCGGGGAGATATGGTGAACGCCCAGAGGCATCCGATCATTGGGGAGAGGTCAACTCAAACTCAGCGGTGCAATTTGGTAATTTTAGATTATGGGCTTATACCGCTTCTTCAGGTGGCAGTGTTCACTTGCTTCAAAATGTGGCAAGCCATGTCTTCTGTGATTAACAGCCTGCCCTTGCTACTCATTCTGCTGGGTGGGAACCTGCCCCCAAAGTCCTGCTCTGATGATACCTCTGCCCAAAGCTCTAGGGAGGCTAGGGAGACCTCATTGCTAGGGATGAGCACTTGAAAAAAAAAATAGTTCTGTTTCTGGCAGCTGTATTCATTTTGTTTTCCATATGTTATTTATTTATTTATTTATTTATTTATTTATTTGCCATTCATTTTTTAAAAAAAAACTTATATCCCACTTTCCCCCCAAAAAAAGTAATTCAAAGTGGCTTACAAGTTACAATACATAAACATACAATAAAACCAAATCCATAAGATACAATAAATAACCATCAAGAAAAAAAAAACATCAATAATAATAATAATAAATAAACAAATACAATCCAAACCAAAACTCCTAACCCCACAAAAAACCAAAGTGGAGAAACGGGGGGGGGGGAAACAGCCTTGGCATATTCATAAGAAGAAGAAGTTGAGAGGTTTTTATTTTGTCCTTTAGCACAGGGGTCCCCAACCCCCGGGCCGCAGACTGGTACCGGTCCGTGGCCTGTTAAGAACTGGGCCGCGCAGCTTCCGGCTGCTGCAGCAGCCAGTTTTACAAAAATGCTCGTTATGATTAACTTATGAGATTCGGTGCCATAAGATGTTTTGAGGACTCTGGCCATAGATAGATAGATAATTAGTGTGTCTAATCGTGTGTGTGTGTGTGTGTGTATGATTAGACACACTAATCAAAGGATAGTAGACATGATAATGGAACCTCCTTTTTCAAAGTGTACCTCTGTTCCAGTTACTGAAAAAGAAATAGTTGAGCAGGGCTGCTGTGACTGTCATGCCCTGGTTGTTGGCTTCCCAGAAGCATCTGGCTCCCGAAAAATCCTGCATTAATACTAGTCTTCTCATGCTTTTTCTCCAGGCTTCTTCCTTACCTGTTTGTATGTATTTCCATGTTTGTTTTGTCTCTTTATATATACAAACTTCACACACACTTTATTTCAAGGGTGGGCAGTAGATCTTCAGATGTTTTGGACTTCATCTCCCAGAAGCCCCTGCCAATATGGGCAATTATCAAGAATGCTGGGAGTTGAAGTCCAAAACATCTGGAGACCAACTTTCTGCCCACCCTTGCTTTATTTCTTCCTTCCTTCCTTTCAATGTCCCTGCTCCTATGCAAAGAGTTATAGAGCTCCTATTCCTTTAATAGTTGTGTAGAAGAGGGAAGTCTGGAATGTGCAGCTTTTCTTACATTCTCCATGGCCAGTATCACTTGCAGCAATTCCCTCTTGTATTATTTATTTATTTATTTATTTAATGCATTTTTATACCGCTCAGTAGCTGAAGCTCTCTGGGTGGTTTACAACCATAAAATACAATATAAAATATATATAAAATTTAAAACCATAGATTAAAACAAACAGCAGAGCTAGCAGCAGCAGTTACAATAACAGTTAAAAACAACTAGATAATTAAAATAATTAAAATTATTAAAATGCCTGGGAGAATAGAAAGGTCTTCACCTGGCTCCTGAAAGAGTACAAAGTAGGTGCCAGGCGAGACTCTTTGGGGAGCTCATTCCACAACCGGGGTGCCACAGCAGAAAAGGCTCTCCTCCTGGTAGCCACCTGTCTCACTTCAAATAGCAAATTGCGGCCATTTTAAGGTACTTTACCATGTTATTTATGTTAAAAGAGCAGCACCGGAGAACCAGTAAGTGATGTGCCGGGGCCGCCCGGGCTGCACAGAAGGAGGTGAGCGGTGGGAGACACCACCACCCCCGGTCCGTGGAAAAATTTATTCCATGGAACCCGGTCCCTGGTCCCAAAAAGGTTGGGGACCGCTACTTTAGCAGAAGGGCCTTCCTAAACAACCAGGTTTGGGCCAAATGCCGGGTGACCGGCCAGATGGGCGATTAATAAATATAATAAATAAATAAATAAATAAATGCATAATGTGCCAGGACTTGGTGAATCTCAACTGGGAGGGCCTTCCACAGAGTGGGTTCCATGACCAAAATGGCCCTAGTCCTTGTTCCCATCCACCAGGTCTCAGACAGCTGAGGAATCCAGAGCCTCAGGTGATTAACAGAGCATGGGGTGAAGAACATATGGAAGATAATGGCTGTAAATGTACGCAGGTCTTAGCAGCAATGACACCTTGACTTGGGCCTAGAAACAAACTGGCAACCAATGTCAAACTAAATTGGCATAACAAGTTCTGATTGCTTCAGTCCAGTCAATACCCTGGCAGTGGGCTTTTGCACTGCTTGCAGGTTCTGTACAAGGGCAGCCCCACAGTGAGCTAAATTGCCTCTTATTTCCTTTTGTGTGTGTGCTTGATTCATTCATTCTTCATTTCTAATTGGTTTCATTTCTCCAATGATCACATTTACCATGGAGACCAAGTCTGCTTTCTGATACCCATAATATTCCATCCAAATGGCACAGCATTTTTGTACCACTCCGCTAAGGCAACAGACCTGTCAGGTTTCAGACAGATTGGACAAAGGCTCCCCATTTTAGAAGCAATTAAAACAGGTGACATCTTCTAAGCTTCCTGATGGTTTATGCTTCGCTTCAGACTGGTCACTTTTCAGATCCTGTCACTTTCAGAGTGCTCCGAAACCCCTCACCTCACCCCAGAATGTTTTCTGAATGTAACTGTTTGCAACCTGTCAGAAACATTTTGAAAACCTTTGAACTAATATTTCTTCTGTGCATCAGTTCGGACTGCTTTCATCTCTTCCCAGTCTTATAGCACTCCAAGATCATTCCGCCCTACAAAATATGTTCCTTGGACATAGCAGTTTGTCTCAATTTGCTAATGAGTGCAATATGGAGTGCCTCTTGTCAGTTCCAGGAATCCTCCTATGAGAAACAAATGAGACAAAAAAATTGAAAGGATTCATTTCTCCCATTCGTTTCTATATTTTCATTTGTTTCTCAAATAAATGAATTATAAACTAGTGAGGGGAGTAGTTATCTTGTCCCTTCATTTGTTTTAGGAATGAATGCACACACCCTACTCACTGACCCCTAAGGCTTACCAGCTGGAGGTCTGATGTTACAGGTAGGCAAGGTGTGCAGGTGATGAAAATCAAAGTACAGTACAGGTACTGTGTTGAGACTGTGAGCCAGGGTGTGCTTGCCCATACAAGAAAGACAGCAAGGAGCCGCTGACTTCAAAATCTCACCTAAGAGCAGTTAATCCACTCTAGGTTATTTGGGAGATGGGCAGTTAAGCGGGCAGTTAAGTAGGTTAAGTAGGCAGTTAAACAGTTTCCAATCACCTGTTTAAAAAGTTGTGTCTTTGTGTACCCCAATGTAGTTGTCTTATGTCTTTAGTTTGGGGTATGCAGAGAAACAAGGTCTTCATCCAAAACTGAACCATTTGCTTTATTTGACTATACCTACTGAATTATGACTATGGTACCATTCTGTCCTAATGGACAGCAGGAAGCAAAAGTCTGTAGGCATTGGACCCATTGCTTCTGCACAAGTGCCTTCAAGGGATCTGGGAACTGATTCTGAGTTGGAGGAGGGGTTGGAAACCACAGCTGAAATTCCAAGGCCAGGGGACCCAGAGATAAGCCAGGCGGTGTTTGGGAGTGAAGCAGCAAATTGAGCATGCTAATGAGGAGAAGGGTGGATCAGGCATAACTAATCCCGGGGTGCGGTGTCAGCTAAAGAGGGTGGACCAGCTGAGAAGTGTCACACATTCCAAGAGATTGGTGCATAAACAAGAGGATCCGCCGTAGAGGCGGAGTGTGGGTAATTCAACTTCTTCCTCATAGGTCACACTTCTTGAATGGCTAGTATCCTAACTATGTTTGTTTCTTTTGTTATTGACTTCTGCAATACACTTCATTTGTACTTTTAAGTCAGACTGGCTGGCATTAACATAATAAAGTTTAGTTAAGAAGATATTGTTGGTGTCTGCCTGGAAGGAGTGAGAGAGAAGGCTGGCCTTCAACAAAGTCCTTAGCCTGTAGAGCAGCATTCCCCAAGCTGGTGCCTTCCAGATGTCTTGGACTTCAACACCCATCTGCCCCAGCAAATGTGGCCAATGGTCAGGAATCCTGAGAGATGTAGTCCAAAAGCCCTGGAGGGCACCAGATTGGGGAAGGCCACTGTAGAGATAACCCTGGAAGGACAGGGTTCTCTCAGCTGCCTTCTCCCTCCTTGGCAGGGAGCACAGGGGCATTTCAGAGATGGACAAACATGTCCACCATCCCATAGTTGTTTTCAGTTGTGAAATTTGTATATGCCACTCAGTTTGACAGGGGGAAAAGATTTGGAGCACATATTACCAGGAAGTGCAGATAGAGGATACACAAGACTGATAGTATCTTCAGTTTTTCGACTAGATGATTTTTCTCCATCTTTGTCTATAGCCTACTTATTATGCTGAGCTGCTCACCAAACTTCTGGGTTCCTGGCTGGCCACTGTTTAAGTAGAAAATTATGCAAATTGCGGCCACTTTGGGTGTATCTTAAGTCATTTTCTATGTAAACAACAGCCCGCCAGGAACCCAGAAGTCACTTCCCTGGCTCAACTCGGGAGAACACGAGTCGAGACAGGGAAGAGGTAAGCAGGGATGGAGTTCGGGGGGGCGGGGTCAAACCCGCTGGATTTCCACCCCCTGAACAAAATACTCATAAATCCCTAGTGACCTGAAGACATTTGAGAACTTCTGAAAATTTACGTTGTAATCTTAAAAGAAACTGTTCAACCCCTTTCTCCTGTGAACATAATGTAGTTTGAAATGTGGCTTGGCATTTGGGCTAATACTACTAACTATCATGAGAAAGAGAAATCACGTTGTTGTTGTTGTTGTTGTAATGGGAAAATGTGCAATTTTGATTTTAAGCCAATTTCTTTTAAGCCAACTCAGTTTTAAGACAATCTTTTTAATCAGCTCAGTTTTCAAGATCGTAACAAAATTTTGAATTCCCCACCATCAGAGAATTATCAGAAAGTAACATCTTCCCCATCAAACAAGATTTTATTTTATCAGAAACTTATTTAAGCAATGTTTGATGTTTTATTAACAGCTCTCAGTTCCCCTAAGCAGACAAAGACTCACCATATATTCATCTTTTGGACAATGAAAAAAAAAATCACAATAGAATTCATTCCTTGCTCTGGTGAAGAATGTTTGAGCTATTTCTGTGACTCGCTTTATCAAAACCATCCTAATTGCAGTGTGGGTAGCTTTGCTCTCGGCCTAAAATCCCTCTGCAATTTCAGAAGTACACTCTGCTTCTCCTTTGAAACTGTTGCACGTTGTATTGTTGCAGCTTCCAAACAGCTTTCATGTCATGTGTCACCTAGGGCTGAAGGGAGTTGCTGTCCAACGACATCCAGAAGGCCACAAGTTGCCCACTTCTGCAGTAAACTTACCACACATATCAGAAAGCCAGGGAGTGGTAAAATTATCCTCACTACATGGGTGGATGCTACATTTGACAAGTTGCATGGAGTAATAGATTGCTGCTTGGTAAATCACCAATGATTTTACTCTATCTTTAGCTATGTTTGCATAATAGTCATGCATCCTTTACTTCCTGGCTGCAAGCATTTGGACTATATTCATGGTCAGCATATGAAATTTTGCCTTCTTCATCATTTCTCAATTGGTAAAAAAAATAGCTCCCAAGCTAATATATTTAATGCTAACATCTGTACATCCTATGAAAGGCAACCCAATGTCAAGATGAGTAAGTGCAAAGGTTGTCTCACTAGTAAAATAGGGCATCAAGTAATTCTCTGCAATCAATTCCATTAAACGTGTTTACTGTCAGGTTTTGTACAGCAGTTTCGCTAATCCTGCAAAAAATATATATATCCAGAAATGTAACAGGGACAAGAACCCATAAATCTTACAGATATAAATGCCTGGGCTTTAGGAATCCTCTGAACTGAATCAAATGTTATGGTCTGTGAATACACTTGGAAAAAGAGCTACATAAGTTAATTTGCCACAAAATAAAATAAAAAAAGGAGTGAATTTCTTCAAGATGGAAAATTACATATGTTGGCAGTTTTTACCAATAGCTTGCAGATTAAAGCATGCTCGGACAGTTACTTATTACCCATAAAAAGGAACTGTGACATAGTGATCCAAAGCACTGCATACACAAGTCTGTCCTCCATGTTGGTTCCATGGTTTTATTTAGTGTGTAGGGGGAGTTGGGAAGGATACTTTCCATGGGCCTGAGTATACCCATCTCCTCCTCATCATCACAGTTAATACTACCAATTCACTTGCCTCTTCTTCTGGGTCAATTCCTCACCAGTTCACAGAGCAAATCGCGGCTGTTTAAAGGTGGTTTTCTATGGTATTTACATTAAAAATGCAGTGCGGGGGTCCCGTCCCGTCAGTTCCTGGCACAGCGCCAGGACCCGTTGCATCACTTCCAGGTCCCTGGAAAGTCTGCGGAGAGCCTTGCTGTTGCCACGCAAGGAATCGAGTGGCGGGGGTGCTCGCTAAGCAACCGGCAAACACCAAACCAGGTACTCGAACATCCCTACGCCTCTGAATACCTGATTGGACACGTTGACTGGGTTTACATGACATGTTAAACCTCACTAGGTTTATCTGCATGGTAAACCTACTAAGGTGTAAAGTGTTGTCCGAATCCAGGAAGGGTTAGTTAGGGTGGTTAAGGAGAGTCTCCTTAACCATGCTACTAAACTGTGGCTTGCACTAGGGTTTTCTAAGCCTACCGAGCTTTAGCATGTCATGCAAACCCAGACAACACACTAACCCTACTGCAAGCCAAAAGGGGCACAGAGCCACTTGGCCAGAGCAGCAGACAATGGCTGCCGCTCTGGCCACGGGGCTCTGGTCAATGACAGCCAGCCAAGTGCTCAGGAGGCACTTTTCCAGCTGTCTTCAGCTTCCCCGCGCACTGCTGCCAATGCCCTGTGGGGGAAGCCCCTGGTGTCTACTGTGCACTCCCTTCCGAAGCATCAAGAGGGCACATGGTAGCCCCCCACTTCACCGCCCCACCCCACCCAGGTGCCCCCCTGGACTTACCTTTTGCTCTGGTGGTGGCAAGGCTCTGGCAGAAAGGCTTGGTGGTGGCAGCAGCAGTCTCTGCCAGGCGCCCCCTCCCCAAGCTGGAGGAGGCCATGCAGCAGACCCCCACCTTGCCCCCCTCCTACCACTGACTTTGAGCCAGCAATACTAGGGAGGCAAGGTGCTTAGGTGATTGGTGATTGGCCCCACATGCTGCCAATCAGCCTAAGCACTGCCCCCCGATGTCAGGAGGTGTGCTTCGGCTGCCTGGCCGCCTGGGTAACCTGGCGACGTCGGTGTGTGTGTGTTTAGGCTGATTGGCAGTTTGTGCACCCAATCGGCCTGAGCCCCCCCACCATCCCTGACTGTGGTGCCTGCAGGTACCACAGTAATGTGGCAGGAGATGGCAAGGTGGGGGTCCACTGCACGGCCACTTTGTCTCACCCACTTGGGGAGGGGGCACCCAGCAGAGCCTGCTGCTGCTGGACACCCCTTCTTCACCCAGCCCCACTTCGGGCTGGGCATGGAAGAGGTGTGTGCCAGCGGCAGCTGCCTCCAAGCATTGCCACCACCACCGCCGCCTTGCTGCCACCACTAGTATATAAGGTAAGTCAAGGGGGTGCAGCTGGTCATGGGGGCAAGAGGGGGGCAGCGAGGCAGGATGGGGAAGAAACTTTCTTGGAGTGGCTGCTGTAGTCACTCCAGGAAAGGCCCGGGATGACCACTGTGGTTTTCTCTCAAGGAAATGCAGCTCCACGGTGTTGTTTGGCATTGCTCAGCACCGAGGAAGGGCAGTGGCCCCACCGAGGAAGGGCAAATGACAGCTGGTGAAAGTTCCACTGGGGCACTTTTTGCCAGCTGTCATCCCCTTCCGCTGCGCTCACTGCTCCCACGCAGTGTCTCCTGGGAAACCAGATGGGAGGACTGAGGGAGGACGAGCGGAGAGGTGGTGCCGCCTCTGGACCCCAGCTGTGCCCGGGCACAGCCGGGACCCAAAGCAACTTTAAACCCACAGAGATCCCAGAACCTCTGTGGGTTTAAAGTGATGTGTGAACCCGGCAATTATTTCACAATCTGCAGTAGTATTTTGTAGACAAGGGTGTGGATCTTTCAATCTCGGTTCCACCTTGCGTATGTGACAAACTCCACCTCTGCCCATATTACCTGCTTCAGGTCACCTGCTGTATTTCTTAGCTGCTAGGACCAAGTCCTGCAGAGAGTCAGATCTGAGGAGGGGTAGTGGCAGAGCACAGGCTGAGCATGCAGAAGGTCCCAGGTTTAATCTCCAGCATCTTCAGGTGGATCTGGGAAAGACCCTAGTAAGTATAGATAATACTGAGCTTGATAGACCAACGGTCTGACTCTTCACTAGAAGACAGCTTTATGTTTTATGTTCACAGATGTTTGACAGGATTTAGCTTCAAGGAGATGATTGGCAGCAGAAGCACATAGATTTTCTTTTTCTCATCCCCCCTTATTTCCTCTCAGAAGCTCTGGGGTCTGGCCGAGGTTCACATTTCCTTCCATTCAACTTCCATTATTTTTATGCCTTGATTTAGGGCCTAATAATCATGTTGAGAATCTTGCATGCGCTAATTGTACTGCTGAAGTCTGACACCTGGATTTTATTCCATGCGTCAGAGAAGACTAAAACTAATCATACAATTTCTGATAATTGAGGCAGGGACAAGACTTTATCTTGGCTTCCCATCCATCACTTTCCAGGTGCTCATCCTTTCAAATCTACTCTTGTCTCTTGGCAGTAATTTCTCAAGCCTCGTCTCGATTAGAGAGAAATATGTGAGCCTTAGTTTTAAATTAGCTAACAAGTTGTAATCTGAATTTAGATGGCATTGTGCCCAGTAGGCTCTATGGGGATGGTGAGAAATTCAAAACAGGAAAGGGGATATAGACCCTTTATGGGAGTGGCTGTTATTGGTGAGGAAGACATTGGGAACTGCCACCAAATGATGACCAAATTTAGGTATGGAGGAGAATTTCATTTGGTTCGCATTTTTATGTGAACCAACTTAATTCACCCTTCCTTGACAGATATGTGAATCAAACTCAGTTACCCTTTGGACTGTGCACTTCTCCAGATTTTACAACGCAGTTCTCAGCTAAAAAGCTATGTCCACAAATGTGTATTTTTGAGAAAGTGGTATAAAAAATGCATATATTAGGTTTCCATACCAAAATGGGAAAAAATAGGTACAAAAATGTTTGCGTTAGGGAGAGTTGCAAACACCATGTGTATATTAGAGAAAGTTGCATACAACATGTATATTAGGGAAAGTTGCATACAAAATGGGAAAAGTTGTGTTCAAAAATAAATGTAAATTTTTGTTTGTTTGTTTGTTTGTTTGTTTTAAGTTGGCACACTGATGCAGAAATTGAATGGAAGGGATGTATGACTGAATACATGTGAAACCGACATGGACCACATATCGATTGAATTGTCCATCTGTAGTCCATACAGCATGACCGAAGGCAAATTTGAAGAGCCTCAAGCAAAATGCCTGTTACATTTCTGAAGGAAGTAAAAAGGATTCTGGAAAACTTAACAACATGTCTTGTGCGGGTGGCTTAACACCCCTCTCAGCTGCCACTAAATCCTGCTTTACCTGTCTATATACAGTTATTCTTCTGGTAGAAGAAAATTGCAGTTGACTCTAATCTCTACCCATATAGTCATACTCAGTTTTCGTTTGTACAGCATGCAACTGGGGCTGTTGCAAAGCTCGCAGAGAGAATTACATTTTGGCTTGGGGTATTCTGCTATTGTACATGCAAACACCAGTTTAAAAAACATGCTCCTATTGAATATTGAGCGAAATTTCTGTAGCTTGAAGGTAGGGCTGTGTGCGGAGCTCGAAAGGGGGGTGGAAGCTCAACGAACTCGCCGGGCTCAACCCCCCCCCCCCATGAGCTCCACTCGATTTACCTTTCCCTGGCTCGGCTCGCATTCTCACAAGCCAAGCCGGGGAAAGCTACTTCCAGGTTCCGGGTGCTATGTTTTCTACTTAGAAAATGGCCCAATATACACTGTTTACATAGAAAATGTCATAGTATGCATTAAAAACGGCAGCAATTTACGCAAATTGCAGCCATTTTTAACATATACTACGCCATTTTGTACATAAATGGCATAGAGCCCAGGACTCAGAAGTCCGGCGAGCGCCAGCTGAGGCAGTCACTGGAGGCTTGGCTCGCGTGGCAGGGGCACTCGCCAAGCGCCCCATGAGTCGAGTGCCGGGCCCATCCCTACTTGAAGGCATTGTGAATTTGTGAGTTCACCAGGCATATATGTTTCATACTTCATCATTTCAGTCAGGGACAGGAGAAAAATGAGGCCCTCCAGAGGTTATTGGACTCCATCAGACCCAATAAGCATGGCCAAAGGTCAGGGATGATAGGAGAGTTGTAGTACAACATCTGGAGGGTCACAGGTTCACCACCCCTGATTTAAGTCAAAGAGAGAAGTATTTGGAGATGGACCTAAAGATGTTGGAACTGAAGTATATTTACTTTATAATACAAGTAAAAGCATTTCAATACTAAGTACTAAGAAAGCAGTCCTATTTCCAAATGATTGTATTGCAAGCAATTGTAAGAAACTGAGGCTATACTCCTAATGTCACTTGCATTGGGGGAACCCAACTGAACTCAATGGGACTTATGTCTGAGTAGACCTTCATAGGATTCTGCTGTGAATGTTAGCAAATCCTGTCACAATTCTCCACCCTATTAGTGGATAGAGAAATCTGGGGTGGGGGGCACCCTTCCACCAAATTTCTCCAGGGGGAGGATAAATATTGTCCTTTGTTTGTTTGATTGATTGATTTTGATTGATTTGATTTACGCTGCCTTTCTCCCAAGAAAAATGGCATTCCATTTTCCAAGAAGGGCGGGGCTCACCATCAGCAGTGGGATTCTTTGTTACCTAGGTGGGTTTGGTTTGTTTTTGCTGCTGCTGCAAGTGACATATTCAGTTAGAATATTCAGAGAAAAATGTGCAAAATGGCCTTCTTTTTCTGGGAGAACAAGAGCAAAAGAAGAATCTCCGACATTTTCTCTGAAAAAAATGTCTTCTGAGAAAATTTGGCTCAGCTCTATACAGTATCACTCACATGAATTTTCACATTGTTCCGAATGTGAGCAACCTACTACCAAGTATTGTAACCAAACTCATCCAACATTGATGGAAGCCGGTAGCTTGAGAAGACTGTTTGTGGCACTTTTCAACACTCTGAAAATGGGATCAATGCATCAAATATAGACAAAATAATATTTCTGAGCCTGCCAAGTCAAGGGGAATTTCATGTGATAGATAATTCATTCCAATAATAATATTAAATTGATTTTTAATCAGGCAGATATTCGATCTCCAGGGAATATTAATGCATGGGTTTTCCATAGTCACCTACAGAAACAGAAAGATATCTGTGCCCGTAACTTTGGAAAATATGCAGCATCATGAACCAGCATGGGGTGATCTTTCTCACATGTCAACCATTTATCTGAATGCTCCAATACATCATGGTGACATGGAGAGCTTGCAGCTCATGAACACCTTATAGGTATGAGCTATTGGTTGAATGGTAGTCTTGTAACATAATTATGTCATGATACGGCATTCACACCATCACCATGGCAACAACAACAAAAATCACCCACGGGGCATCTCAGTCATCACCTCGGCTGTTTCTGCTATATTCAAAGAGAAAATCAGCTTGGCAGAAACTTTGCAGTTCACCTTTTGCAATCTTTGAACCACTTTCGTAATTGGACAGATAAATAGTGAGACTGGAAACTGGAGCTGCTAGCTCGTATGTCTTGTCTTCAAACAATTATAGCTTGTTCTAAATTACATGGAGGCAGAGCATGTGTTCTGCACTACTCTTTCACACCTGTTCCCAATTCCAAACAGTAAAACATGGATCCTTTGCAATTAATTGTCTAGTGTCTTAAGCCCTCATCCTCACCTTTCCCTGCCATTAGACTTCAGGGTCTCCAATAACCAAATCCAGCATATATCTTTCCAAATGACTTTGGCTGTAGATTATTACTGCCTGTGGGCAGTCATTTGTCTCCTTCTTAGCTTTGAAGCTTATTTCATTTCATGCTAAAGGCTCTTGCATTTTGTCCCTAAAAACTATAAATTGTCAGATGCATTGATGTGCAACTGACCCAGTTCATTATTGATATATGTCTAAACAAATGGAAATTCTATGGCTTTTCTAGGCATTCTCTCAGGCCCCAAAGCCTTTGGGCTATCTCATCAACCAAGAAAGCTGTCTCCTCCCCCAGAATCATGTGGTTTGGCATGTTTGCTCGGCTCATGAGGAGTTATCTTTTCTGTTGGCACCTTACTCAGTAGTCTCCTCTCTGACTAGTGCTAGTTTCTTCTGGTTCTTTGTGGGAGGCTCCTAGATGGTGGATGCTACCACACAAAAGAGGGTGGACAATGGGATGTTTGATACCTTCCCAGCCCTATTAAACAGATGCAGAAGCTTCTTATAAGTACAGGATTCTAATGCACCAAGAGTCTCCTCCACCCACAAGAGCTTCTTAGTTACTTTTAACAGAGGAAGCAGATTCTTCATTGTGTGTTGCATGTTTTTTTTGCTGTGACCTGTTTGTTTTGATCTGCGAGAAGAAAAGACACAGAAGCAGTAACTGACCGCCCTGGAATAGGTGACAGTAGTGGAGAAATCACCTCTTTCCTTAGATCTTTATAGAAAGCACAAGATAATTTATATATGTATGTGTGTGCATATCTGTATGTGTGTGTACCAAGGGTGCACAACTTATGGCCCATGGGCCACATGCAGCCCTCAGCTATGGGTTGTGCAGACTTTTCCCCTCAACCCAGAAAGGAGGACCTCAGAAAGACCAAATAAGGAGGCTTTCTTCAGCGGGAAGCAGGAAAACCCAATTCTTATCTCTGAGCAGTGACTGGAGATAACAGTGAATTAAAGACATTTAAACTTTAAATACTCTGCTGGGGTCTTTGCATTTTTGAATCGAGATGTGTGTTGCATGCCTGAAAGCTGATGCACTGGGGCTTACTTTTCAGTAGACATGCATGGAATTGAGATATTCTTTGTATACATGCTGGGGAAAATGTACAAATGTGTAACAATAACATTTATATATGTATGTGTGTGCATATCTGTATGTGTGTGTTGGGGGTGCATGCATATGTGCAGCCCCCCCCCCCCAGGATACCCCAGATGTGTCCCTCAGGGCCAAAAATGTTGTGTACCTTGGGGCATACTATAGATGCAAGAGCTGTGTGGGTACATCAGAGTACATCCAGCATCTGGACTGGAAAATATGGTTCTACTCCATCTACTTAAATAGTTTACACTTATTTAGTGTTTAACTGCTATATACTATTTAAAACACACACACATACAGCTCTATCAGCCTTCCCCAACATGGTGGAAATTGTAGTCTAAAACACCTGTAGAGTACCAGGTCGGGGAAGAATGAATGAATTCTTCATTTGCATCAGCCACCGGCCTTAGCATGAAGTAAAATATATAGAAATAGAAAACAAAATTATACGTGACTAAAATTACCTTAGTTGCATTCTTAAAATTTGCACTGAACAAAAATGCCATGATACATAGTCTTTCAGACATAAATAGAATCAATAAAACAACAGATAGACTTCTACTCAGTCAAGAAGCTATGAATAATTAGGTCTCTATTAAGATGGTAGATCTTATTTTAATTGCCCCAGCTAAAAAATTAGGTGTTTTTTTTTTTTGCTGTGACCTGTTTGTTTTGATCTGCGAGAAGAAAAGACACAGAAGCAGTAACTGACTGCCCTGGAATAGGTGACAGTAGTGGAGAAATCACCTCTTTCCTTAGATCTTTATAGAAAGCACAAGATAATAATACAATCTTGTCTCGGTCAGAGCCCAGTCCAATGGGGAAGCCTATAAGCTCCAAACTCAGAGGGTTATGGCTGGGCATCCTATTGAGGGCGGGAGAAGCATGGAGGCAAAGATCACGTCCACATTCCTCCCACCCTGCAAATCAGCTAGACAGTTGATTTGGCCATCAACCTGAGCTACTCCAGATATTGAGGGAAGGAGGCTGGAGCCCTGCCAGGTTACATCATCATATCCTAGTGCACCCAGTCTCTTCCCCTCCCCACCCCCTGGAATTCCCTCTTTACCCTTTCTCCACGGTCACTCTCTTACAACCTTGAAGAAGCAGCTGGTGTGGCTCTTTCCATGCCGGCTGGGAAGGGAGCGGGAGGGCACGCTGAACGTGGAGTCCCAGCTTTGAGGTTGGATCTGTTTTCCCCAACCTTGCAGCTGGGACTCTGAAAAATCCTGTGGACCTCTAGGTGCCGCTTATGGGCCACAGGAGTGCTCTGTGAATTACTGAAAAATGTGGTCTTTTGGAGACTTCTCTAAGAAAGGTCAGAAAGATCAAACCTGGGGGAGCACAGGTTTGATGTACAATACATTTTCTGATGCTTCCCATCCCAGCTCATTGAATCAGGAGACATTGAAAGCAATCTCCATGCCTCTGATGGACCTCCAGATCGGACAAGGAGTAATTACACGACACCTCCCAGTAGCAATGGCAATGGACATTCCTGAGCATGCTTCTTGTGTGCTTTCTTATGTGTGGGTGGTGCTGTTTTGGCTATCCACATTCAGAGAATGAGTTTATTAATATAGTTATAGTAATACAAGTTCTGCTGACCTCCCAGTTGGATTGCAAAAATGCATTATACATGGGGCTTCCCTTGAAAAAGACTCTGAAGCATCCACTGCTGCAGAATGTGGCTGCCGGAATGTTGACTGGTATGGCCCAGGATTATGCACATGACAGCAACTTTGAAAGAACTCTATTGTCTGCCTGTCTGCTTCTGGGCCCAATTCAAGGTGCTGGTAGTTATCTTTAAAGCCATAAATGGTTTGGTACTGAAATACCACCAAAGGGAACACCTCTTCTATGTTAATATGCCTGTGCTTTGAGATCTTCCACTGAAGCCCTCCTTCTGGTATTTCCTTTACTGGAGTCTGGAGGTACAGTGTTCGCAAGAAGAGAGGGTTTTGTTTTTCCATTGGCAGTTCCCCAGCTATTCAATACCCTCCTTAAAGAGGCCCACGTGGGGACAACATTGCAATCTTTGCTGCAGCACCTGGCCAACCCCCCCCCCCCCAAAAAAAACATGTTGTGTACAAAGGCATTTTAAACTGATGCTATGGAATTTGTCTACTGACTTGCTGTATTTTATTATGAGTCAGTGTGGCATAATGGTTAAGACTGCTGGACTGGGACTCGGGAGATCTGGGTTCTAGTCCCCACTCTGCCATGAAGTTCACTGGGTGACTCTGGGCCAGTCACTGACTCTCAGCCTAACTTACCTCACAGGGTCATTGTTGTGAGGATAAAATGGAGGGGAAGAGGAAGAGGATTATGTAAGCCACCTTGGGTTCCTTGCAGGAAAAAGGGCGGGGTATAAATATAAGAAATAAAACAAATAAATAAATAAATGATAATTGATTGCACACTGCCCTCAAATCCTAAAAAAAGTATAGGATATTGTACTCATTGGACTTTTAAGCCTCTTTGAATGTTTTATGATGGAAAAGCAAGGATCAAAACAACAACAGCTTTGCAATCAACCAACCAAATGATAATATAAAGGGCAAAGGAATTCTGCACAGGCTCTTCTTTCTTATCAAAATCAACAGGTCCTATAGATGTCCTAGATTCCAGATCTAAGCCACTGGGAAACCTGCCTCAAATAAACCTCATGGAAGACATCTTCATATGAGCAAATATTTAGTGGCTGGGGATGAACAGAGGGTTCTTCTGATGAGAGATTCCTTTTTGAATATATTTCATATTTCAGGGAGTTTTTTATTAAGTGTTTTAAAATATTATTACCTGCCCTGAGCCTTCAGAGTGCTATCAGGTTAAGGATTCTAACTCCATAAATAATGAAATTATGCGCTGTAGCTTAACGGGTATTCCAAGCAGATATTAATTTCCTTTCAAGAAAAGGAAGGGATTTACTGTACTGTAAATACCTCCGGTCCCTCTTGCGCCCCTTCTAAATCCTCAGGAGGGAAACGATTGCTCGCCTTCGTGTGTAGACTAATAGTGTGCAAAGGTCTCATAGTTCTGGCAATAATGCACTCAATTAAATTTAGATTACTTATTTCTTCTGCAAAGTGACTCAAGCAAGATGCCAAACGGGAAGGGCAGCTTGTCTGTGGTTCCGTTGTAAGAAACTGAAAATGACACAATGTCAATTAGCTTTCAAGCTGCGCGGCACGTCAAATAATTAGATAAGGAATTAGACGAGGCCAAATTGAATCTCTTTCAATCACTGATAAAGGACTCTTGGGTTTCTTTGTGGGGGGGTGGGCGTTAAAGGACTGATTGTAATAAGACAGGCACTCATGCGAGAAAGCACAAACTTTTTTGAATCACAGTCATTTTGAAGTTTTGTAAATCTCTTTGCTGGGTGAAGAGTCCTAGCTCCAAAACAAATCTGCTTCACTCCAGATAATTCTAGTGGGTTGGGGTTTTTTCACCTGTCATTAGCTAGAGAGCAAGCGGATATGGAGTTTTCAGAGAGAAGGAGTTCTTTACAATGATTTTTAATAACTTTCCTTTTATTCAAAAATTAAAGAAGCAAATCACAATTTAAGAGTTACAATGAGATTAATGGAACTTCCACCAGTATATATGGATTGTATCATGACCCCCAACCACTGGGCCTTCTAGTGTGTGCAGTATATAATCCTGGTGAGGACAAGGCACAGGCTACTACCTTGGGGTAGGACAGTTAGTGTCTTGTTGAGGGCCCTCCTGGCCAGACGACACAGCTATGCCATCATCCTCTGTCTCGGGAGTTGAGTCCCTGGTGTTGGTGTTGAAAGAAAAATAGTAGTCTGTGTGCTAGCATGCATACAGTTGTAGCACTTGGCTTTCCACACACACAGCAGCAGCAGAGTATTTATCCAAACCACGCAGCAGTGTTCAGCTCACCCAGTTGCAGAGTAATCCAGGACTCAGGAACCACTATGTAGACACAAGCATTCCACCTGTTTATTTACTTATTCAAAGTAATCACTACAGAGTATGCATTCCATATACACAGTCCATGTGCAGAGTTCAAAGCATAGCTAGCAAAGTCCAGTGCTATATACATTCAGAAAGGATAAGTCCAGTAGAGAGGAGAAGAGGAAGAACTCCAGACTGAGATAAACAGTTCGTTTAACATGGCTGCTGTTTGACCAGCATACACACGTCACCAGCAATTGATCACATGAGAAACTGGTTCACACAGAACTATTTCACACACTTCTTGAGAACTGCCAAGAATAGCTAAGGTGAACACAGCGAACACAGTGAAACCTAGACAGTAAACATCCTACCTAGCAATGCCAGATAGCAGACCATCTGTACTGCAAATAAAAGATCATAGCATGTTGTTGATACAATGGTGTTATACACTAACACCTGGCAGAATCTCAATCTCCCCAGTCCCTCGGAACTCTTAAGATACAAAATCAGGCAAGGGTCTTTTCACAATCCAGCCAGCAACTCCAGGAGGGGCTAAGCTGACCACACTACAGGTCTTGTCAGCCTAGATAAGTCTTCAGTTAGATTTAGTTCCCTGCTGAGACATCATCCTATTGTCCGAGCAGGAAAGAGTTCAGGCCAGCAGGACCCACTGGGAGATATCCAAGGTCTTACTTTCTTCCTGCCTTGATCTGACTCTATGCTGTGATCTTGCTACCAGCTTCCCCTGTGAGCCTCAAGGGATCACAGCATGGAACTCATTGGGAGGATATGCTTTTTGGAAATTAGTGTTCATTCCTATGGACTGTACCCTTGATGCTGGTCAGGCCCTGAACTCAGAGGCATATTATGAGCATCCAGTGCAGAGCAGGAGGAGCGGCAGAGATTATCTCCACCACCACCCCACACCTTCTGCTCTGTATTTCTGCTAGACAGCCATTTTCAGCTGTCTAGCTGAGATGCTTAGGAAGGGAAAGAAGGAGGCTGGAGCCACTGTGAGGATAGCTTGAATCCTGGCAGCCCCAGTCTCCTCCCCTCCTCACACCCCAAAATGCCCCCTTTGCCCCCTCTCCGGGGTTGATTTCCTGACCTCAGAGAGGCAGCCAGTGTGGTTCTTTCTGCACTGGCTGCAAGGGGGAGAGGGGGATCAGAGCCCGGATCCTCAGCTAGGAGGTCAGAACTCTGCCTCTGACCTCCGATCTGGGAATCTGAATTATCCTATGGCTCCCCAGATGATCTCTAAGAGCCATAGGATCATTCTCTTAAAGATGGGTCTGCCTCTTTTGTGTGACCAAAGGGCTAAATATTTATTTATTTATTTATTTATTGCATCTATACCCCGGCCCGCTCTTGAGCCAGAAAAGGCTTTCAGAGTGGCTTACAAAGATTAATAATAAGACAATCCCTGCCCTCAGGCTCACAATCTAAAAGACATGACACAAAAGGAAAAGGGATTGGGAGGGAGGAGGAAGAATGCCAAACTCAGGCACCAGTTCTTAATTTAAAAGGTTCTTATAGGTTTTTCTTTCTTTTTTTCTTTTTCTTTTTTTTTGGGGGGGCAGGGAAGGGCAAAACATGTTCCCTGCAGCTACTCCCTCTCCGGCTGATGTATGGGGCCAGGTTGGTCTCCCCCTTGCCGTGATGTTACTCCTGGGAGGCAGGGGGTGCAGCCTCCCAGTGGCCCTTGGCTCTCTGGCCGATGGACGAGGCCAGAGTCTGCCGCCCCAGGGAACTGTCAGTCTAGCCTTCATGAAAACCTGGGGTGGGGAGCCTTTTTGTTCCTGTTGGGGGCCGCATTGCTCAGCCTGCCGTCCATGTGCTAACTCTTGATGGGCAGCATCGGTGTCCCTGCGTTCCCTGCGCTTCTTTCACTTTTCACCAGACTTGGATTGGGCAGCCCATCAAATAGAGAAGAGAATACCCTTGAAGCAGCTGTCCTTTGCCAGCTGCCCAAATGAAGGACTGCCCTCTGTAAAGTAGGACACCAGGCCACCCTAGGATAGAGTGAATCATACTAATCGTGAGAGAAGAAAATTATGTCATTAGGGATAAAGCTTTTCACTCAGTTTTCTGTCTCCTGGCAAAGTTTTCTACTTATACGGTTATGGCCTGATTGCTGTTGTAGAATGGTTATTATTGTTCACCCTTGATTGCATGGCTCCTGCTATCTCTGTATTACTGGTAGAACTGAGCCAAATATCAAAGAGAGGGAGAGAGAGATCCTCAAAGGGGTCATTCGTTTCCTCTGAAAGTGGGGAGGGACATTTTTAGTGATTTTGGTGATAAAATCTGCTAATTTGGGGTCTTTGGGGGATTACTGTTAGAAGAAGAGGCAGCAGAGGATTCTAATATCTATCTTTAACTAAAAAATAAGCAAGTTGTGCTGCTACTTCAAGCAGCTCATTGATTTGTGTTTTTCCGTCCAGCAGACTGGCTCAATGGGAACAACACTACATCATTGAAATGACAGTAAAGGTTTTTTGTTGGTTTGTTTTTAAAAAAGAAAGAGAATCTAGAGACCCCCTGATGCCTTCTTTCCTAATAGTAAGCTCCCTGTCCCCCCTGAAAATGAGCAGATTTCACCCTCCCTCTGAAAATTATACACCTATCCAACTGCCCTTTTCATTCCCCTCTCATCTCCCCAAAACTGACAAAAAAAAAAGTCTGGGCTGAATATTTCACCTCAATTTCTTCCCAGGTGGAATGTATGACTAGTTTTTAATGCGCTTGTATATGGCAAGTTTTTAACTGACTGACTAACTGCAGGTGTCATTTTACATTTAAAATGTAAAAATCTCACCCTGCCATTTGCAGTCGGAAGTGCCTCTGTCCATTCCATCACATCAGGAATGAATCACCACTTCATTCCAACTTCATTCTGCAGCATGTGTAGCTCCTCACTTTGTAGCACAGGGATGCTCCCATAAGCTCTCGTGCCCTGTGCCCACTAAAACCTAAACCTAAACAACATTCCACATCAGTTCTAAATCTGGCAATAGTTCATAACTTGAATTCAAATGCTTGACTGTTGAAAATTGGGCATTTGAGGGAATGATTTTATCAAAGTAAGCTCCAGAGGACAAATGGACCTTCCAAACTTGCATGTTTCTCTATTCACTTAGAGAACCTGCCTTATGTCCATTTCACCTGAACAAGCCCATGTGAGTAGGGAGAAGAGGGATGTACCTTTACAGGGTGGACAGTGCCAGAGGGTCTGGGGGCCAATTTCCAATCTGTAGAACCCACTGGGAACCGCACACACACAGCACTGAAATCACCATTGCCACTGAAATTTGGCGTCAATTTGGCAATGGGGGAAAAGCTGCACTTTCACTTTAAAACAAGGCATGTGGGGAGCGCACAACTTGTTTTAATGCAAAGTTGTACTCCCAGAAGCCCCCGGGGAGCTCCAATTTGCATTAAAACAAGATGTGCATGCCTCATTTTTAAAGTGAAAAATGTGGCGTTCCTGCAGCTGCTGTGCTACTGAAATTTGGTGTCAAGTCAACAGCAGGTGCAGCAGGGGGCTGCATGTAGTCCATGGGCCACATGTTGCCTACCCCTGCTTTAAGGGAATGGACCATAGCTCAGTGGTAAAGGGCATGCTTTGCATAAAGAAGACACCAGATTCCATCTCTGGGCCATGTCCAGTTAAAAGGATCAGGTAGCTGTTGACAGGAAAAACCTCTGCTTGGGACCCTGGAAACATGGACACAGTAGACAATTCTGGATGAGATAGACAAATAGTCTAGCCTTGTATGAGGCTTCCCATGTTCCTAGCTGACAGCACCTTTCCGAGACCTCAAGGAAAGATCTTTCCCAGCTGTTAGCCTATTTAACTGAATGTGCTGGAGGCCGAACCTGGGCTCTTATACATGCAAAGTATGTGCTCACCCACAAAGCTATCTATGGTCTTGGCCTTCTTCCTTCAAATAGATAGAGCACCTTTAATGCCCCCCAAACACAGTATGCAAGGAGTTCCCCAGTCTATTCTGATAAATGGGGCAGCCCCTGAGCGCATCATAGCCCCCAATGCACAAAGAAAATTGCTGAATGCCGGCAATTATATGTTTTTTTCCCCATGTATGGGAATGATTGCTGTGCTTGCCTAAGGGTAACATCCTGCCCTTTCTTTGAATAGGTTAACTCACAAACAGCTCCTATACTATTCCCCAAACAGAAACAGCAATAGAGCTTCCTAAATGAAAAGTTGCATGCTGACTGGGTTTTGCTTCCTCCCATAGTCATGTTGTAGCATCTATTAACTGTCAGAAGGTGAACTGAATCACAGCTCTGCAATTCCCTGGCATAAACAGAACATGGTTTTCTAGTAGCTCGTATGCAACAATGAGAAGGTAATTGCAAAGCCATTCCTATTTAACATACTCCTCATGGGCTGTATAGCTCAAGTATGTACCATAGGAGTGCATAGCAAGTCCTGGGTTGTGTTTGTTTGTTTGTTTTGCCTGTAGCAAGCTTCCCAGATAACAACCACAACATTGCAACATGTCTCTGAGTGAATGTTGGAGCAACTGGAAAGGCATCAGAGAAATGAAATGGCAGCAGTTCATTTCCCTTTAAAAAGAATGGAAAAATCTCAAAGCCTAGTTGCCCAGCTAAACCGGTCTCAGAGGCAATAATCTAAACTAGTAAAAAGAAGAAGAAAAAGAAGATGAGGCATGTCAGCTGTACGGGAGACGTGATGGGACTCCTGAAATGTATTGTCAGCAAATGAACTGCATATGAAAAAGGGATCCATGTTTCAACCAAACATGGCACTCAGAGAACTATGCAGTAATTGATTTCTGCACCAACAAGCAGTAGTGTCAATTAAACCAAGGTGGAAGCCCCTCCCACTATCCTCAAAGCGCTACTCCCCAGCTTAAATTAACCCCCGTATAGAGAGAGGCAAATTCAATTAATTTTTAATAGAATCCATAGCTAGGGATGGGGGCAGAAATGTCCTTTGTTAGGTTTTTATTTTTTTTTAATGGATTTACCCAGTTCACACTTCCTGAATGTTTTGCAGCACGATCCAATGTGGCTGCCTGTAACCCTCCAAACCTGGAGGATATGGGGCATCCAGTGGAAGGTGGGAGAGGCAAGGATTTCCTCCACATTTCCCTCACCCTCCAAAACACTTGAACAGCCGGTTTTGGCCATCTAAATGTTTTACACCTGCTCGCGAGGAAGAGGGGCTGAGGCTCCACTGGGATTCCTCATATCCCATCAGAACCTTGTTTCTCCCCTCCACGCCCCCTGGAATGTTGTCCCCCCCCCCCAGTGCTGGCTCCGAAATCACACCTGCCACAGCTGGTGCAGAAAGAACCATGCTGGCTGGTAGGGATGTGTGAGAACTTGGTTCGAGGGGTGGAAGTCTGGCAAAGTCACCGGGCTCGATCCCCCGAACTCCGTCCCTCCTACCTGTCTCCCCGGCTCTACTTGTGTTCTCCTGAGCTGAACCAGGGATGCAACTTCGGGGTTCCGGGGGGCGGCGGCGTTTTTTACATAGGAAATGGTGTAAGATATGCCAAAGAAGGCTGCAATTTGCATAAGTTAAGCAAATTGCAGCTGTTTTTAACATATCTTATGCCATTTCCTACATAAAAAGCAGCCCGCCAGGAACCCGGAAGTGTGCCAAGTGGCTTGGGGCACATCTGCTTTTAGCTCAGCTCAGCGGGCACCACAGCAGCATTTGCTGAGCTTCTGGCGAGTCAGGTGGCAGGTGGATCACCCACCACTAGCTGCAAGGGTGGAGGGAGGGCACTCTGAATTTGGAGAGCTTTTCCGAAGTCAGAGCTGGGGTTCCCAATTTTCCAGTGGCCATCTAGACAGCATCTAGCAGCCATAGGATTGCGCACTATGTGAGCCAAGAACGTGTACCCAAATCCACATTTTTGTGAGCTTTGTGATGCAGCTCGTCTCAGGGAAAACATGCACCATAAATCCCCATAGTAGGGGAAGGTGCGCACAAAATAAAAATGCATTTGGGGAAAGTGTGCAGGAAACGGTATCCCAGCAACGTAAAATACTTGTAAAAGTGTTTACATTTTTTAAAATGCACTCACAAAAAATGTGTGCATTAGAGGGAAATCACACCCCAAAAAATGCAAATTTTTCATATGGATTTCTTTCAAATAAAAAAAAAAAGTTGCACATTTATGTGGAAATGGGATGGAATGAGCTTGATCTTAAAAAGTTACAGAGACTGTATCAGATAGGACCTCCTCAGAATGAAAAGTTAGGGAGGTCCCACAGAGCCAAGTACATGCTGACAAGAGAGAAAGAACTGTGCCAGCTGTTGTGTCTCTGAGATCATAAGAATGGCCTCAGAGAAAGGGCTTGGGGGGTGTTCCAGCGGGTGGGGAAGTGAGGTGACTGGCACCGCCAAGATACGAGGTATCCTAGCAGCATCTTAGCCTCCTTCCCGCCTGCTCTGAAGTGCTGCAGTTAGACAGCTGAAATCAGCCATCTGCCTTCACTTCCCTGCTCCTCCTGCCAGGGATGGGGACTCGGACTCCAGGACTCGACTCGTGAGTCGGACTGAGTCCCCCCTCTGACTCGAGTCAGACTCAAGTCCCAATATTTTTAATGGGACTCGAGACTCGATTCGGGACTCGAGACCAAGGACTCGTGTTCCAAAATCGTGTTCCTCAGATGCAACATGGATAGGTTTTAGGAAGTACAGCAAGTTTATTTTTTAAAATCATTTCCCTAAAATGCAACCTTTCAGACATTTTGGGTTTGGCTGCCTCTGCCTGCCTGTCTGGGGTTCCCAGCCTCCTCTGCCTGCCTGGTCTCTTCTTGACCAGTTCAACAGCTGAATTGTCCAAGACAAAGGCCTCTGCCTGCCTGCTTTGGGGTTCCCTGCCTCCTCTGCCTGCCTGGTTATTTTGGGTTTGTCTGCCTGGTCTGTTCTTGCCAAAATCAGTTGCAGCGTTTTGAAATAAAAAGGCACACTTGTGCCTAGAATTTATTTAAGCCACACATCTGAAGTAGCCTTATTTTGTTCAGGAAAACCCCCCATTGATTTTAATAGGGACTCGTGGAGTCAGCTTTGGAAGTGACTTGTGACTTGTGACTCATGAGTCACCATTTTGGACCAAGGACTCGGACTCGGACTCGAGACTCGGGTCCAAAGACTCGTGACTTGACTCGTGACTCGAGACCAAGGACTCTTCAACATCCCTGCCTCCTGCCCTGCATAGGTTGCCCATAATCCTCCAAGTTTCCATAGGACTGCCCCCTTAGTTTCCTACCTAGCAAAAAAAAGTTCACAGAACTTTCATGGGTGGAGATTTACCTTCCTATAATTCCTGGTTTCCAGTTGGGACTGACCAGAAAATAGCTGTGATGTTATTTCTGGGGTCCTGCTCTATTCTAAGCCAGAAAGCTTGCAAAGAACTCAAATGATTAGCACAAGGCATGCTATCCCCCTTGCACACACACTGGAATGATGACATGAGATAGTATCATTAGATGTAAGGGCCACAACTTTATTAGTCTGTAAGGATCTGCTTTTGGGCACCCAAAATCTTGTGGATGCAGCTGGGAGGGCCTCCCACTGGCTCCCCTGTTAGGCAATACTCGCTGGTCTCGACATGCCGAATCAACCAGATTGCTGATTTGTGTGTGGCTCATGCTGGCTCAGCTTGTCTGAGTGTGGAAAGCTAAGCAGGGTCAAGCCTGTTTATTACTGGGATGGGAGACCCCCTCCTCTAGTTTCCTGCATTGAGCAGGGGGTTGGACTCGATAGCCTTGTAGGCTCCTTCTAACTCTATGATCTATGAAATCCAGGGATGTTGAAGAGTCCTTGGTTTCAAGTCACAAGTCAAGTCACAAATCTTTGGACCTGAGTCTCGAGTCCGAGTCCGAGTCCTTGGTCCAAAATGGTGACTCACAAGTCACGAGTCACAAGTCATTCCCAAAGCTGACTCCACGAGTCCCTATTAAAATCAATGGGGGGTTTTCCCAACAAAATAAGGCTATTGCAGATGTGTGGCTTAAATAAATTCTAGGCACAAGTGTGCCTTTTTATTTCAAAACTCTGCAACTGATTTTGGCAAGAACAGACCAGGCAGACAAACCCAAAATAACCAGACAGGCAGAGGAGGCAGGGAACCCCAAAACAGGCAGGCAGAGGCCTTTGTCTTGGACAATTCAAACTGTGGAACTGGTCAAGAAGAGACCAGGCAGGCAGAGGAGGCAGGGAACCCCAAACAGGCAGGCAGAGGCAGCCAAACCCAAAATGTCTGAAAGGTTGCATTCTAGGAAAATTATTTTAAAAAATAAACTTGCTGTACTTCCTAAAACCTATCCATGTTGCATTTGAGGAACACGATTTTGGAACACGAGTCCTTGGTCTCGAGTCCCGAGTCGAGTCTCGAGTCCCATTAAAAATATTGGGACTCGAGTCTGACTCGAGTCAGAGGGGGGACTCAGTCCAACTCACGAGTTGAGTCCTGGAGTCCGAGTCCCCATCCCTGATGAAATCTATGAAAACTTGCTCGCCTAAGCAGCAAGCTGAGGGAGCTGCTCCACTCCTCCCTTGCTGGGCAGTGTTCAAAGGGCTATGGCCTTTGGGGCCCAAGAGCAGCTCCCTTCCCACATCTCAAGCTGACCAGAAAGAAAAGTAGGTTGGGTTTTATAGGGATGGACAAATCTGTCAGTTCTCCTGCCCACCCCTCTTAATCTAAAGTTCTTTCCATCCTGAATAGGAAGAAATTTGCAAATTCTGAGAAATTATTATAAAAATGAACTGAAACGAAACCCTCACCCATCTGCACTGGCCAGACTCAATAGGTCCATGGAGAGGACCGCATGATGGTACCTACCTGACATATAACTATTAAAGATGAGGATCCTATCAGAGAAAAAAGAAGGTTTCAGTCTTAATTTAGTGCTGACATAGCTGAATTCACAAGGAATCAAACCCAGACGTTTAGGAGTTAAGCACTCAAATCCCTCGGCCTTGATAGACAAATCTCTCAATTTGGGTTCCTCCTACATTTGATTTTTAAAAAACAACAACCCCCAAACCCAAAAACCCAACCCTCATGTTCTTTCCATCTCAGATATAAAGAAATTTGTGAATTTTGGTCAATTCTTATCAAAAAATAAACTAAAGGTGCAATCCTATGTATGTTTAGGCAGAAAAAAGTCCTACAACTCCCAGCATTCCCCCAGCCAGTCATCCATGGTGGATGCTGGCAGTTGTAGGACTTTTTTTCTGTCTGAACATGCATAGGATTGTTCCCTAAAATGGAATTCTCACCCATCCCTACAACTGACCCCTCACCATCCTTGGGATGCTCTCCAGGGTAAACTAACTTACCGCCCTCCCTGACTACAGTTCTTGACAGTTGTGACCTGAGAAAGGATTCAGGTCACAACTGCTAAACTCCTCTTTTCATATGGGGGCATCATTTCCAGTGAAGCAAAGCTTACCATAACTCTTCAGACCTGTTGGGATGGCAGCCACTATTTTAATTTTCCAAAAATGCCCCTTGGAATGGGCATTCGGAGCCATCTAAAATGGTGGATTTTGAAGCGCTCCAGTAAGTTTTGTTTCCCCCAGCTGAAAATTACCCCACTCTCTTGCAGAGAATGGGGCTATGAAGTGTGTGTGTGTGTGTGAGAGAGAGAGAGAGAGAGAGATTTTGCCCAGTCCTACTTTAACCAGAAGAAATTGTGGCCTACAGAGGGCAGGACACAGCGTATGGTGGCCATATCTGTGATAATGTCACTTGCATGTGCTTGGAAGTCTAAGCATGTATCAGTTGCAGTCAACAAACAAAAAAGTGTGTGTGAGAGGGGGGGGGAGAGGAGATATGAGAATGTGAGGGCAGCCTGGAAAGGTTGCTTCTCTTGCTGATTAATACTAAATTTCTACCACAAAGGGAAACATGGTCTGGGCTTGAAGAGTTCATTAGTAAAAGGCTTCCATGACAACCTGAGATAAGAGGGCAGCACATTCTTTAAAAGAAGGCACAGCACAGGAACAAAAGAGAATACACTTCCTTCAGATATGAAACAACACTGACCAAGAACTGATGCCTAGAAGAGGAAAAATAACCCAAGCACATTCCCATGAAGCAGAAGCAGTCTTCTGTTCCAGAATCTCGGGTAACCAAAACAGCTCTATCAACATTCTACTCCATCCTTGCTTGCTGCATTGGCTTCCCCCTCCCCTTTCTCTTTTGCTCTCTCAGACTAACAATTCTGCTATTTAATGGTGTTTTGTTTTGTTTTGAGGTCCTCTAATTGGGCAGATGTCATCTAGTTAATCACTCATAGAATTATTTAGGAGGCTAGAGCAGCGATCACTACAGCATCAAAGGGAATGGTGCTCCTTTAGCTATGGTGACCTAAAACATTAAACTGTGCCAAATTAGACTCCCATCTTAATGGTAGCATTCGAGTAAATGTTGAGCAGTTATTATTTGATATTATAATGTTTTGTACTATCAGAAGTAGTTGGTGTAAATCATCTGCCTTTTAAAAGCTCCATTAAAAGGCATGTTTTTGATACAGCTCTGCAGGATGATCTAATGAGTACCAATAACTGTTCTCCTTAGGGAACTACTGCATTAAAAAAAAATGTTTTATGCCATTCAATTTTCAGAATGGTGATATAATCTCAAGGCTACAATCCTGTACACACTTACCTGGAAGTAAGATCCATTGAACTCAGTGGGACTTACTTCTGAGTAGACATGTAGATTGTATTTGTAAACTTTTTACTTTATGATTGGAATACATTCCTTATGTTTAGAGTGGCCAGAGCCACTGTTCTGGCCTAGAAACTTAGGAAGGAATCCATGGAGGTTCAAATGCTCAGTTGTCAAGTTGATGATCTGCATTACGTTTCCTTGTGATTTTATACTGTGCTTGTGTCATGCCTTTTAATGCTTTGTTATTGGTAAATAATTAACAACTTTTGGATTGACCAAAATCTTCATGCTTGGGGTTAGACACTACGGTGAAGTAGTTTACATATGCAACCCCCCATGCATTTCTGTAGTTGGTAGTAGAAACTTGATTTCATTGTCATCATAATCCAGAGATCTATGATCCAGACCATTCATGTTGTGGGAGATCTGTGATCTAATGGGATCTAGTGTAAAACTAATTGGAGTTTTCAGGAGCAGTTCGTGCTGTTGCCCAAGGGTCTGCCAATAAAATGCAAGGGGATGCCTATGTACACCAGTTGCTGGGGAACATGGGCAGGAGGGTGTTATTGCAATCTCTTTGGTCATGGTGTGGACAGAATGCTGGACTAGATATACCCTTGGTCTGATCCAGCATGGCTCTACTTATGTCTTTATGGCAGTCTAACCACTGTACCATGTTGGCTCCCTTTTTATGTTCTCATGGGAATTGTCATACCCTGGAACAAATCACTGTATGCTTGGCTGAAAATATTGTTAGATATGTGCAGGGATGGGGACTCAGACTCGGACTCCAGGACTCGACTCGTGAGTTGGACTGAGTCCCTCCTCTGACTCGAGTCGCACTCGAGTCCCAATATTTTTAATGGGACTCAAGACTCGACTCGGGACTCGAGACCAAGGCCTCATCAACATCCCTGCTTGATGCCACCTGCAGGTGCTGTCTGGACCTAGTTGCAGTAACAATCCAAGTTCATTTTTTTAAAATCATTTTCCTAAAATGCAACCTTTCAGACATTTTGGGTTTGGCTGCCTCTGCCTGCCTGTTTGGGGTTCCCAGCCTCCTCTGCCTGCCTGGTCTCTTCTTGACCAGTTCCACAGTTTGAATTGTCCAAGACAAAGGCCTCTGCCTGCCTGTTTTGGGGTTCCCTGCCTCCTCTGCCTGTCTGGTTATTTTGGGTTTTTCTGCCTGGTCTGTTCTTGCCAAAATCAGTGGCAGAGTTTTGAGATAAACTCTGCCTAGAATTTATTTAAGCCACACATCTGAAGTAGCCTTATTTTGTTGGGAAAACCCCCCCACTGATTTTAATAGGGACTCGTGGAGTCAGCTTTGTGAGTGACTCGTGACTCATGAGTCACCATTTTGGACCAAGGACTTGGACTCGAGACTCGAGACTCGGGTCCAAAGACTCGTGACTCGACTCGTGACTCGAGACCAAGGACTCTTCAACATCCCTGGATATGTGTTGAAATAAGGGGAAAATATCTTATTGATATTCTTGTCAATGTATTTTTACAATTATAATCCTTTTGTCCATATGCTCCATTAAAAAAAAAAATCTTGGAAACAAGAATCAAAGGTTAATTAGGAGAACAGCTTCATTTGCTTTCTCATCCAGTGAACCTAGACGGGGAAAAAATAGAACTTGGTTCTATCATTATTCATATATATATATATATATATATATATATATATCACTATTAATCCCTCCCCTTAAAACTTTCATACATGTGGTTGGTTTTATTTTACAGATATTTACAGATATTAGTAGAAAAACAGCAAAGTAGTCACTTTACTACAAAATTGCCTTTCTAGAAACTATATCAATGACCAGCTTTGTTTAGCTTACATTTTTTTAAAAAAGGCACAGGCAGGAGGTTCATCTATCCAGAAATGAACAACATTGTCTGGAGTTGGTGAAACCAAGTAAGTGAAAGGGAGAGTTAGCGTAACTCAGTAGGCATGTCAGAGCACATTTTGCTCTCTGAGATATTGTGCAGTCAGGAACTGAAAGGATATGGAGATCCTGGCTGCGTACACCCTTGCTATAAATAGACAAATGCATTCAAACAAAGAACAGCAAATGCAAAGATCTTGCCAAAATGTGCTGGATCATGCAGAAATACCTGCGAGTTACTTATACATGATAATGATATACGTGCATAGTAGTATTCTATAATATGTAGGGATCCACCAAACTTTTAGGAAAATTTTAATTTTACTAACATCACATTGTCAGGATTTGTATACCCCCCCCCCCCGCAAAAAGTATGACATTTTTACAATGGTCAGCTTTTTTTTTTTCCCATTCATCCCATGTGCTCATTATTGTTCCCCACACAAGCTGTTGACCAATTTTCTATTTCACTTCAGGTTGAGCTACTGTGCATCCTTATGCTTTGCAAATGGACACATTGTGAAAAGCCATGTGCAACAGCAATAAACCCCCATAAACCTGTGGGGTTTTATTGCTGGTATTACCAGTCCACTACCACTGCTTAAGGGATGTTCTTATGTTTCCCTGTGCCCTCAAGTATACCAAGGTAACTTTGTTGCTGCTTTGAAAGCTGCCAGCTATAATAATAATTGGAAAATTGACTTCATCCAAGCCATACTGGATATGTAACTATGTGTGCCATTTTCCTTTTAAATAACAGTAACAACTTTTGTCATTCTTACAAAGCCAAGTAAATAATCAGACCAGGATTGACAAGGGTGTCTTTCTTTTTCCCTCAAGCCCTAACTTCCAGCTGTCCTTCCTGATCTTTTCCAACATCCCTTTGCCTATCTAACTGCTTACAGAACCCTACTCACCAATCCTGTCACATAAAAGAAGCCTAGTCATTGTGAAGTCCTCTCATAATCACATCCAATCAAAACAGTATATTTGTTTCCCTTCTTCTTGCTGAATAACCAACATATCACTTTACATTTCTCTAAATGTAAATATTAGGTCATGTGGATCGGATTTACCCACATCCTGAATCCAGTACTGAATTGGGCTGTTTTGGAAAAAATCAAGAAATGTCCAGATCAATGTGGGGCTCCTCAAAAGCAAACCGAATCTGAATTGTCCCAGCACTTCATTACCGATTCAGAGACACACAGAGACACAGTGTGCCCACAAAGCATGTATACATTCCTCCTCAAGCTCTCCATATGAGGAAAACCCCAGGGTGAAGAGTGGAGGGAGAGTAGGTTTGTGACTGACAGCTCTAGCTTCTAATCACTGTGAAAGGTTTTACCAAGGCTCTTCAATCACAGTACTTTGGGGGAGGTATGTTGGAGCAATATATGATATCACAGGACTGTTCAGAAGTGCTCTTTTTACTAGTTCTCTTTCCCAACAACAGGAACACTAAGGGCACAATCCAATAGAGATGCCCTTAAGCCCCTGAACTCAGAGGATTACGAGCATCCTATTCAGAGTGGGAGGAGTGGTGGATGCGCTTCACTTCCACTTTGGAAACAAAGACAGGTGTCTTGGAACTCTGGAATCTTACAAGAGTCCCTAGGGCAGTGATGGCGAACGTGTGGACCACTCTGCTGACACGCGAGCCATAGGTCACCACCAGCCATAGGTCACCAGCGGCGGCGTGAGGCAGCGTCATGCTGCGTGCCAGGGCTCAGGCCGTGATGCGGCGGGCGGGGCCGATGGGCCTACATGCTGCCTCCGCGCCGGCCGCGCTGGACCCGCCACCGCCCGTCGCGTCATGTCCTGCGCGCTGGATCCCCGCGCTCTGTTTTTGGCGGGGGGGGGGAACCAGGGCAACAGGCCAAAAACAGAGCGCAGGGATCCAGCGCGCAGGACATGACGCGACGGGCTGCGACGGCGGGTCCAGAGGCGGCGGCAGCTTCAGCGGCACGGAGAACGCTCCGCGCCGCTCAGAAGAGTGACGGGCGGCAGCAGCAGCTTGAGCAGCAGCTTGAGCAGCGCGGAGAATGCTCCGCGCCACTCAGAAGAGCGACGGGTGGCGGCAGCAGCAGCTTGAGCAGCGCGGAGAATGCTCCGTGCCGCTCAGAAGAGTGAGATAGGGCTGCCGCCACCGCAGGAACGATTGGAGGAGCCCAGGTAAGGCTCGTATTACATCCCTGCCATGCGTTCCCATGCAGCCGCCTCATTCTTGCCCCCCAGCCGCCTCATTCCCTCCTAGCCAGCACCTCCTCCTCCTTTCCCCACATTCTCCCTAGCTTCTTCACAATCCCCCCCCTCTTTCCCCCAAACGCTTGAGGTCTCCTCCTTTCCTCACATTCTCCCTGGCTTCTTCACAATCCCCCCCCTCTTTCCCCCAAACGCTTGAGGTCTCCTCCTTTCCTCACATTCTCCCTGGCTTCTTCACAATCCCCCCCCTCTTTCCCCCAAACGTATCTAAATTACCTTCAGGCTATGTGTACAATGTAGTACTATTTAAAAAATTTGAGTTGATGTTTTTTTCAATCAAAAACTGTTTGTATCATTGAAAAAGCCCTGTTATTGTGTTTTTCTTTAAAGACAAAAGATGTTAATTAGTTCAGACAACTGTATGAGTTGTTTTTACTAAACTAAAACCCCAGTATTCAGGTTTAATTGCAGTGTTGGCACTTTGAAATAAATAAGTTGGTTTTGTGTTGCAGTTTGGGCACTCGGGCTCAAAAAGGTTTGCCATCACTGCCCTAGGGGAAACAGGACATGGGGAAGGCCTTCAGTAGTTGGCCCTTTAATGCAAGATTTCTACTATGCTTTGAAGAACATAAGAAGATATGACTAGTCCAGATTCCTGCTTCCCACAGTGGCCAAATGGATGCCACTGGGAAGCCCACAAGCAGGGCAAGAAAGCAATGGCCATCTCCCATTGTTGTGTTCTGCAGGTTCCATACAGTCATCAAGACTAGTAGCCACTGATAGCTTTCTCCTTTATGAATGTGTCTATCTCAGCCTGCCCCAACCTGGTGTCCTCCAGGTGTTTTGGTCTTTAATTCCCATCCACTCCAGCCATTGGAGCTGGCCCAATATGGCCAATGGCCAAGAATGCTGGGAGTTGTAGTCCAAAACTTCTGGAGCCCACTAGGTTGGGGGAGGCTGGTCTAAATACCTCTTCAAGCCATCTAAGTTGGTAGCCATCACCACATCTTGAGGAAGTGAATTCCATAGTTCAGCCATACACTGTGTGAAAAAGTACCGGTACTTCTTTTTCTCTTGTGTTTTTTTTTTCTCCTTACAAAATCTGGCTGCAGACTTAAAAAGAAATGAATGTGATCACCACCACCACCACCCTTTTATTTTTATTGTAGTAAGAGTGGGAGAAATTGTGCCTAAAGGTATTTACCAACCATTTACCAAACACATTATTTACTGAGGCAAACATAATGCAGGAGGAGAAAATCTATATAGTTTTACTTCTTATATGTGTTCATCAGCAGATTGTAAAAGGAGATGTGGAAATGGGGGCTTCTTAACAACACTGATATGGGTAATTATTTAAGGTTTCCTCCTGGTTTTTTGGTTTTTATTTAAAAAAAAAACCTGGTAAGAAGTCAAATGTTAATTAAAGAGCTGAATCAATAAAAGGAGAGTTTAAAAGTAAGTTAGGTTCACTTGGTACAGCTGTCCTTGCAATGAATAGCTTGAAGATACACTCAGCCGTCTCACATTAGAATCATCAAGGACAGTTTAAAACAGATTTACACAGTAGGAGGTATTAACATTTCTGCAAAACCTTAATGGGGGACTTTCACACCAAGGGAAAATTGAAAAGGGAAACATTTAAACAAAATGCAGATTAATTAGCCAGCGATTTTCAGCATTCATCTGGCTATTAGTGGATATAGCTGTGCTGCACTCCTTATCCTTGGAAGCTTCCTGACCTGTTCTCTGTCCATTATGCTATGCTGGCATGCTAAGCAAAAAGAGTGCATTTGCTACAATGGACATATGGCCTGTTACTGTGGATAACACCATCTTCCTTTGATACAGTTCCCTTCCTGGCTTCTGTTCTTGCCTTGTTCAAGCGTTTGTTTGTTTAAGACATTTTCTCTGTAGCGTATAGGCAGACTTGAAGCAGAGATGTCAATATATGTAGGTTAACAAATGTCGGTTATCTTTTTATTTGACTTTGGGTTTTTTTAAACATTTTGAACTTTTTGTAAACTGCCCAGATATATGTGAAACACTTCTATATTTATTCCAATGGTGGCCCCAAGGTTTTGGGGGTGCTTTGACACAGCACACACACGTACACACACACACACACACACACACACCACACCCTGGAAGAGGCATGACATGCAAACTGAAAATTCTCTTAGGTTGTATCTGATCTTTTTTGATACGTTGTGCAAAGTGGAAATGTTTGGGGAGAGCGGGCCCTCTGCTGATCTTGATCTCTGGGAAAATGCCCAACTTTGCCACATTCTAGAACCAGCCTGGTTCCATTCAAGGAACATAGGTCAGTGTACATGAGATTGGTCCTTGTTATCCTCAACTATAAACCTGTAAAATAGATTAGACTAAGTGACCCAAGTTCATCTAGTGAGCTTTATGGTTGAGTGTGGATTAAGACACAAGTCTCCTCAGTCCAAATACAGCACTCTACTCAAGCCACTATACTGGCTCACCTCAACTTGACCTGATAGAAATTTATAAAATTGCATATGATATGAAGAAAGTGGATAGAACAAACTTTTACTGCCTTTCTTATAATAGTTTGATTTGGAATCATTCAATGAAATTGATTGGCAGTAGTTTTCAGGATTGACAAAAGAAAGTTCTTCTTTAAACTATGCCTCATTAACTTATGGAATTCCTGCACACAAGATCTGGTAATGCTCACATTTCATTTCATTTCTAAGCCAAAGGTATGTGGGCAGTTCACAAAAATTAAAACCCCAAATGATAAAAACTTAATATAAACTCTTTAACAGCAATATAACATTCTTGCATTTTGGTCACCAGCTTAGATTACTTTAAATGGGGATTTGAAAAATTCATGGAGGATAAGTCTTATCAATGGCTATTAACTATGATGACTATATTGAAGGGGTAGTGAATGTTAGACCCGTGGGCCAAATCCAACCCACCTGGGGTCCCAATCGGGCCCTCTGCTGTTCCCCAGTTGACTCCTCTTACCCTTACTCTCTTACCCTGACTGCTAATCATTTGGGGATTTCCCAGCTTTTGCACACATGTTTTCATTCTAAAAGGTTGAAATGCCTCTCCTAAGGCTTTCTTACTGGAAGTAAGAGCCTTTAAGCAAAAAATTTGCAGGTATTTTGCCTCACCCTTTTGTCTTTTGCCATGTTCCCCTTTGCTTTTGGTATGCCCACCACTCAAAGGCAGCCTGAGAGAGTATCTCCAGAATTGAATTCAGCCCTCTAGCTGAATGAGGTTCAACACCTCTGCTCTATGGAATCTCCATGTTCAAAGGCAGTGTGCCATGGAATGCCAGTTGCTGGGGGGCACCATGCAAGAAGCATGGTCACCACCTGAGCTTTTTAGAGGAAATGTGGGATATAATTGAAATTGTTCCATCTATTACTGAATATTGGACTTGGGCATGCATGCCATTGCATATGTAGCAAAAGGGGTACCACACACAGACACACACACAAGGGGGAGGTACCAGCTGGCCTAGGGGAACCCCAGTGTTTGCAGAAATACAGAAACAAATCTTAAGGGGGGGAACCTAAGGATAAATGGAATGGTGCATTCCAGGAGGTCATGGCTGGCTGACTGGAACAGTGTACATGAGCACTTGACACTGTGACATTCTGTTGGATATGCCACTTGTAAATAAATAATACTATTACTGTCCTTCAGGTGAAGTTATAGCTCTCATAGTTTTTCAGATGTGGATTGACTGATATTTGGTGAATATTTACATGGAAACACTAACAATCCAAGTTGGATTTTGTGAATATCGTAATTTGCTGTGGTGTTTCCCAACTTGTTGGACATCTACTTTGAATGTGGTCAGCCTCGTTTTGTACAGGAATTGCCAATGTTCACTGATGTTTCTCTGAGGGGTTCCACCCCCCATCATAAAAAGTGTGTGAGATGGTCAACATTCATACATTGACCAGGGATGGGGAAGAAATTGCATTTGATTCACACTCTAATATGAGCCAATCTCATTTATATTTCCCAAATTAATACATCAAGTGGAACAGAATAATCCTTCAGTTTTCACACTTCCCCAAATTTTGTGATGCAGTTATTACATGGGGGAAAAAATGTGTACAATAATGTATACATTAGGGGAAAGTGTGCATAAAAATGCATATATTAGAGCAAATTGAATCCAAAAATGTGTGTTTTAGGGGGAGGGGGGGATGTGTACAAAAATGCATATAATAGCAGAACTGCATACAGAAATACATACAGTTCTTTGTGTGGGATTTTTACCAAAAAATAATATCACAAACTGATGTGGAAATAAGGTGGGATGACCTTGTACTTCAAAATATTCAAAAGTTGTAGAAAATGAAACAGACCCATTTATCCATCACACACACACTCGCACACACACACAATTCCCATCAGTTGTATTTACCATGGATAAGGGACTTCACGTATAGAATTAAATGTGTTTTCTTCTAGTTTAGTTGAGCATTATGTCATTCACAGATATGTCAATCGGTTTTTACAGCACATCTAAGTCCAAAATGTGTGCTACAAGATTAGTCCAATGCTACCTTCCAAAGCCTTCATTTGTTCTCTGCTGGAGTTTTCATCTAAAGCTCCATTTGACTGATAACTGGATGCCTTTCAAATCCCTTCTTGCATCTTCACATGCTTGTGATGTTTGGCACTGTGCTTTTGCAGTTAACCATAATGACCATACTGTCGCTTCCCATGTTGTCTAAAGCTTGAATTTTCATTTTGTTTTGTTTGGGGTTGTTGTTGTTTTTGCTTTTGGGGTGGGGGGAAACTTTATAAACTGAAATTTTACTCCTATTTCAAGCCTTCAGAAACTACTCATTATACTGCACACTCTCGTCTGGGCCTCTCTATTTGCTCTCATTTGCATTTAATAATTTTTACATTATTTTAATTCCCCACTATCTTCAAAAAAGCAGAAGAGATAGCACTCATGCACTGGAGCGTCTGTCTCTTCCAGCAATGTCTGGCTTCATTTAACAATTAAAGTGTGAATGAACCCGAGCCCATGAACAATTGAGCAAAAGTTGCTGTTGTGTTCAAGATATTTTTTAAAAAAAACTTGTATAGATGGCAGTAAAGGTCTTGGCAATGAAAAAGTATGCAAATCTGATTAGCTCCCTGAAAATGAGAGAGAAAGCTAACATATCAACACACAAAGATCTTGCCTATAGCTACTCATCTACATTGTTAATTACAAACCCTACTGTGGAATCCAAGAGACTATATCAAGGAGATCAATGGGTTTAGCAGGCTGCTAAATATTCAGCAAAGTGCTGCTACCTTAAACTCAAAGAGGCAGGGAGACATCAGTATTGTTTTTTGCTTGCAAAATCAAGGATCCCATTGTGTAGAAAATTGTATAAGAAGCCAATTAGATATATGCAATACTTATTAAGGCTGCACCGTATGTTCACTCATTTTGATTTTGGGGGGGGGAGTGGTTTTGGGGTCATGAAATATTTTCAGAAAAGAAACTCACATTACATACATGGTTACCTTGCTTAATCCATGTTCACTGCCATTGTTTGGCATCATTTACAACCCCCCCCCCCCAAAAAAAACTGAGCCTTCCTGGGCATAGTTACATGGATGATCCCAGCCAACCAGGGACCCTGTCATGAACAAGGTGGCATCACAATGATACATACCCAGAGTTAGCAATATGCTGGTGTCACTGAGCACGAACTAAGCAGCATTCAGGAAGCATTATCTTAACTCTCGAACAGTGCAATCCAATGAGGCAGCTCATAACCCTCCAAACCCGGAGGGTTACAGGCATCCTTTGGAGGGCAAGAGCAGTGTGGAGGCAAAGGTCACCTCCCCACTCCTCCTGCCCTACAAAACACCTTCTGCCATCTAAGTGTTTTGCCCCAGAGCATGAGGAGAGGAGGCTGAGGCACTGCCAGGATACTACGGAGCCTGTCTCCTCCCCTCCTGCCCACAAAACCATGGCTCCGGAGTCAGTCTTACAGTCTCAGAGCTGCAACTGGTGTGGTTCTTTCTGCACTAGCTGTGACGGCATAAGGAAGTCACTCCCGATTCGGAGTCCCGGCTCCGACCTCTCAGAGTGCATTTCTGAGGTAGGAGCTGGGACTCTGAATGATCCCATACCCATCTAGGCTCTGTCTAGCGGCCGCCGCCACCTTTCCTTAATGCAATTTCCTAAAATAGCTGAACAGAGGATGGTTTTTGATGCTGTTAAAAATATTCACCCAAAACGGCCCCTACCCATTTTGGCTTGATCCTCAATCTTAAAATAAGGTGCACTTAAGCTTCATTCTGCATGCCATTTCTTGCCTTTGAAGCCTGGAAGCAACTGTGAACAATGAAGCCCACTTCCCATTAAACCATTTTAGGACATAATCTACAGATCCTGATATTGAACATTTGTTTGTTTATGTGGCGGACCGAACCTGGTCCGTTGCGCAGGTTCAGCACCTTAAGGGTTAACCGACACCGAAGACATGCCCTGTACACGGCTGCCAAAACCTTCAGTTTCAGCTGTGCGTGATATTGACACGGAATCCCCTCCGAAACACAGGGAAGCCACACTCTGGTCAATTTCAAAGAGTTTAATGGAGGAACTAATAGACTACAGGAATTTCACAGTATAAACATAGCAGTCAATGCAGATAGAGGAAGTATTCAATTTGCTTTCTAGGTAGGCTATCCTTGACCTGATTCTAACCAACAGAAACGCGTTAGTGGATAAAGTGGCAGTTTCGGGAACTCTGGGGGAAAGTGACCATGTTATACTTGAGTTCTTGATTCTAAGGGGAGCAAAAGCTGAGTGTAGCCAAACACGTACCCTGGATTTTAGGAAAGCCAATTTTAACAAACTCAGAACAATGATAAGTAAGGTCCCATGGCAAGCGACTCTAATGAGAAAAGGAGCCCAGGATGGGTGGGAGTTTTTAAAAAAGGAAATTTTAAAGGCACAATTGCAAACAATTCCCACAAGGAAAAAAGGCAGAGGGCAACAGAAGAAGCCAATGTGGCTTCACAAAAAACTCAAAGATGACCTGAAAACAAAAAAGGACATGTATAGGAAGTGGAAGGAAGGACAGGCTACAAGGGAAGAGTATAGGCAGGTAGCACAGAACTGCAGGAATAGTGTCAGGAAGGCTAAAGCTGAGAATGAGCTAAGGTTAGCGAGGGATGCTAAAAACAACAAGAAAGCTTTCTTCAGATACATGCACAGTAAAAGACAGAGGAAAGAAATGGTGGTTCAACTACGCAATGAGGATGGCAAATTGATAACAGAAGACAAAGAAAAGGCAGAAGTGTTCAATTCCTACTTCGGCTCAGTCTTCTCCCAAAAGAGGGTATATGACCCCCCTGGCAAACCTGAAGGGGCAGGATTGCAGCTTGAGATTGATAGGCAAATGGTCAAGGAACACCTGATTACGCTTAACGAGTTTAAATCCAGGGCCTGATGAGCTGCATCCTAGAGTAATAAAGGAACTGGCAGAAGAACTCTCAGAACCACTGTCTATTATCTTTGAGAAATCATGGAGGACAGGTGAAGTGCCAGATGACTGGAGGAGGGCAAATGTTGTTCCCATCTTCAAAAAGGGCAAGAAGGAGGAACCTGGGAACTATAGGCCAGTCAGTCTGACATCAATCCCTGGGAAAATGTTCGAGCAGATTATAAAGAAGTCAGTCTGCAAGCACCTTGAAAACAATGCAGTGATCACTAGAAGCCAGCATGGATTTGTCAAGAACAAATCCTGCCAGACTAATCTGATCTCATGTTTTGATTGGGTAACCTCCCTTGTGGACTTTGGGAATGCTGTGGACATCATATATCTGGACTTCAGCAAAGCTTTTGACAAAGTGCCTTATGATATCCTGATTAGCAAGCTAGCTAGAAGTGGGCTGGATGGAACAACTATCAGATGGATCCACAATTGGCTACAGAATCAGTCTCAAAGAGTGCTTATCAATGGTTCCTTCTCAAACTGGGGAGAGGTAACGAGCGGGGTACCACAGGGCTCGGTCCTGGGCCCAGTGCCCTTCAACATTTTTATTAATGACTTGGATGAGGAGGTACAGGGAATGCTTATCAAATTTGCAGATGACACAAAGTTGGGTGGAACAGCTAATACTCTGGAAGACAGAAACAAAATTCAAAGCGATCTCGATAGGCTGGAGCGCTGGGCCGAAAACAACAGAATGAAATTTAATAGGGATAAATGCCAAGTGCTGCACCTAGGGAAAGGAAACCAAATGCACAGTTACAGAATGGGGGACACTTGGCTCAACAATATTACGAGTGAGAAGGATCTTGGAATTGTGGTGGATCACAAACTGAATATGAGCCAGCAATGTGATGTGGCTGCAAAGAAGGCAAATGCTATTTTGGGCTGCATTAATAGAAGTATAGCTTCCAAATCGCAGGAAGTGATCATTCCCCTTTACTCAGCACTGGTTAGGCCCCATCTTGAGTACTGCGTCCAGTTCTGGGCACCACAGTTTAAGAAGGACGTAGACAAACTGGAGAGGGTTCAGAGGCGGGCAACAAGGATGATAAAGGGACTGGAAACAAGGCCCTATGAGGAGAGACTGAAAGAACTGGGCATGCTTAGCCTTCAGAAGAGGAGACTGAGGGGAGATATGATCGCACTCTTCCAGTACTTGAAGGGATGTCACACAGAGGAGGGCCAGGATCTCTTCTCGATCATCCCAGTTTGCAGGACACAGAATAATGGGCTCAAGTTACGGGAACCTAGAGTCCACCTAAACATCAGGAAAAATTTCCTGACTGTCAGAGCAATAAGACAATGGAATCAACTACCTAGGGAGGTGGTGGGCTCTCCCACTCTAGAGGCATTCGAGGTGCAGCTGGACAGCCATCTGTCAGGGATGCTTTCACCTGGATTCCTGCATTGAGCAGGGGGTTGGACTTGATGGCCTTGTGTAGGCCCCTTCCAACTCTACTTTTCTATGATTCTATGATTCTATGATTAGCTTGAATGCAGAGAATTACCTGGCATCGGAGAATCTGACTCTAAGATCTAGCATAGCGGTTTACTTTGCCAGTCGCCGGTCGCCCTGCCCGGTGTTGGAAGTTGCTTGGCCCTAGCCGGAGCTAGCAAGCTGATCCGTGCAAGCCTGCACCGTGTTCCCAACAACCCTTTGTCCTTCGGCACGTATCTTTTCTACCCTCCCTCGCCCCCTCCCCACCCTTGATGATCAGGTGGGCTGGTCCCGCCCCGCGGGGTGGTGGCGCCTTTCGGGTGCTGGTATCTCTTGGGTACTTTGGGGTACTTTGCAGCTCTTTGAGACTGCGTCCTCCCCACCTCTGGAATGTTATGCGCTTCCTTGAGGGAAGTGTAAATGTGCCCCATTGAAGGTAGGCAGATGTGGCCTATGTATAATCGGTCTGCCTGGAACTGTGTCTCCTGTGACCCCCCCCCCCCGTGGGGATTATGCAGACAGAGGGGTGACAGCGAAAAGGGGAAAACATGTCAGGGTTCAATGTGTGCTCAGGCTTTCTCTCCACAGTTTACAAGATTTATATACCGCTCTACATCCAATAAGCTTCCCAAGGGGAAACAATAAAAAAGACAAAAGAACATCTGAACAGCCCAATCTCGTCTGATCTTGGAAGCTAAACAGGGTCAGGCCTGGTAAGTACTTGAGTGGGTGACTGTCTTAGAATACCAGGTGCTGTAGGGAGGGACCATAGCTCAGTGTGACAGAGCACACGCTTTGCATGCAGAAGGTCCAAGGTTCAATCCCCGGGCTCTCCAGGTAGGGCTTGGAAAGAATCCTGCCTGAAACCCTGGAGAGCCACTGCCAGTCAGTGTCAACTGTATTGGGCTAGATGGACCAATGGTCTGACTCAGTATAAGGCAGCTTCCTATGTTCCTAACCAAATACATTTTCCCCCCAAAATCAGATTATACCAATAAAACTGTGGCCAGTAAGTCAAGAAAAGCTTGTTTAAATGAAAATGTCTTCAGCACGTGCCATAAAGAAAAGAATGCAGGTGCCTGCTTGACATCAACAGGCAGGTAGTTCCACAGAAAGGACACCAATACACTGAAGGCTGTACTCTGAGTGATCTCCTAATGGACCACAGGTCCATGCAGAACCACCAGAAGCACCACATGCAGTGACCTCAGTGACTGGCTAGGCTGGTAAGGCAGAAGGCCCTCTCTCAAATATCCTGGTCCCAAGTTGTTTAGGGCTTTATACATAACAGCAAACCTTAAACCAGGCCCAGTAGCAAATAATAGCTAATGCAGTTCCTTTAGCAAATGAGTTACATGCTGAAAAGGGGCACCTCCCAAGAACAACCAAGTTGCTGCATTCTGCACTAGCTGCAGCTTCTAGACCATCCTTAGGGTCAACCCCACATAGAGCATGTTGCAGTAATCTAGCCTTGAGTTTACTAGCGCATGTACCACTATGGCCAAGCTATCCCTGTCTAGGAGAGGCCATAGCTGGCATACCGGTCAAAGCTGGTAGAAGGCACTGCAAGCTGCTGTGGCTACTTGGGCCTCCAGCAACAAAGATGAATCCAGGAGTACCCCCAGATTATGAATCTGATCTTTCAGGGGGAGTGCAATCCCATCCAGAACTGTCAATAAGCCTATCTCTTGGACTCGGGAACCACTCACCCACAGGGCCTCCATCTTGCCAGGATTCAGCCACAGTTGATTGGCCCTCATCCAGCCTAACACTGAGCCTATGCACTGATCCAGGACTTGCACAGCCTCCCCTGATGCAGATGTCACAGTGAGATAGAGCCAATGCAAGCACAAGCAGATGTTTATTTATTTATTTATTCATTCATTCATTCATTTATGTATTACATTTGTTAATCGCCCATCTGGCCGGCCACCCGGCCACCCTGGGCGATGTACAGTTAAAACAATGCAATAAAACATGACAATTAAAACAGTATTAAAAATTCTTTTAAAATCCTAACCCACCCCATATTCCCGCCTGAAATACCATGTTTTTAATGTGCAGCAGAAGCTCATCACGGAAGGGGCATGGTGAAGGTCACTAGGGAGGGAGTTCCATAACTTGGGGGCTGCCACAGAGAAGGCCCTCTTCCTAGTCCCCAGCAGCCTGGCTGCTCTGGCTGATGGGATAAGGAGAAGGCCATCCATGGCAGATCTTGTTGACTAGCCTACTTGATGTTGTTGGAGGCGCTCCTTGAGATGTGCACCAACACACACCCCATTGCCACCACATCAGCCCCCATTGCTGCAAAAAACAAACAAACCATTGCATCCCACCTTCCCATTGCTGTCACCTCCCACATCCCACCCCGTCATATCTCACAACTCCCCCAGTCCCACATCCCACCCCACCCCCTGTCCCCAACACTGCATCCCACCCCCTTGTTGCGGTTTCCCATCCCCACCCCTCACCTCACCGTTGTCAGCTGTCCTCTGCCAGCGAGCCCGGAGAAGGGCCTCAAATGATAATATTAATGATATTAATAATGATATTAATGTAAATATTTGCATTACACTTGGAATAATACTCAAAAGTTGGGATGCTAGAGGAATTTGATCTTTGCAGATTCCGATACAAAATGTATCAACATGATTCACGCCTCCCAGACTGATGTGTAGGTCTGAATGTCGATATTGCATTTCTCACTTCTCCCAATGTTGCAACACAGTTCTTGGCTTCAAAAATGTATCAAAATTCATTAAAATCTATGCATATTAAGATCAAATGGGGTTTAGAATTGTGTGTTTTAAGAGAAAATACATCCAAAAATACTTATTTAGATTTCCAAATGGGCACAGGAACAGGACAGAACAGACTGAATGAACGTACAAGTGCAAAAGTGACACGGACCAGAAATAGACTGATCTGTCCACTCCCACTAAAAAATATGTCAGGCTTTGTTTTTGTTTATTTAAACAATGCCATGTATTTGCGGGGTGGTGGTGGTGGAGAAGAAACCAACAGACTCTTCACCATTCAACAGGGTTTTTTCCCCTCTCCATTTTTTCTTAGTAGGGCTGCGGCTGCTGTTTTCAGCTTCCTTTCTTTATTTACTCTAACAAGGCATATTCAGTTCTCTCTCTCACTCGAAAGAAAATACACAGCACATTGTAATTACTGAAACGTAATAGAGTAATTAGATGGTGAAGGTGTTTGGAATTTATATAGAGTTTCACTTGACTACGTGGGCTTTGTTCAAGGTTGGTTCTGCACTGGACAAAATTGGGTGCCAGCAACAGCATCTGCTTCTGCTACAAGCCTTTGAATTAAAAAATATATAATAGGGGGAAATAATGCAAGATGTTTGTGTGTGTGTGTGTGTGTGTTGGGGGGGGGGGAAGCTATTTGTATTTATATTTTTCATTTCCCTTCTGGACATGAAGTAATATTAGTAGACATGATGAAAATGACAAGTTTGCTGTGGGGAGGAAATATCATTTGCACCAGGAATAATTGCCCTCTGTCTAAATTCTTTGCATTTTTCACATTAAGTAAAAAAGGTTGGAAGTGATTGAAATGGGATACAGTTTGCGTAATTTGCAGCGAGAGATGTTGGCTTTGTTTCCCAGCCAGACAAGTTGAAGTGAATGAAAAAGAGGTCTTTATACAGTCAAATTCAGCTTTAATGTGGACACCTTCAGCCAAAAGCCTTTTGTCTCTGAGAAATGGAAGTGCTTATTCTAGACAGTTTTTGTTTGGCTGCTCCCTCCTTTCTTGACCCCCCCCCCACACATTTATGCCTGAGGCAGCAAGCTGTAGTGTACCACTAAATCTTGCCAACATTAGAAAAAAACAAAACATGCACAACTTTGCAGAGTAAGTGGACCCTGCCCGCTTCACTACAGTAGCATAATGGGTTTTTTTTTGTAGTGTATGCATTCAACAATATGGGAGGGAAAGGTAGTTACACTACAGTGCTCTCATGGAAAAGCTGTTGACACTTCATGTGTGAAGGACGGGAGCATACCAGCACTATGCATGACATGACTTGTACGAGCCCATTTCACATGTTCAGTGAACACATGATGGGGAAAATCGTATTGTATCTGCTGTCTCTTTTCCTGACTTCCACACAAGATTCGAGATCCAGCTTTTTGCAGGGTTCCCAATTGTGTGTGAAGAGAGCCAGTGCATTTGCAAGAGACCTTGCAAATAATAGGGTTGATCCAGAGCTTGGCATGCAAATGCACAGAGTGGCAACAGGAACTACAGATACAATCCCAGTTTTTGTCATGATCCACCATAGGCTTCGGACCTTCTAGTGTGCAGCGCAGGATTCTGATGAGGATGAGGCACAGGTGACTTCCTCAAGGGTATGACAGTCAGTGAATTATTAAGGTCAAAGGACAGAGCCCTGCCATCATCTGCTGGCTCAGAGGGTGAGTCCGCAGTGGAACCCCCATCTCCTCAGCCTCACAGATGTCTCAGGTTAGAAAATCAGATGAGGGCCCTTTAACAGTCCAGTTTCCTTCTCTAGGAGGAGCAGAGCTGACCACGCTACAAGTCTTGTCAGCCTACTACAGAACAGTTGGAATGCCTTTCCTAAGGCTTACTAGAACAATAGGAGTATGTTGTCTCAGCGGAGAGCTACCACAGAATGGGATAGTTTCCCATCCCATTCCCACCACATGTTTACTGAGTGTATAGAAGGGAAGTGCAGCTCACAAAGTTCCCCCATCAAAGTGAGCACCAAGCTAAATGGGATGTTAAACGTGTGATCACATTTGCAGGTCTTTTAAAAATCTTTTTTAAAATTATTTTTTGGGGGGATTACAAAACACACCTGTCCCGCACCATTTTCCATAAACAAACTCATCCCACTGATGGTGCTACTGACCCTGGAGAGAAGCTCATATGGGCACAAATAGCAGTGCAGTTTCTTTGGGAATATCTGCAAATTATTTTTGTTCATATTAGGGGAAGGGAGAGGGCCTTTCTAGGTAATTGGTAGGATGGAGTTGGCTTTTACCATGGTTAATCTTGCGTACTGCAAGTGAAAAAAAACTTTTTCCAGTCCATCCATCCCCCCCCCAAATAATAATAATAATAATAATAATAATAATAATAATAATAATAATAATAATAATAATAATAGGTCCCAGTTTGGACTGTGAGGCGAGGAGGGGGTTAATGTATCGTCTACTTTGGCCCTGAAAGAATATTAAGCAACATTTAAGGATCTAGTGTAGAAAAAAAATGTTCTGTTTAAATTGGATTTAGCCTTCCACATTTGCCTACCACCATCCATTTGTAAAGCAGCTGTGTCGTATGTATGTATGTATGTATATGTGTATATCAGGGATGTTGAAGAGTCCTTGGTCTCGAGTCACGAGTCGAGTCACGAGTCTTTGGACCCGAGTCTTGAGTCCGAGTCCTTGGTCCAAAATGGTGACTCACGAGTCACGAGTCACGAGTCACGAGTCACTCCCAAAACTGACTCCACGAGTCCCTATTAAAATCAATGGGGGTTTTCCCCAACAAAATAAGGCTACTTCAGATGTGTGGCTTAAATAAATTCTAGGCACAAGTGTGCCTTTTTATTTCAAAACTCTGCAACTGATTTTGGCAAGAACAGACCAGGCAGACAAACCCAAAATAACCAGACAGGCAGAGGAGGCAGGGAACCCCAAAGCAGGGAGGCAGAGGCCTTTGTCTTGGACAATTCAAACTGTGGAACTGGTTAAGAAGAGACCAGGCAGGCAGAGGAGGCAGGGAACCCCAAACAGGCAGGCAGTGCCCCTTGTCTTGGACAATTCAACTGTTGAACTTGATCTTTGCCGGCGATCGCGCTCCTCTCCACTCCTTCTGACACAGCCCTGGGATGTTGAAGAGTCCTTGGTCTCGAGCCCCGAGTCGAGTCTCGAGTCCCATTAAAAATACTGGGACTCGAGTCGGACTCGAGTCAGAGGGGGGACTCAGTCTGACTCACAAGTCGAGTCCTCGAGTCCGAGTCCCCATCCCTGGTGTATATATATATATATATATATATATATATATATATCAGCAAAGATAACATTCTGATAAACTTACTTTGAGACAAATGTTGGCTTTTAAGGAAATAAAAACTAGTGAAATTTTGCAGTTTTGTATAGTAATTCCACAATTTTGCATCATGAATACATTGTAATGTATGTATCTAGGATCTTGTTTTGCTCTGGGTATATGTGTCAACTTCTGAGCATGTGTATTTGAAAGGAAAGCAATGTGTTCTGTTGGAATATGGCGTCTCATATTCAGGTTTGCCTTCGGGCAAGAAGAAAACACCACAGTTTCAACAGACATGTCCAAGGTCTTGGATGAGATCATTGTCACCATTGGCCCAGTGTAGTTGGGTGTACAGTTTCCTTACTGGCTTCAGGGTAAGATTGGAGCCAGGGTCCAATAGATTGGTTTCAGCTGGGGATTACATCATTCTATGGGTGCAGCTGGCATTACCTCATCTATGGGTGTGACTGTACAGATATGTATATAAGGTGGTCAATGTCTCTGTGTTCTTGTTGGGGGGAAAAGGAGTTAATTGTATGAAGGAGTTATTGATTAAATTGAGTAGAGCATTCTGTAACTTAGTATAGAGATAGTTTATGTATGTCCAGACTGTACTTGTTTTTTGTTTGACATACTGTTCTCTTGCACTTTTGTAAATTAGCACTCTGTATATGTTCTGTTCCTGTTTTTCCAAGTCTTAGTTTAGTAAACCCTTTTGCTAAAGAAACAGACTTGTGTTTTGCTTTTTACCTACTGGCCTAGCACTAGCTATCTCACGCCACAATCTCTCCATTGCGACTTCTGCAGCTGCTGGGTACAAAGTTGTTTAACTTTGTTTTTCCCCCCAGCGGCTCAGATTTCCATCATGTTCTACCTTTCATGCAATACCTGTGCCCTTTTCTAATATTTTTTTTAATTTGTTTTTTGTTCTTGTGCATTTCAACAAAACAAAACCATACAAAGAGAGAAGAAAGACAACAACAACAACAACAACAATAATAAATCAATTATACATAAGCTTCAACAAAGGCAGACCAAATATCCATATGCCCTTTTCTAATGTGAGTTTTAGTACTTAAATGGGGTGTGCGTGTGTTAATGTATTTTGGCTCATGCATCAGAGGGGGTGGGACATAATGACATGAGTAAGTTTGCCATGTTGTGACTCGCAGTGGATCCCCACTGGGGGGGGGGGACCTCAGGCCCAGGGCCAAAGTCTGGCCTGCCTGGGGTCCAAGTCCAGCCACCACAGATGATTCCACAGATGGCCATGCCCCCTTTCCCCAACCCACCCATCATTTGGTGGCTTTTACCAGTTTTGTGTTCTTTATTTTCTCATCCTAAAAGGTTGAAATGCTTCTCCTAAGGCTTAGTTTTTATTTTTATTTTTTAAAATTTCATTTCTATACCACCCAATAGCTGAAGCTCTCTGGGTAGTTCACAACAATAGGTACTGACAGAGGAAGCTGGTGACTCCTATGTCAGTGGGGCTCCTTATCCATTGCAGCTTTTATTTTGAACTTTATAGGAGCTATCCATGGTGCTGAACTCCAACCCCCCAAAAGAATAGGTTCATCACCATGGATAGCTCCTATAAAGCTCAGAATAAAAGCAGCAATTGATAAGGAACCCCACTGACAGAGGAGTCACCAGCCTCCCCTGGGTACTGGCAGCAAGCTAAAATGTCCCAGTATTTCTGATATTTTGACCCCTTCCTTTTACTTGTGGCCCTGCCCCCTTTGCCTTCAGCCCCACTCACCACTTGCATGTGGCCAGGGCCAGCCCTATCATTACACAGAGTGAGGCGGCTGGCTCAGGCAGCAGATATTGGGAGATGGCAGCAAGTTGTGGGAGGAGGGAGCTCATATATGCCACATGACCTTCTCTGCACTCCCTATGTTAGCCTGATTGCATCCGGTGTAGGGGAGGATGCTGTTCCATCTCCAGGGTGGAAGGAAGATTCAACTGCCCGTCCTGCTGGCTTTTGTACATAGAATGTACAAGGGGGTGCCATCTTGTTCTTTGCCTCAGGCAGCAAAATGTCTTGGGCCATCCCTGAATGTGGCCCTCGAGGGCTTCTCTGATAAAGAATTTGGCCCTTAGGCTGAAAGAGGTTCCCCACCCCTGGCTCAGGCAGGAGTCTTTCACAGCCCTGCTACCAGAGATTCTTTTGAACTGGAGATGCCACTGATTGAACATGGGACATTGTGCCTGCAGGAAGTGTGCTCTACCATTGAGCAATGGCCCCTGCCTCCTTCTGCTGGACTGCCTTCCTGTTCCTAAGCTGAATCACACAGGGGGAAATTCGTCTTAGATGATCATAAGACTAACATCAAAAATGATGTTCTGCTTTTTTGGCATTAACTCCTTTGCTGGATATTCAACAAAGCTGTGGAAATTCCAGGATTTGTTGATATATCCGCGGTTTTCAATCAAAACCTTTTCACAATTTTTGACTGATGTGGGTTCACCAACGTACAAATCCCCAAATTCAAAGTTCAAATAAGCTATGTAAATCAAAGCAGTATGCAGTTAAAGCTCCCAGGCTTTACCTGGTGGATACAACCTCACAGGTTTGATCAATATATGATTAGGCTGGTCTTAGAATAACTGATCGGCATTTGAGTTGCCCTCTGAGTATTCAACATTGCCCAGTGAACTCAAGAAATGGGTCAGGATCTTAACACTGCAGGTACCCACTTTCAGATGGTCATGAATGAATATCAAACAGCATGCTATTTGTTTAGCTATCAAAGGCTGAAATTCCATACACGCTACTACATGTGAGTAAATCCCACTGAACCGCTGTGGGACTTACTTCCAGATTAGCATACATAAGCATGCTAAACCTGAATAGGCTAAAAAGGTGAGTGGAGGGAGCACTCCAGCCCCATCCCTCCCCCTCATTGTGTTTCATCACCCTCTACTCATGGAGGGTGACAGCCTGAAGCAGAGAGCCTCCTCTATCCACCCTCCACTATCCAGCCTCCTCTATCACCCAGCTCTATCCAGCCTCCTCTTTATACATGGAGCGGTCTGAAGCAGAGAGCCTCTTCTATCTATAGCCTCCTCTATGCTGGAAAGTCAGCATTCCAGATTCTGTGGTGAACCTCCATGGATAGAGGAGGCTCTCCAGACTGTCACCCTCCATGAGTAGACGGCAACACAAACCGATGAGAGACATGAGTGGGGCCGGAGTGCTCTCTCCCCTTGAGTGTTTAGCCTATTCAGATTTGGCATGCCTGAATAGGGCTCGTGTAAAAAGCCAGTCCTATAATCTGCTGTGCAAGATCAAACCAGCAAAAGCTGGTATGAGCAAGGACATAACTCTGTGATTTTTCTCCAGTATCATTGGCAGTATTGTACCAGTGCAGTGGGGAAGCTCTTACGTGGTACATAAGGCTCTTCTGGGTGTGAAATGGACTAGGAGGGTGGTCACTACACCACAAAAAGGATACTGTACAGCTAGAAAATGTGCAGAAAGGGGCAATCCAAATGATCGAGTGAAACAACTTCAAGTTACGTAAATTGCGGCCGCTTTTGGCATATCTTACAGCATTCTCTACGTAAACAGTGGCCTGCTGGGAACCTGGAAGTCGCTTCCCTGGCTGGCTGGCTCAACTCGGGAGAACGCAAGTCGAGCCGGGAAAGCAGGTAAGTGAGATGGAGTTCAGTGGGTCGAGCCCGGATAAGTTGCTGGATTTCCACCACCTGAATGAAATAGTTGCACATCCCTAAAGAAAGATGACCAGGGGACTGGAAACAAAGCCCTATGGGGAGAGGCTGGAGGGACTGGACATGTTTAGCCTTCAGAAGAGAAGACTGAAGGGAGATATGGTAATGCTCTTCAAGTACTTGAAGTAGTGATGTGTGAGGATTTCGTTTGGGGGGCTGGTGGCCGCCAAAAGCGGCCACAATTTGCATAACTTGAGCAAATTGCAGCGACTTTTAATGATCTTATGGCATTTTCTACGTAAAAAGCGGCTGCCGGGAACCTGGAAGTCTGCCTAGTGGTTTGGCGTGTGTCCTCTTTCAGCCCAGTTCAGTGAGTACAACAGCAGTGTCCACTGAGCTGCCGCATCATTAGGAGGAGCGGACTGTGCCCCTCCACGCCGGCCAAGAGGGTTGCCCCTCAGCCGGCATGGAGGGGAGGAGCAGTCTGGTCCTCCTAATGGCGTATGGCGGCAGCGCCATTAGGAGGAGTAGGCTGTACCTAGAGATGTGTGCAGAGCCCGATAGGCGGGTGGAAGTTCAGCGAACTCGCCAGGCTGGATCCCCCAAGCTCCGCTCGACCTACTTTTCCCCGGCTTGGCTCGCATCCTCGTGAGCTGAGGCAGGGAGAAGAACCTCCGGTTACCAGTGCTACATTTTTTATGTAAAAAACAGCATAAACTATGTTAAGACGGCCACGATTTGTGTAACCAGCACTACGTTTTTTATGTTTAAAAAGCATAAAATACATTAGAACAACCGCGATTTGCATAGTTTGCATGTGCCATGCAAGTCATGGTTGATCTAACAGATTTTACACTGTTTTTAATGTAAAAAACACAGCGCCGGTTATGCCAATCGCAGCCATTTTAATGTAGTTTACGCTGTTTTTTATGTTAAAAACAAAGCACCGGGGGTCCAGAAGCCCTGCTATCACCTCAGCTGGTGCTCACTGGAGGCTCAGCTTGGCTCGTGTGGCGCGGGTGCTCACTGAGCACCCCGTGAGCCAAGTGCCGGATTCAGCACCCATCCCTACAGGCCATCCCTAACAATGCATCCAAACCTTGACGGGGGCTCCCCGCACCCCCAACTCGATTCTCCGCAGGGGCGCCCCCCCCCGACTCAATCTTCTGAGCGGCGGGGAGAAGTTCTCCACGCCACTCGATCCACCTTCTCCGGTCCCGTCGCATCACTTCCGGGACCGGAAAGGACGCGACGGGACCCTGTGCAGGCGCAGAACGTGCCACAGGGGTCCAGCGCGCTTGCGCAGGGTCCTGTCGCGTCATTTCTGGACCGGAGCGGGCTGCGTGGGCGGCTCGCTGCGGAGAGGCGAGCCACCCCGAAGACAAAGGTAAGGCCTCGCAGGGCGTGAGCGGGGCCGATTTCGGCCCCGTTTTGCCCGGGCGAGGCTCGATGTTACAATGGTATGCTGGAAGCACCTCCATCCCCGTGGCCGCTCGGCATGCTGAGCAGTCACAGGGAACAGAGCACCGCCTCCCGCTGGGAGGAAACCTTTCAGGAAGGAGGCTATGCTCTGATCCCCACAGTTGCTCAGCGTACCGGGTGGCCGAACAGAGCAGATCACCACCTTCTCTTCCAGAGGTCTACTCTGGAGGAGGAGGTGGGGTGCCCAATCCATGGCGGGGGTGGAGACAGCTGCCTCCTAGTGCCATTTCAGTGCTTTGGGGGTAGCTGTCTGGCCAGCCACTTGGCAAGAGCTGCAATGTCCGCTCTTACCAATCGGCTCATTGGTTCTAGGGTCTGTGCCACGATGTATCATGTTGTCCAAGTTCGGACGACATGACAAACGATCGTGGTACAAGTACAGACCATTGTGACTTGTTCTGGTTTGGACAATGGTGAGGCACAACAACCGGGTTCGGACAACACGCCTGACAAACAATGGTGAGTCACTACTGTTGCTTATCATGTCATCTGAACCCACCCAAAGATTCCTAAAAATACCCCCCCCGGTGAAAATAAGGCACTATTTTCTACTGATTTCTTGTGGGGAGAGGTTCACTGTTGTTATTGTTGGGTTTTTTCCCACTTACCTTAGTTAACCTTATGAAGTGGCTGCAGGTTTTACATTTTTTTCTTGTCTTTTCAATGTTTGAAACACTTTTTTTTTTTTTTAAGTCCCATGCTGCTCACCGCAGCACAAAGCTCTCTCCACAGTTCCCCACCACCAACTGCACTTCCCAGCATGCCTTGGGATTGACGTGACGTGACTTGATGTGGCAGCCCTCTGAAGGCATTCCAGGAAGTACAGCCAGAAGGAATCTGCAGACAGAGCTTCAAACTACTGTGAGCAGAGCAGAGCTTTTTTTTTTTAAGTTTTAAAAAAACAACAAACAATAAAAAGACAGAAAACCTCACTCACCTCAAAATATTAAATAACATAAGAAGCAACCCTATATACCTCTACTCAGAAATAAGTACTACTGAGTATAATGGGACTTACTCTCAGGTAAGTGGGTTCATGATTACAGCCTAAAAGTAGGGCAATTTAAGTTGGTGGACAGATCATTACATCTTCTGGCAGCCCAGTGCTGGTGCACCATGGCACCAATTAGGGAGTCCATGTGCTTTATCCTCAATATCTCCAGCACTATACACATTCAAGCAGATGCTGCAGCTGGGGAAGGAACTGGAGTGTAATCCTTCCCTATTCAAATATTTATCATATTAGTCTGCACCATCTATTTCCGTCTTCCACATCAATTCCATGCACTTTCTATTGTTGTTTGTATCTCTTCTATTATTTCCGTTTCTTAATATTTCAGATGTCTCCATTAGCCGCTTCATAGTTAAGCCATTGTCAGGGTTTTTACCAATATTTCTACTTTTCGTAATGGGCCTTTAATGAGGAGCTGGTGCCACAGGGGGGAAAAATCCCCATAAACCTCTCTCTGTTTCCTTCCTGTGTAGCCCATCACATTTTATACTTGGCTCAGCCTGTCTCACATACTCTGAAAAGTTTCGCCCTGGTTCACCCTGCATCATCTTTCAGTATGCTCTAAATTGAAACTAAACTAATGAAGGAAACACACTGGTAAAATACAAGACATATGGCCAAAACAGACATTACATTAAATCTATGCCCATCAGCTACACCCCCCCGTTTTTACTCTATGATATGCTCAGGGGTCCCCATCCAGATCTTAACAGCCCCCATTCCACCCACACTAGGGTCCTGATCCAGTTCAGCTCCTTTGCACCTACTCTAGAGGTACAATGAAAAACAATGTGGCTGCTAGGCACAGATTTCATAGATTCTAGAGTTGGAAGGGGCCTACAAGGCCATCGAGTCCAACCCCCTGCTCAATACAGGAAACTAGAGGAGGGGTCTCCCATCCAAGTAATAACCTGGCCTGACCCTGCTCAGCTTTCCACACTCAAACAAGCTGAGCCAGCATGAGCCACAGGCCTGTATCATTTAAAGTCATGTCTGCTTTGACCCTTAGGTTCCATTCAGGTATCACATACTTTGTGCTTACCATCATTAAACATGAACACCATGGTATGAGTTTCCAAAGGTATCACAGGCAAACCATGGTCCAGAGCTGCTTCTTTACTTTTATTTTCCATCTGCTGCGCATTCAACTTCAGGAGGGAGTACCCAATGACAGCGAAGCCAAAAGTGGATAGAAAACATCCATGCCACGCATTGCAATGAATTAATTCCACCTTCTAAATTAAGGGCTGCCCCTGCAACACACCTAGGAACACCAAATATTGCTCTCAAAAAATAAGTTTGAATGCCCTCAAGTGAGTTCTTGGAGTAGGGAAACCATATAGGTGCTCCAAAAAGGGTCTGTGACCGAGTCTTAGCTTTAAACACCCGAATGGCAGCAGGTAAATATTTCCCACCTTTCATAAAGAAAAAGTGGAGAATTGAGCCCACACTCTGAGCTGCATTTGATTTAAGATAACTTCCCTGTACGCTCCATCTAATGGCCTGGCATTCAACTTACCTGGCATTCGACTTCATAAATTCACTTCCATTTCCATGGTGCAGCAGCTTCCTAAGGCAAATCAAGGCAATAACTAGTGGTGGGCGGCCCACCAGGGACCTGACCTGCCTCTGGCTCGACCAACGCCACTGCTGTGCCAGCCGAGCCAAAAGCGAATGTGTGCCGAGCTGCTCAGCAAGTTTCCGGGTTCCTGGCTTTTTATGCATGAAATGGCATAAGGTAAGTTAAAAGAGGCCACAATTTGCATAACTTGCGCAAATGGCCGTTGGTTTCGGTGTATCTTACACCATTTTCTACGTAAAAAGCACCCTGCCGGGAACCCAGAAGTCACTTCCCTGGCTTGGCTCAGGAGAATGTGAGTTGAGATGGGGAAGGAGGTAGGTGGGATGGAGTTTTTTTTGGGGGGGGGGGTTGAGCCCAGCTAGTTTGCTGGACTTCCACCCCCCCCCCGAATGAAATCCTCACAAATCCCTAGCCATAACTGTGGTTTGTCAATTATTTGTGAATTCGGCTCTAAGGAGAAACAATGGCACAAACAGTGGTTTGCAAAACATCTTCCAGTTGCACAAACCATGCTTTGGCTTTTACAAACCAAAGTTTAGCATGATGTCCAAATGCAGCTTCATATATATATAACTAGGGCTTGGGCAAAGCATTACTACTTTACTGTGGTTATTATTGTTGTATCATGTAGCTGCTTTATTTTATAGCTTTGGGATGTGGGAAATGCCATGAGATGCACCCAAAACAACTCCAATTTGCACAACAAATCACACAAATTGCGGCCGCTTTTAACATACCTTATGCCATTTTCTACATGAAAAGCGGCCTGCCGGGAACCTGGAAGCTCACTGAGCGGCTTGGCATGCATCCACTTTTGACTCAGCTCAGTAGGCGCAGCAGTAGCGTCCATGAAGCCGGAGGTGGGTCGGGTCCCTGGCGAGCCGCCCACCACTAGTTTTGACTAATGTTTTTATGGTTTAAATTCATTTGTAATTTGTCATGGGGGGGGGGGTTCTGTCAAAAGGTGAGCTTAAAAATGTCTTGATCAGTTATTTAATTAATAATACACCGTCAGTTTATAGGGGCTGAAATTATAGATTATTTATTGATTACAGTCATGCCTTGGATTGAGAGCATAATTCGTTCCAGAAACATGCTTGTAATCCAAAACACTCTTATATCAAAACGAAATCCCCCCAAAAAAATTTGTACAGAGATTTTTAATTTTAGCCGTACTACAGTACTTGTATTGCAATACGTCGCTTGTATATCAAGTTTTTTAAAAAATTAAATGAATATTTAAAATTTGCTTGTCTTGCAAAACGCTCTCAAACCAAGTTACTTGCAATCCAAGGTATTACTGTACATCGTTATTCCCTGTCCCCAATTTTATACTCACAATAACCCTGTGAGGTAGGTTATTATACTGAAAGTGAGTGAGTGGTGCAATATTACCCAAGAAGCTATGTGACAGAGAAGGGATTTAAACAAGTTGCACAAAAATACACAAAATAATAATAATTTTAAAAAAATCAGTCCTGGGAAAGCCAGTCTACTCTGAAAATCTGGACTCTTTTGAGTCTGTTGTGGATTTCTGTGATATCCCCACTCTGAGATTCATATGCTCATTCCTAAATGGATGTTTTTCATTGATGCATTTATCTTCTTGGATGTTAATTTTAGCTTATTATTTCCATGCAATATTTCTACCATGATAAAGCACCCCAATCTGCCCCAGGAACATGATTGCATGGCCTGACTAATTCTCCCCAGTTAATGGGGACTGTACTCTCCAGGATAGCACATGCTCTCATTACCGCTTTCACTCTGGCCTCTTAACGAGATCTTTAACAATATATATATATATATATATATGAGAATTTGCTACAGTCATTTCACAGCCTACTTGTTCTCTTTAGTGAGGTGGCCAAGCAATGTACAGCACTTCTACTGCTACTGGCTGCTATTCTGAAAGAGGAAATCTGTTTACAAAGCCAGGGGGATTCAGGGCCGGCGCTACCGTGAGGCCGACACCTCAGGCAGCAAATTTGGGGGTATCATGAAAGGGCAGCAAATTCTTCGTTACTTATGTTGTTATTATTGCACCCTTAGCTGGCTTTGGGTACCATGCACTTTGAATTGGGGGGGGGGGGCTTTGCTGCTCTGTCTCAGGCAGCAAAATGTTTTGGGCTGACCCTGGTAGGATTCCTGTGCAGAAATCATTAGAAGTTTGCATTCCAGTGAATCTTCCCATTCCGTGCTCCTGAATGTTGTCCTGGCCTCGGATTCTATGTGCTGTGTGCCTGCCTCACAACTTTCTGCTCCAGAGGTAGTAAGTAGCAATTGTTTCATCAGTGCTTCTGCGCCCAATGCAGCAGTACCAACATTATTCCTGTTCACATGCTCTGGCCCCCATATTCAACCCATGTGTAGAGAGGAGCAGGATCATTGCCCACTGCCTCATCCCCTGCCCTTTAAGTATTAAGAGCTGTGGAAGCGAGGACCATGCATGTCTCAGACCTGGAAGTCATGACTAGCGATGGATGGTTCAGTCAATGTCGGTCTCACTGAGATTGTTGGGGTTTTTTTTTAGGTCAGGCTCATTCCATCTTCTTTCCGTAAAAGCAGAGCATGTATTTATTTTTAAAGCTCTCTGGAAAACCTGTACCATGTTGTGTGCATTTTTTCCTAATGTGCACGTTAATGTATGTATTTGTGCGCACTATTTTAAATGTGTGCACCCCCAAATATTTTACACTGCTGAAGTGCTGCTTTGTGTGCACTCCTCCCACCCCAAATTATACACGTTTTGTGCACACTTTACCCTAATATTTGTATTGTTGTGTACATTTTTTTTCCTGAGATGAGCTCCATCAGAATTGCAGAATTCTGCAATTTCCCATCAGAATTGAAATCTTACAGAAATGCAGATATCAGAATGTAACTCTGTCTTGGCTCACTGAAAGGCTCAGGAGGTGCAAATGGGGTAAATCCACACTGGTGTCATGGTGAATTTTGAAGTGCGGGCACTCATCGTCGCAGACGCATAGCCACGCCCTCAAGGAGAGTCCAAAATTGCAGGGAGCTGTGTTGATCCATATCAATAAACCAGTTCCAGGAGTTTTCATCTCCACCAGGAGCAGGTCTTTGGGGAAACCTAATGGGTCTTCTTAATTGCCCATTCAAGACCAAGGCACCCCAAAGTACTTTACATTACAATAAGGGACAGTATATTATTGCTCCTAAAATACATCTTTCTCCAGTTATTGTGAGGATTGCATCTAAGATGAGAGGGAACAGGGAATTCTGAGGTGGGTGGAGTGGCACATGATGTCAGTGTCCCTGCTAATTAAAAGTGTTGGCACTGGTTCTCTCTTTTCCACTGCACACAAGCCTGCCCTGATTTGTGTCCCAGGAACCTATCTCTGCTTTGATACCACCTAGCCCTCCTACTCATGGTGGTGTTTCTCTAGCCAAGGAAAAAGTGGGCCACCTGGCATATCTGGTAGTGCTAGACAGAAGTGTGAAATATGCCTGTAAACTAGCTAGTTTCTGGAGATGAACTCCACCATTTCTGTTTTTCTCAGCACATATTTGTTTACAAATATGTAAACATGTATTAATAGATTAATTACAAATAGAAGTATGGCCTAATTACTACTGATGCTCAGTTCATTTAGGTTTGTTTTAGATTTTGCTGTTTGCCAGAATGGTAGCTTTATATATAATTTATCAATCTATATAAAGAGACATGCAGAGAGAATGGAAATATTCCAAGACACATAGTGGACTACCTTCTTGTGGATTTATCATTCAGCTCCGCCCCGCCCCTGCCTTGAGATAATGCTTCAAAAGCCAACAACTGCTTGGATAAGGCTAAGGGACTTGTCGAGAAGCGATTTCACTAGTACGGAAGGTGACTGTCAGCACAGAGACCAGGTGGCTCTTTACTTCTGCAAAAGATTGTAATTTCATGCAACAACATGAGTTCCTAAAGCCCCAGCACAAACGTTCTCTCGTCTCCAGAGCCATCTAACTTCTGTAGTTAAACACCTGATTTGATTTTCAGAATATTCAGCCAGGCATCATAGAAAAGACTATGTCAAGCATATCCTGTTGTGTATTGGTATTACCAAACCAAATTGTGCAGATTAAACTTGCATGCAAATTAAATAAGTCTGGCATTCCTTGGGTTGTATCCAATGATGGCCTTGCCTTAATAGAAAGTTCTCAGTGCTTCCAGTCAGACAAAGTGGGGCGCCTCCTTTCCGTCAATCCCCCCATACACATTTAACCCCAACCCCAACTCCCCTGAAAATCTGCTTCTGCAGGTTAGGGGGATTCTCCAGAATTGTATGAGATATGGTGCAGAAGGCTGCAGTAGGTAGAGCAGATTGGTGAGAATCGGGCGTCTTGCCTTGGGCAAACAGAAACACTTCCCTTTTAGAAATGGATGAGTCTGTCATTTTTGGTTTCTCTCACTTTTGCATTTTTTCCCGATCATATATGTATATATATGTATATATATGTGTGTGTGTATATATATATATATATATATATATATAGTGGAGAAAGCCTGAGCACACACACAGTGACACGAACCCTGACATAGTTTCCCCTTAGCGACCACACCTAGTTTTCCCCTGGCAACCCCTGTCTGCATAATCCCCACCTAGGGGGAACAGGAGATGCAGGTCCGGCCAGACAGGTACACAATGGGAAACATCTACCCGAATTCACAAGAGGACACATGGATCATCCGGAGGTGAAGGGCAGTCTCAAAGAGCTGCAAAGTATCCCCTGAAGGAACTGGTAAATGCAAGACGTCACCTTTCCTGGGCAGGAATAAGCCCACCTGATCACAAGGGGCAGGAATAAGCCCACTTGATCATCAAGGGGCAGGAAGGGGGGAAGGATGGGGTAGAAAACCCCTCTACCACCCGAAAAGGGTTGTTGGGAACACAGGCGAGCTGACACCTTCCAAGTCCAGCCCTGGCTGGGTCAAGCAGTTCTCTTCCCCGAGCACGGACGGGCTCAGAGTCAGGCTAGGCAGATCAGAAGCATGGAAGCCTAAAGTCTCTGGTGCTAGGTAACTCTGTTGCTGCAATATGCTAGCCTGGGAAATAAGGATTTCCGATTCATGAGGTCACAACCTAGTTTTGTTTATGCTGTAGTATTCCATGCAAATGGTTCTGTGTGCTTTTTAGGTAGCGGTTGCATTTAAATCACTTAATATTCCCTTGACGGGCTATATCTCAGTGCCGGTTAACCCGTTAAGTGCTGAACTCACGCAGAAGACCCGGTTGCCAGTCTTCCACACACACACACACACACACACACATATATATCACATAAAAATTTGCACACTTGTCCTGTGCATTTCTCCCAATATATGCATTGTTGTATGCCATTTTGCCTAATGTACACATTCTTTGCTAACACTTTTCATAATCTAATGCATTCATGAATATTTTCACAAATACCCACATATTTGTGTGCACCTTTCCCTAATATATGCATTCGACATGCATTTTTATCATCATTATTATTTGAGGACTCCATTGCAAAATCCAGAGAACTCTGACTTTTGAAGGATACCTGAGTTTCGGTTTGTGTATCAGTTCAAAAGTGAAAAAGTAGGAAAGTTCACATTAAAATGCAAACAAAAATAATTTCTCCCCCCCATCCCTGCTTTCCACTAGAACAAAGCCACTATCAGATGCAGGCCCTTGTCTTTATGTGCTGTACTATTTGCTGCAAATCATAGGAAGAAGAAGAACCCTGCTGGATCAGATCAAAGGACTGTGGTTCAGTATTCTAGCAGATGCTTTGCATGCAGAAGGTCCCAGGCTCAATCCCCAACACCTCAAGATAGAGCTGGGACAGGCTCATGATTGGAACTCTGGATAGCCACTACTGGTCAATATAGACAGTGTGGAGCAAGATTAGGGATGTTGATACATAGATAGATTATTTATTTATTTATGGTCATAGAGCAAAACTATTTTGTACAAAATCGTACATAATCATACACAATCTATATTAGAACATACAAAGGTTCATTAATATACAAATAGTAAATAGGGATCTCCAATACCTGTTGTGAGAGCTAATCTGGTGTAGGAGAAAGCATGTTGGATTTAAGACTGGGGAGACATCAGTTTAAAGCCCTGCTTAGCCATTATCATCATTCATTCCTACCTGAAAGGGTTGCTATGAGAATAAAATTGGAGGGATGATCATGCATGCTGGCATGAGCAGCCTGAACTCAGAAGCTTCAATAAATGTATGGAACCACATGCAAGTAAACACATGCTTGACTTCCCAGTTCAATTCAATGGAGGGAAATTCAATCTCTGCATATTCAAGTGAGCTTGCACGCTTTGCCAACTCCCCAAAATGTAGTTTTGTCATTTTCAAAATGGAATTTACTCATGTCTAGAGAGCTATTGTGAGGTAATTCATCTCAGAAGGTGCATGAGCTCTAACACAAGTGCCAGTTTCAGAGAACAGACAAATCCTGGACTTAGGTCCAACCACTCTGCCACTGATAGCCATCCAGTGGTGAAGCTGGAACTAGGCACAGCATAGGATACGATACCATATCCATGTTGCCTAAATAGCACATCTGCTAAGGGTGTGTGTGGCCCTTAACAGCTGAAATTTCCCAACTTTTTGAAGCTTGAGTGAATATGGAACGTCCTTAACTAAACAAGTTAAACCAAAAGCTGTTTTGTTGTTGCTGTTGTTGTTAATTGAATTATCCTAATGTTCAACCAAAATTGAGCCTCCTGTAACTTATGCGTATTTACTGAAGTCCTTTCCCCTGGGGCAATAGAGAAGATTCCCCCCCCCTCTATGTGACAGCTCTTCAGGTATTTGACGAATGCTGAGATGCCTCACCTCAGTCTTCCCTAGGCTAAACAAAGCCAGTTACTTCAACAGTTCATCATAGGGCTTGTTTTCAATACTGCTGAATTACTTTCCTTGGTACTAAGAATCTGTGCTGGCAGGAGATAAAGAAGTTGCATCTTGCTGAAGAACCCCTTTCATTAGGTAGGAATATGAAGGGGAAGGAAAGGCCTAGAAAGCTGGGAGCAGGTGGCACTAGAGATGGGAGCAGGTGGCACCAGGCTTGCCCCAGTAATCCCTTTGTCACATCCTATGCAGACACTGCTTTTTGGATTTAAAAAAAAAAAACATGCAGAGAAAAAAATATATAGAAAATGTTGGCTCAAAGTGAAAACAAAATGAGTATTTCCATAATCCTTTCACAAAACAGCATTTTCCCCAAAGAGAAAATTATATATTACATCACATTGGGTAGCTTTTGTCAGAAATTGTGAAATGTGTGAATACTGTAATGAAAACACAACATGGAAATTCACATATTCCAACTAATTTTAGCAAAATATGAAATTTTCACACTGAGTCCCCAGCAGTCGGCCAACACTTCTTTTTAAACAATGCTATATTCTTTTTCTTGCATGTGCTGTGAAAAACATTAGCAAACTTTAATTTTGCTGGGTCATGCCTTCCCCCCACTAGTACCACCACCTTATTTTCCTTCTCTAAAGCCTCATTCCCGATTGTTACAGCTGAACATAAGACAGGCGGCTAAGAGTGTGCTGATATTCAGACATTACAGGACTGCTTTGCCCTTTGCTTATACATGGGGAATATGAGAATTCCATTTTTGCTTGCAAAAGATGTGAGCATGCCCCGTTCAAAGCCCCAGACATGAGTATGAGCACATGTCTGCCAAAAATATTAGCAAATTGTCAAACACATACTGTCTGCCAAAAATATTAGCAAATTGTCAAACACATACTTGTGTTCATCTCGTTGCTGATTCCCAGTTCGAATTCCCTAATTTGCTCAAGTTTCCTCAGTAGATTGAGGCAGCCCCACTTTAGCCTATGGAAGAAATTTGCACAAATTTTGGGAGATCTCCACAAATCTCCCATTCAATCGCTACTCGATTTGTGCAAGTTTCCCACTCAGGCAAAGCGAGACATGATCACACATGTGAATGGGAATTGGGCGAGAGACACGAGATATGGTCTTTTGGAGAATCCTAGAGTTCTCGCACATCACTCGTTCGCCCATCCCGTGTGAAACTCCTGATTTAGAGATACGATCAGCCAAAATTTGCTTATATTGGTTGCTTAGAAATTTGCTGGGTGTGTGTGTCCTACATATAGAAAAGCTGAGACTAAAATGCCTGTCTCTTTAAAAATCTAAGTTACCTGGCCAACCTTCCCCCCTTATCTTACATAACAATTTACTTCTCATATTTCAAGCATTCTCCATGCACACAGGCAAGAATTTGGTCCTGATGGTTCTGTCTACCAGGAGTAGGGATAGCAGAGATTTTTGTTCAGTTTCCAGTATACCCTTCTCTTGCCTGAAGAAGACAAAGCAGGAATCTGGCCTTCATAGACCTCCATTCCTATAAGATAATGAAGGAAAGTTAACAACTCACATCTTCAGATGTGTGGAGGACCACAGAACAATTAGAACAATTGGAGCATATTTTTGCTGCTCTTCCACCACTAAAGACCTAACTGCAGCAGGTGACTCAGCCCTGCATATACCCCAGGTCTTACATTTTTCTATTTGAATCCATTCATAATGGTTGCCAACATTCTTTCATTGGCTCTGCTCCTGAGCCCTAAAAATGAGGAACAATTAATAGGTGAAACTGCCCTTATATGCCATGAAACATAAAGACCCAGGCATAGTGATGTGCAAATCAAGAAAACCTGAGCTCACCAAAGTTGTTGTTGTTGTTGTTGTTGTTGTTGTTGTTGTTATTATTATTATTATTATTATTATTAATTCAATTTATATCCCGCCTATATACTATTACTCTAGGCGGTGTACAAAATAACAATCAATTAAACAGATAAATATACAATAAAAACATCTGATCTGTTAAACATAAAAACAGTATAAAAATTCCATTAAAATTCCATAAAAGTTCTTGGAATTCTATTTCAAAGCTAGTTCCAACTCGAGTTTGTATCAGATTGCGAGTTTTGTTTTCTTTTTGCATGAAAATCTGTGCATATTTCCATGCATATTTTCCCAAAAGTATGCATCAATTGTGCGCATCTTTGAAAAGCATGCATATCTTCTCCTATTGATTAAAGCATATTTATGTGCATTTCTAAATGTACACATTTTTGAAAAGTACGCATGCTGTCAAACAGATATTTTTTTGTTCTGTGAATCACATTGAAATGTCAGAAATGTACAGACTCTCGCCACAGAGTATGTCTGAGTCTGTGTTCAGTCTGGAAGGCACAAACTGGGTAAATCCCTAGGACTCAGAAATGAACTTGTGTATTTTTTATGTTTATGTATTTTGTAGTTTATATGTTATTAATTATTATTTTTCCTTTTCTTTTTATGTATGTTATGTATTTGTATTTTATATATTGTTCGGGAAAAAATTAAATAAAAAATATATTTAAAAAAAAAAAGAAAAGAAAAGAAATGAACTTGTGAAGGATCACCAACAGGATCCTTTGCGTGAGTTCGGCGCTTAACGGGTTAATCGGCACTGAACTACAGCCCGTCCGAGCTCTAGCGACCACCCGCGAGGCTTTTACACACAAAAGGAAACCGCAGCTCTTTAAATGCCCAAATAAGGCTTTTATTTGTTTATACAATAACACAGAACGGAACTAACAGCTCTTCAGGAATACTATACTGTCAACACAACCTTAGTTGACCTCCGCCTTACCCAATCAGCAGGCTCCCAGGCTAGCGGACTGAATCTAGTTGATTTCCTCAGACCAAAGACTATACGGCTAGTCAGTTTCAGCCTAGCTCTGGGTCGGCGATCCGTGGATGAGAATGGCGTACTCTGGCTGCTTGTTTGGAGGATGGATCTGGCCCCAAAGTACCCTTGGTTCCCAACAACCCTAAACCGGAAGGGAGAGGGGTTTTCTACCCCTGAGTCCCCGCTCTCCCCGCCCTCCAAGTCAGGTGGGGGCTTATGCCTGCCCCTTCGTTTCAGGTGGGCTTATTCCTGCCCGGGAAGAAGGTGACGTACTGGTACTTTGCAGCTATTTGAGACTGCCCTGATAGTTTGATGGTCCTTGATGGTCCTTCCTGGATTTTTGTGGATCTCCACCGAGACCCTCCTTTGTTGGGGATGATGACCTGTCTGGCTGCTTCCCCGGTGATCTCATCCCTCCTCCCTCGCCCCCTCCCTTAGGGGAAAATGGTGTGTGTGTGAGTGCAGACTTGTGTTTGGGCTTTCTCCACAGAACTGAAACAAATTTCTCATACATCCCTAGAAAAGAACAGTGTGGCATACTTGCATTCCTACTTAAATGGCATACACACTTTCTAGTTTGTGGTTCATCCCATTAGTTCACTGCTTCAATCATTTGCCTGTGTACCTGGGTTGATCTCTGCAGTTACAAAGAAACTCTGTGTGTGTGTGTGTGTGTGTGTGTGTGTGTGAACAAAACTGTATATTTTTTTTGTGATGAACCCTCAAGCAGATCTGGAAAATCAATGGTGATGAAATCTCATCAGTAGATTTTGTCCTGTGTAAGTTCTTCCTAGTGTCACGATTTCTTTGCTTGACTGACTGACTAATATGAGCTAAGCATGTCATCTGTTTACTGAGCTGTTTTCCCCTCTGTGAATGCTCAAATTACTCACTTATCTTTGTTTAGACTATTCAATCAACAGATGCTCAGATGAGAAGTCACCAGGTTAGCTACTGAGAATTATGTCTCTCTTTGTTTGTGTACTTATGTGTCACAACTGTTCTGCTCTTGCCTAAATCCCTTGTTCTCTAAGAGAATAGAATTTTAACCTGATTAGTCTCCATCCTTATTAGGGGAGAAACTGAATGAACATACCACATTCCAAAGTAGTTTAATCCATGCAGAAACATAGGTGTCATTAATCAGGGGTGCAGAACTTCTTTCAGCCCCAGGGCCAAATTTCATTTCAGAGATGCTCTTGAGGGCCACTTTGTTGTGGCGGGTGGGGCCAAAGGCAAAAGGGAGCGGGGGCCAAAATACCCAAAATACTGAAAATACTAGCATCTATTAGCTTAAATCTGTTACATTTCAACCTTTTAGAATGGGAGGGGGAAACTGCACAAAAGCCAGGAAACTGCCAAAGGATCAGTTGTTGGAGAAAGGGACTGGGGCTAGGGGAAGGGGAAGGGCCATCTGTGGAAACCTGGAGGGTCAGATTGGGGCCAAGGGTCTCATCAATCAGTCCGGTCCACAGATAGGCCGTCGTTGTTCACACCGTCCAAGGTGGAAAGCCAAGAGATCTGTCCGAAACCAAAATAGAATGAAGCAGCGTAGGAGCAGGCCGAAGTGTGGTCAGGGGTGTCCCGAAGTCAAGGAAGCACGAGTCTCGGTCCGGGGGCTGGCAGGAGTAGCTGGCTACGGTCGAGTCGCCATGACAATGGCTTCCAGCGTCCGAAGTGTGTTTGGGGCCTGTCTTTTAAACAGGCGCTGATTGGCAAGGGAGGCAGCACAGCTGGGCCAGGCTGCAGATGACCCGTGCCTGGCCCCACCCCAGACACGCTCTGGCACAGCTGCCCCATGTCTCCCAAACGGAGGCACAACAAACGGATGGCCAGATTTGGCCCTTGGGCTTGAGGTTCTACACCCGCGCGTTACAGAGTTGACCAACAAAAACACGCACCCTATAGCTTCAGGACAATACAACCAAATTCAAAGCCAGGCTCTAAATCCCACTTGTTGGAATCCAACCAAATACAGGTGCTAGGGATGTGCTGATTTGGGAAGTCCAGCTCGTTTGAGCTCGGACTTCCTGCCTCCTTCCAATCCAATGATCGGAAGCAGGCTGAGTTGGAGGTTTTTCTGCGGACTTCCATCTCTGAGACAGGCTGTGGTTTGCGCATTTTAAAAAAAATGCTGAGGAAATTTGCACAAATTGTGTAAATGGCATCTTTTGAATGTGTTGTGCAAATCAGCACCCGAAAACCATGTGGATCTAGAGAGATTTGGATAAAATTGGCTGATTTGCACAAATGGCTGATCCACTTGCTTTTCAGGTGCTGATTTGCGCAAAACATACAAAAATACTTTGATTTACGCAATTTGTGCAAATAGTGCCATTTGTGCACATTTCCTTAGCTGTTCTTTTATGCACAAACAGCAGCCCTTCTTAATGATGGAAATCCACAAACTGTCTTGACTCGCATCACAGCGAGTCAGCGCCAGTGCACAGCTAGCAAGCCGGAATCGGGGGGGGGTGTGAAAATCCGTCAGATTTTCACCCCCCCATAAGATTCCTCACACATCCCTATGAGATCTGATGCCCCCATACACAAACACAATACATTTAGAAAGACCAAATAATAGACTCAAGGAAGGCCACCTGCAGAACTCTACAGATGGTCTCACATCTCATCTGTAATCCAGAAAGCAACTCCAAACACCAATTGGATAATAGATGGGCAGCCCCATCCTATGTGGGTGCCCGTAACCTTCTGAATTCAGAGGATTACAGGCATCCAATTGAAGGAGGGAAGAGCAGGGCAGATAGGATTGCTGCCATGCTGCCCTCGCTCTCCAAAACATTTAGACATCCAATTTCAGCTGTCTAAATTCCCCCCCTCCTTGTGAGGAGGAGAGGCTGAGGCACCACCTGGATTCAGTGGAAGATGGTGGTGCCTCACTCCTCCCTTCCCCACCCTCAGGAACACCCCCCACGCCAGAACCAAAGATGGTCTACTGTCTTCAGTTCCCAGGCAGGGCAAAAACAACCATGCTGGCTGCAAGCTGGGAGGGAGGGCACTCCGCAGGCGGAGTTCCCACTGCGACCTCAGTCAGAAGGGATTTCCAAGGTCACAGTGGGGAGTTTGACCTATCCTATGGCCCCCAGGCAAGGTCGGAGGGCCATTGGATTGAGCCCTTATCCTTAAAATGTGGTAGTGCTGAACCACCTTTGGATAATAAAATTGGATGGTTGCAGAAGCGGAGTTATTTGCTGCAGCCTCAGCCTTATTTCTTTGCAAGAACCAGTTGGGAGAAGATTTAAAGCAGATACCGATATGCTTGAACATATAACTTGAAACATGCTGGATCTGATTACTATTTATTGTCTGTCTAAAAGTTCTTGAACATTTAAGGGTGGAGTGATAATCTTAGTTTTATTGTAAGTAATCAATAATTGATTCTTAGAATAATAAACACAGACACATCCAAAAGATATAAAAGTCCATGACTTGTCTGAGAACACAGGACAGTGTCATCTGGATAAAGTAATATAAAAATATAAAAGAAGGGTAACCTAGGTGGCTGAATCAGGTTGGGGTGAACATACTTTTTCAAAGATTAGAATAGAGCTGACACATCACCACAGCTGCCACCACTGCCACAGTGGGAAGAAATTGGCTGCCGTGGCACGGCCAGGGGAGGAGGAAATACCAAGGGGGTCTGGAGAGCATCAATGTGCCGATGGCACCAAGTTGCTGTCTCCTGGTCTACAACCTCAGGAGAGGGGATTCACCTTATCCTATTGTCCATGGGACACTCTCCCAGGGACAATATGATTGCTCTGTAAATGCACAAATGCATATCCCCCCACCCTCCTTGGATTTGAACGCTTTCTTCAGGATGGGTCAAATAGAAACAGTGATTTACAGCTGAACAACCACCTGATCTAAAGCCAATTTGTTCAAGAACTTTAGCTTCCTCCATCCATTCTAGAACTCACTTACATAAGAACTTGGTTGAGTCAATTACCTTTTGATATCTTGTCCATTTTATGTAGAGATTAGATTGAAATTACTGTCAGATCTAAGGAAACCCTTCAGTGAACTAACTGAATGTCTTATTTATGTAAATAATAGATATCAGATTGAAGGGTTAAACATAACGTTAACATAATGAGAATAAGACAGGATAAATGTTGATTAATATTTTACATCTTAGTTTTAGTTGTATTTATGCTGGTATAGGATCACAATACAATAAAATAAGCATTTTGTGTACATTGTTGGATGCTCACATATGCTCCTGTGCATTGTTATGACACATCTCACAAAAAAATTGCATGCAATCACATCAAGAGTGCAGTGTTTTATTAATACACCTATGTCCATCAGTAATGTTGAGGAAGAGGGACAGACATGCATTAACAGAAGGAACTGAACAGTGCATGCACAGTGCTCTTTACAAAATTCAGAAATAAGAAATGGAACAATAGAGGATTCCTACTGCATCACTTGTGCTTCACAAGCAAGAGCAGGTAATTTGGGACTCCAATATCTGGAGAGAAATTCAGACGAGCTGGATCTTGGAAGCATACCTGGTGCTATATGCCAGTGAGTGACCATTACTGCCAGCCACGTAGTTAAGTCTTCTCAAAATGCTGACCTAGCCAAACTCATACATACATGTTCTTAGAGAGGACCATAGGAAGCTGACTTATATTGTGTCAAACCACTGGTCCATCTAGCCCAGTATTGTTGACACTGACTGGCAGTGGCTTTCCTCTCCAGGGTTTCAGGCAGGAATCTTTCCTAACCTTACCTGGAGATGCCAGGGGTTGAACCTGCTGCATGCAAAGCTGTGCTCTACTCACTGAGCTATGGTCCTGCCATTATAAAAGAGGTGTAGTTGCTACTCCTTGTGGTTCCATGCCACTCTGAAAATGAACAAATGCAGAAATCATGGAAAGATGGACAAGCTTCCTGCGGTCCTTCCCGCATGTTCCTGCCTCTCTGACATGGTTTTCACAATCCTACATTACCAGATTGGCTTGATATGGAGTTTTGCTGGGGCGGAGTTGGGGTGGGATCCATTCCCATATCAGAAGTCTGTGTCAAGTCTGTGTGATTCAAGTCCTGCCATCTGCAAATTATATTCTTTTTTTTTCTTCTTTTAAAGATATGTTAAGAAGCAATTGTCCTGCATCCTGAATGCAGGTGAACTTGAAATCAAATGATTTTGGTAGTTCCCACAGTACCCAGAGCAGCCTTGTGCCTAGTTCTTTTGTGCAACCCATTCCAATGAGGCTAGTTATGATTTCAGAGCTGAGAGAACGGCTGCAATATAGGTCAATGAGACTTGTATCATAAAACCAAGACTTTGAGACATAAACGAATATTGATTGAGGAGCTAGAATGCACCAGGCATTTCAAGTCACAGCAAAGCAGGCCAGTGGGTGGGGGTGGGAAGGGAGTTTCAGTCTACTTACAAGACTAGAATAAAATATTGCTTCACATCTCTCTGATAGGATGCAGCACTTCCTTGATATATGGGGCTTGTATAAGTTTGGTCTTAACTGGAAATGATCAAGGCAAGGCTTCTGCAGAATTCTTAGGTGGATTAGAGGACATCATCAATAAAATAAGTGAGGGGTTAGATAGGCAAATAAAGTTGTTCCTGAAGGGGATAAAGCATCTCCATCACTTGGTGCAGAAGAAGACTGGAGCGAAATAATGATGTTTCCACATGACTTTTCCCTCCAGTGATCTTTATTAAGCCATCTAGGAGAGGTGGGGAGAATTCTAAGGTGGGAATTGAAGAATGTGGTATGTTGCAGATGTTTTTGCTACAATCTGTTGATGAATAATGGCATATGGCAGGAAGGGAGAATCTGGGGCCCTCCAGGGAAGATAGGAGATAGGGAAGATAGAAAGCTGCCTTATACTGAGTCAGACCCTTGATCCATCTAGCCCAGTATTGCCGACACTGACTGGCAGCAATGGATCTCGTGGGTTTCAGGCAGGAATTTTTCCAGCCCTACCTGGAGATGCAGGAAATTGAACCTGGGACCTTCTGCATGCAAAACATGTGCTCTACCCACTGAGCCATGGCCCCTACCTATAGTGATTGTTTGCCTATAAGTCCCATCATCCATGACCATTGGCCATGCTGGCTGGGTTTGATGGAGTTGGAGTCCTGACATATGGCAAAGCTTATCACAAAAACTTTGATAAGATGAAATACAGGTATGCTGCTAGCATGGCTTGCCTTGTCCCATATGAGCATGTCCAGGTCTTAAGATCCTCAGGACCAGATCTTCTTCACAGGGATGGCCATAGAGTTCGGCGCTCAGTGAGCGCCCCCGCCATGTGAGTCGAGCCAAGCCTCCAGCAAGCGCCAGCTGAGGCACTCGCCAGGCTTCCGGGTCCCCGGCGCTACGTTTTTTACATTAAAAACAGCATAAACTACGTTAAAATGGCTACGATTGGTGTAACCGGTGCTACGTCTTTTATGTTAAAAACAGCATAAAATACGTTAGAGCAACCGTGATTTGCGTGGTGTATGCAAACTATGCAAATCGGGGTTGTTCTTCTAACATATTTTATGCTGGTTTTAACGTGAAAAACATAGCGCTGGTTACACAAATCATGGCTGTTTAAACATAGTTTGTGCTGTTTTTTAACGTAAAAAGGCATAGCGCCGGAAACTGGAAGCTCCTTTCCCCGGCTTGGTTCGTGAGGACACGAGCCGAGCCAGGGAAAGGTAAGTCAAGTGGAGCGTGGGGGGGGGGGGTTTGAGCCTGGCGAGTTCCCCGAGCTTCCACCCCCACCCCCCATCAAGCTTCACGCACAACCCTAGCAGGCCTCTGGTGTGTAAGCAGGTCTGTTGGGTTGGATGTTATTTTTATTCTGTTACTGTTGTGTTTTTAATTGTGTTTTTTATTGCTTTGGATTTATTACTATTTGTATTTTTAAATCAAGTTTTATTTGCGATTGCAAGCTACCTTTAGTGCTATTTTTGGTAGAAAGGCAGTGCACATATCAAATAAATACGGAAATAAATGATCACATTGCTCTGGGTGTAGAAGGTTTCTGGAGAATGAAAAGATGGATGGCCACCTCTTAGGTGTAAGCCCTGGCAACACATAATCTAAGTATCATTTCACTTTTACTTCTTGCAAATGATGAAGATTCATAATGCAAAAGTGATGGAGCAGATTAATTAACAAATCACCACATATATGTTCTTCTTTCAGCTTTGTTGATTGTTTGTTTGTTTCTTTCATTGCATGACTTTGCACGCCTCACTCAGATCTCAACAAGGTGAAAAATGGGGGAATATCTGAATCAAAGGCAATGGGGAATTGGAGTTCTACCCAGGATTATGCCAAGAAAAGCAAACGCAGGAAGACAAGATGATGTAAATGCTGTCTTCATATTGATTGTTGTAGCACTGGATTACTTTTCAGATAACAGAATCTCAAAGCTCATCCATTGGAATGTGCTTAGTTCAGCATATATGCAAACAAATTACCATTTCTCAATTATGTTTGTATGTGGAGGATGTTCAGTGTTAATGTCATGATAGGAGAGATAAACATGGATTAAGAACTTGATCTAGTATTGTAGCAGTCAAAAGCAATTTGAGAAAAAGAGTTGGTTGCCAACTTTTCAAAGAACCACTGCACTTGTGCTTCTTATGGAAACTTTCATGCAGGAGTTAGAAGGTGAAAATGTTTATCTGAATGCTGTTGCCAGTTTCACTCGCTGATTTCTGCAGATCAAGCCACAGTTGCCAGGCCTCTTGCAAACTAGCTCAAATTGGATTGGAAATAATTGAGCCAGCAATTTGTCTCCTGTTTCAATTTGAATCTGAGGGGGAGAAGAATTCTGGGGTTTGGAAAACTGCTTCAACAAGTTCCCAAGGTTTCCTCCTGAGCATGCTTGTGGAGAGAACTTTGCTGGTATCTCTATGCATACATATGCATTGATGATTGGGGGGTGAAGGAGAGAGAGAGAGGGAGGGATGGAGAGACTTAAATGAACTCAAGGAATTGAAAGCTGTGGTGAACTCCACATGTTCCAGTCCTGGAATTAAGTTTAGAAATGTTCATCGTTAATCTTGAATTTAGGAGAGTGGGTGCAGGGCAGATCAGATCTATGAAATCTATGAAGCCCATGGAACAGTACAGGAACATAATGCTGTAACATATTCTTCTCTCAACTACACCACTAGGCATGTAAATCAAGCCTCGCCGGGGCAGAACGAGCCCGAGCATGGCCTCCTCTTCGGGGCGGCTCGCGCGCTCCGCGGAGAGCCACCCCAGCCGCCCGATCCGGCGGAGAACCGCCCGCTCTGTTCGATCGGTCCCGTCGCGTCACTTCCAGGACCAGAAATGACGCGATGGGACCATTCTGCGCCTGCGCAGAGCCCCCATCGCGTCATTTCCGGGACAGGAAATGACGCAACGGGACCTCCGAACGCCTCTGCCTGCCTGCTTTGGGGTTCCCTGCCTCCTCTGCCTGCCTGGTTATTTTGGGTTTGTCTGCCTAGTCTGTTCTTGTCAAAATCAGTTGCAGAGTTTTGAAATCAAAAGGCACACTTGTGCCTAGAATTTATTTAAGCCACACATCTGAAGTAGCCTTATTTTGTTGGGGAAAAAACCCATTGATTTTAATAGGGACTCGTGGAGTCAGCTTTGGGAGTGACTCAGGACTCGGGACTCGTGAGTCACCATTTTGGACCAAGGACTCGGACTCGGACTTGAGACTTGAGTCCAAAGACTTGTGACTCGACTCGTGACTCGAGACCAAGGACTCTTCAACATCCCTGAATAGGCATACTGCCTCTGAAACTGTATGTGTATGCATTTTTGTCTGCCTTTCTCCTAATGCATCCATGTTTGTATGCAATTTTGTCTATTTTTTTCCCAAGTGATTTTTCCTAATGTAATGCATTTTTGAATGTCATTTTCTCTAATATGCATAATTTTGGATGTACGCCTTTCTCTAATCTATGCATTTTTTATACCCATTTTCACTGGAGAAAGCCAGTCAAACCTGAGTTTCGGTTTGTGTATTCATTCAAAAGTGCAAAATTCATTAAGTTTGCATTAAAATGCAAACCAAACAAATTTCTCCCCCTTTCCTACCCCTACTATAAGGCATGGTGATGACCAGCCTATGAATATCGGGCAACTGAAATTGCTCAACCAGGCTCGAGTTGATATAACCTTGTATAATAAAAGGTTTTTATTACTTTTACTGTGTGCTGAAGAAAAGCAGGCTTTAAATCTTGAGTTCTGAAGCACTTGTCTCTGTCTTAAAATGCAGTGAAGCTTTTGGGGTGGGAGAAGTGGGAAAAGCAGCGTCTTCTGGGAAGGTAGTTTACGGCGCCGCTTCTTCCACCTCGCAGTGGTGGCTCATATATTTTAAATAAGTGTAACCTTTTATACATAAGTGAAATGATTATCTAACTGAAAGTACTGTTTTTGTAAAGTAAGGAGAGGATTTTATGGTCCAAAAGATGGAAAGGCGTATATAAACCAGGGGAAGTGCTGATGTAGATTGCCTGATTGTGAAATGAACGTGTTGATTTCTTGTCATGTTCCTGTTCATTTCTGAGTGCAATTTGGGGCACTGGGCATCACTTTTAAAGCCCTAAATGGCTTGGCACCTGGCTGTTCAAAGGACCATCTCCTCCCATGTGAACCTGCCAATCCTTCCAAGATCAGCTGTTGTGACCCTCCTTTATTTCCTGTTGCCTTCAGGCATACAGTTGGTAGCAACACATTAAAGGGCTTCAGGAAGATAGGAAGCGACCTTATATTGATTCAGACCATTGGTCCATCTGACCCAGTATTATTGGCAGTGACTGGCAGTGGCTCTCTAGGGTTTCACACAGGAGTTTTTTCTGCCCTACCTGGAGATGCAGGGGATAGAACCTGGGTCTGTCTGCATGCAAAGCAGATGCTCTACCGCTGAGCTATGGCTGTTACCTTTCTTGTGGCAGCACCCCATATGGAGAACTCCCTGTCCCAATAGGTTATCTTTACCTTTTGCTGTGTTCCACCAGTAAGTGAAGACATGTATTCATGTATTTTTAAACAAGCATTTGACTTTGCTGTAGCTCAATTTTATGTACTGAGTATGGTTTTGATCTTTGTGCAGGTTTGCTGTTGTTGCCCTTAATCCTCTGAGTTCAAAGGGTTACAAGCATCTGTGATGTTATGGTATTGTGTGTAAATTAATATGTGTATATGCGGTAAATATAGTAATGTGTTCCTGTTATGAGTCTATGGCTATACTGTAGGTAGGTATTCCTGTTGTATCTCTGTATTTTATGGTAAGTCAGTCTGTGGTGAGTGAGAAATGATGGGCAGGAAGAATGGTGGATTTGCATATGTGAGCTGATTGGCTGAGAGAGTGAAGGGGGAGTGAAATGTGTGTGTGTGTGTGCTGTGTGAGGTGGATTAAGTTAGTGGGGAGTTTAGTTAGAGAGTCAGATTGATCAGAGACAGTAGTTAGAGTTAGTAAATGCAGGGATTATTAATGTGAAGAAATGGTGAATTTAGAAATAGAATATTTCCAATAGGGGATTAAAAAGTATTAACTGAAATTTACCTAGTGAACTTATTTCAATAAACTTTTGTAGTTTAAATAAACTTTACTTCGTTTGTTAAAGCAGCCTCTGTAAGAAGCAGGGCTTGCCAGAGAAAACATAAAGATGTTTATTAACATAAGGTGGGGATAATATAAATCCCAGGGACAGTGTGAGAGTCGTAAGGGTTATAGAGAGAAAACCCCTAACCTTCCAAAAACACACCCACAGCTCCAAAAGGAGGGCAAAAAAGAAGGCCCTCTTAGCAGGGATGGGGACTCGGACTCGAGGACTTGACTCGTGAGTCAGACTGAGTCCCCCCTCTGACTCGACTCGTACTCGAGTCCCAATATTTTTAATGGGACTCGAGACTCGACTCGGGACTCGAGACCAAGGACTCGTCAACATCCCTGGGCTGTTGACGAGTCTTCTGGCTGTGCCAGAAGGAGCGCGATCACCGGTGAAGAGCGCATGGAAGCGAGGCGCGCCGCTGCTCAGCCACTATGGACAGCTACCAGGAGCGCAGCCCCAACGATGTGTTGAGATTTATTTTGATTGATGTGTTGTTGTGGGGGGTTTGGGTTAGGGTCAGATATTTTGGGTTTGGCTGCCTCTGCCTGCCTGTTTGGGGTTCCCAGACTCCTCTGCCTGCCTGGTCTCTTCTTGACCTGTTCAACAGTTGAATTGTCCAAGACAAAGGCCTCTGCCTGCCTGCTTTGGGGTTCCCTGCCTCCTCTGCCTGCCTGGTTATTTTGGGTTTGTCTGCCTGGTCTGTTCTTGCCAAAATCAGTTGCAGAGTTTTGAAATAAAAAGGCACACTTGTGCCTAGAATTTATTTAAGCCACGCATCTGAAGTAGCCTTATTTTGTTGGGGGGAAAACCCATTGATTTTAATAGGGACTCGTGGAGTCAGTTTTGGGAGTGACTCAGGACTCGTGACTCGTGAGTCACCATTTTGGACCAAGGACTCGGACTCGGACTCGAGACTTGGGTCCAAAGACTCGTGACTCGACTCGTGACTCGAGACCCAGGACTCTTCAACATCCCTGCCTCTTAGAGAGGGGTGTGACGGCATCCCCATAGGATTGCACTCTAAGTTAATTAAATAAAGTCAAGGCTCCCTAATATGTATACTGGTATGCTATGCATGGTTTCCTGATTAACATACCTTAATATGTTAATACACAGTTGCCAGGGTATTTGTCACTCTTTTCCTATTTTTAGGTATAAACTTTAAACATGTGTAGATCTAAAATGGAATGAGTGATGTGGCCCTGAAAGGTGGGGCATTTTAGCAGTGATAAAAGAGTTGTCCCTTTCAACGTTTATTTACAGGTGGATTAAATGTAGGATAAATGTTTGCTAGTTATTCTAGAACAACTAATTCAGAATACCAATGTGTGTGTGACATATGAGAGCGCCTCAAGCTGTTTCTAGGTAAGAGCTAAAATAAATTACATAGTTGGATTAAAAGCCCTCCTCCTTCTGTCTGCATCTTCCACCTGCCTTCTGATGCCAGCACTTAAAAGCCAAATATCCCTGCTCTAAAACCGAGTTTCTCAACCCACAGTCCATGACCTGAAACCCTAAAACAAGGTCAACAAAATGAGGATTGCACCCCTCTGTAGCCACAAGGCACATAAACTATTTACAAGGGAGCCAGCAGGGGTTTGGGATGCATATTAAAACTGAAGATTGCTGCTCTAAAAGTAGTGGTGGTTGATTTGGATTCAATTAGCAGCTGCACCATCTCAAGCTTATTTCAATACCTAGAGCCATAGACACCAGCTGGTTCCCCACTCCCCCAAGCCTCTGACGCAAACAACCAAAGCAGAATTCGCTTTGTTTCTGCTACTTCTTGTTTCCTCCCTCTACGTAGACCAAACTACAAAAGATGTCTGAGAGATAAACTAAACATGAGTCATGGCTAGGGATAATCAGGATTCCCATTATTATTATTATTATTATTATTATTATTATTATTATTATTATTATTATTTACAGTATTTGTATACCACTCCACATCAAGCAGATTCCGGAGTGGTGAACAATAAAAAGACAAAAACAGATAAAAGAAACAAGAACAATACATTGAAAACAAACTAAAATCACACTGGTGGTTGAAGAGCAGAGAAGGCTTCCCGGAACAAGGAGGTCTTCAGCAGGCGCTGAAAACAGCACAGTGTCGGAGCCTGCCTGACCTCCAGAGGCAGGGAGTTCCACAGAAATGGAGCCGCCACACTGAAGACTCTTCTCCTGGTGGACTCCAATAGGGCCAAAGGTCCATGAAGAACCACCAGGAGCATGCCATCTGATGACCACAGTGACCGGGCAGGTTGGTGTGGGAGGAGGCGCTCTCTCAGGTCACCTGGTCCCAAGTTGTTTCGGGCTTCGTACACAAGTACCAGAACCTTAAACCTGGTCCAGCAGCAAATAGGTAGCCAGTGCAGTTCCTTCAGCAAAGGAGTTGCATGCTGAAAAGGGGCAGATCCCAACAAAAGCCAAGCTGTTGCATTCTGCATTAGCTCTAGCTTCCAGAGCAGCCTTAAGGGCAGCCTCACACAGAGTGCATTGCACCCTTAGGGTGCCATATTTCCTCTTTTACAGTGGACAGTCCTCTATTTGAAGGGCTGTTGGTCCAAGTCCAGTTTAAAGAGAAAGGACCCTAAGAAAAGAGAGCAGGAGCACATGAATGGCAGACTGTGCAGGCAGGCACACAGCTCATCTGGCCACAGTCTTCCACACTATGGTGAGATGTACTGTACTCCTATTTTAATTATAATAATAATATTTTCTAAATTTGCCTCTATCCATATAAATTGGCATATGCAATTTTATTTTAATTTTTTGCAAAATGCCATGCAGGGATGTTGGAGAGTCCTTGGTCTCGAGTCCCGAGTCGAGTCACGAGTCTTTGGACCCGAGTCTCGAGTCCGAGTCCTTGGTCCAAAATGGTGACTCACGAGTCCCGAGTCCCGAGTCACTCCCAAAGCTGACTCCATGAGTCCCTATTAAAATCAATGGGTTTTTTCCCCAACAAAATAAGGCTACTTCAGGTGTGGCTTAAATAAATTCTAGGCACAAGTGTGCCTTTTGATTTCAAATCTCTGCCACTGATTTTGGCAAGAACAGACCAGGCAGACAAACCCAAAATAACCAGGCAGGCAGAGGAGGCAGGGAACCCCAAAGCAGGCAGGCAGAGGCGTTTGTCTTGGGCAATTCAAACTGTGGAACTGGTCAAGAAGAGACCAGGCAGGCAGAGGAGGCTGGGAGCCCCAAACAGGCAGGCAAAGGCAGCCAAACCCAAAATGTCTGAAAGGTTGCATTTTAGGAAAATGATTTTAAAAAATAAAATCTTTGCCGGCGATCACACTTCTCTCCACTCCTTCTGGCACAGCCCAGGGATGTTGAAGAGTCCTTGGTCTCAAGTCCCGAGTCGAGTCTCGAGTCCCATTAAAAATATTGGGACTCGAGTGGAACTCGCGTCAGAGGGGGGACTCAGTCCGACTCACGAGTCGAATCCTGGAGTTCGAGTCCCCATCCCTGCAAAATGGTACCCTCTTTTGTCCTTTCTTTTGGTGATGCATTTCCTGTTTGGGGGCAATTCATAAGTGGCCACCCTATTCACTTGGAGGAGGCCTATGCATGTACACTGATGTGCACATAAGACTGCAGAATGCACAGCCGCAACAGTGTGCAGTTGGGATGATGAAGCTAGCTGGCATGACATGTGTTTTCAACACACCATGGGAGGGTCATGTGGGAATATCCATCTCATGTTCAACACTAGAACAATGTTTTGCATGAATTCAAAAGCTCCCTTCAGAGGTTTTCCTCCACATGTTCAAACAGTGCATGGAGGGGGGCATGTCTGCTAGCCCTGCGCCCAACATCCCCATCCCCATCAGCTCCATCCCTGACTTTTGCACATTGAAACTGAAGGTCTGAGTGGGGGATTCTTTACATGTTTAATTATCCTCCCTAAAAGAAGTTGTGCCATAAAATAAGTTGCCTTTAACATTCCGAAAAGATATGCACATATAGGCCCAAATCAGAAGTAATGGGAAACCATTATTCCTGCTACATGAACAAGGGTTCCTGAGCCTTAGACTAACATGTTCCCCTTCCTCCTCTTTTGCACAGTGGAATAAGAGACTGAAAGCTTTCACTTCTGACTTTAAACAAACCACAGTTGCCTGTGGCATCCAAACAGGGGAAACGTTGTTTGTTCAAACTATGGTTTGAGAACAAGCCAGGATATGAAACCTGCGAGAAGAGGAAGGTCTTAACCTGGCACCAAAAAGATAACAAAGTTGATGTCAAGCAGGCCTCATCAGGGAGATAATTCCATAATTGGGGGGCCAAAACTGAGAAGGCCCTCTCCCTTGTTGCCACCTCCTGAGCCTCCCTCGGAGGAGGCACCTGGAGGAGGGAGTTTTCTTAATCATGTGGAGATCCATGAACACAGAAGGCTGTCCTATTCAGACTGTCACCCTCCATGTATACAGGGCCACAGATGTGACAGATGCAACAATGGAAGGGGGCAGGGCTGGAGCACTCCCTTCTTCATGCATTCATGTGACATGGTAAGTAGAATACATGAAGAGGGCTTTAGAGAACGTTTAGGCCTAGGTTGCCTCAGTAACTCACTCCAGTCTCCACCTATCCAGAAGGCATGGACCCATTGAACTGAACTCACCAAATAAACTGTGCATGTAATCTTGGAACAGCTCAATGGAAATAAAAGATTGGGGCATGGGGGCAGGGAAGCAAATCGTTTAGCTTAGCCTCTGAGCTTGATGGAACCTGATATAATTAACAAACTTGTGATATCTCTAGCAATTGTAATTCCAATTATTTGCTAGCTGAAGGCAAGTTTCTCTGCTCTAAGTTGGGAAATCATGTAAATAGCCTAATTAATATAATTTGCCTTATGTTCCACCAAGAAAAACAAAAACAAATATGTCAGGTTTTTTTTTTTAGAATAAATAACACAGTATAGACTTTAAAACACACACCTCTGTTCTCAGTCAGTTTGCAGAGCAAATATTGCATGTTACAGATCTTTTTTTCTCTCCAGCATTTCCAAGTAATTCGATGTGATTTAATGAAATTATGATTGCTTCCTTCCAACCCTGCCCTGCATTAAAATACAATGGAAAACACTTCCTTTGTAAAGATTAAAGGAAGATCCTTCACAGAATAGAGTGCAGCTACATGTACAACAGGGGGCCAAGAGATACCAGCAAAAGTGACATCAGTTCCTATCTCCAGTCCTTTTAGTATCAAGAGATTTCATCCCAACATAAAATAAATCTTTGAAAAATTCCATGCTGCTTTGACGGCAAGGCACAATAAATAACATTTTGCCTCTTCCTCATGTGGAACGGAGAGATAAAGCTATTTATAAAGCCTTAAAAGACTTAAAATCATCCTAACAGGTTGTCATGTGCTAATGTCAGGAAGAATTTAATCACCCAAGGTAAAAATAAAATAAAATAAAATCTCTATTTTTTTCCCTCTCCGTTTTACATGCTGCTTAGTTTTCATAGCTGTCCATATCAACTATTTATAATGAATAATGAATGGGAGGAGGAGGAGGAGGAGGAAGGGAAGGGAGAAAGAGAGAGAGAGAGAGAGAAAGAGAGAAAGAAAGAAAGAAAGAAAGAAAAAGAAAGAAAGAAAGAAAGAAATTAGAGGTAAACAGAGAAACTAACAGACTGAGGGCAGAGAACGAGATATTGCAAATAACCTGAGTTTGTTGCTGAAAGCCATGGTTCCATATACCGTAATGATACATGGATCTGCCAATCCTGGTCTCACTGAGATTGTCAATTTGTCAGGCTTTTGAGGTCAAGCTCATTCCATCACAAGCTTGTGTGTGTGTTTGCGTGCGTGCATGCATCTTAACTCTCTATATAAATCTGTACTTTTTGTGTGTGCATTTCCCCTTCTGTATGCATTAATGTACAGATTTGTGTGCATGTGTTTTTAAATGTACACATTTCCCCCAATTACTTTACATAGCTGAAATGCAGTTTTGTGCATACTTTCTCAAATATACAGATTTTGTGTGCATTCTCCCCTAAGATGCACATTTTTGTGTGTGCATCCCCCCCCCCCCCGAGATGCACTGCCTTGGAAAGCTCACAGAAATGCAGATTTTGGAATGCAATGGTGTCCTGGCTGGTTGAAAGTCTCAGGAGGTGTGAATTGGGTAAAACTGTAATGAGATATATGGAGCAAATTTCTCATCCATCCATAGTTCCATATATGAACATAGGAAATTGCTTAATATCAGATCTGAGTGTTTATCCATCCAGCCCAGTATAGTTTATTCTGACAGGCAGCAGCTCTCCGGAGTTTCAGGAAGAGGTCTTTCCTTTCACCTGCAACCTGATCCTTAAAAAAAACAAAACTGGAGATCCCCAGGATTGAAATTAGGCTCTTCTGCATGCAAAGCATGGAGTTCTACCGCTGGACTATGGTCACTTCCCCTCTCCATAGTTTGTTTGTTTATTTATTCATTTGATTCATACCCTGCCTTGCCACACACACACACAAAAAAACATACCGTACTTAAGGCAGCTAACAGTAATAAAAGCTACATCAAAATAAAAAGTTAAAACAATAATAAAACAAATTGATTAAAAACATTTTTAAAAAAAACCCACAATAAAAGAAACAACAAAACAGCACTCAACACAATAGGATGTGCTTCAGCAATAGACCAGCTTACATGTCAAAGCTCTGCTTGAACAATTAAAAAAAGGACAGCAGAGAGGGAGCCAATGTAGTCTATCTCAGCAGGGATTTCCAGAGCCTGGGAGCAACCACTGAGAAGGCCCTCTCTCACATCCCTTCCGAACGTGCCTCCAATAGAGGCAGGACACAGTTTGTTCCTCCTTGTCTCTCTTACAAAGTAGAATGCAAATTTGGCATCATTACAGCATACTTTTTGACATGTCATCATTGTCTGATGCAGAGGGAGGTAAGCAGGAAATATGGTGATGCTTTTCATTACTACGAATTACAGGAGGAGAAGCTAAGCATGGGATTGCTGCTGTCAGTGGCAGCCATGTGTTTTCGGCAATGTCTAATTTTTGGTTAGTTATTTCACTTAGGATTATGGGATGCACAGTGTTACGCAATTGGTAATCTTTTTTTGTTATCATTTTAATTTATTTTTTGGCTTGGTGCAACTTTGTCGAGATAATTACCCTTCCTTTGTAATGGGCCCAACCTATCAGGACATCACATTGGCAGATTCACTTTGAAGTGAAGCAGATTTGTACAAGACCATGGTGGAGGGAACACCGAAAGGGCATCCATGGATTTGGGGCAACATTTTTTTTTCTATCTATCTTATCCTCACTAACAGCTCTTTTCTTACTTTTGAATGGGTATATACGCACCACCTGGGATAAAATATCCAAGAAAGATGAAAGTACAATAATATGTGAAAGGGAAAATTGAACTGAAAATGTTCCAGAATTTTCACCATTTCTTATCAGAATAAATCATGATTATTGTTCTTCAGTCAACACACATGTAATCCACCTCCACAACTGCTACTTCCTCTGTATTGAGGTGTGCAACCTGTGGCTCTTATCCTAATTTCAAAGACCCCTGCAAGCAATTTGTGCAAATTGCAGCCATATTTTGTGCAAATTGTGGCCATATTTTTCCCAAATGTGTTGCCTTAAAAAAAAATAATAATACAGGAATTGTGGCCCGCTTTAAAAGCAGAAGACTGCATGCTGGGTCGACATGCATCAGAGTGAGTAGGTGCCAGTGCTTGGTAGATGGGCCAGAATCCAGAGGGCTGAGCTGGGTCAATCTGCCAGATTTTGACCCCCCAAGTGTATATCCTCACACGCACATCCCTAGTTCAGATGTCAGGCAAGATTGAATGCAGCCTTCTGGCCAGGGAAAAATAGAGAGAGAGAGAGAGAGAGAGAGATTGGGGGGGGGGGAGAGAAGGGAGTGGCACATGGCTGACAAAGAGAGAAAAGTGGGTGGCAGGAAGAGGAAGGAAAAATGGGTAGTTTCATAGTTCACAGAGTTGGAAGGAGCCTACAAGGCTATCGAGTCCAACCCCCTGCTCAGTGCTTGGTCTTCCATCCAAGTAATAACCAGGCCTGACCCTGCTTAGCTTTCCACACTCAGACAAGCTGAGCCAGCGTAAGCCACAGGCCTCCTCTGAGCTAAACAACCTAGGGACACTCCATCCCTGGGTTGTTGTCCATGACATCCGAACCTGGAATTGTGGATTATTGCAGGAGGAACAACCCACCCTGGTAACCGTGGTTTCTGGCATGGGGTTTATTTAATCCAAATAAATAGACAACAACAATGAAGTTATCAAAACAGCGGCTCGGCTCAGCATAAGGGCTCAAGATACTCAAGGGCTACTAAAGTATTTCAACCATACGCCTTCTTAAATTGCCATATTTTTATGTACTGCTATCACCTAAAAGACTAAATTGTCTGGGCCTGATGAAGCTGTTGGCAGAGCATCCCACAAGGTGGGTGCAACCACCAAGAAAGCCGTAGACCTTGCGGCTGCCTGCTTAGCTTCATGAGATCGGGGGACCTGAAACAGTGCCTCAGATGACAACTGGAATATGTGGGGAGGAACATATGGAAGAAGTTAGCAGCGGGCGAGGTTGGTGACTCCTATTTTGGTGGGGCTCCTAATCCATTGTAGGTTTTATTTGGAGCTTTATAGGAGCTCCATCCTCAAAATAGGTGCTGAACTCCATCCTCAAAATAGGTTTACCACCATGGAGCACTTTGGATGGCTGCAATGGATTAGGAGCCCCACCAAAATAGGAGTCACTAGCCTCCACTGGAAGGTAATCCTTAAGGTTCCCAGATCCCAAGGTGTTTAGAGCTTTACAGTCTTAACACCAACACCTTGAACTGAGCCCAGAAACAAACTGGGGAGATCCGGATTCTAGTCCCCACTCGGCCATGAAACTCACTGGGTGACTTTGGGCCAGTCACTGACTCTCAGCCTAACCTACCTCACAGGGTTGTTGTGAGGATAAAATGGAGAGGAGGGGGAGGATAATGTAAGCCGCCTTGGGTTCCTTTCAGGAAAAAAGGCGGGGTATTATCCTGCTTAGGGCTGGCCAGCAGCCAGCAGCTGGCTTTGCTTCTGGGAGCACTGCCAAAAGACCAGCTGATAAGAATGTAGCAGGGAACAGGGAGAGCGTAGTCAGACAGTCCGGAGATTTTAGCCAGTAAAGTTCTTACAAAAGTCCAAGGATCAAGCAAAGCCGTTATCAGGGTCAGTCCGAGTAGAGTCCAAGAGTCCAGGGTTCAAGGCAAGGTTCAGGAGCAGGGTCAGGGATCAGGAACAAGACTCAAGGAAGACATTGTTTCCCAATACCCAGGCTTCAATGAGTGCGTGCTTTTCTACTGCCTGCAGCTGGGGCACGCCCGTCCCGCAGCTGGAGCTCCTTAGCAGCAGGCTGATTATAAAAGCCTCACACAAGGCCAACGCCCTGGTTTGCAGCTGGATGCTACATCAAGGGGCCTGCATCTGTTCCTGCCTTCTCATCCTCCTCCTCTGTCTGGGACTCGGGACCTGCACCATCTCCACCTCTGATTCTGACTCCTTCCGGGCTGGGGAACTCCCACAGGTCACACCAGAGGGGCCTGCCAGCTCTTCAGCTGCCCGGTCAGCCCCGTCTGGAGCAGCAGAGTCTGAACTCTGCTCCTGAGGAGTGCCCAGGGCCCTGGGTGAGTCACACTCGTCCTCAGAGGTGGATTCCTGGAGGGGGGGTCATGACAGGTATAAATATAATAAATAAATAAATAAATAAATAAATAATAAACTGTCAGCTAGTGCAACTCAACTAAAATAGGCATAATATGGTCAAAACGCCTAGCTCTTCCTAGCAACCTAGCTGCCACACTTAGCATCAGTTGCAGCTTCCGGATGCCTTTCAAGGGCAGCCCCACATAGACGGCATTACAGTAGTCTTCTTTGAACTGAACATGAACACCAAACATTATGTGACTGCTTCTGGTCTTTTCCATCTAGGATTTGTTGTTAAATGTACCTCTGATCCTATGCATTTACTCAAATGCATTTTTTCTAAGCAAATATTCACATATTGCAAGCTGGTGCCAAAGTGAATTGTTAGTTATATCCGCAGAGGTATAAGAGAGGTTTGGGGGGAGAGACCCTCAATATGTCTTGGATATAGTGAGCCATCTGCAACCTCGTCTCTAGATAGTGCAGTGAAGAATAATTCAGCAATGGTAATTTGACCATAATAATCATAATGAGCGGATCATGCAGAGTTTTATTTATTTACAAGGTCTCTGAGGGCTCTTCTTCGGGGATCATGCGGTGCCTTGAACAATTGATTTATGGGACTAATCCATCTGCAGTTAATCTGAGTGGGTGGCTGGGAGAATGCTGCAGTCCCTTTCTAATATTTAAACCATCATTTAGCCAACAAAAAAAGAAATATGTTTATGAGTGTGTGCCAGTGTGTGTGCGTGTGTGTGCGTGTATATATATATATATATATATACACACACACACACAAATGGCCTCTTGAAAGTCTCCAATGGTTTCTCACAGGTAGGGCTCATATCCAGCAGGGGTTGTAGCATAGCTTTTTTCCCCTTTTTCCTCCCTTTAGGGTATTTGTTTGTTTGTGCTGCTACTGCATGTGGCAACAGCAGCAAGTGTGTTGGCAGCCTAGCGGGGTGTGTGTGTGTGACTCCTTTTTCGGTGGAGCTCCTAATCCATTGCAGCTTTTATTTGGAGCTTTATAGGCGCTATCCATGGCGGCAAACCTATTTTGTGGATGGCATTCAGCACCATGGATAGCTCCCATAAAGCTCCAAATAGAAGCTGCAATGGATTAGGAGCCCCACCGAAAGAGGCGTCACCAGCCTCCACTGCAGCCCAGCCCTTATTCATTGATTTCCTAGATCATAGAGCTGGAAGGAGCCTACAAGGCCATCGAGTCCAACCCCCTGCTCAGTGCAGGAAACTAGAGGAGGGGTCTCCCATCCAAGTAATAACCAGGCCTGACCCGGCTTAGCTTTCCACACTCAGACAAGCTGAGCCAGCATGAGCCACAGGCCATCGTTTACACAATGCCCCATACCTAGAGTCATTTCAGGGCATGGAGGTGGGTAGACAGAAGGAAAACAGCCACCACAAAAAGAAATGGTGAAAAGAAATTGGAGGAAATTTCTCAGTGTCATTTTTATTTCTAGGAAGGTAAGAAAATAATAATAATAATAATAATAATAATAATAATAATAATAATAATAATAATAATAATAATAATAATAATAAAAAATCTCATCACTTTTCTGGGAAGAGTGTTTTCTGAAAGGGCGTTCTGAGGACTGGAATAGCAGAACGGAGACTGGGATTTGATCTAGTCTTCTGCTATAACCGTTGCAAGGAGGTTGTTGGGTCCCCCCCCCACCACTTTTTGTTTCATTTATATGAGGGAGCATTCATAAATGATATTTATTCATTCTTTTATTCATGTTATTATGCTTCTGGCTCCTCCAAGGAGCTCAGGTACATAGTTCTTGACTACCACCATGCACAAACTGTTTCTATCCTAGCCACAACCCTAGTTGTGAGGACTCACCACAGTTCAGCAACGTGCAAGGAACTTCAAAGGTTAATCTGAAAAGTATGGAAGCCAGCGGGGAAGTAGTGGATGCAGCCTTGGACTTTGACCAAGGGGGTCTGGGTTGAAATCCCCATTCAGCTTGAAAGTCTTGAGCCCATCACTCACGGAAGCTAACCCAGTTCACAGGGTAGCTCGTAAGATAAAAACAAGAAGCCACTATGGTTTCTCTGACATCCTTGGAGCGAGGCTGAGATATGAATGTGATAATTACATAAAACAGAGAAATGCCAGCAACTCAAAATCATCTAAAGATGGATTTAGTCAGTTAGAAAGTACATCTAACATTTGTTTCCCTAACAATGGGAAACGGAAGGTGCTCTGGTCATTTTGCTGCCAGAGGAGAAGAGCAAGACGGTGTCCCCACCCAATCCATGCACAAAAGCTGACTGGACTGGCAGCTAGATGTTTCTTCAGCATCGGTGATGGGACGCCACCCTCCAGCTAACTCAGGTAGTTTCCATGCCAGTTGTGAGAGGAGGGCACTCTGAGTGCGGAGTCCCAGCTCCAATGTGGGAGCTCTTTTTCCGACGTCGGGGCTGGGACTCGGAAAATTCCTATGACCCTCTAGATGCTGTTTAGAGAGGGCCATAGGACTGTGCAGTTAGAAAATTTCCACCTTGCCTTTCAGCCCCCTCCTGAACACATGGGTATACTCCTTATGTGTGTGTGGGTATATCTGTTCATGTGGTATACCTATTAGGTAGCCATGGCAGGCTGCATTTCCTTGCTGAGTGTACATTTGGCTGTAAACCCAGGTTCAGCAAGGCATTGCAGTGAGCCTATTCAGGTTGGTTATCAAGTCATGGAATGGCCCCGAGAATGGTAGAGTTATTAAAAGGGTGATAACCCTTCTGAGGCATTCGATGCACACTAAATGATCTTGACTGTGTGTCTGATGTCAAATGCAAGTCCATGTAAGGCACAGTGGATTTTGAAGCAACCACGCCTAGGCCTTTTACTCCATGCACAAGTATGGCAGCTGCATGCAGAGAGAACTGCTGGCTTGATATCGACTGTGTTGCACTGCACAGCACTGCAGTGCCACCACTACAAATGGCTGGAGGGTATTATTGCAGCTTTCAACACAGTGAACATTATCATGAGCCAAAAGGATCCCATTCGCCCTATAAAACTGTAGAATCTGTCCTCATTGCTCAGGTGCAGGCTGAGTTCTTTTGGGGTTGACTCTCTGCTTGATCCCTTGCAGAGCTGAGCTGCTTGGGTGTCTCCCTGCAGAATCATTGGCCTGGCTCCAGCCCCTAGATCTGAGAGGTCTATGGTCCAATGCCATGTGAAGTCTCATAAGCAGAAGACATTGCATTGAGCCTGCTCAAGTTGGTTAACAAGTCATCAGATGAATTTCCAACAGGTTTGGCGATCTACCTCCTCTAGAAATAAGGGGCACAAACCTACATTGTCTTCTTGAACCTGGATATCTCCCTTGGTTCATAGCCAAGTGAGAGTCAGTGTCTGGGGGACCTGATTCAGAGAGGGTCAGGAATGCAACACATACAGATGGCATGAGGAAGAGGTAAGAGATACCTAAAAAAAATACTGTTACGCTCCTGCACCTCGCTTCTGAGAGGTGTGGAGTTTCAGGGGCTCCAGCACTTACTCAGGCTTCAGTTTCCCAAGAAGAGAGGACACTGGAGGCTTGTGGCATTTCTTTCATGAAAGGTTTATTTACACTGAGCTCAAGATGAGGCCCTACAATATTCCCAGTTCAACAGATCTCTATCTCCCATTTATCTGCCTAGGGATTTTTCTGCAGAGATCCCAGGTAAGCTCTCTATCTCCCTCTTCTATTCAAACTTTCCAGCCTGGCTTCCTGCTACCCGCCCCTCCCAGGGCTAGTAGAACAAAAGCTCCCAATTCAAGAGCTACAGAGTGAGGGGGCGGGGAAATCATGAATCACTTTGTAATGGAGGCACGGAGCTACAAAGGATCCCTGAAAGGTAATTTAGACTGACCCAAAGCATATAACAATACAGAAGTGTGGCCCGAGGAGTGACACTCAGGTAGGCATGTTGAGGAGACAAAAGCTGGAGCAGAGTAGAGAAGAGAGGACAGAGGGCACTGGTGACTGTCATCCAAACAGCCCTTAGAGAGATAATGGCAGAAAGAGATAGCAGAGGTGTTCATATTTATAATTTACTTAGTTAATTTCTATCCCACCTTTCCATTAAAAAAAAATGCCATTCAAGGCAGCAAACAATAAAATACAGATTAAAACAAAATCTTAACTAGAACATAATATAAAAACACAATTAAAATACAACAATAAAAAGAAATAAACAGCACCAACCAATTAAAGCCCCCTTTAGCAACAGACTAATTTATATGCCAAAGACCTTCTTGAATAAAAAATGTTTTTGCCTGCTGGTTGAAGGACAACAGAGAGGGGGGATTGCATTGTTCTTTGATCGAGTAGAAATGCTACCTTTGGACCCACACAGTCGCAATAGTCATAGGACTGAGATTAAATGGAGGTACATCCCTTTCAGAAGCTGGGTGGTGCATCTTCTCTCCTCCTCCCCCCCTTTTTTTCCAGCCTGTGACAGTGGCAGCAGTAAGAAGAGCCGGACTTGTAGACCTTTTTCTTAAGTAGCTTAGCCACCATTTTATTCCTCACAACCTTCTCCAGCAGGAGGCAGTAGCACTTGGGAAGCCTAGCCTACACTTTCCAAGGGCCATCACAACTTTTCCCCTGATGCTAGTGATGGGTGAATTTACCCCGAGTTAATTTGTTATATACCCGGGAAGTAATGAATTCATCCATGAGAGCTCAGATGAGAGTTCTTCTTCTATGCGAAATCTTGTTCCTTGTATCTGAATTTTTGTGTATGTGAAATATCAAGGTGCATCTTGGGAGCTGTAGTTCGGAACCACATAGTGCAGCATGGCATCCTGCATCACCATGTGATGTGCCCTGTTTACTCTATGTGTCCCATACTGTAATCTGCTTGCTTCAAGGCACACAGTCAATTCCAGATTAAATAGCAAATTCATAATGTATTGATCTAGCCTCAGTACTAAAGGTGACCATTACAAATGGATGGTTTTTGACCAACAAGCAGACTAATTGCAACATTTAGTGGCATCATGAGTGCTTTTCCCTTTGGATGGAACGATCCTATGTCTAAGCCCTAGGCAGTCAAGGCAGGGGATGTTAGTCAGGATACCAAAGAAAGCTATGTGAGCTCTGTTCTTGCAACGTTGCAACTGCCAGAGGCAGTGAAGAAGAGGAAAGAAAGAACCATAACTCAGCTTCTAAGGTTAGATGGCACAGAGCTAGGAATGGATGAATCTGTCCATTTCAGTTTTTCTCAGTTTCTCATTTCTTCAGTCTTGTTACATTCATCCCAAAATTTGAGAATTTTTCCAGTTTTAAGTTTGTTCATCCCAAACCTTGAGGGATTTTTAAAGTTCATTTATTTTTAAAAAATGTTGGACTGGGACTTGGGAGATCCGGGTTCAAGTCCCCACTCAGTGATTAAGTTAACTGTGTGACTTTGGGCCGGTCCCTGCCTCTCAGCCTAACCTACCTCACAGGGTTGTTGTGAAGATAATCCTGCAGAGGATGAGGATCCTGTAAGTCAACTTTGGTTCCTCGAAAGAGAGAAAAAAGTGGGATATAAATGTGATGATGATGATGTCACATGAACATTCAAACATGTTTCTGTGCACATATTTCCTAATATATGTACTTTTGTAAGCAATTTCACCTAATATACACATTTTTGCAAATAGTTTTCCTGCTGTGCACATTTTCAGGTGCACCTTCTCCTAATACTTGCATATGAGTGACACTTTTTTTTCGATTTTAAATTTGAGAATTCCAGTGCAAAATCTGGAGATGTGCATTATTATTTTTAAAAAGATAACTGAGTTTTGATTTGCGTATTGGTTCAAAAGTGTGAAATTATTTCAATTCATATTAAAATGCAAACCAAATGACTTTCTCACCCATTCCTAGCACACACACACACACACTTGAAAAAAGTAATCCTCTGCCCTGCTCAGGAGCAGAATTACAGTGATCCTTGCCCCATCCCTATAAGAACAGATGGAATTGGCAGGTAGCAATCTGAATGGCTTGCATGAAAATATTGAAATTGCCTTTTTTTGAGTCAGACCATCAATCCATCTAACCAGGAACTGTCTACTATGGCTACAGCAGTTCTCCATATCTCAGGCAGAAGTCTTTCCTACTTCCTGCTATTTAAGGTTCTTTAACAGGAGATGTCTGGGATGGAGGTTGGAACCTTGTGCAGACAAAACATAAATACTGACCTATAGTTCCTCCTTTAGATTTGAACTCATTTCCAAAATAGACCCAGGCTTCATTGACAACGTGGACATTTCCACTGTGGTAGGAAAGTAGAGGAATAAGGTAAAGAATAAAGATGCTGATGGTTCTGTAAAGCGCTAACATCAGGCGTTCCTTTTGGACAATAGGGGATTTCTTTAATATGGAACATGTCAATAATATTTTGGCAGCTGCTCACTGATTAAAAGGCCTGTCTGATACACCTGCACTTTCCAGTTCCTGCTGCATAGCTACCCATTGAGCCACAGTCTTAAGGGCTGATCTCGGAAGAAAACTCTCTGCAAGGTTTGCTGACAGAGGCGATTGCTTTAAACAGTGAGTCAGGAGCTTAACAGCGCAATCCACTGTGTTAAGTAGGAGTTACTTCTGAGCAGTGCTTTTTTTCTGGAGAAAAAGGTACCGGAACTCTTGGATTATGTTTCCTCGGGAGTAGATGGCGATTAAATTGTAATGAAATTAATAGAAGAAAAGGTGCTGGAACTCAGTTCCTGTGAGTTCCACCAGAAAAAAAGCCCTGCTTCTGAGTAAGCATGCATAGGATTGTGCTGTATGGTAGGCAGCATGCAAATTGGAAGGCTAAATACAAAAGAGGAACCAGCAGTGTGTGTAGCTGCTGCTTCCTTCATCTTAGAATCCACAAGAATTATAGTATGCAGCTCAAGTCTTCATGGGAGATTTTAACATGTTTTAAATTATTGTATAATATGATATTTTCTTTCCCAACAGGAAATCAAAGCTGAGAATGATGCCCTTGCTTAACCACCCAAATACTTTATCCTCATTAAGGCACACGAGCCATATTCTGAGCATGAATCTTTCTGGAATGAGACTTTTTGGGGAGCAATGACCTCTACTTCCCTTATCGCTGGGAGGGAAATCAAATATTCTTTCCCCCTTAATTTGTGCATGCTGGGGGAGAAATCAGCCACTGGCTTCTTCTGGTGTAATTATTTCATCAGAAACCACAAAGGTATAAACAGAGGGTTGTTGCTAGTTTTGATCATTAAAAAAATGAAAGGAAACAGGATTCACCATTACAGGTCCTCTCACCCCAGCAACCCTCCTTCCTATGCAAATTCGGGAAATTTAATTTTTCAGCCCAGCTGGGAGTTTTGGTATGCAACACTTCACTGTTGACAGAAAAGAGAAGGAAACTGGCTGGGCCTAACAAAAGAGCAGGATGCATGCCCAGCCAGGATCCAGGGAAGAGAATGGAATTCTTATCCATACATTTAAATGGATGCCCACCTCCCTCTTTATCGCCATGATGAGTCCCATATCCTGCGCCATTTTACAGATGAAAATTGTGACACAACCATAAACTCACCAGAACGACTGTGCTATCTGAGTGCTTCCCTGATGAACATTCATGCACACTCACAGGCACACACAGCCATCTAGAACATGTGGCTCCAAATGCAAGTTGCTGTGGGACTACAGAGCTGAAGGCTGGGAAGTCAGAGAAAACCGTAAAAGATTCAGATGAGTTTGGATTTCTATGCATGTGACCTAGGCATGTGCGAGGATTTCATTGGGGGGGGGGGGTGAATCCAGCAGACTGGCCAGGCTCGACACCCCAAACTCCGTCTCACTTTCCTTCTACCCTGGCTCAACATGCATTTCCCCAAGATGAGCTGGGCCTGGGGAAGTGACTTCTGGGTTCCTGTTGGTTGCTGTTTACATAGAAATAAATTTTATATTGTATTTTATGGTTTTAACTGTTGTAAACCACCCAGGGAGCTTCAGCTATTGGGTGGTATTAAAATGTATCAAATAAATAAATAAATAAATAAATAAATAAAATGCCTTAAGATACTCCAAAAGTGGCCACAATGTGTGTAACTTGTGCAAATTGCGGCCACTTTTGATGTATCTTAAGGCATTTTCTACATAAACAGCGGCCTGCCAGGAACCTGGAAGTCTGAGAAGCAGCACGGCACACGTCCACTTTTGGCCCGGCTTGGCGGGTGCTGTGGCAGTGTCCACTGAGTCAGAGGTGAGCCGAGTACCAGAGAATCACCCACCCCTAATTCTGACCTGTGGATTTCACAGTGGCCCAGCTTTTTCTGAGTTGTGTGGATTCCACGGGCTTGCAAACTGGGTTTTTGTTTGTTTGTTTACATTTGGGGGGATTTGCACACTTTTATTCATTTGTAAATGCACACTTGCATTGATGTGCATTAGCGCTAGTGCACATTCATTCACGTATGCATTAGCGCAAGAGTGTTGTGATATGTATCACTTTACCAGCTGCAGCACAATTGTTTACACATGGAAGGCACAATGTGGCTCTGCAAACAGGTCTGTAGTATCTACACAGAATGTCTATTCTCGTATGGGAACCTGATCTCTGGGAAAGGAACTATGAGCTGGTCACATGGTTTGTTTGTTCTGATGATGTGCTAACTTGTTCAGTCAGAAGCCATTTTAAGGGGAAGGATTTTTTTCTCCATTTTCTTGTTCTTTTACTTTGTTCCTGCAACAATGTAACATCTTTGCTGAGGTAGAGTGAAGCTCAACTTACCCCACTGGGCTTAATTAATTAATTAATTAATTATATTATATTATATTTATACCACGACTTTTTTCCTGCAAGGAACCCAAGGCGGCTTACATAATCATCCTCCTCTCCATTCTATCCTCACAACAACCCTGTGAGGTAGGTTAGGCTGAGAGTCAGTGACTGGCCCAAAGTCACCCAGTGAGTTTCATGGCCGAGCAGGGACTAGAACCCGGAACTCCCGAGTCCCAGTCCAACACTCTCACCACTACGCCACACTGGCTCCCTTGCTATGCATTTATACTCTGCACATGGACTGTAACTAGGAAATGTATACTCTGTAGAACTTTACTTGATAAGTAAATAAACAGGTAGAATTAGAACCTGTGGTGTTCCAGAGTGCTTCCTGATTCCATGGATTAATCTGCAACAGGGAAGCTGGAAGCACGTGTCATTCCAAGGGCAGGCTGGGCTGGTGAGGCTGGATCTGACGCTACACGCTGCGCAGGGGTGGTGGTGAGATCTGTTAAGGTCTGTGTGTGGAATTCCAGGCATCTGTTAGCACACAGATTGGATTATAAATCACCCAACACCAACAGCTCTGTGCGTTTGCAAGTGTATGAAATTCTTGTGCAAAAAATAACATTCTGTCAATGAGCAAATGGAAGACCCCTGACATTGACAATCCGCAAAGCACAGATGGAATGGATTTAACAAAATCCCATACATCCCTAGCTGAAGGGAAGCATATTCTGCCATCAACCAGGAGACCTAGGGACACTGGGAGCTTGCACCCCTGGCCTTCCAAGAAAATACATCGTGGCAAGAGGAAGACCAGACCCTCCATTAGCCAGAGAAGGAAGGAGCAGATCCAAGGAGCTTGCTTGCTTCTCCATGCCAGAAAGACCCTCAGCTCCGGCTGCCAGTTGCTCTTGGACTGCGGAACTGAAAGAAACATGCTCTGGCCCATCAATCAGCCAGAGCAATGTTCTCCAACCTTGGGTCCCCAGATGTTTTTGGCCTACAACTCCCAGCATGCCCCAGCCAGTATAGCCAAAAACATCTGGGGACCCAAGGTTGGAGAACACTGAGCCAGAGGACACAAGGCTGGTGGTGTGTGTGAGAGAAAGCAGGGAGGGAAGGAGAGCAAAGGAGGAAGAGGGAAAGGTAGATAAAGTTAGGGAGCTGTACTTTAAAACAAACAAATAACCTGTTGCTCATAAGCCACCTTGAGAATCATTCAATTGAAAGATGGGACGTAAATCTTGAGGTAAATAAATAAATAATACATGTTACTGAAGAAACTGTTCCTCTACTCTTCAGCTCATTTATGCTGTATTCATTTTAAGGATGGATGGATCAGTTTATTTGCAGTCAATGTTAGTTTTGCATGAGTTCATTTGTAAGTCAGTTCCATCCTGTTTCTGCATCCATCTGTGAATTACTTCTTTTTTTTTTTTAATAAACGAACAAAATATTGCATGATAGTGGAATGGGTTGGGCTTTCCCCCACAACATATGTAGTTTTCTCTGCATTTAACCCTAAAATGCACATTTTTTGGTATGCATTTTTGTTGTTGTTTAGCTGAGAACTATATTGTAAAATTCAGAGAAGTGTGAAAACCAAAAGATGACTGTGTTCTGATTTGCATATTAGTCTAGGAAGTGAGGATCCCACACTCCAGCAGGGGTGGGGGGCACTGCCAACTTCACTTTAAAAATGTGGGTTGAATCCTTGAACATCATTCATTTACTCCTCCTTGTCTGCACTGGCTTTTGAAGCAGGTGTGCTAACTGTGCTTGCTTCTTTAAAAAATGTTTCCACACTTCTTAAAGAAGTGTAATGTTTAAATGCCTATTGAATCCCATAATGGATCTCATTGTAATTAGAATGATTGTGACTCAAACACATACAGCAACTTTTACCGTCCAGATAGGCCATCATGCAGGTGGGGCAGGGCAGAGAGTTAGAAAGGATGTTACTGGCACATGTATACACAATACAACGTTTTGTTTAAAGAAATCCCCCCAAAATCTCCCCAAAGGCAAAATGAGGACAAAACAGGGGCAGTGATTTAACAGGGACCAAGTACCAGAAAACAGGGACCACGCCTGGTTCATTGGGGCAGGTGTAGCATACGGGCACCAGCCCACATTCCGTCATAGAACCTTTCCCTAAAAGCCAATGTGTGGGTAGTAGATTTATTTATTTTATATGTGGGTATTATATGTGTAAATATCTATATCTGTATCTATCTATTAGGTTAAGCTGAATTCAGCTAAATTAAAGTAAAAAAGAAGGAATTTGTCCCAGGGAAGGACAAAGTTTCCAACAACATAGAGATCAGTATCAATGGTCCTGGGCCAAAACTGTCATCTACTGAAGCAGGGGTGTTGAACTTAAGGCCAATGGGCCAAATCCAGCCTTCTGGGGATCAACAGATGTCCATTTCTCTTCCCTGGCCCCACTACCTTTTCCCTCAACCCCCGATTGTTTCATGGTTTCCTGGCGTTTGCATGTTTATTTTCCCCTATCTAAATGTTGGAAAGGGCTCTCCTAAGTAGTGGAGGCTGGTGGTTCCAATGTCAGTGGGGTGGTGTATCCATACTGGTTTGTAGTCTGAACTTTTAAGGAGCTATCCAAAGTTCCGACTACAGCCCAGAGTGGATACACTCGCCCACTGGCATTGGGGCCACCAGACTCCACTGATCTTAAGGCTTCGTTACTGGCAGTAAGAACTTCAAGCTAAAATCTGCTGCTGATATTTTTGGGCCCACCTTTTTGCATTTGGCCCCATCCCCTTTTGCCGTTAACCCCACCCAACATAATAATCTAGTCTTGTGTGATTCATATAATAGCCATACAAAAATAATGATAGTAGAACTTAGAAAGGGTGCTGCTTTTTTCCTGCATAACCCTCAATATGTTTCCAGGGAGGAAATTAAAACAGTGGGACCTGCTTTATTTGACTGAAAACAGAATTTGGTCTGCAGCAAGCCTCAGGCTTTTTCAACACAGCCTAGATTTGTCTGGTATGGAACCACTTTGGAACTGATGTGCTTATATACATCCATTAAGGATACAACAACTATATGGCTGAGTAGTTGGTGGCTGATTAAACTTGCTCATTGTATATGGAGTAAACTCCCTAATGAAGAGCCAGTGTGGTGTAGTGGTTAGAGTGTTGGACTGGGACTTGGGAGACCTGGGTTCTAGTCCCCCTCCCCTCTGCCATGAAGCTCACTGACTTCGGCCCACTTGCTGACTTAGTGTAACCTCCCTCACAGGGTTGTTGTGAGGATAAAATGGAGACAGGCTTGTGGCTCACGCTGGCTCAGCTTGTCTGAGCATGGAAAGCTAAGCAGGGTCAGGCCTGGTTATTAGTTGGATGGGAGACCCCTCCTCTAGTTTCCTGCATTGAGCAGGGGGTTGGACTCGATGGCCTTGTAGGCCCCTTCCAACTCTATCTATGAATCTATTGAAAGGAGGAGAACCATGGAAGCCACCTTGGGTTCCTTGGAAAAGGAAAAAAAGTGGGATATACATGTAATCAATAATAATAATAGTAATAATAATAATAATAATAATAATAATAATAATAATAATAATAATAGTCCTTACCATTATGGCTATTTCATTCTAAAGAACTAGTAAACATGTTTTCCTGTGAGCTGACACAGACATATTGATGATGTGTGTAGTGTGTTATGTGTGTCCAGCTGTAATGTTTGACCTATAGAGACATACTACCAGGCAGTCAACTGGTCTAGGTAGCTCTCTCTGCCTAAATGATGGTGGGGTGATACTTTAAGATGTACGAAAAGGTTAACAGATGAATATACATTGTGGTGGTTTGGTGAGACATCATAGAGAAGAGACAGAAGACAGATAACTGATTTATCTGTTGACATATGGCCCAGTTATGAGATCTTGGGGTTGTTCTTGATTTTATACCTTGAAAGGTAAGAATACTATCCTGTAAATTGTCTGGTGCTGATAAGTAAGGAATGCCCACTGCAGAGTCACGCTCAGGGTCAGAAGAGCTCCTATGTGTGAGAAAATGAATTAAACCAATATAATATTTAAAAAATTAATCAGTCCCCAGGCTGGTATAGCAGCAATGCTTTGATAACACCGGGATTTGGATTTTTAAGTGACTGATCTTGCATGGTCCAGTGGAGAACAGGCAGGGAGTATTAGTAATCTTCAAAGCTTGATTGCTTTTTCTGATAGCATTGCAAAATTAGTGGATGAAAGAATGTGTAATTTATCTGGGTCTCGGCAAAGCAGTGGATGCAAAATCTTTACTTGCAAAATTAAATTCAATTTGGCTCAGACATGGAGCACTGCCACTTGGATTTTAAAATGGCCGGTTGAGTGCAAACACAGAGTAATGAGAAATGGCACCACACCAAATCACGGGGAGGTTGTCTAAGTGGGACATTACAGGGGCCTTGTTTCATTTAACATTTTCATTAACCGTCAGGATGAAGGTGTGACTCTCCATGTTTATTAAATTTACACATAATCGTTAATCAGGAGCTACTGCATGTGGTGACATGGGGAAGTGTTGTTTTCATGAAGGTTCAGCAGGGTGTGTTTATTGCTGGTATTGGCTATGCCGGTGGAGGAGCTTCCTGTTCGTTGGGCTTCTTTGCTGAGCTGGGATTGGTCAGTGGGGTTCCAAGGGTGGTTATAACAGGTGGAACCTGGGGACTGACTGAGGGGGAAAAGGAATAAGATATGTTTGTGTGCGCTGTTTTATTAATGTACTTGACTTCAAAAAGAACATGAACTGCTATTACTGTTACTTAATAAGAAAATTAACTCATTGTTATTTATCCAGTGTGGCTAAATACCTGGAGCTAGCAGTTTATAAAGGAGCAGCAACATAATTGCCATGGTATTCTTGATTGTACAGTGTAAGAGAAGAAAAGATTCTCAAATGCTGGTGGTCGGCTGGTAATACCAACATAAGCCCTCTCACTTCTACCAAGTGAGGCATCATGCTGTAAGTACTGGCAGACATGGAGAACAATCTATGGAGTTATCAAGTCTTGGCTTAGCTCCAAGAGATGTTCTGTGGTTGTGAGGCCCAGTTTGGGTGCAGGTGGACAAGGATCAGAAAGGCAACAGAAGTAGCCTCCAATAGGCTGCAGTTCAAGCACTGGACTGGTTCAAACAGGCAACGATGGAAGGGCAGAGGAAAATGCATACTCAGAGCCAGGCAAAAGGTTGAGTTCCTCAGCAGCAACAGAGGGCTGAAGGGGGCAGAATCTGATGCAAGGGCAAGCATCCGGGAAATGGAAGCAGTTGGCGTGTGCCAAATGTCTTGGCGGAGTCAGCTGACAGTATTCAAGCTGGGAGATCAGCTGACACTTTTCAGGTTGGGACTGCAGCTTAGGGAGGCTCATTTTACCTAAGGTCTACTCTCGCTGGTCTCCTGAGGACCTAGAGAGCTGGTGGCTCAAGAGGCAAGCAACTAGAGAAAAGCTGCTAAAGGCTACAGAGAGGAAAATCAGTGATGTTCAAGATCGCTGCGTTTCTACAAACTCCACCTTGAAGCTCAGATTACCACATCCCTGTTTTTGATAGTGATCTGATCCCCCCCCCATTTGAATAGGGAAAGTGTCCATTTCAGCATACACACCTGAATGTGCTCTCCCCCTTCATAGGCTGAAGCATGAAAATGTGCTGTTGTTGTTTTAGTACACATTTTTCAAAAGTGAACACATCTTCAGGAACATGTGAGCTTTTCCTGGGGGGGGAAATGTTCACACTCGTGTTCATGCTTGGAGGTATGAAGAGGGCAAATTTGAGTAAAAAAATATTCCCAACAAAATTCTTGTACAGCTCTACTGAAGGCCCTGGTTCAAGACCACCTCTACCACACCCTGGGTGCCTTTCAGTGGTCTAAACAAACTGAGTTTTTCGTTTTAAAATTTGCAACTTAAAAAACTTTCAAGAGGAGTGTGAACCAAGGAAGGCTGTCTCTGTTGATTCTGCACTGTCAGCAGTTGCATGTAGGTTTGGTGCTGGGAAGCTATAAACAAACAAACAAACAAACAAAAAGAGAGAATAGGCCAGAAGTGAAGTAAAACATGAAGATGGAATGACAGGTGTACATATGTGAGGAATAAGTAAAAGTAATTAGACAATCATTGGACTGTGAAATCAACAAGATGATAAAGGGTGTAAACTAATTTGTCAAAGGAAGTGTTTTAAAAACAGTCATTCAAGTGATTCTTTGGATGTCTATAAACAAACACGAAATGTGCCCTTCTATTTATAGAACAGAAATACAGGAACAAACAGCAGAATCCTATCCACCAATAGTTCTTAGGGATTGGGAACTAGCATAGTGGCGCACACATTCCCAGCATCACAGATGTTCATAAGGACCTAAGGACTGGCTGAGCTGGCAAAGGGGGGAGCCTATGTCCCCTTGGAAAGAGCCATAAATCCAAAAGTCAGAGCTCATCGGGCAAAAGCTCTGGGGAGAATTCTGACCTATAGGCATAACTGGGCCAGGGCAGTTACAGCCAGTATCATGTATCCAAGAAACCATCTTCATCATTTGGTAGACCTTTTGGCTTACCAGTGGAGAAGTAGGAAACCTCTTAGGTTTCACAGGCTAGTCGACAACAGTGACTTTCGAAGGATGCTGGGATGATCACTTGTGAGGTATGTAGCAGGAACACAGTTAAACTCTTTGGCACATTATGGCAATGGAACCATTAGGGCCAGATTATGGGGTGCAGGTCTGTTTCCCTGAAGCTCAGAAAACCCCAAAATGGCAGCATGGCAGTGGAAGTGACTCTTCCTTGTTTGCTTGCTTGCTTTAAACAACAACATCATCAACAACAATTTTTTACATTGCTCAGTTTCATTTCTTTGTCTCATAGTCAGTCTAAACAGCAGAAAGTTGTAGAGGAAAGCATTTCATTAGTTTTAACTCATTAGTTACTGAATTTGTACAACACTGGTGTAGAACCAGTGAGGGCTGGTGGCTCCAATGTCAGCAGGGCTGCATATCCGCTCCAGATTTTACTTCAAACTTTTAAGGAGCTATCCATGGTTCCAAACCTATTTTGGGTATAGGCTTCAGCACCATGGCCAGTTCCTTAAAAGTTCAGAGTATGCTCTGGAGTGGATGCACAGCCCTGCTGACCTTGGGGCCACCAGCCTTTGCTGAGTAGAACATTCTTCTTCCAGACCTGAACCTATCATTTCTGCGGACAGAATCTGCTTTCATTTCTATTTATTGGTCTAAATCCAGCAAAGCAGCATGAGAATCCATTCCATTGCCTAAAGCATGGGTTGGCAACATGCAACCATTATTCGTTTTTTCATTTTTTCGTTTATTATTTATTTATTTCAAACAAAATGCTGTTCTGTAGTGGCTATGGAGCACTAAAACATTCAAATTTCTCTTGAAGCCGAGCTAAGTGTGTCCATTTTTTCACTAGTGAATGCTATGGGGTGGTTTGTTGCCAAATTTTAGTGACCAGCTGATAAATATATATTTTTACATTTTATTAAAATTCTCTTCCCCCTCCCAGTGCAGCCCACAGGGGAGGCATGGGGGGGGGGGTAAAATGGCCCCTGGACCACCCATAGTTGACCACCCCTGGAGATCCAGAATGAAAGCACAAATTGGCCTTCAAACATCTAAGAAGCACAAGGCGTATCAAGAAAGAACAAAGAACCTCTTCAATGTGCTGAATAGAACAAAAGAGTAATTCTCTCAGCAGCTGTTTCATAATACTCCTAGTTGAGTCTTGAATGGGTATGGTAAAACAAAGCAAAAAAACAAACAACCACCAAACCAACCACAAAACATGAAAAGGTTACTTGGATACCAAGTATTGTACCACATTTTTCCCTGCTAATTTATCCTCGGCGGTCCCGACCTGAACAGTATCATCCAATGATGGCACCTGTTTTGTTTTTGTTTTGTTTTCTAATCTTCCCACTCAGAGAATTTCTTCTTACTCTAGTAACTCCTGAAGCAGCTGCGCTGGTCATGAACTACATGCAATTTATTATACCTACAATGAAGTTCAAACTGAAAAAATCGGTTTGTGGCAGCTCTAATCCTTCTGTTATAGAAATAATTAAGCTCTTTCATTTGCAAGGTAAAAATCTTTGGGGAATGTGGGAAAACTAGCCAATGACCAGGATGCGTGTGCATATGTGTGACTGAGAGAGTGAGAATTATGATGGTATAACAGGCTTTCTATTGTATATTCAGTGCTGGCATTTGGAATATACAGCAGAATCTGTCATTTTGTCAGCATTTACACATTTCTTCCATTTGGTTTATCAAAATAAGAAAAAGACACAGTATCTTACTGAAAAAGTCTATGCAGCACGTTTCCCCCCCCTCTTCAAAACATACATTATATTCCATAACATACATGCAAGCACAGTCTAAACAGTATTACTCTGTCATTTCAGGCCGTTCTGCTTTTTCTTTATCTTTTTGGGGGGGAATCAGATTTTTTTTCACAGCCTCTGTCACCTACATATTCCAACTTTCTCTTTCCCACAGAAATGTAGCTATTTATTTTAATAGTGCTTTAGTTTAATCTCATTGTCAGGACAGTGATTCTATTTACAAGTGCACACTGTTTCATTCCTGGCAGATGCTGCTGCAAGTGTGCATGGTCCCCCATTTTGTGTACCATTTGGTGGACTGGAGTATGGCTCACACTGGCTCAGCTTGTCTGAGCATGGAAAGCTAAGCAGGGTCAGGCCTGGTTATTACTTGGATGGGAGACCCCTCCTCTAGTTTCCTGCATTGAGCAGGGGGTTGGACTCGATGGCCTTGTAGGCTCCTTCCAACTCTATGATGTATGAATCTATATACCACAGCTCCATACTAAGGATGCTTGAGATTGTTGTTTGCGCAGGTAAAGGGGGAAATGAAGAGATGAGACAACAGTAATGGTTTCAAATCAGGGCCACATTTATTAATTCGAAGGTCTGCGAAGGGAGAAGTGCGGGATTAACTAAGGCCGGCAGAAAGGCCAGTGGAGCATATCAGGGCGAAAACATCCCAAACTCGAGGGTGGCGCAGTGACTCGCCACTCTTGAATTCTGCACATGGGGTTCTGGGGGATCTACCCTGAGTCACCGCCCCCCAGCGCCGCTGGTCAACCGAGGAGGGTGAGAAGGGTAGACCCCCAAAGGCGTCCCTAACTCCCACCAATGGAGCCACAAGGCATCAACATCGGTGAGGCTCGGATTCTCGCCCATCACCTTCAAAGGTGCCATGGGATGCACACCGAAACCCTAACCCCCACTGCCTATTCACCGCACTTACCACCTAGATTGCCCATCTAGCCAGTACCCGGCCACTCTGGGCGATGTACAACATACAATGAAACAAAACAGATTAAAATACACTTAAAACAGTATAAAATGTTAAAATCCTAACCCACCCCATATTCAGGACAAAATTAACTTGAGATTTTTTATTCTTATTTTTATTTTTTTAAGGGAACGTAGGAGAAAAAAACCCTGACAAATCCATCCACCCAGGCCCAGGGCTTTCAGTGCCTTGGTCTCAAAAGTCTGGGTTTTAATCCCTGTGTATTCAACCATGTTATCGCTGAATTTGTGTTGCCACCTCTTTTTTCTGACCGGCTCCTCATCTTCAACTGCTCTATGGCAGTCAGGAACATCATGGTCCTGCCCATGCTGCAAATTGCTGTAACTATAGAATATGGCCGGCACAGATGGGCGAGAATTTGGTTTCAGTCCTTTTTTTTTTTTTTTTTTTTTTTAAGAATTTACAAAAATTCGCACATCTCTTCATATTTGGAACAGAAAGAACTTGAGATTATATATATATATATATATATATATATATATTTAAGTGAAAGTGGGGGAAAGCAAAACTGACAGGTTTGTCCATCCTTAGGTACTACCTGAAACCTACCGCTCTCAGTCAAGAACATTGTTTGTTTTCAAATATGATTTCCCCTTCATTTCTTGCATTCTATATATCTCTTTAATTTACAGTAGAAGCCCTTCAGGCATCCTTACTCTATACTTTACAGAAACCAAGGAGGAAAAGAAAAGGGAGGGGGGGAGAACACCCTGTGAGTCCTAATAAAATCAGACAGCAAGTTCCTCAGGTTTTTACAAAGGATTATTATTGCCTTACTACTCAGAATATTTATATAGTCAGCTGTAAACTAACATAATTTACCCTGCTAATATGTATGTATTGTATTGCTGGCCTGCATTGAACTGTGAAAATCTTGATACTTTCCATCCCCTGCAGCAAAGTTTCTTGAACAGGAAATTTCCCAGGTAGCTAAACAACAGCCCTGTTAAGACAATTAAAATGTGTTCAAGTAAAACAAACAGCATCACTGCGCAAAGAACTTCGAAGAGTCAGTTCAAACATGCAGCCATCAATGGGGTAGACTTTCTCCATTCATCTCAGCATGCACATGAGGAAGGTGAGAAATCCAAGCAGGGATGCTCCACTGCACAAGCACCCTTGCTCAGATTGTCACAGACAGAATCAGGGTAAACACAGCCTACTACAAGGAGCCCACCCCAGTTTTTGTTTGTTTGTTTGTTTGTTTGTTTGTTGCATTTATGGATCGCCCATCTGGCCGGCAAACCAGCCACTCTGGCCGATGTACAACATGTTAAAATACAGAGTGAAATACATTTAAAACAGTATAAACAATTTAAAATCTTAGCCCACCCCATATTCCCACCTGAACAGCCATGTTTTTAGTGAGCGGCGGAAGCTCAGGAGAGAGGGGGCATGGCGGAGGTCACTAGGGAGAGAGTTCAGCTTACACTCCCACCACCTGCCACCCGTCCTCTCCCTAAGGGGAACCCCCCCAACCTTTGGAAAGGTAGGGGACTAGTTAAGCCAGCCTTCCCCAGCCCGATGTCCTCCAAATGTTCAGGACTCAGAACTGAGGGCCACTGGGAGGCTGCACCCCATGCCTCCCAGGATTAACATCATAGCAAGGGGGAGACTAGCCTGACCCCATACATCAGCCAGAGAGGGAGCAGCTAAAGGGAGCTTGTTTTGCCCTTCCCTGCAAGAAAAAAAAAAGAAAAGAAAAAAGAAAAAAAATATGTAAGAACCTTGTTACTAAGAACTGGTGCCTGAGTGTTGCTTTCTTCCTCCTGCCTCCCAATCCCTTTTCCTTTTGTGTCACGTCTTTTAGATCGTAAGCCTGAGGGCAGGGACTGTCTTATTATTAATCTCTAAGCCACTCTGGGAGCCTTTTCTGGCTGAAGAGTGGGGTAAAAAAGCTGTAAAGAAATAAAATAAATAAATAAATAAATAAGCATGGCCAGTGGTCAGGAATGCTGAGAGTTGTAGTCCATTCTGGAGGGCCCTAGGTTGGGGGGTCCTGAGTTAGTCCGTGATGGAAAGGACTCAGTCGAAGATGTGAGAGGCCTTTGAAGAAGTAAGTAAAGTGAGTGATGCTACCAGCAGAGTGAGGCAGCTGGTGTGTTTTGCTGCCAGGGATCCTGGGGTTTGAATTACAAGGGGTGTCCCCACCGGAATGAAAACTCCCTGGGGTGGGGGGAGCGCAGTGTAGCTAGTGGCAGAGGGAATGAGGCCCATTGAGCATTCCTCCTGAGTGCTCAAGAATGCCCTGAAGGTTTTTGAGCTTTTGAAAGGAATGATCAAAAGGCCGATTGATTTTTTTATGCCAGCACCTTGCTGCTGCTTCTCCATCTCTAAAACTGAGTTGCTTTATGTCAAGTTGCCCAGACTGGGAGATCAAACCCGAGACTGTCATTATAGGCAACAGAACAGATCCTCTATCCCAGCCTTCTCCAACCTGGTGCCCTCTAGGTGTTTTCAGCTGCAACCCTCAGTATTCTCGACCATTGTCCACGCTGGCTGGTGCTGATGGGAGCTGAAATCCAAAAGATCTGGAGGGCACCAGGTTGGGGAAGGCTGCTCTAATGGCACTTCAGCCTTCTGGTCAAGAGATTCATCTGGGCTGACAGGCTGCAGTCCCTCCTCCTGCCACTATTATCAGGGTGGTGCTCTGGAGCTGCAAGGCTCAGGCCAATCATTCCGTCCACCTGCGTCCTGCTCCCAGATTCCTTGCCTTGAGCCTGATGCCTCACATTTTATTGGTTTCAGGACCTGCCATTGCACTCAAACTAGAAGGTTTTGGGTTTGTGTGTGTGACTGCTCCAGGTGGTGAGCCACTGAACTGCATGTTGCAGCATCTGCCTAGGCAATTTAGTATCCTCTGGCCACCCAACCCATCCAGAACAGCTATTTGATATTTCTGGACAGGAAGGACTGAAAGAGGGTGTCCTGCTCCAGTCGAGCTTTGTTTGAGCAACAAGGTCTCTGAGCTCTGCCATATTCCTTGTCCTTTGGTTGTCCTCTGGTAATGACTTCTGGTTCTGGCTCACTCTTTGCTGCTCCCTCTTGGTATATCCGTTGGTTCTGACTTGCTCTTCAGTCCTGACTCCTGGCTTGTCCATGGTTCCTGGCTCCCAGCTCACAAAAGACTGATGCTCATGGTCCAACCCTGATGGTTGGTTTAATGAGTTCACAGTCACCCCTCTTTTCTCAATAAAGACTCCTGTGCCTTTGTATCAGTATGAAGAACATACCACTTTTTTTAATTATTAGGGAGCTTCAGTAATTTGGGGGGGGGTGTTGAAGGTACAAGCCAAGGTCAGGAAAGGAGTTGGAAAATCTATACAGGATGGTGTGTAGACCGCTTCTCCCAGGTCCAGCCAGCTAGAAATGCTTTGGCACATACATGACTTTTTAAAAAAGGGTTAATCTGAGGCAAGTTCTGAATGTGGGCTCACAGCCTGGCCTCCTGATTTACTGGGGGCTTTATAGAAAGTTCTGATTCTGTGAAGGATATTAGGAACATGAAACATTTACTGTCAATCACAAAGTAAAGTCAGCTACTGTTCTGATGAGCTGCCCTCATGCTGAGAGCTGTTTTTTCATCTGCAGTCCCTCTTGGATAACTCGCTGAACAGATTTGGCTGAATGTATTGTTTGTTTGTTTGATTGATTGATTGATTGATTTATACCCCACCTTTCTACCCAAAAATGGTACACTAGGAAACTTACAAAACAATTAAACATATTAAAATACAATAAAAAACATAACAATGACAGAATAAAAACAGCACCCAACTTACATACCCACTTACAGGCCAAAGGCCTTCTTGAATAAAGTGGTCTTTGCCTACTGTGTTGGAAAGACAGCAGAGAGGGAGTGAACCTAGCCTCCCTTGGGAGGGAGTTCCAGAGCCTGAGAGTGGCCACTGAAAGGGTCATCTCTTGTCTTGAGCCATCACGAAACGTGCCTTTGATGGTGGCAGTCTCGATAGAAGGGCCTCTCCAGAAGAACTGGGCAGAAGGAGAAGGTGGCCTTTAAGGTAGCCTGGTCCCAAGGGTAGCCTGGTCCCAAGCTGCATAGGGCTTTATAGGTCATATAATCAGCACCTTGAATTCTGCCTGGAAACAGACGGTAGCCAGTGAAGATGCTGTAACAAGGGAATCATATTCTCCCTGTAACCAGCCCCAGTCAACAGTCTGGACACAGCATTCTGGACCAGCTGAAGTTTCTGAACAGTTTTCAAAGACAGCCCCATGCAGACTGTGTTACAGTAGTCCAAATGGGATGTAACTAAGGCATGTGTAGAGGAGAACTCGGACCAGAGGAGAACTTGGACTTTTTGACAGCCTGCTGTGAACAATTTGCTCAGCACTTTGCAGACAAAGTCACTCGGACCCGCTCTGACTTGGACGCTATAGTTGATAGAGACCCAGTGGATGTAGCTTTGGCTCCTGCTCATCCAGTATTATTGGATACTTTTCAAGTTGTACAGCCTGAGGATGTGGACAGGATCCTCGGGAGACCTGATGACACCCAGCTATATTTCTATTTTCCATCTAATTCCAAGGAAGCTGTTGCTGCACTAAATTGGTGTCTGTTGGCAGTAATGGACTGGATGAGGGCAAACAAACTGAAGCTTAATCCAGAGCTAGGGATGTGCGCGGAGCTTGATCGGGAGGTGGAAGCGGGTGAACTCGCCGGCCTCGACCCCCCCCCCCCCGAGCTCCATGGGACTTACCTTTCCCCGGCTCGGCTCACATCCCCGCGAGACAAGCCAGGGAAAGGAACTTCTGGGTCCCCGACACTACACTTCCAGGTCCCTGGAGCTACATTTTTTATGTAAAAAACAGGGTAAACTTCCTTAAAACGGCTGCGATTTGTGTAACCGGCACTTTGTTTTTTATGTTAAAAACAGCATAAAATACACTAGATTCTAATCCTCCTTTAAAGTCATACAGGTTGGCAGCCATCACTGTATCTCACAGTACTGAGTTCCACAGTTTATGCACCATGTGAAGAAGTTCTACTGTTTTTCTGCCTGAATGTCTTACCATTCAGCTTCATTGGGTCACCCCTAGTTCTAATATTATGAGAGACAGAAACCCTGTGTTTTTCTAATTATTCTAAATGAACTCAATGAGTGGGTTCACACAACAAGACAAACCATACCTACGGTTGAGCATTGGTTGAGTGTGGTTTGCTACTGAACCATGGGTTGTTGAACTATGGGTTCTTGTGTTGTGTGAACCCAACCACGCTAACAAACCATGGTTTATTAATCACATTCACAAACAACCCATGAAGAGAACCCATGGTTTGTTGTTGGGTTGTGAACTGTGGGTTGTTCATGGTTAACAAGCTACGTGGCAGGGTTCACAAAACAGAATAACCCACATTTCAACAACAACCCAGAGTTCAGTGACAACCCACACTCAACCCATACTCAGCCTTGAGTAGGGGTTGTCATCATGTTGTCAGAACCCAGCCACTGTGTTGAGGCAAAAACAAATAAATGTACTTGTTAGGTTTGCAACTCATCTGAAATGCTGTCATTGTCTCCAGCAGCCAAACAATGAGAGGCATTACTATTTTATTTTTTTTAAAAAAATCTGTAAACACCATATTTTCCCTTGATTGTTCTTAATAACACGAGGAAGAAAAAGACCCTTCACAGCTATGTGTGTCTGTCTGTCATCTCTCTGACATACTGCAGACTGTCATCCACCCCCACCCTTGAAATGCATTTTCATCATATGATAATTTAAGCAGATTGAAACAAGCAACATGAAACCCGATGCTCTTTAGTGTCAGTTAAGTGTGTCTTCTCTCTGTTTGTTTTTGTCTGCTGTGCGATTCACGTGGGAGGGGGGTGAACAGAGAGGATGCGGAGTAATTCAGCATTATTTTGGCACAGCAAACAGAAGGAGACTTGGGGAGGCCTCAGGTGTCAGCTACATGATGATTCCACTTGTTTGTTTGTCTGCCATGCCAGTTAAATGGCAGCGGCTAAGTGTGAAATTAGGAAAATCGAGCTAAGCAACTCAGATGCTAAATGAGACACATTCTTTATCCTGTGCCTCCTGAAGGGAATGCCTCCTGAAGGGATGCACACACCGCAACACACTTAAGAGAAAAGGTAAGAAGTCCTAGGGTGTGCTAAGCACAGGCAAAACATTCATTTGCCCCTCTGTGTGTCAGGTTGGCTAACCTTGAAAGTGTAACTTCTATTCTGTTCCATCCCATTCAGCTCTTAGACCCACTGCTAGCCATCTGTGAGGTAGCTTAACTTTCATAGATGTCATAGATGATAGAGTTGGAAGGAGCCTACAAGGCCATCGAGTCCAACCCCCTACTCAATGCAGGAAACTAGAGGAGGGGTCTCCCATCCAAGTAATAACCAGGCTTCACCCTGCTTAGCTTTCCACACTCAGACAAGCTGAGCCAGCATAAGCCACAGGCCTGTATAAGAAGTAGTGACTGGCCTATGGTCTGCCAGTGAGCAGCTGAGCAGAGATTTGAACCTGAATTTCTCCAGTCCTTGTCTGACACACTAACGACTAAACCACATTGGCTTTTGAGTCTTAACACCCTAGTATTGGTGCCTCCTCATCCCAAACAGCCATTATTCCAAGCCCTTAGCTCACAGGGAGACCAACGGGAGAAAGCATGGGCAGGCAAATCCAGTTCCCTGCCAACACGCTGGATGGATCATCCACCTGGTGTGCTGCTGACTCAGGACCAAATGAAATCAGGGGCACGGCCCTTCTCCCTTAACATCATTCAGCCCATATTGGGCTGAGTGGGGATCATCTGCCCCCCCCCCACACACACACCTGATTCTACTTGCCCAAAATAAAGACTTGGCTAAAAGTATCAGTGAAGAAAAAATACTGAAATGTCTCTTCACTGTGCAACATTTTAAGCCGCAAAGAAAAAAAGTTAAACAACTTTTCTTCTTCTTCTGGAGTTCTTTTTGGCTTGTTATTCAACCTTTCGATACAAACAGCTGAATGAAGCAACCTGAACGGAATAACAAACTGAAGCATGCCTAGGGCAGCAAATATGTTTTAATTTCCCCCCCTACTTCTTTCTCTCTGGTGTCTTTTTGTAATGGATTATGTATCAAAAGCCTCTTCGTATTCTAAATTCGGAGTACTAAATAAATGAGCAGAATCAAAAAGTTGTGTGCAGCTGCTTCCCCAACCCTGCTGTTACCCTTTAGCACTGCCCCCATTGCTTAGGACTTGCAGACTTTTATCTGGCAAGCAGCTGGCATCAAAAAGTCAAGATCAACCCACTTATTCCAGGGGGTGTCCAGCATTGCAAGCACTGGAAAGGTTGGTCTTAACGAGAGATTTGCTTCCACTCACCAGAAATTCGTAGAGATGTTTCCCACCTATGGAAAACTTTTATTCTTTTTGAGGACAAACTTTGGATTTTATTTTATTTTTTGCTGATGTTTTGAAGAATGTGCTTCTTTGAACTATCTAAAATTTAGATTCCAAATGAACACATCCACTAGGAATTTGTTTATGGATGGCCAAGCAGCTAGGAGATGGAACAATGAACTTTAGACAAGTGCCAACAGATCTTTTAATCATTTGATTAGTTCTGCAATAATATCCGCCATTTAAATTCCCATGATGGAGCACAGTTTTGAAATGCCATTTGAACAACCTGGCCATTGTCCAGGAATGCTAGTGCTTCAGCTCTGCAGGCACGGGGGGGGGGGGGGGGGAGATTATCTTGGACCTTTTTCCTCCCCCTGCTGAATCTCCAATAACACTGATTAAACCCCATTGAGGTATAGGGAGTCCCCAAAGAGGCATGCAAACCCGCTGCTGTCTGAGTGTGGGCATGCACTGTTCCTTACATACATATTCAGCATCTTCATGGATTGCAGTCCCTGAATGAAAAGCTTTGCGATCCCATTCTATAGTAAGTTTTTAAAAGCATTAGCCACACCAGTACATAAACACATGCAAGTTCTGAGTTACAATTAAGACCAAAAATTGTGATTGATGCCCAAAATACAAAGGAACTAATTGTAAACTTGTTAACTGCGGCTAGGTTAATGATAGCGAGGAAATGGAAAGTACAACATGTTTTTCTAATAACTGATTGGTATAAGGAAGTTTGGGATACAGCCCTAAATGATAAACTAACTTGTTGTATCAAATGCAAAAAGGGACAGTTAAAGAATAATTTTATGGATATATGGAATCAATTATTAGACTATGTATTAATAAAGGGGAAGGGGAGTATGCCTTGTCAGGATATGTTATATTTTTGGAATGTGGAATTTAATTGATTAAGGGGATGGATGTATATTAGTTGGTCCCTAGGCTGGTGGGGGTGCACCTTATGATTTATTTTTTAATTTTTATTTATTTATTTATTTATTTATTTATTTTTATTTTTTGTTTTATAGTTTTGTATGTAGTTTATAATAACTAAATAAAATTTATTAAAAAGAAAAAAAGAAAATTGTGACTGAAAAGCATGTCACCCTTAGATTTGCAATTTCTGCTTCCTTTGAACCTCTTTCATAGCGCTTCATTGAGTCACTGCAGTGAAGTAGCACACAGCAGGTGGGGAGGGTGGGGCAGAGCAGATAAACCTAAATGGAGGAGTGGGATGGAAAGAAGCAGTCCATTTCTGGGTAGGTTGGGCTGAGCGACAAAAAGCGGCAGATCATTTTACATGATAGATGTATATCACTGAGTGTGAGCTGCTTGTACAAGAGTGCAATCTGGCAATATCAGTCCTAAGTCAAAAGAAATGAGAATAGCCAATGTGTCAAAGCAGAATCCACCAGGAACTTCACTCATGTGGTCATTTCTGTTGGTGCTTTTCTCCAAATGGACATGTGATTAGATTCCTTCTGCAGCTCTTGTGTAACTTTCAGTGGGACGTGAGATCTGAGCTGGAAGCTGGAGGTGACGTTACTGGGGTTGCATAGCTAAAAGGAACCATAGCCTGGCCATTGGCACAGGTGAGAGGGGGACCAAGGACCACCGGTAGGCTGCATGTCCTGTCTCCCTGAAAGACCATCACGGCACGTTGGAGACCATCCTGGCCCCATCTGTTGGTCAAAGGAACAGCAGCTGCAGGGAACCTGCTGCCCCTGGGGATGTGTGCAGGGCTTGATTGGGGGTGGAAGTCCGGTGTACTTGCCGGGCTCAACCCCCCGAGCTCCGCTCATCCTACCTTTTCCCGGGCTCAGCTTGTGTTTCCGCAAGCTGAGCCAGGGAAGCGACTTCCGGGTTCCACTTCCAGTGCTACGTTCTTTATGTAGAAAACAAAACGGCTGTGATTTGCATAACTTGCACAAATTGTGGCCATTTTTAACATATCTTACGTCATTTGCTATGTAAACAACGTTGCACCGGGGACCCAGAAGTCCAGCGAGTGCCTCAGCTCGTGCAGCAGCAGCGCTCAGCTTGTGCGCCATGAGTCAAGTGCTGGGTGGATCGCGCACCCCTAGCTGCCCCTCCCTTCCAGAAAGAACAATCAGCTCCAACCACCACTTATCCTTTATTTATTTATTTGTTTATTATTTATTTATTTATTTACAGCATTTTTACCCCGCTCTTCAGCCAGAAAAGACTGCCAGAGCAGCTTACAAAGATTAATAATAAGACAGTGCCTGCCCTTAGGCTTACAATCTAAAAGACATGACACAAAAGAAAAAGGGATTGGGAGGGAGGAGGAAGAAGAAAGCAAAACTCAGGCACCAATTCTTAGTTACAGGGTTATTGTAGATGTTTTGTTTTTGTGACAGGGAAGGGCAAAACAAGCTCCCTACAGTTGATCCTTCTTTGGCCAATGTATGGGGACTAGGCTGGTCTCCCCCCTTGCGGTGATGTTAATCCTGGGAGGCAGGGGGTGCAGCCTCCCAGTGGCCCTTGGTTCTCTGGCCATTGGATGGGGCCAGAGCCTGCAGTCCTTTCCTAATGCATGCATAAAAATTGCCAGAGATGTTCTTCTAGACCTGACAAGCAAACCTGGACACACTCCATTCTGATTATTTCCATTCGTTATTATTTATTTATTTTTTTAAATGGCTGCCAAACCGAATCTCCTGGAAAGAAGATCTGTATCTCACCAAATGAACAGCATGCTAAAGAGTGTGCACTGATGACAACATTTGGTTCAGATCCTGCCTCAGTTCTTCAGAAAGCAGGCAGTCACTTTACCTCAGACTACTTCAAGCATGACCCACTTCACCTCAGGTCCAGAGAAGAGCCTCACTTCAGAAATCTAAGAATGCTTATGCCCATTGAGTAACATGGGGGAAATGAACAAATGGCCACTATGTTCTTACTATTTTACAGAATTGGATAAAAATTTGCAAGTCTAGTAACACCTTCCATGTGGGTGGGTTCTACCAAATTTCAGACAAATACCTGCAGGGGGTTCTGTTTACAGTTTGAGAGGAGTTGTTGTTTTTAGAATAAAGGTGGCACCTATAACTTGTTTTATATATCTTTAGAATTGTGCTGAATTTCCAAGCACAGTTGCCCTGCCTGAATTTATGAACCCTGCCCAGGGGATTCTTTAAACTTTGGGGAAGAACAGTGTTTTTTGGGGGGCAATCAATACAGAAATGGTATAGATCATAAAGATTCCCCTGTGGAGGTAACCCCGCAAGCTATCAGAAAGATAAATTCAGGAGCTATGAAGTTACGAATCGATGAATGAAAAATGACCAATAATATTCAAGGTTGAAAAATTACCAGTACTGTACAAAGTCCGTGTTGGCTTCATGTCTGAGGCTGTTTATTATGTTGTCAGGTTTCATTTTTGGTTTCACGCTTGTATCACAAAAGGAACAATCCTGGTATAAATTGGTACTGCAGATCATCTCCACTATCGTAGGGATGTATGAGATATTTGTTTCAGTACATTTTTGATCAGGATTCACACAGTTCACACCATCCAGACAACACAGACTCGGATGCACCCTGTAGTTGAAGTCCGTACGTTTCTAAGCTTGCAATGTGATTTGCAGACAAAAAACAAAACAAAACATTTGTTCGACAGCAGGCATACATTTGAAAAATGTGCATGAAAAAGTGCACACTTTTTGAAAATGCACACAAATACACTTTAATCAATGGGAGAACAATTTGTACGTTTCAAAGAGGTGCACAGTTGATGCATAAAGTTGGAAAAATACGTACAAAAATACGTATGCGACAAGAAAAAAACCAAAGCTCTCAATCTTATATGGGCTCAAGCTGGAATGAGGTTCAAGATGGAATTCTGTGAACTTCAGCAAGCTTGAGTTTTCTTGATTTGCACATCCCTACGTGGGACTGCAGAGCTGAAGAGAAGCACACTCTGGCCCCATCTATTGCCCAGGGAGCCGAAGGCTGCTTTGTGAGGGTTTGGGGGTTGTATATTTCTCTCCCCTCCCTCTCTCTCTCTCTCTCTCTCTGTTATTTCAATCTATTTTAAACCATCTTCAGGACCTTCCCAGCAAAAGGATATAGAGTGGTGCCAGTGTGGTGTAGTGGTTAGAGTGTCAGACTGCGACTTGGGAGATCCACATTCTAGTCCCCCACTCAGCAATGAAGCTCACTGGGTGACTTTGGGCCAGTCACTGACTTTCAGCCTAACCTACCTCACAGGGTTGTTGTGAGGATAAAATGGAGAGGAGGAAGACCATGTAAGCCAACTTAGGGTCCTTGCAAGAGGATAAAAGTCATGATATAATGTAGTAGTAGTAGTAGTAGTAGTAATTCTTACAAATGAACAAATACAACTCTGTTGACCAACAAGGGCAGAAGGCCCAACTAATAGAATGCATGCTAGGACTGGCCAATCCAGAGTCTTCATACTCTGTGCCAGTCACAGAGGCCAAATTGAATGTACTTAGGGTTGCCACTTACGAGTTGCCAAAAGAAATGCATCACCAAAGAGAGGACAAATGAGGACACAGATTTCCATAAGATTTCCATGTGCTATTTCATATATGGATGCAAATTTGTGTGTGTGTGTGTGTGTGTGTGTGTGTGTGTATCTGTGGCTTATGCTGGCTCAGCTTGTCTGAGCGTGGAAAGCTAAGCAGGGTCAAGCCTGGTAATTACTTGGATGGGAGACCCCTCTAGTTTCCTGCATTGAGCAGGGGGTTGGACTTGATAGCCTTGTAGGCTCCTTCCAACTCTATGATCTATGAAATCTAAATCTATCTATCTATTAAATAGAAATATAGTGCATCTCACCAAGTGTGGAAAATGTGCCCAGGTGAGCTCTCTGCCTGCCTATTCAGTCTCCTGTCCAGCTGCTAACTGTTGCTGGGCAACAATTCTTATGGTTTATCTTTAAACCAGAAATGGGCAGAACAGTCCTTCAGTTAAGGTTGGTCCTCTGGCAGCCCTTCAAATAGAGGACTGTCCTCTGTGAATGAGGACATATGGCCACCCTAGATTCCATTCTGTGTCTCTGAAGAGGTTTCTGAGGCCTGGGTACATACAGTCATGGGCAGTTCACTTAGCTAGGCCCAAATCTTACACCTAATTTCAGCCCTAAAATATCTGACACCCTTTTTGTTGTGCTTTTGGGATATTATGCTTCAGATTATGAGGTTAATTTGGACCAGTTTTCTGTTTTGCTGTTGTTCTGGTGGTGGTTTTTGTTGTTATTTGGATTGCATTAAATTATCCTGAAAAATTGAAAGTGTAGGCAAAGACATGCTCCTCAAGCTAAAATTGGAATACTTTATTTATTTATTTATTTATTTAAAAAAACTATTTCTCATCATATAACTAAAATTCTGTTGCACTTGTTCTCATAGCTAAAATTTTTTTATGATATTGTCAGTGGGAACATTTAAGTATTCATAATGGATAAAGATGCAAATGCTTATTAATAAAACTGTTCAGAGTTATCTGATTTATGAATTAGATCCATGAGAAATAACCCAAACTTATTCTAAATGAAATAGGACTTTTCTTCTCCCCGCACATTAAAAGAAGATGCAAGCAGTGGATGAAATGAAAAGCAACCCCAGTCGCCTAAAGCCACTTGATTTACAAAGCCACTATATAATCAGTCTTCCCATCTCCACAACATTTTTAATAAGTCCTTTGCTCATAAAGCTGTCAGTCATATTAGCGTGTAACACCACTGAAAGGAGCATAATGCTGCAACGTGTCTTTTAATTTGGGATCCCTCAACACTCTCAAGATAATCTTTCCAAATTAATTGCAAATGGAAGACATACTGTGAGTAACAACTTTAGAGGAGAAAGGAAATATCGGTGGTGTTCCATGTGGCTCTCCTTTCTAATTTGTGCAGGAAGAAAGCTCCAGGAAAGTCTTGCCACAGGGGTGGGGAAAGCGCGCGCGCGCACACACACACACACACACACACACACACACGAGCCACGTTCCTTCAGGGAGCCTGCATGCCAGCCACGGTTGGGGCCAGAGCCAGCCATGGGTGGGCCTGAAGATACCCCCCCCCTTCTCTATCACTCACACACATCAACTGTACTCTCTCTCTTCCCCTTTTTCTCTACCTCTCCCCACAATTTTTTTGAGCCTTTCTCCCCTTCTGGTCCGCCTGGCGCCAAGCCAACTCTACAATCCTTTCGGTGCCAGGTTAAGACTGCCCTCTATGTTGAGGCTTTTAACAAATCTAAATAGTGCACGGTGGGATGGCTATTTTTAACTTTTTTACTGGTCACGCTGCATTAACTTCTATTAGCTATTTGGGTCATTTTAAATGTGGTTTTAAAATTTTTATGATGTTTTTATTGTATTTTATATTGTATTGTGTGTTTTTTATTGATTGTTGTAAGCCGCCCAGAGAGCTTCGGCTATTGGGCAGTATAGAAATAAAATTATTAATAACAACAACAACAACAATAATTCTGTCTCCCTCTGTCTGTCTGTCTCTCTTTGCCTGTCTCTCTCTCTTTCCTTCTTTCCCCAGCTGTCCTCTGCTGGAACATAAGAACCTAAGATAGTGGGCAGCTCACCAAGTATCTTTCTCCTCCTTTCAAGTCAAGGCCATTCTTGAGAAGCCCAGAGATGGCAGTGCATGCGGTGGAGGCTGGTGGCTCCAATATCAGTTGGGCTTTTGAGGGGCTATCCATGGTGCTGAACCTATTCTGGGCCTGTGGTTCAGCACCACAGATAGCTCCTTAGAAGTTCAGAGTGAAATCCAGAGCAGATACTGAGCCCTGTTGACACTGGAGCCACCAGCCTTGTATTGACCCTCGGGCCTGTGGGCTGTGTGTGGCCCACTTGGGGTCCCAATCCAGCCCCCCAGGGTTCCACTGTTGGTCATGCCCCCTTCCCTTAGAATCATAGAAATCATAGAAAAGTAGAGTTGCAAGGGGCCTACAAGGCCATCGAGTCCAACCCCCTGCTCAATGCAGGAATCCAGGTCAAAGCATCCCTGACAGATGGCTGTCCAGCTGCGCCTTGAATGCCTCCAGATTGGGACCTCCTTGTCCCTGCCTCCTTTCCCCCTACCTGCCAATCATTTGGTTGTTTCCCAGCTTTTGCAAATTTTCTTTTCTCATTTTGAAAGATTGAGATTCTGGCATTTGCGGTATTTTGGTCAGGCACCTTTTGCCTTCAGACACACCCACCACTTGAATGGAGCCCCCAAGAGCTTTTCTGAAACTGAATTTGGCCCGCAGGCTGAAAAAGGTTCAATGCCACTAGTGCCTAGGCTATCTTTCTGTGTTTCCAGATCTTTTCTCTGTGTATTCTCCAGCCATCCCTGCTTATTGCTTGATCAGCTCCTAATACCATATCTCTAGCCATGGCAAACCAGACCTTACCAGTATTCAGTCCTCAGTCACCTGACACGGAGATCTTACAGAGGATGGCTTTGGTACTCTTGAGTCATCTCCAAGGATGGCTTCAATACTCTTGACTCATCAATTCAGTTGAGACAACAATGCTGACTCTGCATTTCCTAAGCTTTGGGGGCAATATGGCACCCAAGTCTCCATGTGCGACTGAACACCACAAGTCATCTGTGATGCAGACATCATAACATATAGGCCTGTCAGGGAGGCTTGGATTTATCCGCAGAGTTTGCACTGTATTTTACAAACATCTCCGTCCGTTAATCAGCATCCTGTTGTGAGTTATAGCACAATAGAGGACCATGTGACCTCTCGTTTTATCCTTCAGCCCTAATGCTCCAGCTGACAGCACTGGAAATGTGACACATGCCTGAAATTCATGGCTGCTGTCCGGGAAGTGACAGCAGATTTTTTTAAAAAGAACTTCCCGACATCTAGCTGAATCTTCAGTGATGTCTCTTTCTCCCCCGCCAAAGTTTACTGTATACCAGGCTCTTCAGTAAATTTGTCTCCCTCCCTACAATCAATTTCTGACATTTTGAAAATATTTTTCTCTTCCTTAAGAAATGTAGTGACACACTTCAATGAGCTCCTGAAAGATGGGGCTGCTCTTTAGGATAATGTTCCAAAGTACTCCACCATATTAGGTACATAAGGCAGTCAGTGCTGCTGCAGGCAAAAGTTCCCACATGAGAACTTTTGACTTGAAATTCAGGGAACTGGGATTTGGAGGTGAAGCTAGGGTGTGATTTGGGAGGGGAGCAACAATTTGAGAGGGGTTCCCTTTATTGGTTGATGCAGTCATGGATCTTTGTTTTTAACTAGTCCCCAACCCCCTTGTGAAAGCTTGTGGCAGTAGTGAAGATACACTTCAGGTGGTACCCAAGAAGACTCAGTCCATCAGGGCTCGGAACAGAGCCTTTAGTGCAATAGCACCCACTTTCTGGCAGGGATGTTGAAAAGTCCTTGGTCTCGAGTCACGAGTCGAGTCACGAGTCTTTGGACCCGAGTCTCGAGTCCGAGTCCAAGTCCTTGCTCCAAAATGGTGACTCACGAGTCACGAGTCCCAAGTCACTCCCAAAGCTGACTCCACGAGTCCCTATTAAAATCAATGGGGTTTTTCCCCAACAAAATAAGGCTACTTCAGATGTGTGGCTTAAATAAATTCTAGGCACAAGTGTGCCTTTTTATCTCAAAACTCTGCAACTGATTTTGGCAAGAACAGACCAGGCAGACAAACCCAAAATAACCAGGCAGGCAGAGGAGGCGGGGAACCCCAAAGCAGGCAGGCAGAGGCCTTTGTCTTGGACAATTCAAACTGTGGAACTAGTTAAGAAGAGACCAGGCAGGCAGAGGAGGCAGGGAACCCCAAACAGGCAGGCAGAGGCAGCCAAACCCAAAATGTCAGAAAGGTTGCATTAGGAAAATGATTTTAAAAAATAAACTTGGATTGTTACTGCAACTGGGTCCAGGCAGCACCTGCAGGTGGCATCAAGCAGGGATGTTGACGAGTCCTTGGTCTCGAGTCCCGAGTCGAGTTTCGAGTCCCATTAAAAATATTGGGACTCGAGTCCGAGTCGAGTCAGAGGGGGGACTCAGTCCGACTCACGAGTCGAGTCCTCGAGTCCGAGTCCCCATCCCTGCTTTCTGGGTGCCACTAGAAATTAGGCAGGTGCCAAACCTTCTTGGTTTTCAGCGCCTACTGAAAACATGCCTTTTCCTAATAGGCATTCCCAGGAATGATTAACTGTATTAGACAGCAGGTGCCAAGCCAACCAGAAGCTGCTAGGAATGCCAGGTCTGCTACCCAAACTAAGCCCCCAAGCAACTGTGTTTTTAAATGCATTTTGATGTGTGTGTTTTTGAGTCAAGAACTATGCTGGAACCTTCGAGAAGTGCCAGTGGATAACTGCATTGTGATCCTCGCGTTAGTAGATGAGGCCACATTAGCAGATGGTATTGGAATGTGCAAAGATCAGATTCCTCAGGGATCCATTGCTGCTGCTTCTGCCAGTGCTGCTGTTCATCTTAGGGGAGAAAGTTTTGTTCAGATTGTCCAGACTTCTTCTTCCTACTTTCTATTCCCCATGGTACCCCAAGTACGTCAGGATATCTATGCAATGTCATCAGTGCTGCCTGCCTCTTCTGGCCCAGCTTAGTATATCTCTGGTCTGGTATTTATTTATTTGTTTGTTTGTTTATAGCATGTATACCCTGCTCTACAGCTAGAAAAGCTTCCAGAGCAGCTTACAGATTAATTTAAAAAAATAAAAGACAGTTCCTGCTCTCAGCCTTACAATCTTAAAAGATACAGCATGAAAGGAAAAGGGATGGGGAGGGAAAAGGAAAACAAGGAACAGAGACATCAATTCCTAACATTATATAGATCTCAATTCTTAATGGTATTGGGATCTCATAATGACCAGCTATCATGCAAATGCAATGCAGTCAGAAGTTCTTATTGCACCCAGCTGGAATGGAAACAGTTCGAAGAGTCAGCGAGGCAAAACTTGCTGGTCTCTCAGGCTTAGCTATTGGAGTGGCCCTGCTCCTGCTATCTTCCTCTTCTATAGCCTGATGCAATCAGTGGAGGCTGGTCACTACAGGGTCAGCGGGGCGGCATATCCACTGACATTGCAATGTAGTTCTAAATGGAGTGCTATTTACATCCGGTCAGGCTAATCAAGGTGAGCAGCTGCTGAAGGGTCATGAGCTGCGTAGCTCTTAATGGCATGACTTTGATGCTCATCTTGTGCTCCTGACAAGGTTGTGCTTCAGGCAGGCAGGGATGGCGACTCGGACTTGAGGACTCGACTCGTGAGTCGGCCTGAGTCCCCCCTCTGACTCGACTCGGACTCGAGTCCCAATATTTTTAATGGGACTTGGGACTCGACTCGGGACTCGAGACCAAGGACTCTTCAACATCCCTGGGCTGCGCCAGAAGGAGTGGAGAGGAGCGTGATTGCCGGCGAAGAGCGCATGGAAGCGAGGTGTGCTGCTTATTAGCCTTATTTTGTTGGGGGGAAACCCCATTGATTTTAATAGGGACTCGTGGAGTCAGCTTTGGGAGTGACTCGTGACTCGTGAGTCACCATTTTGGACCAAGGACTCGGACTCGGACTCGAGACTCGGGTCCAAAGACTCGTGACTCAACTCGTGACTCGAGATCAAGGACTCTTCAACATCCCTGTTAAATTCTGTGGCTGGGGACTGGGTGTCAGGAATATCATACATCAGGGGTGCAGAACCTCAGGCCCAGGGGCAAAATCTGGCCCAAGAAGAAGGCCACACCCCCTTCCTTGGGCTCCACCTCCACAGTCACCCCCACCCCTAGTTACACTACTGGTGCTTTGTGAGATCAAAGGGAATTCCGTTTCCCATTGAATAATACAACAGAAGCAAAAGGAGAGGAAACTAGTTCATTTCTCTATATGCTACAAAGAAAATGAGCTCTTTTTTTGGGCAAAGCTAGTTCCCAAAGGTAAACATTTACTCATTAGGAGAGGGGGAGGGGGAATTGCAACACCAGTGACTTGGGAATATATCCAGTTTATACCCTCTCTGCCGTCTATTACCGATTTAGCGAACCCAACAACACAGAATTACTGTAGGTAAATAATACCAGCATCTGCATACCAGAATGTATCCAATCCATCCAGAAGCACTCCACTTTGTGGTACTTTAGGGACATCATAAAATCGTTGCCATTGTAGGATATTTGATCAAATGCCATTGTAAAACAGAGGAAGGTAAGTACAAGCTTGTTGTATGTACTCTATAAACAGTCTGGTGGATGTCTCTGTTGCCAGATTAGAAAGGCAGAAAGTTTAGGACAAAGACAGATTGGGAATATATGGCACAAATGGGGAAGGAAATGGACATCAGATTTTAAAATAAAATTGGCCTTATGCTTTATTGTCCAAGTGATACAAGCAGTGGCATGTAGAAGTGATAGCAATATTTGTTCTTTTCCCTCAAAGCCCGAGGCAAGTCATTGTCTCTCTCCTTCAGTTCATAGCAATTTCTTAGTGTGGTGAATCTATCGAGAATAAGTGGTTCAGCTTTCACCTGGGTAACTAATCCTAAAGAGTATTGCAGCCTATAGAACATCAACTGAGTAAGTGCTGAGAGTGAAATACAAAAAGACAGAACTCAGATCTTACTATCCTGTTCCCTCATTCAATTTTTTCAGTCTGTTGCTGCTGGTATGGTGTTATTTTTCTTCTAACTTTCTCTCTCTCTCTCCCCCCAAATAAAATGTATATTCTAGCATGAGGAGGAAGAAGCCTTTATGCAGTCAGGCTGATTGAAGACTCGCGTTTACACAGGGGAGGCTGTTGACTCCTATTCCGGTGGGGCTCCTTATCTATTGAAGATTTTATTTGCAGCTTTATAAGAGAGATCCATGCTGCTCTATGGTGCTGAACCTATTTTGGAAATGGAGATCAGCACCATGGGTAGCTCCTATAAAGCTCCAAATAAAAGCCACAAAACCTGCAATGGATAAGGAGCCCCACCGAAATAGGAGTCAACAGCCTCCCCTGCATTTACAGCTGTGTGCATTAGATGCATGTGTTAATTTCATAATGAATGAAAGATTGAACCAAATGGAAACCATTTTGGTTCAATTTTCGTTCTTGACAAAACAGCTGCCTAGAGTAACTTACTAAAGGGTATGAACGGGGCTCATTTTGTTACCCTATTCTAGCAGTAGGGAACCTCTGGCCTGGAGACAAAATCCAGACCACCTGGGGTCCCAATATGGCCACACACCGTTCCCCTGATGACGACACCCCTTTCCCCAACCACTGATTAGTTGGTGTCTTCTGCGGATTTGTGCATCCTTCCCCCACTCTAAAAGGTTGAAATGCCTCTCCTATGGCCAAGCTACTGGGAATAAGAGCTTCAAGCTAAAATATTTTTGTTATTTTGGGTCACTCCCCTTTTACCCCATCCCCTTTCGTCTTCAGCCCAGCCCACCACTGGAATGAGGCTTTCTAGGACTTCTCTGAAACTGAATTCAGCCCTTGGAAAGAGCCAACATAAGAAGAGCCATGCTGGATCAGACCAAGAGTCCACCTAGTCCAGCATTCTGTTCACACAGTGGCCAATCAGCTGCCCATGAGATCCCACAAGCAGGAAATTAGTGCAACAGCACCCTCCTGCCCATGTTCCCCAGCAACTGGAGTACGTAGGCATACCACCTCTGTACTCTACATACACATACATGCACAAGTTCTCCATTGATGTTACACTCACCAAGTGATAAATATGCTTTTGTGGAACCAGCCCCAGGAAGCATTGAAGGAATTCCAGGATACAGCCCTTCAGGGATCTCTACTGAATTGCCCCAATATAAAGTAAAAAAATTCCACTGGCGATTTCTTGGCTTCAATATAGGGAATCTGTACACACAATGAGGATGCGCTACACTACACTGAAGAGCCTGGGAAACTCTTTTGGATTTGTAAATGTGGAACCTACATGTTTTTCTTAGGGTGGAGCTGCATATATGCATTGGATCCCAGAAAGAGACTGGAACAGAACACAGAGAGTGCGGTTAGGAGCCAAAGCAGACTTGACTTTGAATGGGTGCCTAGCAGCTACAACTTATGTTCATTTTTACTCTAGAGTAGGTGCAAGGCCACTGATCTGCACCCTAGCATGGGGTAGCAGGGCTTCTAACATCCAGATCAAGGGCCCTACACCTACTCCAGAATAAAAAATGAAAATAAGACATATCTGCTACACACACATTTAAAGGCATGTCTCTTTTTAATTTTTATTTATTTATTTATGATATTTATATCCTGCCTGTTTTCCTGTGAGGAACCCAAGGTGGTTTATATAATCCTTCCCCTCCTCTCCATTTTATCCTCACAATAACCCTGTGAGGTAGGCTAGGTAGGCTGAGAGTCAGTGACTGGCCCAAAGTCACCCAGTGAGCTTCGTGGCCGAGTGGGGACTAGAGCCCGGATCTCCCGAGTCCCAGTCCAACACTCTGACCACTACGCCACACTGGCTTTTGGCCCTAAGAAAAACGTGTAGATTCCACATTTACAAATCCAAGCTTAGGATCCATCAGAGCTCTGCTAATTTATGCTTCAAATGAGGATCCCTCTAAAAATATTCAAGAATAAGCCTATTGTACTGAGTGGCTACAGTGAGCAAGATATCAAAATAGGGAAGAAAGGTATCCATTAATCTCACCAAGGTGATGGGGACGCAAACATTCTGACAGACAGATCAAAAAGACACTTTTGCAATGTGAGCATCAAAATACCCTCCTAATAACTTCAGCTCATGACATTCAAAGCCAGCCGCCCCCCGCCCCCCATATTCAAAATCCCATACTGCAAATAATGACATTGCTTTCGAGAGTCACCATGTTTGGGATTCATTTGTTGAAGTCAAACATCAGGGGGAAAAATACATTTTCTCAAAGGAAATCAGCCGCCAGACACAACAGAAGAAAAATTCAAATTATTCAGGAAAAAAATGTGAATGAATATGACAGGAATATGGCATTTCTTTCAGGTTAGTCTTTTTCCCTTGAAGATTCTCTTCCCCCACCCACCCACCCACCCGCCCCACACACAAGTTTCTTTTAAAATTATTTCATCTAGCAGACAAAAGAACTTGGAGGACTTTTGCTTCATCTGACTTAAAAGAATGGCAGCCTAAATCTGGCAAGTGATGTTGCCTCACATCTTCTTGGTTTAAACACAGAGTTCCTTTCTCTCTAATCTCCAGCAAAAAAACGATTGTATCATTTCTTTCAAAATCATTTATAAGTATCAACAAGGAACCATCATCTGGTCTGCACGGAAGAACCAAGAGTCGAAACAGTCCTATTGCTAGACCCCTTTTCCGCATACAAAGTATTTTCCAATTTTTATTTTATCCTCATATGGATGACTTGAAGTAGGTTAGTCTGAGAAACAGTGACTGGCCGAAGGCTACCCTGTAAGATGTGACATAGGACAGAAAGGTATCCATTAATATAAGTGATCACCGCTATGCAGAGAATGTCATTTAGCATTTCTGCCATCTCGTTCCAATTAAGAGAAGTTCCACCTCACTCTATTCCAAATTTATTTCACCTCTAGTGAAACCTGTTAGGTTGGAACACACACACACACACACACACATAATACAGGCCTGTGGCTTACGCTGGCTCAGCTTGCCTGAGCGTGGAAAGCGAAGCAGGGTCAGGCCTGGTTATTAGTTGGATGGGAGACCCCTCCTCTAGTTTACTGCATTGAGCAGGGGGTTGGACTCAATGGCCTTGTAGGCTCCTTCCAACTCTGTGATCTATGAAATCTATGAATATATATATATATATTCATTCGTATATATATATATATATATATATATATATATATACATACACACACAGAGAGAGAGAGAGAGAAAGAGAGAGAAAGAGAAAGAGAGAGAGAGAGAGAGAGAGAGAGCGAGCATGGGGTTGCATCACGTCAGTGCAGGGTCCCATCGTGTCACTTCCGGCGAGCCCTAAATGACGCGACGGGACCCTGCGCTGCCGGTGTGGCTGCTCGAGCGGTGCGGAGAATCGCTCTGCGCCGCAGAGGATCGAGAGGCGGGGGACCCCCACCATTATGCTGGCTCAGGTTGTCTGAGCATGGAAAGCTAAGCAGGGTCAAGCCTGGTTATTACTTGGATGGGAGATCCCCTCCTCTAGTTTCCTGCATTGAGCAGGGGGTTGGACTCGATGGCCTTGTAGGCTCCTTCCATCTCTATGATCTATGAAATCTATGAAATCCCTGTTAAAATATCTCCTGACTTCTTCAAATTCAGGTGTCTTTAAACATTACACCAGCACCATTGGAGCAACTTCATCCCACAGCACAAGTGTAACAGAGAGGGACCACAGCTCAGTGTGCATGGAAAAGGTCCCAGGTTCAATTCAGAGCATCTCCAGGAGACTTCTGTCTGAGACTATGGAGAGCTATGGCCAGTCAGTTGAGGTCACCCTTCCCCAACATGGTGCCCTCCAGATCCGTTGGACTACATCTACCATGGCATGATTTCTGAGATGATGGGAGTTGTAGTCCAGCGTAGCTGGAAGGCACCAGGTTGGGGAAGGCAAGATGGAGCAATGGTCTCATTTGGTATCGCACAGCTTCCTATGTTCTTCCTACATTTCTAACATTTAAAGGCCCATTACGATGTGGTCAGGGACACGCACGTGGGTCCTTCCCAAGGGATTGGCAGCTATGGTGCCAATACCATTGGCAAAAATATTCATTGCCATCACCCACACTCACAGAATTGATAGGGACATGATCTGAGAAATTAGCTTCAGTTCATTTTTGACCAGGATTCCTCCATTTTGCACTTCCTGGAACCAAACATGGACCCAAACACAATTTGTGGTCAAAGTCCACCCATTTCTGTTTTTCCGAGCTTGCAATGAGATTTGCGGACACAAAAATGCATTTGAAAAAATGCATACATTTGAAACATGCGCATGAACAATGGGTACTTTGGCAAAATGTAAACAAAGACACTTATCATAGGATCACAGAGTTGGAAGGGGCCTACAAGGCCATCGAGTCCAACCCCCTGCTCAATGCAGTAAACTAGAGGAGGGGTCTCCCATCCAACTAATAACCAGGCCTGACCCTGCTTAGCTTTCCATCCATGCTCAGACAAGCTGAGCCAGCATGAGCCACAGGCTTGCTTTAACCAATATGAGAAAATGTACACAGCTCAAAGAGCTGGTCTTGATTTTTAGAGCCCTTCACAGCTTAGGGTCAGCATACCAGAAAGATCACCTCTATCTGTTCATAGTTTGAGATCCCCATCAGAGGCCCTTGTACTTGTTTCCCCATCAACTGGGATGTGACAGGTGGCTACCAAGGAGACAGCCTTTTCTGTGATGGTGTCCCCCAGGTTTGGAATGCTGTTGCCAGAGTCCTGCCTGTTCTGATGTCTTTCCTGTTCCAGGCAACAAGCTTCTTCTTCTTCTTTTTTTTTTAATTTTCCAATGCTTTAAAAAAGAACAAAAAACTTTTGTCGATCTCTTGTATTTGGATGATGCTTTTATAGAGTTGCTGTCATAAGCTCATTTATATGTATTAGATATTTATGGTGTTTTTAATATTTTATTGTAAGCTATACTAAAAATGTATTTGAAGGATGGGGCATAAATCTAAATAATAAATACAGAAGTTAAAGAGCTTTTTGGCCTATATCTTGGATTGTTCTGGGGTGAGTCAGTAGGTGGAACCAATGTTGCCAGTCCTTTGGCTTTTGCTCAGTCCCATTCGATAAAGATAATTATCTTTCATTCCTTTTAAAACTGACATTAAAATGAATGAATAAATAAATAAATGTGACTGCAGCAACAGAACAGTACAAGTGAATTTAAGAGATTAAGGTTATATGTTGCAGAATTACAGCTTCAGGACTAGCTCCAAACTCCCTTGTCTTGATTTATGAGAATGCTTATTTAAAATATGGGGATGTCAAAATGCTGCTTACATAACAATTAAGTAATAAATGGGGATTTGACATATGGTAATTGGATTGGCTGTGTACATAAATTATTGAATTTTGAGTATAAGCTTTTGGAGGGAGAGGGGTTTTTTCTTTGCGAGTTCTCCAAAATTAAATTTTGGATGTTATATATAGCATGAAACTTTCTTTTTCAAAAAAAAAAAATGCTTAGAGATTTTTTATCGGCCTGCCACATTATAGCAGGCATGATGCAGGACATTGGTGTCCCATGGATTTTGACAGGAGAGATTTAACCTGCGTGTAAGCATTAGGGTGAAGCTTCAGGTTAGGGTTACGGTTAGGAAAACCTGGGTGTGGGTGCATGGCACTCACCTAGACCAGGGAGAGAAAGCATGCGGTCAACAAGAAAACCCCCAGTTCTGCCTTTGGCCATTCCCACTTGATGCATCCGGATTATATCCGTGTGTCAGGATTAGGGTGAAGCTTCAGGTTAGGGTTAGGGTTAGGGTTAGGAAAACTTGGATCCGGGTGCATGTCTAGGGGCATGGTGATGGAACTCACTTAGAGCAGGCAGACAAAGCATGTGTTCAACAAGAAAACCCCCAGTTCTGCCTTTGGGCATTCTCTGACTGAATGCATGGGGATTATATGTGCATTTAAGCATTAGGGTGAAGCTTCAGGTTAGGGTTAGGGTTAGGAAAACCGGGATCTGGGCCTTTTTCCAGGGGCCTGGGACTCACTTAGAGTAGGCATACAAAGCATGTGGTCTACAAGAAAATCCCCTCTTCTGCCTTTAGGCATTCTCACAATGCATGGGGTTTATGTCTGCATGTAAGGGTTAGGGAGAAGATTCAGGTTAGGGTAAGGGTTAGGAAACCTGGGATTATGTGCTTGTGCAGGGGTCTGGAACTCACCTAGAGCAGGCAGAGAAAGCATGCGGTCAACAAGAAAACCCCCAGTTCTGCCTTTGGCTTTCTCACTTAATGCATGCGGATTATATCTGTGTTTAAGGGTTAGGGTGAAGCCTTCAGGTTAGAGTTAGGAAAACCTGGGTCGGGGGGGGGGATGTCCAGGCCAGGGGCCTTGAACTCACATAAAGTAGGCAGAGAAAGCATGCAGTCAAGAAGAAACCCCCAGTTCTGCCTTTGGGCATTCTGATGGAATGCATGGGGATTATATCTGCATGAATTGGTTTGGGTGAGGCTTCAGGTTTGGGTTAGGGTTACAAAAAAATTGTGTCTGGGTTCTTGTCCATGGTCCTGGAACTCACAGAGCAGGCAGAAAGAGACAAAGCATGTGGTCAATAAGAAAAAACCCCAGTTCTTCCTTTGGGCATTCTCACTTCATGCATGTGGATTATATCGTCGTTTAAGGGATAGGGTGCAGTTTCAGATTAGGTAGTGATGTTGGGAGCTGTACTCCAAAACTCTGGATGGCACAAGATTGTTGTTGTTGTATTTATATCCCAACTTTCTTCCCAGAAGCTTCAGATGGCACATAACAACAACGATGTTATGTAGGTTAGGCTGAGAGAGAGAGTGACGGGCCCATGGTCAGCCAGTGAGCCTCATGGCTGAGGGTGGATTTGAACATGGTCTCTCCAGTCCTCAGCCAACACTCTAATCCAGGGGTAGGCAACCTGTAGTTTTGGACTACAATTACCACAAGTCCCAGCCAGCATAGTCAATAGTCAAGAATTCTGGGCATTGTAGCCCAAAAGATTTGGAGTGTCCCTGATTGCCTTTGACTGCTCTAACCAGAGATGGCAGACCTCCATTTAGACTTTGGTATGGCCTGGATGTTGAAGTGGGTCATTTGGTATTGACCGGCCCTAGACTGTCCCAGCCACATGGAATATAAGTCACTCCCTTCTGCCAGTTTCTGCTTTGAAAATAGGAGCATGAAGATCTGAGTGGCAACAGTATGAATTAGGCTGGAAGAGATCTCATTTGAATTTGAAGGACAGGACTCGTGTGTTCAGACTAGAAATATCTTTGAGGCACAGGAAGAGCACAATCCTACGTATGCCTACTCAGCAGTAAGATCTGCTAAATCCTGTGGCCCCCTATAACATCTTCACAGGGACCATCGGAGTGTGGCCAGGTAATACAATCCTATGGCAACTAGACAGCATCTAGATGACCATGGGATTATTTGGAGTCCCAATTCCGACCTTGGAAGCTTCCTCCAACATTGGAGCTGGGACCCCAAGCTTGGAGCACCTGCCTCCCCTCCACTCACAGGCGGCTGCTTCTCCAATGTCACAAACACAACCTCAGAGATGGGGTTTAGTGGCTGTTCCAGGACCAGGGGTCAGGGGGCAGGGAGGAGAGGAGACGGGTGCCGCCATGATACGAAACATCCTGGTGGCACCTCAGACTCCTTCCCTCGCACTTGGAGGTGCAGGGGCGTAGACTTCTCAATTTCCCGGTGGGGGGGCATGGGGCTAAACAGCTGGTTGCCTGGAGGGGGCTTTGCCAATTCTGGGAAATCCTGGGGGGCATTGCCCCCCAGGAAATCCCAGAGGGGGCTTGAGCCCCACCGCCCCCTGTAGTTTACGTCCCTGTTCTCCCCCTTCTCTTCCCCCCTCTTTCCTACACACTTTCTTCCACCCTCTCTCTCTCTCTCTCTCTCTCACACACACACACACACACACACAGAGAGAGAGAGAGAGAGAGAGAGAGAGAGAGAGAGACTCCCAGGTGGTAATTTAAATTGCCACCCAAACACATAACAGCTGGTTGCCTGGAGGGGGCTTTGCCAATTCTGGGAAATCCCAGGGTGGACTTGAGCCCCACCCCTCCATAGTTTACGCCCCTGCTGAGATGCAAAGCTTTGACAGCCAAAATCTGCCGCCTAAGTGTTTTGCAGGGTGGGAGGAGCGCGGAGGCAACCTTCACCCCACGCATTCCTCCCGCCTTGCATAGGATGCCTGTAATCCTCCAAGTTCATCCTAATTGGATTGTGCCTTTAGTTAACCTTTCATAGATTAATGCCATATTTGATTACAAAATTTAATTCTCTCTCTGGCCTGTATAATTATTCCTTCATTTATTATTATTATTATTTTAAGTTCCTTGTTTAGCTTTTAAAGGATGATGCCTGCAGTGAAACATTATTATTCCAGTATGAGGAATGACGAGAGATAATTATCCTAATAACATTTCTCGAAGCTGGTAAAAATATGGCTTATTTATACACCACATTAGCATTTGTAGTGTATGCAAAACAAGTAAATAAATGTTAAACTAATATATTACTGAAAAAGTCAATATTGATTACTTTGAAGTTGAAGTGCCAAATAAGGAGCTGTAAAAAAAAGGTGTTCCAGTCCAGCCAAGAAGAAAAATATGATATTCAAAGTAAAATAAATGGCTAGGCTATAATTTAATCACTTAATCCATTGCAATAATATTTTGCTGTAATTTATTGTGTTACTAGAGAAGCATTTTTTTATTATTATTAAAAAAAATAGCACATTACTGATTCAGCAATGATGGCTATTGTAAGGATGGCATTACAAGAACATCATTGGGGTCATTTATCTTTTAAACTAATCGTTCATTATTTTAATACATGAATCATTTTTGTAAACCTCTCCTATGCTCCTTTTACCATTCTATTATTCAGCGCTGAAGACAGAAGAAACTGCAGGGGAGGAGGGGGCAGAAGCACCACTTCTGAAGAAGGATCATGTAAGAGAAAGCAACTGTGATCCGTATCCTTGACTGGGGATCCTACATCCTACTTTACCATTCTATTATTCAGCGCTGAAGACAGAAGAAACTGCAGGGGAGGAGGGGGTAGAAGCACCACTTCTGAAGAAGGATCATGTAAGAGAAACCAACTGTGATCCGTATCCTTGCATAGTGGTCCTTGAGCTTTATTCGTTTATTAAAAGTATTTAGAAATGGCTTTTCTGCTCACCAGGAGCCCTCGATATGAGGTACAATTTAGAATAAATACACTAAAATTGCAGCAAATAAAAACAGAACCAAACTTTAAAACCAATATTGAAATCCATCAAAGACCTTGTGAAATGGAACAGTTTATACTGCCTGCGTCAAACATGGTAGGGATGGAGCCAAATTTGACCTTCCTCAAGAAAGAGTTCCACAATCATGATATTACTACAAAAAGGGCCCTGTCTCATATAACCACCAAACCAGCCTCTCTTGATACTGGGACACCCAAAAAGGTCTCTAAAGATTCTCTACCATTAGCTAGACAAGGCTTCTCCAACCTGATATCCTGCAGATAGTTATAAACTGAGTACAAGCAACACTTGAGCTCATTGAAGTTCTTAAAATTCTACTTCGAAACTCATCTCATCTCATGACTGTATCAGATCGTGACCTTTTTTGTTTTGTTTTCCTTTTTTGGTCCACGAATCACATTGCTAGCTCAGAAATGGCTCAGTTGGTGGCAACAAGGGAGAGGGCCTTCTCAGCAGTGGCCCCCGATTATGGAATGATCTCCCCACTGAGGCCCGCCTGGCGCCAACTCTGCTATTCTTTCAGCACCAGGTTAAGACTGCCCTCTATGCCGAGGCATTTAACGGCTCTAAATAGCCCATGGGGGGGGCAGTTATGTCAGCTTATTTAACAGACCTGCTGAATTAACTTGTTCTTAGTTATTTAAGTCATTTTAAATTCAGTTTTTTAAAATTTATGTGGTGAAATGTTATGGTGTTTTTATTGTTATTTGTATTTTATACTGTATTTTATTGTATTTTATGAATTGTAAACCACCCAGAGAGCTTCAGCTATTGGACGGTATAGAAATAAGACGATGACGACGATGATCCAGGCAAGACAAAGGTGCTCCTGGTCAGTCAGAAGGCAGATCAAAGAATAGGGAATCAGCTTGTGTTGAGTGGGGTTACACTCCCCCTGAAGACACAGATCCGCACCTTGAGTGTACTTCTGGATTCAGCCCTGAGCCTGGATTCTCAGGTTTCAGCAGTGGCCAGGAGTGCATTTGCACAGTTAAAGTTAGTGTGTCAGCTGCACCCGTTCCTGGAGATGTCTGATTTGGCCACAGTGACACATGCCTTCGTTACATCCCATTTGGATTACTGTAACATGCTCTATATGGGGCTGCCTCTGAAGAGTGTTCAGAAACTTCAGCTGGTTCAAAAAGCTGCTGCCAGACTGCTGACTGGGGCTGGACACAGGGAGCACACACTGTGTATACACACAGTGTATACAGTGTATACACTGGATACAGAGAGCCAGTGTAGCGTAGTGGTGAGAGTGCTGGACTGGGACTCAGGAGATCCGGGTTCTAGTCCCCGCTCAGCCATGAAACTCACTGGGTGACTTTGGGCCAGTCACTGACTCTCAGCCTAACCTACCTCACAGGGTTGTTGTGAGGATAAAATGGAGAGGAGGAGGAGGATTATGTAAGCCGCCTTGGGTTCCTTGCAGGAAAAAAGGTGGGGTATAAATATAAGAAATAAATAAATAAATAAAATAAAATAAATAAATGAAGCACACAACTCCTCTGTTACAACAGCTTCACTGGCTCCCAGTCTGATTCCGGGCACAATTCAAAGTGCTGGTTATGGCCTATAAAGCCCTATATGGCTCGGGTCCAGGTAGGCCTCTGGCTTACGCTGGCTCAGCTTGTCTGAGCATGGAAAGCTAAGCAGAGTCAAGCCTGGTTATTACTTGGATGGGAGACCCCCTCCTCTAGTTTCCTGCATTGAGCAGGGGATTGGACTCGATAGCCTTGTAGGCTCCTTCCAACTCTATCTATGAAATCTATGAAATCTGAAAGACCGTGTTCTCCCTTATGAGCCTGCCCATACCCTGAGATCTTCAGGGGAGGCCCTTCTCTTGGTTCCAGAACCATCTCAGGCATGCCTGGCAGGAACTTGGCATTGGGCTCCAACGCTCTGGAAGTCCCTTTCCAGGGAGGCTAGAATGATGCCCTCCTTGGTACTGTGTGTTTCCAGAGGTAGGGAAAAACTTTTTTTGTTCTGGCAGGCCTTTGGGAATAGTCTGGACCTGTGAGAATGCAATGGATTGCACTGTTTATATCGTTATTGCTGTTCTATATAATTTTTAACATTAATGCTGTTTTAATTATATTTTTAACTTTTTTGTATATTTCTATTTATATGTTTTAATTGCACAAGTTTTAATGTTGTAAAGCCGCCTTGAGTCCCAGTACTAGGAAAAGGGTAGGACATAAATAAATAGTATGATGATGATGATGATGATGATGATGATGATGATGATGATCAATAGGGTTCTACTGAAAATGCATTCAACTCTGTGTTCCATCTGGGAAATTATCAAAATGAAAATTAAACAAATTTCTCATACATCCCAATGACAAGACCAAGCATTCCACACCATTGGCCATGCTGGCTGGGGCTGATGGGAGCTGGAGTTCAAAATATCTTGCTGGCACCAGGCTGGGGAAGGGTGATCTAGACTTTTGCCCCACTTACAAATCAAGTAGGTAGTGACTGATCAGCTGATTTATGGTTGCAAACATTCTTTCTGCAAACTGCTTAGAGCTGAACTGTTTTGCAAACTGTGTTTCTGAGATCTAGCATGCTCAGCCCTCAGACCTTAATGAGCCCTGAAGTTGTTGCTGTTGTTTTTTTAAATGTATTCTTCATCATTTCTGAAGCAATGTCATTTCATTTCTCTCCACATTAATAATGCACATGCATTTAGGGCACAAAACAACAGTGTATTGACTCATCAACACGGAGCATTTCTGCAATTAGAAAACTTATCTAATCTGCATAGACAGCGACAGTTTGGGGACTAATTCATACATTTTAACTGTCTTTTCATTTACCGCACGGCATGAGGTGACAATGCCGGTTGGTTGTCATACAGCTCGAATATGATTTTATATCATCCCCACATATGGTGTTATCAACACGGCACATTCCCCATGGGAGCCGTGTACTCATACTGTAAGGCTCTCAGTGTGAGAAGAAGCAGAGACAGTTTGTACCTCTCAAGATGGAATGGCGTTTCCACCCACACCCCATCTAAAATGAAAACACTTATTCTCTAGCGTTCTGTTTCATTACACAGCAGGTTGAATGAATGCAACCTTCTGTTTTTTCTCTAGGTAAATCCGTTCTGGATTTTACCCTGAACTTTTAAGGACCTGTCCATGGTTCTGAACCCATTTCAAGGATGGGGTTCAGCACCATGAATAGATCCTTACAAGTCCAGAGTGAAATCTGGAGTGGATATGCAACCCCACTGACATTAGCGCCACCAGCCTCCTCTAGATTTTGGATTTCCAAGTTATTGGGCCTTGGTATTCAATCTGGTACTAAACACTTGTGTACAACACTCTGCTTGCACAGTGTACCATGGTCTTCAGCGTATTCTTTTTTTCTCCATCTAAGTTAGCAGTGCACATATGATGATTGACAAAACACTGTGCCTGAAGCACTTTTTCCAGTTTGAAGGCATTTATTGCATATGGTACTTTTTAAGCCACTAACTGCTGGGGGTGGCCCAAAATATTGGGCTTTTTTTTTTCTCCCACCATACATGCTCCTGGGAAATGATGATGCCTAAAACCTTTGGGTTATTTTGCTTTTCAAATATGTAACTTGGTTTTGGAAGAACTACATCATTTAGCTATAGGGCTCTGCTTTCAGGATTCCCTTTGTGGCTGTGGTGGGAGGCAGAAACATCAGCCACCAAGAACTTAAGTGGCCAATTCTCAGATTCAATTCGGTGGGGTGGGGTTGTAGCTCATTGGTGGAGCACATGCATTGCATGCAAGAGGTTCAATCCCAGGCTGGGATCTCCAGGTAGTGCTAGGAAAGCATCCTGCCTATAACTCTGGAGAGCTGGTGCCAGTCATTCAGCGGTGACAATAGATGAGCCAATGGTCTGACTCAGTATAAGGCAGCCTCCTGTGTTCCTAAAGTTGAAAGAACTCAAGTATCCCATTTCTTTTAGATTTGGATCAGGGTGAAAGCATAAATTATGTTCCAATATTAAAGATAGGGCTTAGATACCAGAAGCCTTAAATACAAGGCTTTTTTTCTGGTGGAACTCACCGGAACTGAGTTCCAGCACCTTTTCTTCTATTAATTGTATTACAATTTAATCGCCTTCTACTCCCGAGGAAATGTAATCCAAGAGTTCCGGTACCCTTTTCTCCAGAAAAAAAGCACTGCTTAAATATATATAGACACTTACAGAAAACCACACAATGAGTTCATGGTTGAGTACATTTCAAACCCATTTGTGAGGTAATACAGGTTTCCTTCAAGTTTGTGGCTTTAGCCTACCCCTTTCCCCTGGTGTATGTGTTTCAGCGTTTGTTAGAAACTGAATGATTGTTGATAATCAGACTGGAATACTGATACTCCTTGACACATTGTGTCAATGTCTTTAAAAAGCAGAGATAGAACCAATGAATGCTGGCAATGCCCCTCGATGAGACTGGCAACATTCACACATATCTCGAACAAATGGGGAATATACGTATATATCTATTTATATTCTTGGAATTGTCAACATTTCCACATAACTGTTGGCAATTGCACCATCTCTGACATTCATTCTAACACCCACACATAATCCAATATGTGGCAAGAAAGCAGCCTTTATCTAATCACAACCTTAGTTTGATGTAATCTGTAGCCACACCCTTTCCTAAATCAGATCGTATAAATAAATAGTAAGCAATTCAATGTTCCCTTTTCTCTGGTTATGGAACACCCTGTGGGCAACAACACAACCCTATAATGTCTTCTCAGAAGTAAGTCCCATTAAATTAAATGGAGCTTACTCCCAGGTAAGTGGGTATAGGATTGCAGTTGCAATCATTAAAATACAATCCAAGCTGTCATAATCTCCCTGCAACCCCAGAACGTGATTTAAAACTAAACCAAGATCTGCCTTCTCTGCAAAGTTTTTCTTTAAAATACTTCATCTATTCCAGCCTTCCCAAACCTGGTGACTTCCAGATTTTTTGGACTACAACACCCATCATCCTCAGCCAGAAGGGACATGCATTGATTGGGGATTATGGGAGTTGTAGTCCAGAACATCTAGGGGGTGCCAGGCTGGGGAAAGTTGATCTATTCCCATCTCTTCTTTCACATTAAAATTGAATTGGCAACCACTTTGTTTTAAATTGGGCTGTTTGTTGACTGGCAAAAATATTACCTGAAAGGACTGTACAATGAACTTTCCAGACCTAGTGTGTCATTTTTATTTATTTATTTTTAAATGGAAGTATCAGCTTTCTGCTCCTTGAAGAAAATATATTTTAAACCTTTTGATTCTGACCATCGCTCATGGATTGCCCAATTATTTAAAGTGATTTGGTCTTAAATACAGGATAAGGCATAAGTCAAAGTATACTATGAGTTCTCCCCCCAAGCAGCTGAAATAAGTGAAATAAGGAATGATTGAAAACAAATTTCTCTCAAGCCTGAGAGCAGTCGGAGGCTTCATCAACAGAAACAATTGGGAGCAGGAAAGCATCAAGCAAAAGTAACAGAGAGTCAGATCCTCATGCATGAGAATGCCAGGTCCTCCCGCCAAAACAGCTGAAGTTACTGACCTGGAATCAGGAAGTATTGTATTGGTCATGAAAGCTAAATTTACTTTGTCAGAAGGTTAACAGGGTGCAGCATGTAAATTGCAAGAGCTATGAAAAATAGATGGACTGGAAAAATTTAATTTTATGAGTGCATACAGTTAGCTTGCTGAAAACTCAGAACTTCGGGTGGATGGCAGCATGGTAAGAATTGGATTAAATTGCTTAATATGTCTGCATGTGTATACTGTACATATGAAGGGGGCATGGTTGGAACTGACTGCATGTTCAGTGAAGGCCCTTCCATCCCTGACCCCTGCTGGACCCATTATTTTGCCTCAGAAGATATAGACTTAGGGGGGCTGACAATCACCCAGGCGCCCAAACACTCATCTAATGGAAGAGTATCTTCCACATCATCTTCTATGTCAGTCTATGTTAACTTCCTTTTTTTAAAAAAATCACTCCCTTCTCTTACACATTGTTGCCTGGAACTCAAGTCTCCCACAGGTTCCAGAGTGCTGCCACCATCTCCAAGAATGCTGCTGCTGGCACAGTCTCCCCTGCCTCCTCCATGTACCTTGCAAGCTGCTCCTTGCAAGCTGCTCCTCCTAAAGCCGGAACGACTGCTTTACCTGTTACAGTGGTGGCTGCTGGCAGAAGGCTTCCACCAATATTAGGACTGAGAAGGAATTGGCTCCTGCTAACCAAGGCCTCATATATATGACATGAAGCTGCCTTATACTGATACGGCTGCCAGTTAAGTAGCACCCCCAAAAGAAGACATGCATCACACTCACACCCAAAAAAAGAGGACAAAAGTGGACACCAATTTGCATAACATTTATACATGCTAATTCATTTCTCCAGATGCAAATTTAGAAATAATGACTATCTTTTAAACCAGAAGTACAAGGCATCTCACTGTAATGGAGAAGACTGTGACCAGGTGACCTGTGTGCCTGCTCAGTCTGCGGTCCAGGTGCTCACTCTTGATGGGCAACTTCAAGGCCCCTGTTGCTCTCCGTTCTTATGGTTCTTTCATCTTTACAACTCACTTGGACTTGACTAGGGATATATGAGAAATGCGTTTCAGTTCGGTTTTTTTTATCAGGATTTACTCAGTTCGCACCTTCCGGACCGAACATGAACTCAGACGCAACCTGTGGTTGAAGTCCATACATTTATGAGCTTGCAGTGTGATTTGTGGGCCAAAAGAAATGAGTACATTTGCAAAAATGCTAATGAAAAAAATGTGTACTTTGGAAAAATGTGCACAAATACACTCTAAGTAATGGAAGAAGAATGCATGCATTTCAAAAATGCACACAACTGATGCATACATTTGGAAAAATACCATGAAAATATGCACAGATTTTGATGCAAAAACAAAAAAAACGAACAAAGCTGATATGGACCCAGGTCGGAATGAGCTTCAAGATGGAATTTGGAGAACTTCAATGAGCTCGCGGCTTGCTGATTTGCACATCCCTACGAATACATCAGGAGTTGATTCTGAGTGAGCATGTTTAAGATTACACAGCGAATTTACTTATTATTTCATAAGCTGACCCATCCAGAGGGGATCAGGGTCAGAAACAACCTATGGGTGAATACATATGAAATTAAAAGTGTCCTTCCATTTAATACGCATGGGTTTTTTTAATGCAAACTTTGGAGCAAACTTTGAAATGAAATTTGGAGATCTTTGGCCAGCTCGAATTTTGCTAATTAGCACAACCCTAGATTTGACTAGAGGACACCTTCAAATACAGGACTGTCCTCCATCAAGTAGGCCACATGGCTACGCTATATACCAGGTCAGACCATCCAACCCAATATTTGACTAGAAGCAGCTTACTCCAGGGTCTCCTGCAGATGGTCTTTCCCACTCCCTACAACTTGACCATTTAACTGGGAACTGAACTTGAATGCTTCAGCTACAAAGCATGCTCTACCACTGACCTGTGGCTCTTGCTGCTTCTTCCCTTTTCCCTACTAGCCTTCCTCTCCCCTCAGCCCCTCAGCATATTTTCTAAGCCTGGAATCAAGCTCAGAAACCACCACGGCCACTGCCAACACATCCTCACTGCTTCAGTTCTAGCTGTATTTACTTCCTTCTGGGACACAACATGGATACAACATGTAGCTGTCAGCCTGTCACATCTGGGAACCAACCCACCCACTGAAAAATGAATAGGAAATCCAAATTGGATACCATGAGAGAAAAACAGAATTTTTGATGCATAGTCAAAAGCAGTGGCCCAAGAGCATCATTTACACATGGGCTTCCTTTTCATTGACTTCTGTGAAAAAGCTATGCTCCATGTGCATACCGATATTTGCTACTATGCATGACAAGGTTTTCTCCCTCAAGGAAAAGAACGGGTAGCCAACAAGGAAATACAGAAGAAAATATTTTATGAAATATATAAAATATATATTATATATATATATATATATTCCCCAGAACCTGGAACCCTACAGACCTAATGGAGCGTCCATCCCCTTCATACTCACATGTCTATGGAATGACATTAGATTTTGATTTCATATTTTTTTATCTGTGTTTCCCACATTTGATGCTGTGACATCTATTTCAGCAACTTCAGAAGAAACCCCCATTGGTGCTGAAAAGAAATTATTTTCATCTCTTGTGAAGGAGGTTGTAGATCAAAAGTTCTAAGTGTAGCTTATATTTAATCATTTATAAATGAAACAGTTTCAGTGGGGGGGGGATGTAGAAGATTTTGTTTCCACCCTAAAGCAAAGGCAAGCGATAAGCAGTCAAGAATTAATTCTGTTCATTTGTTTTTAGTGACTTGCAACTCCTTCTCTGGGCTAATGATTTCCAAAGAACTTATGGAGAAAGAGCTTTTCTGCACGAGGGATTTATTGTGCACTCATTAGAGTTTACGGGTTCTTTAGACAATGTTGTGACCCTCCAGTTTCACTTCTGTTTTTAAGAGCACTTTCCTGGCAAGGGGGGCGGGGGTTAGAGCAGGGGAAATTGAGTATTATTTCTGAAAGTGAAAGAAAATGTATTTTCTTACTTATGCAATTGCATTATTCCACTACAGCACAGTGCCACCTAGAGGTTATGTATCAGAAAAAAAGGAAAGGAAAAACTCTTTGCATATTGCTCAGATCTCAATTTTGTGACAGAATTGAAAGTAGATACAGCGGATTAACAGCCTTGTGTAGAAAAGCTCATAATATTGGAAATGTGATGTATGACCTTATGGGAGTACTAACATTTCAGCTGACATTTTCATACATGATTTATACTCCTCTCACTAATCAGAGAGTGAATCTATCAAACTGATAATACATGATTCATAAGTTGGTGACAAGGTTATGTGTTTCTGTGGCTCACAATGCTCACGGGAGTGAATGGCAGGACCCAAATCTTCTCACAAGCCTAATTATTATTTTGTTCCTTCTATAGATTTTAGATTAAGAACACAGAATGTAGTAGTTATCAGAGTGAAAAATCACTGAAACACAGGCTAACAGCTTGAGGCTGGGGGCATGGAGGCACACACAAAACAAAATAACATTTGTAGAATGACCAGGAATTTTAACTGGATCACATTGTCATTTCAGTTTTAATTTCTTCTTTGCCTTAACTACAATGGCTGCATTCAGACATTTCGCACGAGCAAGTGATATACCTGTGCACTCCCTCCTCTTGCACATGGAGATTCGTTCGTTACTTCCTGTTTTAATCAAACCCTAGGTTGCCATGACATTTGAACCAGTAAACTATGTTTTAAACTATCCTTCCCAACCAGGATTTCAAATCATAGTTTGTTTTGATCATAGTTTGGAGGGATCACTCAAACCAAAGTTTGCTGGTTCAGTCATAATGGCAAATGCTGGTTTGATTTAAACAACATGTACCGTAATTATTCAAGCCTTATGTGTACGACATGGGGAAAGCATGTGAGCTTGTTCATGATCCTCCAAAATAGTTCGGAAGATTGCAAGAAAGCAGTCACTCCCTCTATTGGGGAAGGGGCGGACGTGCACAGGATGCACTCAGTGAAATCCTGTACATGTCTATTCAGAAGTAAGCCCCATCAGGTTTGATGGAGCTTACTGTCAGATAAATGGGTATAGGATTGGAGCCTTAATCATGATGCCTCAGTGGCTAAAGAAAGCACCAATCAATTTCAAAGCCACCAATTACATATTTATAGTTTACATTAACAAATCAAATTGAGGGTCAAGTATGAGATGATGTGGTTCATTTCTTCCTCAACATTTAGGCTGCAAATTATGTACACACATATCTGGGAGTAAGTCCCATTGGATTAAATGGGGTCTATATTTCCCTAAGCACCTAATACAGGCATGGAATATTAATACATTTGGCAAAGCAACATTTGGCAAAGGCAATATCGAATACTGTTCGCATAATTCAATGTGTAGATGGGCAAGATGGGCAAGATTCTCTTCATCATGGTGAAGAGAATGAGTTTTGAGCAAAGAAGTCCCCAGTTCAAATCCCATTTCAGTCAGATTCTATGGGCTCGTATAATTTACCGTCCTTCAGCCAACAGTGCACTTGGGTAATTTTAGACTCTAGGCATTGCAGTCTTCCAGAGTCCTCTCTTTAGAGAGGGTAATATGTATTCCTTCACTTATGAAGATGTAGTAAGCCAGCCATGCTGCATTTTGGGGACCCTCCTGCTAATTCCAAAGTCCTAGACGGAGTGCTTTCATGTTTCATCACCACCATCCCATTTGTAAAATGAGGATAAGTGCACTAGCTTATTTTACAAGGTTGTTGTAAACATGCCTGAAATAATGTGTTTGCAGGGAAAGCTGAAAGCACTACATAAACTCCAAGTAACTGCATCATCCCCTTTCTCCAGATATACTGCATATTGATCAGCGGTGGCAGAGATAAATTTCTCAAACCATATGGATATTCTTTTGTCTTGCATTTGATTCTGGTCATCAGAGGGATTCAAGGAACTTCCTAACAAATTACGATATATGAAGCACAGAAGTTTTTTGTAATTGTGGAGATCAAGAGGAACATAAACTTCTTTAATAGCACAGTCCTTTGCATGTCTACTTAGAAGATCCATTGAGCTCAAGGTATGTGTGTACAGAACAGCAACTTAAGTGCTATTCAGGCATTGTTGCTCCTGTGTAGAGCAACACAGGAGTAGGGCTGCACAAACTAACCCAACCCCTGAGATTGCATGTGCTGAGTAGCCCCTCTATCTGGCATCCACACGTACAGCATGAACATCTGTAGGGAGGGGTGGCTTTGTGCATACGGCTATATGCATAGAGGTTTCTATGTGACCTAGAGTCCCAATCACAAAGGGTTCTAGGTTGCATGGAAGCCTTCACATCACATGTATACTGTAGCTATACGTGTGAAGGTCCATTCCCTGTACACATCTGTATGGACATGTGGACACCGGAGGGGAGGGGCCACACAGCACACACAAGGAACCAGCTCGCACAACTCAAGGGTGGTGAATAAGCCCTTCCCTTCTTTTAAAAGGGCATGTTGGCCCACAGGATCCTTGTTTGTTGCTATTCACCCCAAAATTCCTGGTTCACATCTAACTGGATGTTCATATGAGTAAGGCATACTGACCAAGTGTAATCATGATGTTGAGCCTTGTTCCAATAAAATTTTCTTTATTTTTATACAGTAACACCTTGGATTGCAAGTAACTTGGTTTGAGAGCATTTTGCAAGACAAGCAAATTTTTAAATATTTATTTCATATATTTTTTTTACTTGATATACAAGCGACGTCTTGCAATACAAGTACTGTAGTACGGCTTAAATAAAAAATCTCTGTACAAATTTTTTTTTTGCGGGATTTCGTTTTGATATAAGAGTGTTTTGGATTACAAGCACGTTTCCAGAACGAATTATGCTCTCAATCCAAGGCATGACTGTACACTGGAATTCTGTCCTCTTAATCCTATCCTCCAGTGATCCAATAATCCATTACAAAAGGAGGAGAACAGGAGATGTACAGGGTGGCACACATTTATATCTGCTTCCACCCTATAGAACGGGTAGGAAAGCTGGTGTTGTCCAGATGTTTTTGACGACAATTCCAATAATCACTGACCATCGGCCATGCAGGTTGAGGTTTATGGGAGTTGTGGACCAAAGCATCTGGAGAACAGCAGGTTGCCTACCCCTGCTGTAGAAGAAGACAGGATAGGCTAAAAGGAATCGTTGTGGTTCCAAAGACACTGGCTAGATCTTGACTCAGAATTGAGTTTGTTTCCTTCAGACACTAGTGGGTTTGGGGTTGGAATGCTTGAGCAAGAGTTGGGAGACCGTTGCAGTTAGAATACATATCACTTATATTTCCCAGACACATACACTGTGGATCCTTTACTCCAAAGAAATCTGTGTTGCACTCTGGCTTGTTAAGGGTCATGATGGAACCCAACACACATTTAACAAAGTGAATTTTCAGATGTCCATCCAAGTTCACATTACATGTTAAAATACTTCTAGGAAGGGTGTGACTGCCCCCGCCTCCTCAAGTCAAATGCAGCCCACCAATCACCATGTGAGGTGGTTGCCTGACAGATGCTTGAGGCCACCACTTCCCAGTTTTTGCAGTTCCGTAGTGATCCAGCATATGAACCTGTGGTGAGGGAAACATTTGGTTTAGTAGGTTACAGGTGTTGCACAGGTTTGTAAAAGTGTATATTGTTCATTCCAGTTCTGAAACATCAGAAAGACCTAGAAATTAGTCTTCTCTGCAAGGTGATCTCAGCTCAAAGTCCTTTTTCCTGGAGTGTCTGATTAATTAAAAAGGTTTTTGCCTAATTAATCGAAAAATTGGCTGTGCTGGAGGCAAAATAGTTTTGGACTGAACATGAAAATGTAAATTCAGCCTGCTTCTTCCTCTCTTAGGGGGCTCTGAAATTTTAAATAACCCTGAAATTTCTTTAGATGTCTTTTAAGTGTATTTTGGTAACATTATTAATAGAGTGTCTCTAATTACTGGATGGTTTTCATATAATTATGGATATGTCACTGGTGCAAAGTATTAACTTCTAAACAGTTTTTTTTTCCTTTTGTGTACTGGTGTAAAATAGCCTCTAGTATTACAAGGGACTGCTTCTCCAAGGACCCAAGCAGACATTACTTTAAATCTGTGTCTAACTGCTCTCTCTCTCTCGCTCTCTCGCTCTCTGTGTATGTGTATGTATATATATATATATACATACTATATAAATGGGAATGTTTGTACGTGTGTATGTACGTATGTCCGAACGGCTCACGTGCGTCGCATTGGCTCCTACCCGGTTGGACAGATCCGCCCCAAACTTGGTAGAAGGCAGCTTCCAACGTTCCTGTGGACACTCTTGTAATTGGAAATGTGGGATGTTGAATCTGGAACCTGCTACCTGAAAAGCATGTCGCCGACCTACAGTCTCGTCACAACTGAACGTTTATCTGATACAGCCATGGGTGTAATTCCAGTCCATTCCACTTATGTATGTGTTCACTCATAAGTCCATTCTGTGAAGGCTCCTCCTCCCTCAACTATTACCAGCAGCAGCCATTCCAGCAGGCTGAGAGGAGGGAGAAGAGAGGGAGCGCAGGGCCATTCCACCAGCCCTGCTGAAAGGCCGCCCTCCTGAAGGCTCCTCCTCCCTCTGCTGTCACCACCAGCAGCCATTCCAGTGGGCTGTACAGAGGGAGATGAGAGGGAGCGCAGGGCCATTCCACCAGCCCTGCCAGAAGAATTAATTAATTCCCCCCTTCTCTCCCCCCCCCACTCCTTTTTCCTTTTGTGTCGTGTCTTTTTAGATAGTAAGCCTGCAGGCAGGGACTGTCTTGTTAATTGATTATATGTAAGCCGCACTGGGAGCCTTTTTGGCTGAGGAGCAGCATTAAAATGTTTCAAATAAATAAATTTTATACACACACACATCCAGAGGAAAAAAATTGTGCATACATGGTTTTTAATGCATTCTGATACTTCCTTTTTCTCTTTCTTTCTTTTTTTTTTTTTTTGTGCTGAAAAAATTGTGCCAGAGCATTCAGGTGTTCTAAAGCCAGTGGATGACTGAATTCTATTCTGCAAATTAGTCCAAAAGGCACAGATGAAGTCAGTTCATATTGGGAATCACAAAGATCAAATTCCTCAAGCATCCCTAGCCCTACCGGCAGACAGAGGCAATCATGTGAGTGCCCATTGGCATGCAACAGCAGTCCGAGAAGACTGGACTTTTTTTACACTCAGTCTCAACGACACAAGGAGCTGGAGTTGCCGTCAAGTGCAGGCTCTGATCCATGCAGACTTCTGTTTCATTTGGATCTTTATAGGAGCTATTCATGGTGCCCCATGGTGGTGAACCTATTTTGGGGATGGAGTTCAGCACCATATATATCCCCTATAAAGCTCCAAATAAAAGCTTCAAAACTTAAAATGGATAAGGAGCCCCACCGAAATAGGAGTCACCAGCCTCCCCTATAAAAGACCATGGCTTTGGGGATGCCATTTCTTGTGAAGCCACCTTGCCTTTTGTGAAGGCATTTCACTGGGACTGCGGAGACCCAGTTAACAGGCCACAAATGGTCTACTTCACATGCACCTTCAAATGCAGCAGAAGAAGAACACAACAGTGTTTAAAATCCAACCTTTTGAACCTTCACCAATACAGCAAGTCATTAAAAAAAATAATTACCCCTTCAAGATGAATGTCCTGCATGTGGATTCATAAGTGGGAGAGTAAGTGACAAGACAGCGCAGTCTGTTATTTCTATTCTGTCAATGAAAAATGGCTTTCTCTTGCTCGCTGTGTGGCTTCTTGCTGCGTCGGAAATTTTTAAGAATGAAGAGCTACAGAGAGATTTGCCTAAAGGAACCATATTTCTCAGGGATGGCAGGCAAGGAACCCTTTAGTGTTTTGATAAGAAACTGATGATTAAAACATTTAAGACTCTAAAAGTGGAGGCATCAATCCTCATACAGCATGCTGAGGGGTGTGCAGAAGGGGGGGGGAAAGGAGTTTGAAATGTGTTATTTCTAAAGCTGGGCCAAAATTTCTGATACATTATTTTCTGATAATTTTCTATTTTCAAGCTTCCTCTGAACTGTAGGAGAATTTCATCACCGCCTCTCTCTGAATAATATTTGGCAACACACACACACACACACACACACACAATTTCACCTCCTGCGCATAGGGTGGAGAATTTTAGGCACAAGCTGTAGATCTATTTTCAATGTTTACTTGAATATTATTTGAATATTGTTGTGGAAGCATGGCCCCAACTCCTCCCAGTACTCCTGTCCAAACCCGTTGCTTCCTTCATTGACTATTATGAACTAACATTATAGAGTTTCATTCAGTATTAACTGAGCCAACATTTCTGAAAAGTGAATTTTCAGATAATTATTTATTTGGGAACACAGCAGGTAAAATATTTGGGGATTCAAGGTAAGGTTAAGAGTTTGGATAGAACCACCAACATTCCTCAGGGTGATGTGGCAGGGGTGTGCCTCTGGCTAGAGAATTGAGGAAAGGACACGGAATGTTAACTGCTCCTAATGACAAAACACTATGCGTCCGGTACTTTAAAAGGTTACATTTGGATGGTATTTTCTGTAAGGAAGAAATCAATACTGCTATTTAGCAGCTAATAAATGACTTTTATTAACTTAGACTATATGTCTCAAGAAGAGTTGGATCCCTTTCTCCCTTGCTACACCATACACTTGGAACAGCAGTGCGATGTCACCTCCCAGAAGACCAGAGTCGTGTCACCTTTCCTCCTCCCTTAAATCCCACCTCAAAACCCACCTTTTCTGTGAATGAATGCTTTGGCAGAATCCCATACTGACTGGGGGTGGTGGGAGTTGTAGTCCAACACCTCTGGAGGGCACCTAGTTGGGAAAGCTGCCCTCCTGTAACTAAGCCTACGCAACCAAAACAACCATAGGTTTATTCCCCCCCCCAGCCTCCCCCTCCTCTGCTATTTCCCTAATGTTGAATTTTAAATTGTAAGGTCCTTGGTGCAGAGACCTGTCCTTTTGCACTCTGTAAAGCACGACACACAGTGATGGTTCTATAGAACAAGAAGGAGGAGTTTCAGCTCAAGCACAGCATGGCCAAATCTCTTCCACAGTTCCCTATCAGATAGTTAACTTGGGAATGTCCTTTTATTTTTCCTGGTTCAGAGTTTTGTTTTAAAACCTTCCATTTTCCTGCTCAATAAACCTCAAGATGACATTCACTCTGATGCTTTGGCCAGTGCTAATCAATGCAGAAAAAGTCAGTATATAGGCTGAAAGTTCCCAAAGCCACATAAACGTCTGTTCATCTGTGTCTTACCGTCTCTGACATTTTTATGTTGATATACTGTTGATGCAATCCATAAATGCAGTCCTAAATTTCAGGTGTTTAGGGTTTGTCAGTTCAGTTCAGTTCACTCCCAACTTTAATGTTTGGCTTACTGTATTTATGCAAAGAGATGGGCCTAAAGACATTTTCATGTTGCAGGAAATATTATCCCTTCTCTGCTGTACTGTAAATAGGGAATGGAGAGTGAACGCAGCAGTAAACTGGGAGCTAGAGGTGCTAACTCTGGCTAAATCAATGCAGGGAAGCAGCAATTTCCCTTTCCCCACAAATGGGGATCAAGTTCAGCAAGGCTGGAATAAAACACAGGTTTAAAAAGTTGACATAATTACAATGCTTTTCATAATTACAAATCATATTTTGCAGGCCAATTTTGCATCTAAATAGAATCTGTATGAATATATGTAGGGGGTGTCTCTGAAAAGCCAACAGGAAAACCCTAGTCCCTTTCAATACTTCTCCATAGAAAAACTAGCAAAAGGACATCTTGGATAATAAGCCTAGAGGCCTGGATCAGTAAGAAAATCTCTTAGAAGGGCCTGGAAGTGCAGAGCAGTGATATAATGTCATAGAAAGGAAGCTTGAAGCACAAGAGACCATTCTTGAGATGCCACCATTGTGCAGGTAATGAATGACCATATCATCATCATCATCATCATCATCATCATCATCATCATCATCATCATCATTTTATGACCTGTTTATAAAATCTGACTCTAGAATGAGTCTGTAAAAGAAGCTGAATTATTTATTTATTTATTTATTTATTTATTTGCTTGCAATTTATTTATTTATTTGCTTGGAACTGGTCTTCCACTCCACCAGTCCTTTTGGTAAAACAAAGTGGCATTCCTCCAGATGAAAGCAAGTACATGTTAAAATCTACTCCTTTACCAGTCATTGTTTACACTGCTTCCCAGTTCCTTCATCTTTTAACTTCACATTCTGACACTTTATTCATCCTGTATTCTCTCATTTTTTCCAAACCATAACAAAATAAAACCCATGAAGAAGACCATGTACAGCCAAGCTAGCATGACAGAACAAAGTAGTTCACAGGACTGGTTAGATGATTGACTATTCAGATGAAAACAAAAGCACAGCTGAAGAACCCCAAAGCGATGCGAAAAGGTACAAAAAAAGGTACAAAAAAGCAAACAAACAAAAAAAAGCCCTCCTTTGAAGATAATATTGAATGTCTAGGATGAGGATGGCAGGTTTGGTGACAAAATGTATAAATGTATAAAGGAGGACAAGAAATTGAACATGCCCAAATAGCAGCATTACTGGTGGTATGTTTTTGAGTCAAAACCAAAGATGTAGGGATAACATAGGAATATAGGAAGCTGCCTTATACTGCGTAGCCCAGTGGTCCATCTATTGTCCACACTGATTGGCAGTGGCTATCCATTGTTTCAGTCAGAATTATTTCCTAGCACTACCTGGAGATGCTGGGGATTGAAACTGGAACCTTCTGTATGCAAAGCAGGTGCTCTACCACTGAGCTACGGCCCCACTCAGTGACTATCGGTGTTTTGTTGCTCTTGAAGCACATTTGCTCAAGGCCAGCATCAGATCTGAGAGGTCCCCTCTGTGGGACCCCTTCCTCTACTGGTGGGACCTACTAGGCTTAGATGAAGAGCAGCAACAGTACACCAAGGAACACCAGGCAGATGGCTCTAGCATCCATGTTAATTTCACACAATATCCCTGTTGCTTTGGGGCATTTGGGGAAATTAAAATGGCAGCTAAGACCCAGCCACCCAGCACTGCCTGGAGCAATAGATGCATGGGGGAATTGAGGGGGGACCCAGGACAGAGATCAGCAGCTGGTCATGCTGAGGGTCTGTGGCATTGCCCTTTCCCAAGAATACCAGGTGCTGACAGCAGCCCTGTGTTTGCTGCTGTTGATATGTATCCTGAACAGCCAGCATGCTTGTGGCTATGGTTTTCAGATCCATACACAAAACGGTGCCTAACTGTTGCACCAACAGTTTTACAGTTAAGGCAGTTGCAGATACAACATGCAACTGTGACCCAGATTTTCATTCATTTGTACTGCAGTTTGTGCTGATGAATGGGGAATGGGACACACAGTTAAATGGATTGTAATGCTATGCACATTGTTTCAGAGCTGTACTGATGCAATTTTGGATTTGCTTAATAATAATAATAATAATAATCGTCTGATTTTGCAGTTAAGTGTCCTGAACATGCAACGTTAGCCTTTGGAAGGGCAATAAAGTCTGCAGAAATAAAGGGACAGGTTTCACACACCCTATAAAAGGGAAGGGATACAAAGAATGGCTGTCAAGGACTCAACATAAAGGCAGAGGAAAAACCTGCACAGTAGGCTGCTCAGAAGCAGTTTAATTGCTGGGACATGCTGTATAGAATCATAGAAAAGTAGAGTTGGAAGGGGCCCACAAGGCCATCGAGTCCAACCCCCTGCTCAATGCAGGAATCTAGGTCAAAGCATCTCTGACAGATGTCTGTCCAGCTGCACCTTGAATGCCTCCAGAGTGGGAGAGCCCACCACCTCCCTAGGTAGTTGATTCCATTGTCTTATTGCTCTGACAGTCAGGAAATTTTTCCTGATGTTTAGGTGGAATCTAGGTTCCTGTAACTTGAGCCCATTATTCCGTGTCCTGCAAACTGGGATGACCGAGAAGAGATCTTTGCCCTCCTCTGTGTGACATCCCTTCAAATACTGGAAGAGTGCGATCATATCTCCCCTCAGTCTCCTCTTCTGAAGGCTAAACATGCCCAGTTCTTTCAGTCTCTCCTCATAGGGCCTTGTTTCCAGTCCCTTTATCATCCTTGTTGCCCTCCTCTGAACCCTCTCCAGTTTGTCTATGTCCTTCTTAAAGTGAGGTGCCCAGAACTGGACGCAGTACTCAAGATGAGGCCTAACCAGTGCCGAGTAAAGGGGAATTATCACTTCCCGCGATTTGGAAGCTATACTTCTATTAATACAGCCCAAAATTGCATTTGCCTTCTTTGCAGCCACATCGCATTGCTGGCTCATATTCAGTTTGTGATCTACCACAATTCCAAGATCCTTCTCACTTGTAGTATTGTTGAGCCAAGTGTCCCCCATTCTGTAACTCTGCATTTGGTTTCCTCTCCCTAGGTGCAGCACTTGGCATTTATCCCTATTAAATTTCATTCTGTTGTTTTCGGCCCAGCGCTCCAGCCTATCGAGGTCACTTTGAATTTTGTTTCTGTCTTCCAGAGTATTAGCTGTTCCACCCAACTTTGTGTCATCTGCAAATTTGATAAGCATTCCCTGTACCTCCTGATCCAAGTCATTAATAAAAATGTTGAAGAGCACCGGGCCCAGGACCGAGCCCTGTGGTACCCCGCTCGTTACCTCTCCCCAGTTTGAGAAGGAACCATTGATAAGCACTCTTTGAGTTCGATTCTTTAGCCAATTGTGGATCCACCTGATAGTTGTTCCATCTAGCCCACTCTTAGCTAGCTTACTAATCAGGATATCATGAGGCACTTTGTCGAAAGCTTTGCTGAAGTCCAGGTATATAATGTCCACAGCATTCCCACAGTCCACAAGGGAGGTTACCCGATCAAAAAATGAGATCAGATTAGTCTGACAGGATTTGTTCTTGACAAATCCATGCTGGCTTCTAGTAATCACTGCATTGTTTTCAAGGTGCTTGCAGACTGACTTCTTTATAATCTGCTCAAAAATCTTCCCGGGGATTGATGTCAGACTGACTGGCCTATAGTTCCCAGGTTCCTCCTTCTTGCCCTTTTTGAAGATGGGAACAACATTTGCCCTCCTCCAGTCGTCTGGCACTTCACCTGTCCTCCATGATTTCTCAAAGATAATAGACAGTGGTTCTGAGAGTTCTTCTGCCAGTTCCTTTATTACTCTAGGATGCAGCTCATCAGGCCCTGGAGATTTAAACTCGTTCAGAGTAATCAGGTGCTCCTTGACCATTTGCCTATCAATCTCAAGCTGCAATTCTGCCCCTTCAGTCTGCACTTCAGGTTTGCCAGGGGGGTCATAGACCCTCTTTTGGGAGAAGACCGAGCCGAAGTAGGAATTGAACACTTCTGCCTTTTCTTTGTCTTCTGTTATCAATTTGCCATCCTCATTGCGTAGTTGAACCACCAGTTCTTTCTTCTGTCTTTTACTGTGCATGTATCTGAAGAAAGCTTTTTTGTTGCTTTTAGCATTCCTCGCTAACCTTAGCTCATTCTCAGCTTTAGCCTTCCTGACACTATTCCTGCAGTTCTGTGCTACCTGCCTGTACTCTTCCCCTGTAGCCTGTCCTTCCTTCCACTTCCTATACGTGTCCTTTTTTGTTTTCAGGTCATCTTTGAGTTTATTGTGAAGCCACATTGGCTTCTTCTGTTGCCCTCTGCCTTTTCTCCTTGTGGGAATTGTTTGCAATTGTGCCTTTAAAATTTCCTTTTTTAAAAACTCCCACCCCTCCTGGGCTCCCTTTCTCGTGAGAGTCACTTGCCATGGGATCTTACTAATCATTGTTCTGAGTTTGTTAAAATTGGCTTTCCTAAAATCCAGGGTACGTGTTTGGCTACACTCAGCTCTTGCTTCTGTTAGAATCAAAAACTCAAGTATAACATGGTCACTTTCCCCCAGAGTTCCCGAAACTGCCACTTTATCCACTAACTCGTCTCTGTTGGTTAGAATCAGGTCAAGGATAGCCGATCCTCTAGTTCCTTCCTCCACTTTCTGTAGGAGGAAGTTATCAGCAGCACAGCTCAGGAATTTCTTGGAGGGGCCATGTTTGGCTGAATAAGTCTCCCAACAGATATCAGGGAAATTGAAGTCCCCCATTACTACCACATCGTGCCTCCTTGAAACAATGGCAATTTGCTTTTCAAAAGTTCCATCCTCGTCTTCTCCTTGATTGGGTGGTCGGTAGTAGACTCCAACCGCCATGTTCGCTTTATTCTTTGCCCCCTTTATTTTAACCCAGATGCTCTCAGTGGGGCTGCCAAGCTCCTCTTCCTGTATCTCTGTGCAGAGATACGTATTTTTAACATACAGTGCAACTCCACCTCCCTTTCTGTTGCTTCTGTTCCTTTTGAACAAGTTATACCCTTCAACTGCTGTATTCCAGTCATGGGAGTCATCCCACCAGGTTTCAGTTATCCCTATCAAGTCGTACTTGCCCTCATGTATCAAGAGTTCAAGTTCGTCTTGTTTATTGCCCATACTCCTGGCATTAGTATAGAGACATTGAAGATTATGTGCTTTATAGTCCGACTTTCCCCCTACATTTTGTGGTAGACTATCAATGGGCACCGCTGGAGCTGTTCTCTCCATTGTGGCATAGAGGCCTTCTTCCATTGGTACCCCCGAGTTTATGTCTCCCTCCCCTGTTGGATTCAGTTTAAAGCCCTCCTGATTAAGTTCCTCATGCTGTGGCCAAACACATTCTTCCCAGTCCTTGTGAGGTGCAACCCATCCTCTGCCAGCAGTCCATCTTCCAGGAAGTGTAGCCCGTGGTCCCAGAATCCAAATCCCTCACGTCGGCTCCACCTTCGTAGCCAGTCATTCACTCGGAGTATTTTTCTTTCCCTTTCTATGCCTCTTCCAAGTACTGGAAGGATGGATGAGAAAACTATCTGGGCCCCGAAGTTCTTGAGTTCCCTTCCCAGCTCTTCAAAGTCTGCCGTGATTTCTTTGTAACTCCGCTTGGCAGTATCATTTGTACCCACGTGGAAGAGAAGAAAGGGGTATGTGTCGGTGGGCTGCATGAGCCTCGGCAGCTGCTCTGTCACATCCTTAATCCGTGCCCCAGGGAGACAGCACACCTGGCGAGTCCATGGGTCTTCGCGACATACTTTGGCTTCGATCCCCCGCAGGAGGGAGTCTCCCACTACGAGTACTCTTCTCTTCCTCTTGCTGTAGGCCTTGGTTTGATTGCCTCCACTTGACTGACCCTCAGCCTCTTGCTCGCTGTCACGTTGGGTGCCCGATAATCCGTCCTCTGCAGGCTGTCCTCTGCTCTCGTCCTCAAGTACATGGAAGCGGTTCCATAGCTCCGCTGCTTCCACAGGCGCAGAGTGTCTTGTAGTTCTTCTGCTCCTAACAGTCACCCTTTTCCAGGGGGTTCCCCCTGCGTTATTTTCCCTTGCCTCTGCAGTCTCCGACTCCGCCTCTTCCTGCCGTTGCCCTTCTGGCTCCTGTACTGTGCTTTGGTGCTGTAGATCCACCGTTCTGTCTAAGAACTCCTCACTTTCTCTTATGCTCCTGAGGGTTGACACTTGCTGCTCCAGTCCTCTGACCTTTTCTTCCAACAGTCTGACCAGCTTGCACTTGTTGCACGTGTAGGCCATGTCGATCTCCGGCAGGAAAACAAACATTGCACACCCCTTGCAGGTCACCACCACTGCTGAGTCCTTTCCTTCCATAGTGCTCTGTTTCTGTCTTCCTAGAATATATATATATATATATATATATATATATATATATGTTTTTATTTATTTATTTATTTATTTATTATTATTATTATTATTATTATTATTATTATTTTAGGGACCTCCCCTGCCGAACTCCGCTGCCAAACTCCTGTTTGCTCTCCCTGTGCGCTCGCTCTGTGCGCTCGCTCTGTTCGCTCGCTCTCTGGGAGCCTGCTTGCCTTTTCACAGTCCCAAAAACAGCTGGAGCCTCTCTCCTGTTGTGCTCCTGCTCAGCTGGGAGTCAGGAACAGAATGAGCTCCCAGGCCACGCCCTGCAATCAGCCCCACTTCCTGCAATCAATCAGCTGCAATCAGCCCCAGGTGGTTGCAGTCAGCAGGAGCTTCTGCTCAACAGAATGAGCTCTCAGGCCACGCCTTTCCCTTGCAGCACTTGTTGTTGTACTACTCCGCTGCCAAACTCCTGTTTGCTCTCCCTGTTCGCTCGCTCTGTTCGCTTGCTCTCTGGGAGCCTGCTTGCCTTTTCACAGTCCCAAAAACAGCTGGAGCCTCTGGTATGCAACTGGTATAGACGTTTAAAGGCAAAGAGAAAACAGAGAGGATTTGGTCAAGAAGCTCTGTTATTTGGAGACAGGCCATAAACATGAAGAGCAACTTTCACAGGATGAAGCCTTGCAAATGTAAGCTTCAAGCAATGATTTTAGAATATGTTGCTGTATGTCTCCAAGGATGCCATTTGCTGTCAGCCCTGCTGTATTCCGTTTAGCCTACTTGCAGAAGGACAAGGCCTTGAGAACAGACGCAGGGCGTGATTTTTAAGTGATAGAATGTGGTTAAAAAAAAAAAAAAGCACCCAGGATGATGTACAATAAAAAAATAACAATACAAGTTTTCATAAAACTATAACACAGGTGAGGAAAAACATGCAATAACATTTGAGAGCAGCATTAAAATTAAACAGCAATGAAAAATCACACAGCATAAAAGCCTGGCAGAACAGAACAGACTTTGCTGCCTGGCTAAAGCAAAATAAGGGAGGATCCAATCTCACCTCCCTCAGAGAGAGTTCCATAATTCGGATGCTGCTACCAAAAATGGCCTGTCTTGAGTACCCAGTTCAATAATTGGGGTGCTGCTACCAAAAAGTACCTGTCTTGAGTACCCAGCAACCTAGCCATTCCAGGTGGTGGAACATAGAATAAGGCCTCCAGCGAGGATTGTAAATTAGGGCAGTTACATGTGGTAAGAGGTAGTTGCGATGACACGGTCCCTTACACTTTAGGACCAGGCGCATAAACCCTTCTCAGGCTAAGCATCAACACTTAAAAACCTAAGGGGAGGGTCAAATGAAACCTTTCCCCTACTAATGAGGGAAAAGATTAATACTGGTTATTAAGGATCTAGCTTAAATTTATGATACTGTAGGTACAAAGGTGTGTGTGTGTGTGTAGATTTAAAAGTAATGTAGGTTAATAACACCAAGCTGATACGTAGGATTTGGATAGCAAACAAAATTTTAAAAAAGTTTATTGTAATTCTCAAAATCTTAGTTCCAGAAAATAACTTTAAACCTGCCTATACCAAACACTTTGTAATTAACCTAAGTCCCTATAATTCTAAATACTTTCACTCCTCATATAAGCACTGATTTCTCTCAAAACTCCTGACAAGACATGAATAATCCAACTAACCTAACTCTCCAACTCCCAACTCTCCCCACACTCCAAACACTCTCCCATAACACACTAACTACTCAGTTCAACATTCTATACTCACTAAACATACTAATGAAACTCACTGGGTGACTTTGGGCCAGTCACTGACTCTCAGCCTAACCTACCTCACAGGGTTGTTGTGAGGATAAAATGGAGAGGAGGAGGAGGATTATGTAAGCCGCCTTGGGTTCCTTGCAGGAAAAAAGGCGGGGTATAAATATAATGAATAAAATAAATAAATACACCAGGGAACTGAATTGTGGGGTTACGCCACAATAGTCCTTCAGAAATCCTGGCTACAAACCAAAATGGAAGAGTGGAGAGTGCAACTTGGCAATATTCCTCACTCTTATATTGCAATCCTGTGCATGTCTATTAAAAGTTAAGTCCCATGAAGTTCAATGGTACTTACCCCAGATACATTTATATAGGACTTCAGCTTTGTTCAGGAAAAAACGGTGGTTATACCAAAGATTGCTGGCTGGCAACTCCCCTATTACACATTGCTGAAGGCTCTGAACTATCCTTTGTTTCTGTCTCCTGCATTTATTTACTCTGTCTTCCCCTGAAGTTAAATGCTAGGGTGGTATGGAGGTATTTGGATTAAACATATACTTTTTTAAAATGCCCCACAATAGAGTCCACTTCATGTGTTTATCAGCTGAAGGGGTTCTGCGAGAGCCAGCATGGTGCAGTGGTTTGAGTGTTGGATTGGGCCTTGGCAGATCTGGGTTCTAGTCCCCACTTGGCCATGAAGCTCACTGGGTGACTTTGGCCCAGTCACTGACTCTTGGCCTAACCTACCTCACAGGGTTGTTGTGAGGATAAAACGGAGAGGAGGAGGACCATGCAGACCACCTTGGGTTCCTTGCAGGAGGAAAAAAGGTGGGATATAAATGTAATAAGGATGATGATGGTGATGGTGATGGTGATGATGATGATGATGATGATGATGATGATGATGATGTACAAGGAGGCAGCAGGGCTGCTCCACTAGCCCTGCCTTGGCATGATGTGCCTTCCGTATCCCACCTCTGATGCCCACATAGATGGACGTCTGCATAAATGGCCATCTGCATTGGCCAGTAATGGGCAGCATGTGACCCAAGGCCTGCATGCAGCCCTCACAGCCCCCTAGTATGACCCCTGAAGCCACCACTGCTGCCCTTGCACAGCATAGAGCTCTTGTTTTCAAACTAAATTTGGCCATTTGAGCATGCCGCCGTGGTGGGTGGGGTTGTTGTTGTTGTTTGCAGCGGGGGCTGCAGGAGTGCAGCCTGCTGGTGTTCCAGAGGCTGGGTGAAACTGGTGAGCCAACCTCCTAAAATTGCCCACCCCTGGCATGGATGAAGCCCGTGCACATAAAGCTCTATCTATGCAAACTGGAAACCTGCATTATCAGGTTTCCAGCATCCAGGGAAGCCTATGCACATACTGCTGTGCGTATGTAAGCTTCCCCCATGAAAATATTCATGCTCAACACTAACAGGGTATGTATACCAGCAGGAAGGATTAGAGTTTCTACAGCTGTAATATTATTGTGGCAGCTCCCGCCCCTCTAGACTGCAAAATACATTTGAAGCTTCAAAGTACTACTAACCACAGTTAAGAAAAGCATGTATTTGCAATTTTATACCCATGATAATATCAATGGCATCTATGTCCTCCTAAAATTATGAAGTGTTGTGTGGCCATAAAGTATATTAATGAACAATCACCTCCCCCCCCCCATGTTTTTATCCATGAGGCCTTCCTGTATATGAACTTTAATTTATTCTCACAGGTAGCTTTGATAACTACCCTGTTATATAGCTGGACATATTAGGTTTTGTGTTTGTTAGCTTTCCGCATTCAATTTGTCTTTAAAATGCTAATAAATATGGAATATATTATAATCTTCTCATTGAAGAACATGCCGTTGTAATTATTCATAAAGAAATTATCCTGAAATGTCCATGTATTGATTACATGGAATGAAAGTGGCACGCACATTTAAAACAGTAAGGGCACAATCCTACAGTATGCATGTTTTGATGGAAGAAAGGCCTACAACTCCCGGCATACCCCAGCCAGCCATGCCAGTTGGGAATGCTGGGAGTTGTAGGACTTTTTTCTGTCTAACCATGCATAGGATTGTGCCTTAAGATACTGTGAATGTTGCCACTAGTAGAAAAGGAGGAGAGCAAGTGATGTTTTACCCTATGAATTATACCCAGATATAACATGTTTGATTGATGCATAGTTTCTGTTAGCAAGCTAATTGGAAAACATTTGGTATATAATACATGACTGAAATATCAGGTTTTGGGGCTTTAGAAACTCCCCCCCCTTAAGTAAAAACTGGGGAAAAAACAAGATTTAGTTCATGCATTTTATACAGATTTTGGACCACCCTTTCTTTATCTTTCCCCCCACGATGCTCCCACAAATTAATTCAATACATTGCAGATCTCTTCCAATTTGAACCCTCCAGGACCCAAAGTGGGCAAAAAGTATAAAAGTTATAGCCTCAGATTCTTACAGCAGCTGGGTACAAATCTGATTTTAAGGCTGTTCCTTTACATGTGCCATACATTTTGCCGAGAACTTTGAAAGTAAATATATATGGGGGAGAAGGTTGCACACCCCAAAAATGCAAAGATTACATAATCCTTTGGGGGGTTGCCACAAAATGGCATGATATGTGGGCCTCACCTCACAGCCTACTTAACTGAATTTCACATTCGTACAAGATTTCATGTTGGCACTAGTAGCAATGTACTTGTTTTATCCTAATCAAAGACTCCGTTGTGCCACCCACCTGTTTTGAGCTGCCTTTCCTGCCAGAATTTGATATTATATTATATAAACAGAAGATACTGCAATGACACACGTACAAAGCTTCTTCCGCAAACCCTTTTGCTCTGACATGAAAGGTGCACACACAATTATGCCTCATTACCTGGTCATTGTATTAGATGACAGCTTAAACAGCAGCCAATTTGTCGGGGTGACTCAAAGAAATGTTGCACTCGGATGCCTGATCCAGTTAAGCAATAACTTCCACTCTGCTCTTAGTTGTTTCCCCATTCCCAGCACTGAAAATTCACATCTCCATTTCTCATTGTCTAGACCAGGGAAGCACGTATCATTCAGTTCCATTTCAACACCATTAGCTGTAACCTTGCCAAAACAGAAATGAGAAAGCGCAGGCACTTCCATTGTACTTATAAACATCTGTTACTATACATTCCATTTGCACTCCTCAAAAAGAATCACCTTTGACTTAACTAGAACTGTTTGAGAAGTTCTGAACACAAGATTTTTGTTTGCTTGTTTGTCGTTGTTTTTGCTATCGATACATGTGGGAACGAAAAGTAATCATGCTACAGGTTGCCATCCTCTTCCCTGAATTATTTAGGTTTCTTGGGGATTGCAGAGTAGGTCATGTTTTATATAACAGTTATCCTGGGTTGGGTTATTTTTGTTTGTTTGCTTGTTTGACTACTCTGATGCATGAAGGTAAAAAATCCATTCATTCCAAAAGTCTGCCCTTTGCATCTCTACCCTATCAAATCTCTTGAAATTGGATGCAAAGGTTTCTGGTATTAGGGGCATCAGGATTGGGACCATGGCATGCGAGGAGGAAGATTAAACTACAATTTCTATAGTGCTCTGCCTTTTCATGCCAGACCTCCCAATCAGTATGCAAGGCTTTCAATATTCAAAGTCTTCCAAATAAGCAAATAAGCAAAAATAAATAAATAGTTACAACAAATAATGAAATAGCTAAAAGGTACAGAATGTTGGAAAGATGCCCTTAAACAACATCACTCTCTTCCCATCCAGAAATCAGTGTGTGTGTGTGTGTGTGTGTGTAGTAAGTACAGGCATTTGATACTAGATGGCCAGAGTTTCATCTCAAGAAAATGCTGGTTTCTTCAGCTGATATGGCACAGATCAAGCACATCATGAACATTCTGCTATTTGTCTAATCAAGCAGTTACTATACACTTTGTCATCTTTAATGACAGGACACCTTTGCCACCTGGAAAATAATGTTGCATGCTCTGTCACTTGACTCCAGTCAATCTACACTACAATAATCAGATACCCAAATTGTCAAAATGCATTATATTATAACTGTCACATAAGAACATAAGAGCCGGCTGGATCAGACCAAGAATCCATCTAGTCCAGCATTCTGTTCACACAGTGGTCAACTCCTTGCCCACAGGAAACCCACAAGCAGGACATGAGTGCAACAGCACCCTCCCGCCCATGTTCCCCAGCAACTGGTGTACATAGGCATATTGCCTCTTTGATACTGGAGGTAGCTTATGGCCAACAGGACTAGCAGCCATTGATAGCCTTCTCCTCCATGAATTTGTCCAATCCTCTTTTAAAGCCATCCAAATTGGTGGCCGTCACTACATCTTGCGGAAGTGAATTCAATATTTTAACTATGCACTGTGTGAAGAAGTACTACTTCCTTTTATCTGTCCTGCATCTCCCACCAATCAACTTCATGGGATGAGCCCATGTTCTAGTATAATGAGAGAGGAGAAAAATCTCTCCCTTTCCACTTTCTCCACACCATGCATAATTTTGTATACATCTATCATGTCTCACCTTACTCGCCTTTTTTCTAAGCTAAACAATCCCAGATGTTGTAACTTTATTGCAACCTGTTCTTCTTTGGGTGGCAATCTCTGCTTTTGAGTTTTAAAATGCTCCAACTATCTTGTAGTTTAATTGGAGGGGTTGGTGGATGTGCTGCTAGATCTCTCTTCATTCCCAAATCTCTGTTCTCGGAGGCTCTCAGTCTGATGTTAGGAAAGGGGATATCGAGCAGCAGTCTGCTGCTGAAGTGGGTTCTATTCAGTTGGGTGCTGGATTTTATTTTCTTTCTTTCTTTCTTTCTTTCTTTATTAAATTTTTTAATCGCCCATCTGGCCGGCCACCCTGGGCGATGAACATTTCAACAATAAAACAGACATACATAATTAAAACACTATAAAAAAAAAAATTAAAACCGTATCCCACCCCATATTCCCGCCTGAAAGACCATGTTTTTAATGCGTGGCGGAAGCTCATCATGGAGGGGGCATGGCAAAGGTCACTAGGGAGGGAGTTCCATAACTTGGGGCCCGCCACAGAGAAGGCCCTCTTCCTAGTCCCAACCAGCCTGGCTGCTCTGGCTGATGGGACAAGGAGAAGGCCATCTGTGGCAGATCTGGTTGAGCGGCCTACTTGATGTTGCTGGAGGTGCTCCTTGAGATAAACTGGACCGAAGCTGTGTAGGGTTTTAAAGGTCAAAACCAACACCTTGAATTCGGCCCGGCAAGCAACTGGTAGCCAGTGCAACTCCTTAAGCACTGGAGTGATGTGATCACGCCAGAGGCTGCCTTTAACCAGGCGAGCCGCCGCGTTCTGTACCAGCTGCAGCTTCCAGGCTGTCTTCCAGGGTAACCTCACGTAGGGTGCATTACAGTAGTCTAGGTGAGAGGAGACCAAGGCATGAACCACTGATGGGAGCAGATGATTAGGAAGGTAGGGGCGCAGCTGCTGTATCAGATGGAGTTGATACAGCTCTGCCTGGCTCACAGCTGACACTTGAGCCTCCATGGACAGCTGGGAGTCTAGAATGACTCCCAAGCTGTGGACCTGGTCTTTCAGGGGCAGATGTACCCCATTCAGTACCAGGTCAACATCCCCTAACCTCCCCTTGTCTCCCACCAGAAGTACCTCGGTCTTGTCGGGGTTCAGCCTCAGCATGTTGTTGTTTATTTTTCACTGCATTTTGATCTATTTGTTTTTATGATGGTTATAACTAAGGGTGCAATCCTATGCAACTTTAGACAGAAAAAAGTCCTACAACTCCCAGCATTCCCAACCGGCATGGCTGGCTGGGGCATTCTAGGAGTTGTAGGCCTTTTTTCTGTCAACTTGCATAGGATTGTGCCTTAAGTTTATTTTAATCTTGGTTTTATTATTGTTAGCCACCTTGAGCACATTATTTGGATGGACAGGCAGGCGGCGGGGGTGGGGGGGATAAATAGATAGATAGATAGACAGACAGACAGACAGACATTACCTGTCACTTATTTTCAACTTCTTTGACTCCTTTTCCTCTCATACTTATTATGCGAAAAGAATGTTGTGTCACTTCTTTCAAAACTTTTCTTCCAGCCATCCCTTTTGCATATCTTATATAAATGTCTTGAAAAGTTTCCCCTCTGCTCTCCTCTCCTCTTCTGCCGTGGCGACATCAGTGATATTATTCCCTCCCAGTCACTGTGGTGTCAGCTCACGGTAGCAAATGTGTAAGAAACGCATTACAGATGGTGCTGAGGCTTATAATTGCCTGGCTCCAAATACAGAGTACACATTTGTCTGGCTCTTTTATGCTTGCCTGTATTATGAATCAAGTACCATTTCTCTCTGAACTATATTCTCCGGCTCAGTGTGTAAAACACGATTACAGACATGTGCAGTATTGCATATAGGTTTATAATCTTGTTTTTATAATCTACCCCATAGCTCATGTGTAGAGCGCATGATTTGCATGAAGAAGGTCCCAGATTCAATCCCTGGCATCTCCAGGTATGCGTGGGAAAGACCCCTGGTGAGCCGCTGAAAGTCAGCATAGACCGGGGTGGGCAACCAGGTTTAGATAAGATGCCCAATTGCCCTTCAGTGGGCCCTCTATGGGCCAGGTGATGTTAGTGTGCATGGCCCTGCCCAGTCATCTTCACTCCACTCCCACCCATTTTGCCTTTCTCCATGGTGAGAGAGGCACCGAGTGCCATGTCTCTCTCAGCGTTGAGAAAGGGACTCACCTACGGGCTATCAATGTAGTTTACAGAAATAGTAACAAAAAATGTAAAATATAACAATGAAAATATAGTAAAATGTGGGATAATTAAGTTGCAGTCAAAACCTATGGCTCATGTTTCACCAGGTAGTTGGGTGAAATGGTTAAGATCACTGGTATCTTCTAGGGTGGATTCACTGGAAGATACTCATTGAATCATTAACAGAGCCCCAACAGGAAGTGGGCGTAGCTATCAGCTCTTCCTCTTTCTGCTGGGACTCTTAGTGAGTGTGGCACCAGTTGTTGGCTCCAGGTTGTTTTAGCAGCAGCATGTAACCAGAGTTGCTGGTCTGAACTCCACAAGTTCAGATCCCAAGTATTTCCAAATGAACTTGTAACCAACTGTAAGAAACGTCTTTTAAGGCTGCCTGAATGAAACTGCATAATCTGAGTGAGTAAATGTTACTTTTAACTTTTACAAGACTGTGTCTCTGATTATTGTTCTGAGGGAGAGAAAAGGGGGCAAAACCAGGGAAATCCAGTCTGCCTTAAAGCATCCTGGATTACCAAATGCTAACTGGCTAACACTAGCCAAATCTAAGCTTCTTTTAAGCTGGAAAGGGACTCTACTCTACTCTGCTGATCTCACTAACGTGAGATAGGAAGGATATTACTCCACAATATATCCTCTCCTAGCATCTTTTTCAAGTCCCAACATAAAATAATCACTAGGCAACTGTAACAATATTGGCTGGGTCACCTTCAAGGAAAGCCTGCATGAAGACGTGGCTCATGAGTCTAAAGCTCAAGACTGAAGATGCCTGCATAATGTCAACGGACTTTCAGGCCCTATGCATGAAAGTTAGAAGCTGAGAAGAGGAGGAAGAAGGGGTGGAGAGAGCTCATTTTGTGTCTGTGCACAGACACAGAGCAAAGCCCCACTTCGCCTTTCTCCACATGTACATTGCATGTGTGAAGAAGGCTGAAGTCTCTCAGGTTTTCACTTACAGGCACAAGCTGTGTGACTTCTTCACAAGCTGTGTGACTTCTTCACTGGTTATTTCCTAATGTTAAAACACTGGGCTATTTTTCTCAGGATTGGGTCCAGAGTTTGGGGTCCCTCATCAGGGTGCCATCCTGGGCCCCCTCCTACCTGCGCATCTGACTGTACAGTCCCCTAGACGGCTGCAATGAGCTAAGAGTTTGTGGAAGAGCACCTGTGTTGCATACAGAAGGTCCTAGGTTCAATTCCCAGCATCTCCAGGTAGGGCTAGGAAAGAATCCTGCCTGAAACCCTGGAGAGCCGCTGCCAGTCAGTGTTGACAATACTGGGCTAGGTGGACCAATGGTCTGACTCAGCATAAGGTAGCTTCCCATGTTCCATACAGTGGGTAAAGAAACATGGCTGCCATCACAAAAAATGTGGCAGCCACCATGTTTTCTGGAGCAGTAGCCATGGTTCCCCTACCACCACTACTACCAAAGTGGAGGAACCAGAACTTCCAGTGAATTGCATTTCAGGAGAATAAAAGATGGCAGTCACGACCATGGCTACTGAGGGGACCAGAATGGCTTGGCTCAAGCATCCCTGGAAAGTGAGCCCCACACATGCATCACCAGTAATATCTTTCAGAGGTGCAATGAGCAATTATTTTACTTACCCACATGTTCTGTCAATGTCCACTGGTTGCTCCATTTTAGGTGGATGTTATAATACGGATAATTTTTGTAACAGAATGCTCTTTGAGATTTACTGATGCACACGTTCTTTTAAATTATCTACCTACAGTATGGAACTTATCGCAAGGACAACGCAAGAGGATTTTTTGCATCCTATTGACAGTTAAAAGACTGGCATTACAACACTGGAAAGCCCACCTCCTATTACACAATGGAGTGAGGACCTAATGATGCTTTCAGTATTTGAAGGGGTGGTATTTAGATGCCCCCTGCGAATGGATAAATATATGGATACGTGGTTCTCCTTTTCTGAAACTTATGCAGCATTGTTTCTAGTGATAGCTATAGTGTTATACATTTATATATACTTATGGATATACATTTCATGCACATCTGTGGCAAGTGATTTATTTTAATTTCTGTAAGGGAATTGTATATTATTTTCCCCCTTGTTTTGGTGAAACTTACATTTAAAAAAATAATAAAAAAGAGGTGCAATGAGCAAAAGAGACTGCTACTGGAATGCTGACACTGGTGACTTGACCTCAGATTCTGGGGCATTTGGAGTCTATCTAGTATTCCTTCTTTCCTTCCTCCTGTTCCCCCCCTCCTTTTCTTTAAAGTATAATCAGCCAGGAGCGTGTGAGCAGCACTTAGAATTGCTATTTTTCTCAAGGGTGTGTAAGGCCTAACAAAACTCTTTTAGTCAGCATTGTAAGAGTCATTCTGCTTCTCACTGTGCTTAAAAGCAATCAAACCACAAAGAAATCACTGAATACATTCAGTGTGTATGTGTGTGTAGGCAGAGAGAGAGAGAGAGAGAGAGAGAGCGCACACCAAATATAAAACAGCTTTCATATCGGGTTGCCAACTTTTCAACTGTTCATTGTAACTGCACTAAAAATGATGGCTTGATTACATTAGCAGCTGACAATAGACTCACACATGGAACAAACATACATAAATAGATAGGACAGCATGACAGGCAGTAACTCTGTCCCCAATCAATATGCACAGGAGCCCTGCTCAGTCATTCTAATGAATGTGTATAGGTTGGTAGCAGAACCAGTCATACACATACACATACACATACACATACACATACACATACACATACACATACACACACACACACACACACACACACACACCTATACATTCTATATATGATAAATGTCTGAAAAAGGCAGTTATTTATCTCCATGCTGTGAAAAGATTTTCCTGATTATCAGAAGAGCAGAACAGACCGGGTTTTGTTTTGTTTTTTGGTCTGGTTAGTTGGCAATCCTTTTTTACACACACACACAAATATACCCTTGCATCTTCGTATGACAGGCTGGCTGTACAGCTTCCTCAGAAGTAGATCATGAGTAGATTTGTTCATGGGTAAGCCACAGTGGTGTAGTGGTGAATTTTGGAAGAGCAGGCACTCATCATGAGAGTTCCCGTGGCCATGCCCCCAAGGAAAGTCCAAAAAACGCAGGCAGCTATAGCAACAGACCAGTTCTAGTAGTTTTCATTTCCACCAGGAGCAGGTCTTTTATGAAACAAATGGGGCTTAATTGCTAATCCAAGACCAAGCCACCCCAAAATACTTTGCATTACAAAAGGGAACAATAGATTGTTGCTGGGGAAATTAATTCCCTGCACCCCAGCTACTCTGAGGACTACAGCTAATATCAGAGGAAACAGGGAAATCTGAGGGGGGGGAGGTGACAGATGATGTCTGCGCTGGTGCTGCATCACTGGATCCCCTGGCTCCACTACATGAAAGAAAAGCCCTGCTGGATCAGACCAAGGATCCATCTAGTCTAGCATTCTCTTCACACAGTGGGAAACCAGCGTCCCACGGGAAACCCACAAGCAGGACATGAGTGCTAAAGCACCCTCCTGCCCATGTTCCCCAGCAACTGGGGTACATAGGCAGATTGCCTCTGATACTGGAGGTGGCATATGGCCAGTCAGGACCAGTAGCCATTGGTAGTCTTCTCCTCCATGCATTTGTCCAATCCCTTTTTAAATTGGTGGCCATGATTAGATCTTGTGGAAGTGAAGGGAGCTCCTTTTTGCCATTTAAGGTTGCTGTGTGTACGCATGAATTGATCTTTGCTGGACATTCATTCCTTCTCCCTCTTCCTCTCTTCTCATTGTAAATTTGTCTGTCCTTACTTCATGGTGTTAAAATGCTGGCCTCATTCCATTTGTTCTAGAAGATATCAGATTGCAGGCAGGCTGGGGCTGAGAGGATCTCTCTCTCCGTGCCTGAAATCTCATTGCCCTCTTCCTTCTGAAACCTGAAATACTGCCTTTAGAGAAATGGGGGCAGGGGAAAGGGGGGTCCATTTTGATTCCTGCTTTTATGGGGTGTCAGTGGTGACTGTATCCCTCACCCTAGTTGCTTAACTGAAAGAATTGCTGAAATAACTTGGCTCACATAATGTATCTGCATCTCTGGTCATGTGGAGAGAGCCTAGATGCAAACAGCTTGTACACATGTAGGATCCTTGAACACAAAGGGCTGGATCCAGATTTAGTCATACTTAGAATAACTCAATTGAAATCAGTAGCACTTCTCTTAGTCATGACTCTAGCATACGTCCTATTGATTTCAATGGGTCTATTCTAAGTATGACTAAATCTGGATCCAACCCAAAGAACATAAGAACACAAGAAAAACCCTGCTAAATCAGGTCAAAGTTCTATCTAATTTAGGGGTAGGCAACATGGCACCCATGGGCACTAGTGCACCCTCAGACATCTTTCTTGGTGCCCACCCTCTTACTTTTAGGGTTTTATCTTTTTAATTACAAAATTTCTTACCAGCAGCTTGGATCGCTTCAAAGCAAAGTGAGGGCATCCAGCTGCTTCTATCTTCTTTCCCCATGAGTGCCTCTAGGCCACATGTGGTGGCGCCTCATGCACTAAATGTGTGCACAGGGCCAAAAAGGTTACCTGCCCCTCACCTATTTCAACAATACCCTGCCAGATGCCTCTGGGAAACACCAAGCAGGACATGGAAGTAATAGCCCTCCCAGCTCTCGCTCCCTGGAAAGTGGTATTCAGTGACATACTGCTTCTGAATTGAAGGTCCTATATAGCCATCATATAGTTAGCAGCCACTTATTGAGCTATCCTCCGTGGTTTTGCATAACCACTTTTTAAAGCCATCTAACCTAGCGTCAACATCACATCGATCAACCAGAGTTGATCAACACCAGAGCCACACCAAGACATTTTGCCGCCTGAGCTGAAGAACAAGATGGTGCCCGCCCCCCCCCCACATTCCATGCACAAAAGCTGACTGGACTGGCAGTTGAATCTTTCTTTGACACTGGTGTTGGACAGCATCCTCTCCCACACCTGAAGCCCAGTATACGGGCTGCAGGGCAGGTCACATGATGGCACACAGTTCTCCCCTTCGGCACTTTGCTGCCACCTCCTAGCATCTGCACTGCCGCCTGAGGTGACCACCTCACTCTCCCTAATGGTAGGGTTGGTCATGATCAACTCACAAGGAGGGCAGTGGTGTGGGGATGGCAGCTCCAACCCCATTTCCCCCTCTGCATATTTGTTTGCCTGAACAACAACCCTTTGATGGTTGGAATCGGATAAGGGAGACCGTCTTGCATCCAGGCATCCATATGATTATAGCAGCAAGCAGAGATGAAAATGCACTGATTAATCAAAGAAGAAAAGAGAGTTACTGGGCAACAGGGGAACTTTAAAAATGACTAACACTGACATATTCAAGTTAGTTCTCTATTACGGGATTTGTGAGGGATTCCAGCTGTTAGAAAGAGCATTCCCATGAGAAATCCAACTGGGATTTGGGAAAGAAAAGTTCAAACATTCCTTTTAAAAAGCATTACCAGTTTGCAGCTGCAGCTCTTTCCTGTTTGTGGAGGTGGTGATGATTGGAATTGTGAGCGTAGCAAAAAGCAATACTGTTATGGGCAAAACAGGCATTACTTTAAAAATGTATCTAGCAATTAAGAATGTAAGAAGAGCCATGCTGGATCAGACCAAGGGTCCATCTAGTCCAGCATGCTGTTTATACAGTGGCCAACCAACTGCCCACAGGAAACCCACAAGCAGGACATGAATGGTAGGTAGCATAGAGCCATCAGGACTAGTATCCATTGATAGCCTTATCCTCCATGAATTTGTACAAAATGCTTTTTTGCATCTCTTATTGCAGCTCCTTTGTGCAGGGTTGTGTCCCTTTTGTTTTCCTCATTTGGGCAAGACTTCCATTTTCTGAAGGAAGCCCTATTTTCTCTAATAGCTTCCTTGACACTGCTTGTTAACCATGCTGGTGGCCTCTTAGATTTGGTGCTATCTTTCCTAACCTGTGGTATGCATTCTAGATGAGCTTCTATTATTATTGATTGGCTGTCATGTTTCACCATATGCTCATGGCCCAATTCCTCCCCTTCTACATTTGGGCAATCAGAAACAGTTTCTTCTTCATCCCTGAGGGATGATTTAACACAAACTGGATGCTTCCCAGCTCCTGTCAGCTTTCCCCCAGGTTTCAGTTTAAAAGCTGCTTTGCCACCATTTTTTAGGTTGGTGGCAGCAGTCTGGTTCCATTTTGGTTCAAGTGGAGTCCATCCCTCTTGTACAGGCCCGGCTTGTCCCTAGTGCCTAACAAATCTGAACAATTCCTCCCTACACCACTGTGTCTTCCATGCATTTAGACTCCTCAGCTTCTCCTGTCTAGCTGGCCCTGGTGGTCCTGGATTTCAACCTTCTATCTAGCAACCTACATTTGGCTTCCAGGACCTCACAACTACATCTCCCCTTGTTAACTTGGACCAGAACCACTGACTCTACCCCCACACTGTCTACAAAGCTATCTAGATGGCATGTGATGTCTGCAACCTTCGCATCAGGCAGGCATTTTACCATGCAGTTTACACACCCATCACAAACCCAGCTGTCTATGAGTCTAATATGATCAAATTTCCCACTACCACAAGCCCCCCATCCTCCAGAGGCAGATCTTCAGCACAAGAGGATATTTGCTCATCTTCTGAGGAATGATCCTTCTAAAGCAGGGCTTTCCAACCTTGGGTTTCCAGATGTTGCTGGCCTACAGCTCCCAGCATATAACCCAGCCAGCATGGCTAATGGCAAGGGATTCTGGGAGCTGTAGTCCAGTAACATCTGGGGACCCAAGGTTGGAGAGCCCTGTTCTAAAGGCTCATTTCCCTCTTCTGAGCAATGATGCCCACCTTCCCCACGACCCCCATTCTCTGTGACAGCAGTCACCCAGGGATTGAAACACTGCTATTAGGTCTCCTAAAGTCTCACCCCCCAACCTCTCTGCCTCCCTTAGCTTCTCTAGGTCAGCAAACTTGGTACCTTGGGAACCAGTAGCTCATTGCTCTAAGTACACGCCCACGGCTTTGTCCAGCTGGCAGATAGTCATACATGTGGCACTCAGTGACAGTGTAATACACTGGATAGCCCACACACCCCTGACTGGCTTTCTACATTCATAACTGGGGTGTGGGTGTGTTTAATTGCTATTATTGAGTTTGTTTACCAGGAAAACTAATCTGTTTACTAGGAGAAGGTGGGAAATTTATTGATAGTTATATTTGTTTATATTTATAGTTATTTATTTGCAGTTACTCACTGTGAGAAGGGAGGTAAGAGACGACACGACTGCCCTGCCCTGCCCTGCCCTGCCCTGCCCTGCCCTGCCCTGCCCTGCCCTTCTCACTCTGTTGCCACACTTGCACAGGTGCTTGACTCACTTGCAAGCCTGCCTCTTTATATAGGTCTAGCTATCTTGGCCCAACTGCTGCTGCAGCCAATCTGATTAGAGGGCCTCATCTGAAAAGCAAGGACGGCTGTGGCTGAACCACTGGTCTGCACTAGCTTCCACTGAGTGGGATTCAAATGTAGGTTATGTCTCACTGCCCCATTTTTACTTTACACTAGCTGCAGGGCCCCAGATCAAAATCTTAAAAGCCCCCCCCCCAACCCCCATGCTATGGTCCCAATCCAGCTCAGGGGCCTTGAACCTACTCTAAAGTAAAAATGGGTGGTGGAGACTGACATAGCTGCTAAATACGGATTTAAAGTAATGTCTGTTTTGCCCTTATGTATACTGATGCAAGTAAATGTCTGGTGGTGATTATTGCGCACGCAAAAGAGGAAATAAGAGTCGAGACACAGAATGATGGTGAAATTAGGGCCACATTTATTGATTCGAGGATCTGGGAAGGGACGAGTGTGGGTGCTAGCTAAACTGGCTCTCGGCCAGTATACCCTTAAATGGGCGAAGCATCCCAATTGGAGGAGTGGTGCTGTAACTCGCCACTCCCCAATTTTACACCATGCGGTGTCGGAAGGCCTCCTCCATGTCACCTCCTCACGGGGCCGTGAAACGCCATGCGGGTGAGAGGAATTGGCCTCAAAGGCGGACCCTATCTCCCTGGCCATGCCGTGAAACCGGGCTCAGGGCAGCCTCAGGTATCGCCAGTCACCTGAAAGGTGCCGTGGGATGATCACCGAACCTCACCCCACTGCCTAAAACCTGCACTTATTTATTTATTTATTTATTTGTTGTATTTCTGAATCGCCCATCTGGCCGGCAAACCGGCCACTCTGGGCGATGTACAACATGATAAAATACATTTAAAATACATGATATAAAATACATTTAAAACAGTATAAAACAGTATAACTTTTAAAATCTTAACCCACCCCGTATTACCGCCAATGTGACCGAATCAGGGAAACTACGCAAAACAAGAAAGCACCCAACCCCAGAACACAGTGTAGAGTAGGCGAAACACTCCCACCACCACCAGGCCAATCAGCAATGGTGAGCCAAAATTCCTACTTGGCCCCGTGAACCGGCGACCAGAAATCCCACACTGTGAATTGGGAGAGGGGGGGAGCTGCTTTGAGAAAAGAGGCAGAGGGTGGAGCAACGCTGCCTAATAAAGGCCTCCACCGCTCCTCCCCCCGCCTTGAACCCATAGGTGGTTTCAAAATTAAACAGCCTCACCTCTCATTCCTCCACGCACGCAAATAGTCCTCCCACCAACAGCTACGCGTTGGTGGGGGAAGGGGATTCTGTGGATTGTGCAATGACTTTTTCTCCCTTCCAAGAAAAGCTATTTTTTTTTAAAGGCTATTAGAACATCTGAGCAGCTGTAATGAGCATCACAGTACCTATTAGCAGCAGAAACAAAAAGCAGTTGAAAGTGCAGAAATGAAACTTGTGGTTCTCTTTGCTTGATCAATGTTCGTAAAAGAACTCAGCGGGAGAGTCAGCTGCAAACTAGGGGAAAGGTAGCAATTACAAGGAGAGTAGAGAATGTATGGCTGAAAGGAGACGTTACTACACCAATGGCCTGGGGAAACCTTATGCAAAAGCCTGGACATAAAAGGTCCAACATAAAGATTCTGTGCTCCACTTTGCTGTAGCACATCTGGAGTCACTCACTCCACTTTAGTCAGCAAATTCCATTTGCATTTATACTAGTGTAACTAAGTGCAGATGTTTCCTGCTTTGGGAGCAATAGACCCCAGTTGTGATGGGAAATCTGCATGTGTGCCACATCTGACTGACTCCCAGATGAATCATCACACTGCTGCAATCCCACACTGACCTGGGAATAAATCCCATTCAACCCAGTGGGATTTACTCCTGAGCAGACGTGAATGGGATTGCATTGTAAAGCTCATGGACATGGGGGGGAGGTGTCCTTCCAACCACAAATGAATAACACAGTGAGTAGTAAATTATTTCAGAGAAATCAAAGAACTTCATAAATATTGTACACCTTACGGGATTGCTAAATCGTATCATTGATCATGAAAAGTCTTGGGACTTGAACATGCATTGGTCGTTTTGATAATGCACGGAGCAGAGCAATGTGATGGTCCCTAGAGAGTGTCTAGAGGGCTATAGGATGCTTCAGATTCTCAGATCTGAGGTCAGGTCACCTTCCCCACCCTCACATCCGGTGTGGAAAGGACCACACCAGCTGCTTCTCCAAGGTTCTAAGACCAATCTTGGAGAAGGGGTAAAGAGGGCATTCCAGGGGGTGGGGGGGAGGAGACTGGGTCTGCTAGGATATGACATACCCTGGCAGTGCTCCAGCCTCCTCCCCTTCCTGTCCAAAATGCCACATGTAGACGCTTGAAATCGACCATCTAGCTGATTTGTAGGGCAGGGAGGCTGAGATCGCCTCCTCGCTCCTCCTGCCCTGCATAGGGTGCCCGTAACCCTCTGAGTTAGGAGGCTTATGCCCGGGTAGGGATGTAGCCAAGCAGCCCGCAGACACGAGTGAGGCCCGAACTGGGCCTGCTCGTGTCCGCGCAGGCTCTCTGCCCCAGGCTCTCTCCCCCCCCCCGCGGACTTTACCTGGGCTCTTCGCCGAGCAGAGAGCCTTCCTTCCCTGTCCGACGGGTCCCGTCGCGTCACTTCCAGCGTGGAGGAAGTGACGCGACAGGACCCTGCTCCGTCGCGCTGGACCCCTGCGCTCTTTTTTGGGCTGGGAAAACCAGGGCAACAGGACTGTTTAAGCCCTATTGTCCTGGTTCCTCCCGCCAAAACAGAACACAGGCGGGGGTCCAGTGCGCCAGAGCAGTGGCTCCAGCGGAGGAGGAGGAGGAGGAGGCGGCAGAGGCGGCAGAGGCGGCAGAGGTGGCGGCGGCGCGCAGGAGTGGCGCGCAGGACCAGGTAGGCGGCAGGGGGGTCCTGGCGGCAGCGGCGTGGGGGGTTCTCCGGCGGCGGCACGAGTGGCGCGAGCAATGCTCCACGCCGCTCTGAAGAGCGGGATCGGGCCGCCGCCGCTTGCGGGGGGGCCGAGCCCGTAGCGAGCCTCCAGCCGACTCCAGCTCGGCCCCACCACTATGTTATGGGCATACCCATTGGACTGCACCCTAATTTGGAATCAGAGAAAAGTGTCTAAAGCAGCCTTTCCCGGCCTGTACCTTCCAAATGTTTTGGACTTAAACTCCCAGCAGCCCCAGTCAGCATGGCCAATGGTCAGGAATGCTAGAAGTTGTAGTCTAAAACATTTGGAGGGCACCACATTGGGGAAGGCTGGTCTAAAGCAATGTACTAAGTGAAGGTTGGGGAGTCACGGTATGGGAACAGAAGAGTTCAGCAGCTAGAGATGGGTGAGAATTCTGTTCAGTTATTATTATTATTATTATTATTATTATTATTATTATTATTATTATTTTAATACGAACTTGGCAAAATTCACAAATGTCTTCACAAGCACTATGAAAAGAACTTGAGATTAAAATACTTCACATGCGGGAGGAAGCAAAACTGACAGATTCATCCAGCCAGCCAGCCAGAGGGCACTCAGCACTTAGCTCTTCAAGGACTGAGTTTGCATCTTTGTGTATTCTGCCATGATTGTGGTGCTGAGTTTGAGTTGCCACCACTTCCTTTCTGACAGGCTCCTTGCATTAAACAGCTACATGGCAGACAGGGACAGCACGGTCCTCTCCATGCTTGGAATACTACCTATTGAATTTGGCCACTGTGCAGATGGATGAGAATTTTATTCAGTTCATGTTATAAGAACTTGCAAACCTATAATACAATAGAGGGTGAGGGTGTGTGTCCATCCATCTGTCAGTGTCATAATGCCAAGACTGTGAAACCTAGACACCTGAAACTTGGCATGCGTACTGAGGGGACCGTAGAGGTATGCACTTCAGTGTTATTTTCTTTTTAAAGCACCTTAATTCATTGGAATTAACTCAAATTTGTCCATGTGGTTGAAGCCTGCAGAAACCTCCCTGACCAGCACATAGCTTTGCAGTTGATACAGTAGCTTTGCAGTAGGCTGAGGGACAGAACTGTCTGCCTGCCCCCTGCTGTGAGGCATCCCCCCCCATGAGGGGAATGGAGTGGACATGCCCCTCCCTCAGGGGGCTATAGGAGTGCAAGGCATGGGTCATTCCTAGGGGTGGCAGCTGGTGTGGCTTCACTTAGATGTGTCCAACTCTTACAGCTGTGTAAATTTGCTTGAACTGAAACTGACAGATCTGTCCAGCTGTATTTATCATCCCTCTCCAGAACACTCCTTTGCTGTTAAAATAAGACCCGTCCACTCTCTGCATTCTATGCAAATGAAGCAACCCTATGGGGAAGAAAGAAAGCACCATAACACCTACTTTAGTACTAAGTGAGGGCTTTAAACTTGGGTCTTCAGAGTCAACTTCCTACACTCTCTCCACTACATCACACACACACACACACACACACTCTTCATGCAAAAGGTACTATGATTTCAAAAATGTATCTTTGCAAATCATGTCCCTCTGTAACCATAGCCAACTGATCTTCAGATGGGTGTATGAAGATTTGTGAGATCTTTTGAAATATTTGCATATTCTACTTCCACCCACCGCAGGTCAGGTAGAATGAGAAGGAAAGCCCTTTGAGAGACAGAGAGCGAGAGCGAGCGAGAGCACAAGGGAGTATTTAATTCCTTAGGTTCTTAGTATTTGATGTTACCAATCTATCCAATGCACAAAAAGCTTTGGGTTCACAAAAGCGAAGGGGAGCTTTCAATGTATTGTATCAACTACCGAAACTACCTCCGCCACCACATACAGAAAAAAGGCACATCAGAACCCTTTTGGAGAGGCATCATTCAGCAAGCCTTATATACGATGGGTGAACATAAGGCAGCAAACAAATCCGTTCTCTGAACTTCCTGAAGAACAGATTAAACATATGATCAGCTACTTCTGAATATATACTTTTTAATCTTACTGTCGAGATGAAATGCAGCTGCACCTTTTTGGTCTTACTTTATTTTTTAGTTTGCTTCTTCCTTAGATACACAACAATGGAGAAAAAGAGAAGACCTGTGTGTGTGTGTGTGTGTGTGTGTGTGTGTATGTACGTGCGCACATGCATATGTGTGTGTTGATGGATACATCTCAGATGTCTTCCCTTCATTATGAAAGTCGCACAGTTTCTGTGTCCTTTTGCTAATTTCCAGCTAATCATGAGCAGAACGGAACAGGAAGAAATGATAGGACAAATCTCTGAAATGTCTTTCGTAATATGTGACTCAGATACAATGCCATGCCTCAGGCTTCCACACTCCCGCCTCCCCTCATGTGCTCCAATGTCTTCCCTCACATCGTGATTGGCAGTAGCTACAGTTTGCCAGTGAAAGCTCCAGGCGTTTGAGGGCCCTCAAGCAAAATACCCTCAGTGGGGGCCCTCCCTCAGTGAGTCGACTTTCTCACTGCCATTCTCACCAGCTGATATTGCTCCTCATCTTCTTTTCTTTCCCATCATGGCTACCATTGGCCTGCTTGCCAGGCAGAGAGAGACAGTCAGCAAGTAGGCAGTGACCACCACTCCTCCTTCTCACTGTTGTCTGGGCCAGAGCGAGAGGCAAGTGAAGAAGCAGGTTGCCATGGTGAAGAGGAGGAGCAAGTCCAGGCAGCTCTTGTCAGTGGTTTCCAGCTGGGGTGTAGCCCCTTTCCAGATGCCCGACCATGCCTACCTTGGATGCTGGCCATGCACATCTGCTATTCACAAGGATGGGCTAAGGCATGTGGTTCTTCCTAGTTTAGAAATATGATGACCTGGGGTGGGGAGTGGGAGGAGATAGTTATGTATGCTGTATGCAAGCCTTCCCCAACCTTGTGCCCTGCTGATGTTTTGGACTTCAACTCCCATCCGCCCCAAACATAATGGCCAATGCTCAGGGATGCTGGGAGTTGTAGTCCAAAACATCTGGAGGGTACAAGGTTGGCGACAGCTGGTGTAGATAAAGAGAAGGTGTCTTCCCTCTCATGTAGTACTAGAACCGAGGGCCCCACAATAGAACTGATCGGCAGTAGATCAAGGGCACAAATATTCATTCTTTCATTTATTATATTTCTATACCACCCAATAGCCAAAGCTCTCTGGGCAGTTTACAGCATGATAAAACATACCAATAATCCACCCTCACTGGGTCTGCATGTAATGAGAAGCTCTGCCGTGCCCCCACCACACCTCAAATATTCAAAATGGCGGCCGCTGGAACGAGAAGCCCTGAAGCAAAATTCACCCGCAGTGGCTTCTCATTACCTGCAAACCAGGCCTCTGTCTGTTCACTACCTTCTCTGCAGTGAATGAACACTGATAGGAGCAAGACAAAGCAACAGAAGCAAGCAGCTCACCTTGCCCTTTACTCTGGGAAGCCATGTAGATTGGGCCCAGAGGAAGAAGGCAAGTGAATGGGCAGTGGTGAAGAGGCCAGTGGAATCTTCCATGTGCCAAGCATGTGCTTTGACACTGAGCTATGGCCGTCCCTGCCCTCTAGTAAGTCCCTTACAACCTTGTGTATGCAAGACAACTTGAATTCTCTAATCTTAGTTACCATACACTTGATGACTGGGTGCTGGGTGTGGGTATTGACTTCAGGTGTAAAGCATTGGATCAATGGTGATATGAAAGTCCTTTCCATGCCATTAGATCTGTAATGGTCAATTCACACATGCAAAACATCTGCTGTTTCAGGCATCACAGCGATCAGCATGTATGTGCATGTGAACATAGGAGCCAGACCATTGGTCCATCTAGCTCAGTACTTTCTACACTGACTGGCAGTGGCTTCCCAGGGTCTCTCTCCCCAGCTCCACTTGGATATGTCAGGGATTGAATCAGGGACCCTTTTGCATGCAAAGCAAACACAGTACCATTGAATGAGCTCTGGCTTTGCACTTGGTGTGGTACAGCTACACCAGTGCAAGTCCCTTTGTTCAGTGTTGCCCGCAGCTCCATGTGTCAAAGAAATCGTGGTTATGTTCATTTTTGGACTCGTCTGGACTAACCCAGCCGAAGTATTGGTCTCATGAATAGCTCCTCTACTACAAGGAGTGAGCACTGACAAGTATACCAAGACCATACTTTAGAGGAGTAAAAACAAATGCAATGCATTTTTCCCTAATGAGATTTTCTGATTTCTTCCAACATTCTTGATCCCTTCTTTTTTCCCAAGAAAAAAAATACAATCAAGTGGAACAAACCAGTGTCTGAACAGCATTTCACAGTTATTCAGAATTATGAATTCTGACTGACTACCAGATGCTAAATCAGTGGAAACTGCCTGTACAATGATTGCCAATTGAGCAACAAACCTCTTCAAAGTGGTTTGGATCCCTTCTCAGCAAACTGTTCAATCTATTTAATGCCGGCACTGCATTACCCAAGATGTAGAGCAGTTTTCTATTTACTGAAATGCTAGCAGCATTATATTGCTTGCTCGTGAACTCTATCTAAATTAACACCCACCTCCGCTGTTACACTTCAAGGAAAGAAACATTTACTTCCTTTTCAGTCTTTTGAAAATACAAAAAGAGAGAGGGAGAATATAAATAACAAACATCAATGGCATGTTTGAAGAATATTTTAAGTTTCACTTGCTGAACTGGGGAGGGGGGGGGACCCAAACAAGGCTGCAAACATGATTTTGTTCTGCAAAGAAATTGGCTTTATGTTGATTGTCACCAGCTTTTCCTTTGTGCCTCGGATAACATCTTGAGAGCAAAACAATCCTGAAGAATGGAGAATATGGCAATCAAATAGTCTGCTGATAAGAGAACATCTCTTGGGAAGCAGTGTTAGGGTGAGTTTACACACAATCAAGATGTGTGCAGTTATCTTCTTGTTCTTTGTCACCAGATTTGGGAACAGACAACTGTGAATTTTGTTTTGAGAGTACATCTTCTACAGATGGGAACATATAGATGGGGGTGGGGGGTGTCCAGAATAAAGCAATGTAGAATTTGTCATAGTCCAAAGTGACCAATGGCAAACACTGGAATCTAGTGACGCACCACAGCATTATCCTATATCCTTCCTTACACAAGAGGAAGACAGTACATAGTGACAGCTACTGGCAGAACATCACATTGTCGCTACCTGAGACAAAATACATTAACCTTCCCCAGCTTGGTGCTTTCCAGATGTTTTGAACTAAAAACTCTCATCATTCCTGGCCATTGACCATACTTGACTGGGGCTGGTGGGAGTTGTAGTGCAAAACATCAGGAAAGCACCAGGTTGGGGAAGGCTGGACTAGAAAATGTTCAAAATTATTTGTGGTAGGAAGGGGCAATCTTTCTTCACTTCTGTAGGGGCAAATTTCTCATTTGTCAGTTTTGCTGCAAGTAATCAGTGACACCCATGGAATATAGATAGAGAACAATCCCATGTGGATTTTGATAATGTAAACTCATCAGTACTATTTTCTTGTTATGAATTCAACTTATTGGGCCAATAGAAGACTAACACACCCAGACCTAAGGAACATCTATAGCCATGAGGAATGTCTAACCACCTCCTGCATTTCCTTTCTGCAGGAGCAAATTTCATGGGAAGTTCCATAATTATAGCAGGCCAAATGATTTACCCATCCAGTATCACCTATTATGACTGGCAGTGGTTCTCCAGGATCTCAGGCAAATGTCTTTCCCACAATCTGCTACTTGATCCTTCTAACTGGAGATGGAAGGGATTAAACCTGGGACCATCTCCATGCAAAGCACATGCTCGGCCATTGACCTAAAAGTCCCTTCCCAAGTATCAGCACATTGCACATGGAAAAGGCTCATGAAGAGAGGAGCAATGATATCACAAGACCTTCGTGTAAGCTAAGATACTCTTAACTGGGAAATAAATGGAATTCTCATTTGTCCATTTTGCAGCAAGTAATCAAAGACACCCATGGAATATAGACAGAAAACAATCCCATGAAGACTTTCGTAATGTAAACTCACTGTTAGTGTTTTCTTGTTATGAATTCACCTTATTGGGCCATTAGCAGACTAACATGGCCAGACTGTTACCTAAGGAACATTTATAGCTGTGCAAAATATCTAACCAACCACCTCTTGTATTTACCTTTTGCTGGTCCTGGAAGAGGCTGATTTTTTTTTTCTAAACATGCCTTGGGAGGAACTTGCAATGGCTCAGTGGTAGGTGTCATGCCTAGTGTGTAGAAGGTCCCAGGTAGGGATGGGCCAACGAGTGATTTTTGAGGTTGACAGGATTCTCCAAACATCATCTCGTCGCTTGTCTCATGCCCGATTCCCGTTCAAGTTTGCAATCGCTGCTTGCTCCACGCAAATGGGAAACTTGCACATATTGAGCAGAGATCAAACAGAGATCTCCCCAAATTTGTGCAAATTTCTGCAAATAGCCTCCATAGACTAGAGTCAAGCTGATTCAGTTTACTGAGGAAATTTGCGCAAATTAGGAAAATTGTGCGCAAATTAGGAAAATTGTGCAAATTGAAATGGGAATCTGGAATGAGATGAACGCGAGCACGTGTTTGACAATTTGCGGATATTTTTTGTCAGACACATGCTCATGTTCGGAGCTTCAGACGGGTCATGCTCGCATGTTTTGTGAGCAAAAATGAAATTCTCACACATCCATAGGTTCAATCAGGTAGTAGGTGAGTGCCCGAGACCATGGAGGACAGATAAAACTGGGATAGTCGGACAAATAGTCGGACCTGGTATAAGACAGGTTCCTTTGTCTATGCCCTGTCACACACATATATTAGATTCATGAAATCTAAAAAGAAAACCTTTTTTTTCTAAATCGAAAAAGAAAACCAAAAGAAAACCTTTAGGAATCAAGGGTAAATGGTGCCTCTTTCCCTAGAAAACTGGAGCTGGCCTTGCAGAAGTCATCTTCAGTCCTGAATAAATGATCACGCCATCTTTCTCAATGTGACAAAGCCAAATCTTCTAAGCCTCTCCTCTGATGGAAGCAAGTTTATACCCTGACCTTTTCTGTTACCCTTTACATTTTTTCCAATTATTTCAAATCCCTCCTGATAGAATAAGGACTACACTCAGGGCATTCAGGTTGTGGGTATACATGGTTTTATATTGTGGCATAAATACCTTTTTTCACATTTCTGTCCCTTTCCAGCAGCATGCATTCAGTTTAGCATTTGGATCGCTGTCTTGCCCTGAGCTCATATTTTCAATGAACCTTACCAATGTAGTTTGCGATCTTTTGTAGGAGGATTAAAGACAACTTCATAATACATGTTTGTTTGTGCCAGGAATAACCACTATTAAGTTTTTTTCATTGCATTTCTCTTTTCTCACCAACTCCAGGGGTGGGGTGGGTGTTGGAAATGAGTGTTTGACTTTTCCCCCTACTCTCTGCAGCATGTTTCTTTTGGCCTCACTATCTATATGAAGTTTCTATAATTTGACAGGGATTTTTTCCCCCCTATTAAGCTCTTCACACCAGTTAATAATGGGGGGAGAAGAACATAAGAAGAGCCATACCGGATCAGACCAAAGGCTCATTTTGTCCAGCATTATGTTTCCCACAGTGGTCAACCAGATGTCTCTGGGAAACCCACAAGCAGTATTTGAGATGAGTGCAATCAGGGGTGCACTCATATACTGCTATATAAAGATATAAAGATCCGAGGCTCAGGCCCACAGGGGGAAAAATGCACAAATTTGCATGTGCTAATTTACATATGCAATAAAGTCTGTGTCTGTGTCTGTGTCTGTGGGTGCAAAGGATCCTGTCTCCTAAGGACACCCCTAGATAGGGGTGGGCGAACTCCCCACAACCCGACTCACCGGGCGCTCACCAAGCACCTCCGCTGCACGATCTATCCCGCAGCGCTTGGCGAGGTGCTCAGCGGACTTCTGGGTCCCCATGGCTTCACTTCTGGGTCCCCAGCACTGCATTTTTTACATAAAAACCAAGGTAAACTACCTTAAAATGGCCACAAATAGCAAATCGCAGGCTTGCACTGAGCCAGAGAAAGGTAAGTCGTGTGGAACTCAGGGGGGTCGAGCGGGTTGAGTTCGCCCCACTTCTACCCCCCAATCGAGATCCGCGCGCATCCCTATCACGGCCTCTGATATTAGAGGGAATATATAGTCATCATGCTGCATAAATTTATCTAATCCGCTTTTAATGCTGTCCAGGTTGGCAGCCATGACTGCATCCTGTGGTTGTGAATGCCAGCATATGAAACACAATGGTGCTAAACAGTACTTCTAACAAGGAGGTGTTCCACCACCATTTGAGAGAGATCAGATTACAAATATTCAACAATGTTGATGGTTTTAATGGCATTGCAAATGACTGAGGCAAAATATTGAAAGGGGGAAGATGGTAGCAAATGAAAAATTGCAGTGATAGGTGCTTTCCATTTTGGTGTAGTGGTTAGAGTGTTGGGCTGGGACTCGGAAGATCTGGGTTCTAGTCCCCACTTGTCCATGAAGCTCACTGGGTGACTTTGGGCCAGTCACTGACTCTCAGCCTAACCTACCTCACAGGGTTGTTTTGAGGATAACATGTAAGCTGCCTTGGGTTCCTTGCAAGAGGGGAAAAGGGGGATATAAATGAAGCAATGAATAAAAATAAATAAATAAAATAAATAACAGGCCTTGGGAGAGGCAAGTTATATTCTTCTTACAAACAGATATGAAGAAAGTGGTCAGCTGCCATGTAAACTCTAATGCGGCTGAATTTATCATCCTCCCCCAAATATTCATGAGGCAAGAGCAGAGGAATTTTGTGCAAGGTATATTTGCCTTCAAGGGCAAGCAGGTACAATCCTGGAGGATTCAGTGGTGATAATGCTGGTACTGTTGCTGCAACTGAGGGCAGTTGAACAAAACAGCAGGGCACCAAGCATGATAACACAAGTGACCTTTCTTAGGCTGATGGCAGTAAAATAGTCCCATTGCGTATAGCAGCGAAAGGTACCTCCACCACCAGATATGCTGGAGATTACACCTACTGCTTGACCTTATGAAAATCTGGGTCAGACAAACAGTCCTCCCAGCTTGGAGAGGTGAATCAATTATGCTCCATTGCAACCTGAAGTGTGGAATTACATGGTTAGAGAGCATGACCTTAACAAAAAGGTGAGGAGTCATGAAGGAGGCAGGATGGGGAGAAGAAAGAGCAAGATAAAGCAATCATTGCTTCTCTGAACCAAGTCACAGATCAGGAGTTCACTACTTTTTGGCCCTAAAGGCTGCATTGAGTTCTGATGGGGTGGTGGGGAGCAGGAGCACACATGGATGTGCACATAAAATTCGCACACACCCTTCTCATTAACACTCACCCCAGCAGCAACAGATCTTGGTCTTGCAAGACCAGCATTAAGGTATTGAAGTCCCCATCCAGCTACCCCAACATGGTCATGAATAATGATGGCAAATGATCTAGGCATAGGCTCTATGGTTTCTCATTCTTAGAGCACCCCAGGAAGCAGGCAGGAACCTTCAACCATTGCTTCCTCAGATGCTCTAGGGATGAGGTTCCTGCTCTAGTACCTATTCCTAGAGCATTTTTCTTCTCCCCCCACACCATTTTTTTTCAATGGTGGCAGATGCTGGGGGCCACCTGACAGGGTTTGGGGGCTGCACTTTTTGTGCTCGCCATAGATAGGCCAGACCAGAATGTAAGGTTAGAAACCTCTTAGCATGGAACTCTAGCTGATCCCATTGTGAGACCCAGTCATAAATAGGTCTTAGAGATGCAAGGGGTGGATTCAGAGAACATGTTTGTCATTCCTGATCATTGTCACAGTATTTTATACTGTCTAGGGCAGGAGTGGGGAAACTGTGACCCTCCTGATGTTGTTGGACTACAACACCCATCATCCCTGACTATTGCCGAGGCTGGTGGGGCTGATGGGAATGTTGGAGTCCCAGCAACATCTGGAAGGCCACAAGTTCCCTCCCAGTTCCTGGCCTAGAGCCTTAGCTGGCAACTAATTTTTAAAAGGTGCCATATTTCGAACAGAGCAAGGGCTGAGGGGCTGGCATCCTTGGTTCCACCACTGAGGGTACACCAAGACATGAAGCAGGCAGGGCCGGCACTACTGCTAGGCAAACTAGGTGGCTGCCTAGGGCGCGTGGCTGAAGAGGGCGCAGAAACGCTGCGCTCCTTCCGGCCGACTCTTCCTCGCTGCCGGCGCGCTCCTGCCCCGCCTGGCCGCCTCCCGAAAGGGGAAAGTCCGTGCTCTTGGAGAACCGAAGGGAAGGAGGGAGGAGCTTCCCGGGACAGGGGAAGGCAGCATCGCCGCGGCCTTCCGTCTGGGGCAAATCCGGGTTTTGGAAATCCCATCCAGTCCCCAGCATGTCGCGTAATGATCAGCGGTGGGGTGGGGCGGGGTGGGGGGTGCGAGGATGCCCCTGGTATTTTGTGTTCTTCGGAGCCCTCCTTCGGCAGGTGATCCATCGGGGTGAAGCGGGCAAGCTGATGGGCGCCGGGCGGGCTCGGGGTAGCGCTCGGCTTTCCTCAGTGCCCGGAGCTAGGCTGGATCAGGAGCGTGTGTGGCGGCGGCAACCAGTCCGAAGATGCTTCGCGGTTGGCGAGGCTGGCTTGGCAGCGGGGAAAGCGACTGCCGGAGGCGGCCGGCGGGGGGGCGGACGGGGGGGCACTGGGCAAGCAGGCATTTCCTGGCTGCTTTGCCCCCCCCGGCACGAGAGGGGGGGCGCTAAATATAACTTTGCCTGGGGCGCCAAACTGCCCTGCACCGGTCCTGGAAGCAGGAGGCCAATGAGCAGGAGTATCCAGCAGTTTATTTTCAATGTTTAAAGCAGATACTAATTTGCAAATACTGTGCAAATGGACTCCCGCAATTCTCCACCCTATTTGCAGGCAGAGAAATTGTGGGGACCATTTCACCAAAATTTCTCCAGAGGGAGGAGAAATTCTCCAAGTTTCCCTGGAACAGGGCTAACCATTAGCAAAGACAGTAGAAGAGCTTCTTTCTTTTTTCTTAAGGGTTTTGGGGGGGGCAGTGGGGGGGCTGCCACTACAACTGTGTTGACAGCCAGGCCACCATTTTGTTTCCTCCACAATGGCCCAAACCTAGCATTGTCTTTCCAGGGCATGGGGGGGCCCCCTCAGGATGGCAGTTGCCACACAGAAAAATGGTAGAGAATATTCAGAGAAAATTCTGCTAAGTGGCTTTCCTTTAGGGGGTACGAAAAACAAAAATCCCAGAAATTTTCTCAGAAAAGCATGTCTTCTGAGAACACTTGGCACAACTCTATTATGCACCCTCTATTAATGCTAGTTTCAGCACAGAGATAATAACTAAGGATATTTTTATTGTGTATTGTATAATGCATTACAAAATGTTTTCATGTGAGCAAATGGCTAGTGAACAACAAAGGGAAATATTGCCTCATCTTAATTTAAACACAGTCCAGTTCCCCAGGGTCAGTCCTAGAAAACAAATGGGATGCAATTACCCAGATTTTGGACAACATGTAACAGATGAAGATCTTTATGTCCTTAGCCTCTTAATTTAAGCAGGGGAAAGTCCTCCCATGCTAACTGGTTTAATAATAGTTGTTCTACACTGCACCCCTGAACTGGAGTCACTTCTATTGTGGGATTCTGGCAGCTTGCAACTCCATAAGGTTTAGCTTTCCTTTCTCCTAAATGCAGATTGCCTGATGGCGTGTAAGATAGCTAATTAGATATAAATATCTTGCAGCACCCAAATACAAAAGATCATACAAAGAACAGCTGTGCCACTCAATAAATTGGTTTTGTTAATAAATACAGCAGTTCAGACAGTTTCTAGTTTGGGAAAGGAAGGTTTCATGTGTTTCTCTCTCTCACACACACACACACACTCTGCTTTTGTGGCTACTAGATTCAATTAAAGGAGGGGAAAAAACACTTTTGGTGGCTCCTCTCCTGAAAACCTACATAAAGCAGGGATGAAATGTAAAGGTTTGCTCAGGGTTTTGTGTAGAAGCTGCAGAAAGGTTTTGTGTGCTGCATCTTCCCATTCATCGACTAGAGGGAAGAGAAAATAAATAGGGGGAAAAAGGCATACTGATGGAATACGTAGCAGAAAGGGTCTAGAAGGGGCATAATAGTTAATGAAAGTGATGTCACCATTTTTTTTAGTATTGGTTTTCACCTTAAAAAACAAGTTCTCACTTTCTTTTATTCACTGAACTCAAGAGCTGCAGATATATGCAAACTTGAAGAATACATGCAGACATTGTCTGCTTTTTTCTTGTTCCGAATGTCATTATGTTCTATAGTTCCTCCTCTCTGCACCAGGGGCCAAATGCAGCCCTCCTAATGTCCCAGTCTGGCTCTCCAGGGCTCCCCAGATGGCCATGCCCCCTTTCCCTGGCCATGCCCCTTTCCCTGGCCAGCGATTTTTTGGTGGTTTCTTGATTTTGTGCAGTTATTTCCCCATCCTAAAAGGTTGAACTGTCTCTCCTAAGGCTTAGTTGCTAGCAATAAGAGCTTTATGGGGAAATATGCTGGTATTTTGGCCCCACCCCTTTTGCCTTTGGCCCTGCCCACCACTGGAATGCTGCCCCTGAGATGGAATTTGGCCCTCGGGCTGAAAGAGGTTCAACACCCCAGCTTTAAGGTGAGTCACTTCAATTGCCCACTGTTTATGTGGGTGTGAGGTTTCCTGTTATTAGCTTAACAGGTGTCATGTTTTCTAAGCAGTAGAATTTTGAGGCTTATAATGGCGGAACTGTGTGTGTGTGTGTGTGCGTGTGTGACATCTTAATTAAAGTAAATTGGGGAATGGAGGGTTAGTCCACAGGGTCCAACAAGAGAACAAGAGAAATCCTGGAGATTTGGAAATATATGGAAGCCAGAAATATTCTAGTAAAACCCAACTTAAGCTATCATATGTACCTTAAGTTTCTTAGGGTGCAATCCTATGTGTATTTAGACAGAAATAAGTCCTACAACTCCTAGCATTCCTCAGCCAGCCATGCTGTCTGGGGGATGCTGGGAGTTGTAGGATTTATTTTAGTCTAAACATGCATAGGATTGCACACTTAAACAATGTTTTCTCATTAGGTGCCAAACTGATTTATTCTGGCCAAGTTGCCAGAATAAACAGCTGTAAACTTAATTTAGGGTTATATTTGCAGCATTCTTCCTGAGGATTTATCTGCACAAATCCATTAATGTGGGTAATGTACCCTGTGTTGGGGTGAGACACGGTAAGTGGTGGCATTGTGGGTTTTTGCTTTTGTTTTTTGTAAGAAACCTGAAACCAGCAATGTTCATTGAACTTCTGGTTTCATTACAACACAGGACTCCATTCACCCAAATGTTTTCTCATATTTCATGAACTCTTCTAAAAAAAAATTGAATTGAGACCAGAACTAAATGAGAGGAACTGATTTCACTTGCTAAAACCTTGTAAACATGGTGTGTGTGTGTGTGTGTGTGTGTGTGCTTTATAAAGGAAATAAATGCAGCTGAGAAACACTGTCTGAAATCTGGAATGTTGTACGTTTGCCTCCTGCTGGTTTCTGAGAAAATAATGTAGCTGAATAGCACTTAAAGTTCAAGTAGAGGTGAACAACTGGAAGTGTCAGGGCAAAATCTGCCCTCCAGAGGAACATCATTCATCTCCCTCAGACCAACACACACACAATTGGCAACCCAGGGAAGATAGGTGTATTTGGAGGACACAGTGTCTATGTCTATGGATCTCAACACCCTGGAGAAAGTGGTAATGGCATCCTCAACTTATTTTATTTATTTATTTATTTATTTATTTATTTCATTCTATTTCTATACCACCCAAAGCTCTCTGAGTGGTTAACAACAGTGCCAAAAACAAGGCTAAAACAGAGTAAAATAACCATAAAATATTTCTAAAATAAAGAAATTAAAAACAACTTAAAAGATTTTAAAACGGTTTAGCAGAGATAGGAATATTTAAATATAAAGAAGACCTGTTACAGACACCTGACATGCATGCCCCATCAATCCAGTAAAAACAGCCCCAGATGTTTTTAAACTCCTCAGCACAGAGGGCTGTCTTAACCTGGCACTGAGAGGATAACAAAGTTGGTGCCAGTGGGACCGAAAAACCCAGTGGGGAGATCATTCAACAGTCCATGGGCCACCACGAAATGCCTCCCCCTTGTGCTTCCCCAGAGCCTCCCTCCATAATAGGGCCCGCAATGTTTGATGGAGCATCCATTTAGATTTTGGTTGGAGAGGCCGTTCCACAATTATGCGGTCCAAAGCCTTGTAAGGCTTTATAGTTAAGTCCATCACCTTGAAATCTCTCAGGAGCATACAGCAAGCCAACCCAGTGGCCAGAACTGATGTTTATTTGTTTCGACCTTCTTGTTCCGGTTATTAGTCCTGGCTGCCCAATTTCGCACAGCTGCAGCTTCTGAACAGTCTGCATGGCTATAAGTCTCAAATTCCCTACAGTAAGAGCTAACAAGTTGATACACAAGCATTACCAGAACACAGTCAAGTTGCCTTTACCAATCAAATCACTGGTTCCATTTAGCTCAAATTGTCCTACACCAGGGGCTCTCCAACATTGGTCCCCAATGTTGCTGGACTACAGCTCCCGCATACCCGCCAGCATGCTAATGGGCAGGGATTCTGGGAGCTGCAGTCCAGCAACATCTGGGGACCCAAGGTTGGAGAGCCCTGGTCGACACTAACTGGTGGCAGCTATCCAGGGTTTCGGACAGGGGTTTCTCCAAACCTAACCAGGAGATTCCAAGAACTGAACCTGAGCTCTTTTCCATGCTAAGCAGGTGCTTTATCAATGGGCTATGGCCCTTCCCTTAAAGCAGGAATGGGGAGCATATGGCACTACAGATGCTGTTGGACAGCAGTTCCCATTGACCCTCACCATTGGCTTTGTTGGCTATGGCTGATAGAACTTGCAGTCCAACAACATCTGGAGGGCCACATTTTCCCTATCCCTGCCCTAAAGATAAAATAAGTTTCCAGTCCTCATGGTTCTAAATAAAGGCTTATTCAAATAGGAACATAGGAAGCTGCCTTATATCACCAAGCCACTGGTCTGTCTAGCCCAGTATTGCCTGCAATGACTGGTGCTTGCTTTCTAGATTTTCCAACTGGGGTCTTTCTCAGTTCTTTCTGGAGACAGGGAACCTGGGACCTTTTGCATCCCATGCATGTGCTCCACCACTCAGCTACAGCCCAGCCACCAAACCTCATCCTCTGGGCAATTGTTGAGAAAACTAATGACATGACAATATAATATATGACCAGGTTGTGGTCAAGAGGATACCACTTGTCATCTCAGTTCCCCAGGAAATACCACTGAGAAAGCAGGAAATGGGGCAGCCATGGCACAGATTTGCCATGTCTGAGCGCCTTGGCTCTTGGTCTGAAAAGTTCTAGCCCCCATGACTGCAAGGGTACCCAAATGTAAGCTGAAGGATTATGTAACCTGAAAGGAGGAGGAGAGGTGTGTTTCCTCACCATAGGCCTTGCTCAGTATCTGGGCCGATCCTTGTCCTTTGGAGGCTACTGTTCCCCCGCACCCCAAAACTCTTCTTCACCAGAGACGTGCAGGTGAGGGATTTTCAGATTACGTGGCTCCAAAGCCTCACAAACAGCATGCATGCCTTGTAGAAAAGAAGAAATCTTATGGAGGCCCTGCGAAGGAACATGGGTCCCTCAATCCATCACAAAAAGGTTACAAACCTAGTGCTGGCTCCAGGTTTTTGACAATGCCCCCCCCTCCCTCAATGAGCAAGACACTGACAAAGTCAATCTAACTTCTCACCACCGTTGTCACCAGCTCCTATTGCTCCTCATCCTCTTTCCCTCATTGCTACCTCTTGCTTGCTTGCTTGACAGGCAGAGAGCCAGGGAGAAAGTAGACAGTGGCATCTCCTGCTCCTCCTTCTCACCACCAATGTTGTCTTGACCAGAGTGAGAGGTAGGTGAACAAGATGGTTGCAATGGTGAAGAGGAGGAGCAACTCAGAGGTGGTCTTGTCAGGGGGGTCCAACCATGCCTGCTCTTGACACCAGCCCTGACCCAGAGCTAAGTAAAGCATTCAGTATGAGGAGGACCAGCATGTATCTGAAAATATTGCAAAATGGACTTGGCTGCTCCCAATAGCAGGCTCTGTTTCATATAAGACAGGTCTGAAGAAGTTGCACCCCCACCTAGGATTATTAGGCAAGTCACTTGATAAACCTGGTTTTGTTCCAGCCTGGGAATGCACAAAAATACAGGGTGCTATCAAGCCCCTGTCAGGCCACATGACATGCAGGACAGGCAGCTGCTTTTGATCAAAGGCCCAGCCAGGAATCCCTGGGAAGCGCATCAGGAGGGCATGAAGTGAGGGTGCTTTTGAGCAGACAAACAGCAAGAAGGTGGAAAGGGTTAAGCAATCCCTCTCTACCTTTCTTCCTGAAATGGGCAAACTACCATGCATGGCAGCTTTTCTGTTAAAAAGAAATCTGACATATCAGGAGATCATTCCCATACATCCCACATCCTTTCTCATTTGGGCCCCCAACCAAATTGCTGACCAAGATGTTCAAGGAACCATTCCATAAACTTTAAGTGCACAATTCCTGGATGTTTATGTCTGAGTTTGCACAAGGGCATTTTCAATTCATGCAAACTTAAGCTAACACAGATGGGTGTTACCCATGTAAAATTCTCATGGGTCAAGAAGGGAAAATGCTGGATAGAAAAAGATGAGGTCTTTTGCTTATATGTGGACTGATGTGTTCCAGATGTGTACAACCTCATTTCAACACAAAGGGAAAAACACCCTCCAGAGCTAGGCAGCTATTACAATGGCAACACTCTGATGTTTTTGTTTTGTTTCTGTTTCTCCCCCCCCCCCCATGCCAGCATCTTCTTTTTACTGAATTAAAAACACATTTTTGGCACTTGAAAAAAAAAAATCACAATAACGTAAAATGACCATATCAAGCTTTTTAGAACACCCAACAATACCTTTCTCAGAGAGTAATAAATCTCACAAAGCAATCCTGGCCAAATCTCTGTCTCTGATTTTAAAATGAGGACTTCAGGAGCAACGTGCATGACTTTTGCAGCTGAGGGATTCTTTGGTCACATCCCGTATCCCGTTCCGTACAATAAATTACACGTTAGCCATATTTTCTAGGCCTTACATGGTTCCATGCCAAGTGTCTGGAGTTCATTGAAGGCAGGACATGAAAGTTCATAATACTTCAAAAATAAAGCATGCCCCCAACTATACATCTCTCTCTCTTATATTTGGGTCAAACTAGACTATATGTTAACTTGTGATTGAATGTAGGGTGTCTGGCTTTAAAAAATACCAGCTGAAGGGGAGATCAGGACAAGGACCGTGCCATGTGAAAGGGGGAGGGGGTAATCTTAAAAATCACCAATGAAAATCCCCCCCCCCGGTTGCTTCTTGTAATGTAAACTTTCATTGTAATTATGGCATGGAAGGGAATGAGTTAAATGTTGCTCCTGACATGCCACAACCCAATCTTGATTGCCTACACACACACACACACACACACACACACACACACCTATGGCTGCTATTTTTTTTTTAAAAAAAACAGACATATGGAGAGAGCGACATCGACATCGTCTGTGGAGGGGCATAAGATACTGTGGATTCCCAGATCTGAGCTTGGAAACAGAGCTCTGACCTCAGAGCTGGGAGTCCATGCTCTGATCCCGCTCCCCCTCCTCACAGCCAGCATGGAAAGAACCGCACCGGCTGCCTCTCTGAGGCCGGGAACTCGACCTTGGAGAGGGGGGTGAAGGCAGTGTTCTGTTGGGTGGGGAGGGAGGAGACTGCAGAGGTCAGGATATGAGCTATCCTGTGTGCTCTGCAGCCTCCTTCCCTCCCCCTCCAAAGTGCCCCAGCTAGATGGCCGAAAACAGCCATCTAATGATAACGCAGAGCGGGAGGTGCAGGGAGGCAGAGATCACCTCCACCGTTCCTCCCGCTCTGCATAGGATGCTCTTAAGCCTCTGAGTTTAGGGGCTCGTGAGTATCGAGGGCACAACCCATAGCATTGCACCCTAAATGCACCGACACATTTACTGTTTGGTCTTCAAACTAGATAAGATGGAAGTGTATAAGAAAAAGAAAGAATACTGTAAGTCAACGGACACCAGAAACAAGCCACAGGAGTTAAGGGGAAACTTGCTTCAAAGTGAAAAACATAAGTGCATAACAAAAATTGCTTTATGCTGCCAATTTCTGGAATGTAAGTCATTCCAGAATCTCCTCACAATATAATCTATTTAAAACATCTCCTGATTTCAATAGATAGTCGGGCATTCCTCAGAACTAGTAGGCCATTAAAATATAACATGGTGTACTTCAAGCTGAAGGCAACATTAAGAAACAATTAAAATGAAGTTATTTTTATTTTATTTTATTCCTCTCTGCTCCACATTTCCTCTCTGAGGACAGGGGGTATGCTCAGCAATGCTATGTTACCAAGGCAACAGCCAGCCCAGTCACTGTACCAGAGTCTTGGCTCTGTGCTCTCAAACGGTGGGTGAATGAAAAATGTGCATAGGCCTGGAAAGACCTATGAAAGCAGAATTTTCATGAGCAACTCTTACAGAATTCTCATTTTATAGATGATAGATAGATAGATGTCAATGAGGTGTAGTGGTGAGTTGGACTGGGACTCGGGAGATCCAGGTTCTATTCCCCACTTGGCCATGAAGCTCACTGGGTGACTTTGGGCCAGTCACTGACTCTCAGCCTAACCTACCTCACAGGGTTGTTGTGAGGATAAAATGAGAGGAGGAGGAGGAGGAGGAGGAGGAGGAGGAGGAGGAGGAGGAGAATGTAAGCTGCCTTGGGTTCCTTGCAGGAAAAAAAAGCAATATATATATTGCGTGTGTATTTAATCATACACACACCCTTCCCAGCTCTTGATCCAGATTTCTGGGAGGATGGAGGGTCTTTAACCTTGCCCTCCTCCCAGCAAACCTGCTGGTAAGGAAAGTGCACAGGGATGACTCTTTTGTTCTTTTCTTTTCTTTTTTTAAAGCTGGGGTATACATGTTTTAAAGAAATACTAACATGAAAATATGCCTTCTGAGGTGAGCTGCATCATCTTGTCTAATTGTTTCTGTTGGGAAACAGGTGTGCAAGGGCAGTCAATGCTGTGCTCCTGTTTCTAAGTGGATTTGGGTTCCTGTGGTGGGCCACCTAAGAGCTGTTTGGCAGCCTGCCTCTCAGGAGCCCAATTTTGCAGGGAAACAGGGTGCATATGAAACATTTATACCCCAACTTCAACAAAAAAACCAAAAAAAAGAAGAAAGAAGATCAAGGTGGCTTACAGCCACTAAGGGAGCAATCCTATGCATGTTTAGACAGAAAAAAGTCCTACAACTCCCAGCATTCCCCAGCCAGCCATGCTGAGAGTTGTAGGACTTTTTTCTGCCTAGACATGCATAGGATTGTGCCATAAAGGAATGGAAACTGTTAACTATTTAATTATAAGTTATTGGGGGGGTGCTTGTTTATCTTACTTAACCAACAAAGGTTTGGGGGAAGTACATATGGATTTTTATTTATTTGTTTGTTTGTTTATTTGTTTGTTTATTTATTCCATTTATGGATCGCCCATCTGGCTGGCAACCTGGCCACTCTGGGCAATGTACAACATGATAACATACAGAATAAAATACATTTAAAACAGTATAAAATTTTAAAATCTTAGCCCACTCCATATTCCCGCCTGAACAGCCATGTTTTTAGTGAGCTGCGGAAGCTCAGCAGAGAGGGGGCACGGCGGAGGTCACTAGGGAGAGAGTTCCACAGTATGGGGCCGCCACAGAAAAGGCCCTCTTCCTAGTCCCCACCAGTCTAGCCGCTCTGGCTGAAGGGACAAGGAGAAGGAGAAGGCCGTCTGTGGCAGATCTTGTTGAGTGGCCTACTTGGTTTTTTGCCCTAGACACCAACATATCTCTGGACCATCTCTGACCCTCACATAGATTTATTGTTCTCACAAGCCCTTTGCCCATGAGCACTGCAGGCCAATGGAACAAGGCCAATGGGAATGCATGCCTTGACAATGATGCATGTGCTGGCCATGCCTCTAGCTGACACATGTTTGGTGCCAGTCTAAAGAGTGATGCTCCCACATACATACAGATGGATTGACCAGGGTCCCCATCCCCATGTTGGAGACCCTACAATACTGAGCTGGATGGACCAATGGACGCTCACTATAAGACAGCTTCCTATGTTCCTGTGTTCTTTATGACTGATGCTGATTATGTGTTCACTTGAGTGTGTGGCCAGTGCACACATTATCATTGAAGGGATAGGAATAGGCCCTCTTGTTTCCACTGGATCCTTCATGCATGCAGAACTGAATGCCTGAATAGGACTATGGCCAATCTGCCTGAAGAAGTGTGAGATCACTGGGATCACAGTGGCAGACTCTGTCCCAACCTATGCACATTCTGTTTGGCATGAAGAGACCCTAACTGCATACAAACTGTATATGTATAGGCTGTATATGTGGAGTCACCAAAAGCAGTGTCCCCAGTCACATAGATTTCATAGATCATAGAGTTGGAAGGAGACTACAAAGCTATCGAGTCCAACCCCCTACTCAATGCAGGAAACTAGAGGAGGGGTCTCCCATCCAAGTAATAACCAGGCTTGACCCTGCTTAGCTTTCCACACTCAGACAAGCTGAGCCAGCATACAGACATACAAACTGTAGGTGCATGGCTTTGTCCATGTGATTAGGCACCCCTCCTTTTTGCAGGCTTCCCAACCATGAATACAGACCTTTGCATGTGCAGTTTGTATGTGCACATGGTCTGTTCATACCTCAACAAAACATACATAGGGAAGTGCCTGCCACTGCAATCCTTCTCTCTCCTGAATGCTTGCATTGTACCCACACTTAACTGCATGGAAGGGGCTATAAAGACTGAGGAGAGGACAAGTCTGTTTCACAATACGTAACAGAAATCAAGGTGGTACAACTGTTCCCAGGGATGTGCCATTTTAGACTTTATGATGGCAACTACAGGGTTGAATGATTCGCCATGAAAAGAAGCCTTTGCAAATACAGAATTAGGAGACCGTGGAAAAGTCTAGAGCTATTCTTCCTGACAGCCACTTTCTTTCTAGTATATGGAGAAACACTCAGTCATGATATCCTTCTCTACCCTCTCCCTCCTGCACGAAATTGGTACAGTTCAAGAAATCACCTGTTTATGTAATCTTGGTCTTGGACTACTCTTGTATGAAAATTAGCATACATTATATAGAGACCTCATCTGTACCAAGTGATCTTTAATATGCCATGTAGAACTCTGAGCACATTGGGTGGCAACTATAAGGGGGGGGGAGAGACATCAGAATATTGGAATCATGTTCCAATGAATGGTTATCAAATATGCAAGGCATCCTGTGAGGCATAATTGTTAACTCAGACTTCAATTACTCATATATCCATTCATTACCAACTCAGCACACCATGATATATGTAAAGTTTTAGTCATCAATTTAAGTGAGTCACCCTCTATATTTGTCAAATATTAAAAGGAAGATAAGCTTCTAGAGCAATGGGTGTCCATAAAGCAGTTATAGCTCAGCGGTAGAGCCTTGTGCTTTGCCTGTGGAAAGGATTGGGTATAGTATCTGGACCTTCCAGTTAACGTTCTTAGACAGCAGGCCTGAGAAGGATCTCATGACCCTATGAAGCTCCATATATTGTTTGTTTAGTCCAACTGGCAGTGTAGCTCAGTGGTAGAGCATATGCTTTGCATGCAGAAAGTTCCAGGTTCAATTCCCAGTGTCTCCAGGCAGGGCTGGGAAAGACCGCTCTCTAAAATTCTGGAGAGCCTCTACCAACCAGTGTAGACCAAGGGTGGGTAGAAAGCAGATCACCAGATGTTTTGGACTTCAACTCCCAGCATTCCTGAACATTGACCATGCTGGCAGGGTCTTCTGGAGTTGAAGTCTGACTTGGTATAAGGCAGCTTCCTATGTTCCTTTGTCTTTCCTGGGCCTCATACCTTAGCTGGAGGTGCCAGTAATTGAACCGGGGATCTTCTGCATGCAAAGCATGGTAAAGCTAAACTGCCAGTTGGACTAGACAGAGCTGATCTATGAAATCTATGAAAATATTGAGGTCTTTGTCTTTAATATTATATTTAGGGGCATTATACTATCAGGGCCAACCCAAGATGTCATGCTGCCGAGGCAAGGAAGAAGGAACCCCCTTCCATTTTGTGTACAAAAGCCAGCTGAACTGGTAGTTGAATCTTTCTTCAATACAAGTGATGGAACATCCTCCTCCAATACACCTGAAGGTGGCAGGCCAGCTTAGGGGGCACTGGGCAAGCTGTGGCACATCTCCTCCAACAACTTGCTGATGCCTCCAGGCTCCAGCATCTGTCAGTTTCGCTTTCTCCCACATTTGATTTTTTTAACATCTCAAATTCTTTCTGTCCTGTATATGAAGAAACAAGCTGAAGGACCCATTCTTCAAACGGATTAAAAAACTGATTACCTTCTACCCTGTACTCTGAGTACTTAAAAAAAAACACCCTTTTTGCATCCTTAGGGTTTTTTTTTTTAAAGAACGTTTTCACAACATAGTTTGTATTAGTGATCCATAAGCTACAATCATGCCAAATTTCAGCTTTCTAGCTTAACAGGAAATAGGAGATAAATTGATGAGTCAGTGAGTCAGGGCTCTCACTTTTATAGAGAGAGAGATTTATGAATTTTGGTAAATTCTTATCAAAAATGAACTGAAACTAAATTCTCACCCATCTGCATCAGCCAAATTCAGTACATACAGCTATTCCAACAGGGAAAGGTCCACATTGTGCCTCACTGTCATATCGCCATTAAAGATGAGCCTGTCAAAAAAGAGGTGGCAACTCTAATTCAACAATGCATACATGGCTGAATGCACAGGGATTCCAACCAGGCTTTTAAGAGTGAAGTGCTCAAAGCCCTCTTCCTGGATGGATGGATATGTCCATTTCGGTTTCTCCCACGGTCACATTTTTAATCTTAAATTCTTTCTATCCCATTTACGAAGAAATCTGTAGATTTTAGCAAGTTCTTACCAAAAAAATGAAACAAACAAAATCTTCACCCATCCCTAAGTCCAAAAGTCATGAACAATCAAAAATCAGATTTTATCCTTGTTTTGAGTCAATTGCAGGAACCAATTCCTGAAACATCATTTTTCAGGAGTTCCCCCCCCCCCCAGACCTTAAATGAGGGTTTAGTGTAAACAAAATTAAATGCTTTGGGATTTTTCTCTATGGGAATCCATACATGCATAATAAGCCTATCTATATGCTTGGGTATCCTTAAGTATTTACAAAAGAGAAATAGCTATTCTCTTGAGGAATATCCCCAGAGAATGAGACAAAATTATACACACAGAGAAAGAGAGATACACGTTTAAGCAAGATTTAAAACACTATTTTATTTAAAGTTCCTCAGTTTCTGTGTCATCCTCATTTTGGAACAAGAGATAAAAAATGTAGAAATGTGTCCAGGACAGGTACACAGATTAGTTAGCCTTACAGTGCAATGTCTACTCAGAAGTAAGCCCCATTGAGTTCAGTGGAATGTATAGGCACTGCTAGCCTTACGGTGCAATCCAATGCATGCCTAATTAGAAGTAAGTGCCATTGAATTCAATGAGACTTACTCCCAGGTAAGTGTGCATAGGATTGTAGCTCTGGTGTTACTTATTCACCTTGCCTCTGATCTCAAGTAGGATGATAAGAGGGGTAAACTGCCAGTCAAGCTGTTTCTACCTTCTGCTGTTTCTCTCAGCTATTTAGGGTGTGGCAGCCAGAGGCACCTTGTGTGCACCTTGTCATTATGCAAAGTGCAGTGCCAAGTGTGGTGCCAAGTGTGACTTAGTGTCACACTTGGTGTTGCATATAGGAGTGCACAGTGAATCCCCCCCCCCAACCATTTTCTTCAGAATACCTTTCTTGGAACAAAGCCAACCTGAAATACACAGGAACAGCACCAGGAACATCTGCTCTGGGTGGAGGTATTACCATCTAACCTCCTCTGGGGTAAGAATGCTGCCATAGGAGAGAGCAACACCAGCCAACTCCAGCCTGGAATGTGTTTAGCAGGTTTGCAATGTGTTTAGCAGTGGGCGAAGCAGGAACCACCATAGATGTACTGCTAGGCAGAGGGTGTTATGGCAGTGGGAGGCAATGACATCAGATGAGGAGAAGGTGATTGAGACATCTGTGTGCTTTATCGCCTTCTGGTCTGACTGCCAACCTCAGTAATTCTGGTGGCTTCCTGCAGTTCCCTCTAGCCCAGTGTTCTCCAACCTTGGGTCCCCAGATGTTTTTGGCCTACAACTCCCAGCATGCCCCAGCCAGCTATGCCTAATTAGAAGTAAGTGCCATTGAATTCAATGAGACTTACTCCCAGGTAAGTGTGCATAGGATTGTAGCTCTGGTGGCTTCCTGCAGCTATGCTGGCTGGGGCACGCTGGGAGTTGTAGGCCAAAAACATCTGGGGACCCAAGGTTGAAGAACACTGCTATAGCCTGAAGGTGCTGCTGATGAATGCCAGATCAGCTAATGAGAAAGGTTGTGTCATCTCCGACCTTGTAACTGAAGAGCATGCCAACCTGGCCTGTGTTATGAAACCTGGTTGGATGAACAGGGAGGAGTCCATCTCTCCCAGATGTGTCCACCAGGGTTTTTTGCATAGCACCAAGCTTGACTACTGGGCAGGGGGTGGGGTAGGGATTCCATCCCCCTCATCAGATACCACATCCAGCAGTCAGCCATATTTGAGAGTCTGTACCTGGTGTTGGGCACCCAAGAGATTCTGTTGCTGTACTGCCCACCCACCCCACTGCCCAACAGTCTCCCTGCCTGAGATGATTGAGGTGGTCTCAAGCATAATATTGAGGACCCCAAAGCTTGTGGTCTTGAAGAACTTTAATATTCATGTTGAGGTTACCTTGTCAGAAGCGTCTCAGTATTTCATGGCTACCATAACAGTCATGGGCATGGCTCAGATATTATATGGCCCAACACATGTGGCAGGGCACACTTTGGACCTGGTTTCTGGATCAGGAGAGAATGATCTGCAGGTGAGGGAGACAATAGTGACTCCACTGGCATGGACAGATCATTATCTGTCATTATCTAATCAGTTATCTGAACCAGGCTATCAATGAATTTGCTCCCAAATGTCCTTGACCTAGACATAGAACCACGTCAGCTCCTTCATATTCCAAGGAGCTGAGGGCAATGAATTGCTTGTGTTGATTATTAGAGCACAAATGGCAGAAGACTGGTAATGAACACAATCAAACACAGGTAAGAATCCATTTGCGATCTTATTCTGTGGCGGTGATGACAGCAAAGAAATCTTACTTCTCCGCCACCATTGCATCCACTCAGTGTCATCCAACAGAGCTCTTTGGGGTCATTAAAAGCCTCTTGGGAGTCGGCACATACCTTCGAAGGCCCACTGTGAACAATTTGCTAGACATTTTGCAGATACAGTTGCTCATATTCATGCTGTCTTTGATGCCATTGTTTTGACTGTACCTGAGACAGGACAGGGCTAGTGCACCATCTAGTCACGTTATGGATACCTTTCGGCTTGTGCAACCTGGGAATGTGGACAAACTGATTGGAGGGCTGAGGCCTATTACTTGCTGTTTAGATCCTTGTCCATCCTGGCTTGTGAAGTTGTGAAATCTGCCAGAGCTGGGCTGGGTACCTGGATTTCCAAGGTGATTAATGCCTCCTTGAGAGACGGTGAGGTCCCCACAGCTTTGAAGGAAGCAGTGGTGAGGCCCTTGTTGAAGAAATCAAATCCAGATCCTATGATTTTTGGATAACTACCACCCTGTATCAAATTTGCCATTCTGGGGGAAGGTGCTGGAGCATGTGATAGCCTCACAACTCCAAGCAGTGTTGGATGATACCGATTATCCAACACTGCTTGGAGTTATGAGGACACCACATTCTCCAGCACCTTGCCCCAGAATGGCAATTTTAATAGAGGGTGGTAGTCCATAACATAACGAAGTATTTCTTTTTCTCTGGAAATGTTCCCAGGTCTTGATGTCTCCTTTAAAGAAAGTGAAACTTTTAAATACCAAATGTGACTGACAATATTATCCCTTGAAACAAGAGATTTCACACAATGCATTTTCAAATTGAAATCTCCCTTGAATAACAAGCATTCCCAATACTGTTAAATAGGCATCCAAACAAACATCATTTTGCCATGTTTCAGATTTATGAATTCTGCCACATGGTCCAACAATGCAGAAGTGAGCATTGCCCGGTTGTTGATGACTACATTAGTGTACATTAAGGCATGCTGTCCACATGGCATTACACAGTACAAATCAGCATATACTCTGCCATTTTAAATCCCCTAAATACTTGATTACCTCCATTTCCTCTTTTTAGAATAAATCGTTCTGAGCTCTGTTGTCAAAGACAATGCAAATATTTGCTCCTGCAGAGGTAGATTCTGCTCTTGCAGAGGTAGATCCCAGCCTTCATCATCCTATTTTTCTTACAGATTAAAGTAAAAGTAAAACCAAAATGAATGGGGTATAGATTTTATTTTATTTTATTTATTTATTTATTTATTATATTTGTACCCCGCCTTTTTTCCTGAAAGGAACCCAAGGCGACTTACATAATCCTCCTCTCCATTTTATCCTCACAACAACCCTGTGAGGTAGGTTAAGCTGAGAGTCGGTGACTGGCCCAAAGTCACCCAGTGAGAGGAAGAGCCCAGAAATCTTTATACCAAGGGTGGAGAACCTGTGTCCCTCTAGATGTTAATGGACTACAACTCTCATCATTCCTGACCATTGGCCATGCTGGCTGGAGCTGATGGGAGTTGGAGTCCAACAATATCTGGTGGGCCACAGGTTAGCCACCCCTACTTTACTGTTAGAGCAATAAGGCGGCTTTATGCCAGAACTCAACTGAAAATTTGATAAGGAAGTTGTGCATGAACCTATCTTGGGCCTCTACCAGTTGAGGCTGGTGGCTCCATTGTCAGTGGGGCAGTGTATCCACTGCAGGTTTCAGTCTGAAATTTAAAGGAGCTATACAGGCCTGTGGCTTACGCCGGCTCAGCTTGTCTGAGCGTGGGAAACTAAGCAGGGTCAACCCTGGTTATTACTTGGATGGGAGACCCCTCCTCTAGTTTCCTGCATTGAGCAGGGGGTTGGACTCGATAGCCTTGTAGGCTCCTTCCTTCCAACTCTATAAAAATAATGAAATCTATTGATAGTGCAGAACCTATTTTGGAGATTGGGTCCAGCACCATGGATAGCTCCTCAAAAGTTCAGACTAAAACCCAGAGTGGATACACTGCCCCACTGACACTGGAGCCCCCAACCTCCACTGGCCTCTACCATCCCATTAGGTGCGTGTTCCTCCAGGAGTGAAGACTTTAAAAAAGTAGACAGAGTGGCTCATGGGGACGGCACAATGCTGAGGTTGTGGGTGGTGCTTTCCTGTAGCAGATGATAAGTGTACTTTGCCCTTGAGTGTCTTAATATCAACACAGCAAGTAGCAGAGAATTGGACAGATAAGAGGAAAGTTTCGCCTGGAGTATCTGAATTCCAAATCCAGTGGAGATGCAAAATATAACTTCTGCTTTCTTAATCATAGTAATTACTAAAAAAAAACAAACCAAAAAAACCCACAGCTAAACTAGAGATGAGAGATGACCCTTTAAGCAGTCTCCAGAAACACTAAATAAAGTTTGTTGGCTTGTCAGGATTTTGAAAATGCAAGAACTTCAGAGCAGCATAAATAAGTAGGAACTAGGGGGTGGACAGATCATTCTATTTCTGGTCTATGACACTTCCTTATATGTTTCCTCATAAATCCATTCCATCCCATTACTGCATTAATCTGTATTTTTAAAAAGAGCATAAAATAAGCAGACATAGATATATTTAAATATTTACTCAGGACAAGTTGTTGTCTCAGCAGCAAGCAGAAGCCTTCTGAAGACTGGCAAGTCTGAACCTGCTTTTAACTCTGCCCCTTCTGAGAATCTGTCTACTTCTTAAAGGGCCATTTTCCAATTCTGCAGCCACAGGTTCCTATAGTGTGGATGGAAGCCGTGAGGCCAGCATCAGGGGGTGGTACCCTCTGAGTCCAAGGGGTCTGGAAAAGTCACATCCTGTGGCCTGGAAGGTTTCCGAGTAGCAGATGATGTGTTACTGGATGAAGCCTTCCCCCCCTCTGAGTCTTCTTCTGAGTCAGAGGGGAGATTGATGTCAGAGAACATGACACCAAGCATGCATGGTTCTGGTGCAGGCAATGCAAGGTGCTTGGTCTCTGATGACCTTTTTTATATATGCAATTCATCCTTGGATGCTGTAGTTTTTAGTCATGAACTGAACATATGAACTTGCCCATTGTCGAGATGACCAATCCACTTGTAACCATCCATGTACTGCTTTAGACACAACTTTTTTTTCCCCCTGAGGGCTTTGGGTTGTAGTCATTTCAGAGGAAGGACACCCTTTCAGATTTTATGAGGAAAAGGTAAGGCAAAGAGATTTCAGCAGAGGGTGGGAAAGGGAGAGATTCTCTGCTAGGTTTAATCCCTGCTATTGGATGCATATTTAAGAATTATTACAACAAAAAAGTTCATTTTAAAAGTATTTGCTATGGCCAAGTAAGTTGTCTAGGAATATAGGAAATCCCAAGGAATGGGATTAAATTTAAGTGGTTTAAATTTTGAGTGAAATTTTGAGTGGTTTAAATTTTGAGTGAAATTTTGAGTGGTTTAAATTTTGAGTGAAATTTTGAGTGGTTTAAATTTTGAGTGAAATTTTGAGTGGTTTAAATTTTGAGTGAAAATTTAAGTGGTTTAAATTTTGAGTGAGGTGGGAAATAAAGAGTTGAGCTTGAGACACAAATATGTTTGGTATAAACGTGGGCCACATTTTATTCTAAAACAGATCTACAAAGGGGAAAACTAGTGCGGGCTTCTAATTATACCAGCCTCAGCCAGTAGATGCTTAGGGCAAGGCATCCGATCCCTGAGGGGCAGCTTCTGTGAGATCGCCACCCTTCAGTTCTACACCATCCTGGTGTTGGGAGTCCTTCCCCGTCACCCCCTCCCAGATCTACAAAGTCCTAAGTTGGTGAGGTGAGTCAGCTTCAAAGGTGATCCATATCTCCCCACTGGGCCTCAAAGCCCCAAGCAGAGAGCCTCAGGTATCGCCAGTCACCTAAAAGGTGCCACCAGATGCTCACCAACCCTAATCCCACTGAATATTCCCACACTTACCTGCCAAAGTGACTGAATTAAACACAACCAATTAAAATAACCAATCAAAACAAACTCATACCCTGTTTACAGTAGGCAAAATGCTCTCATTGTCCACAGCTGATTTGGACAATGAGCCAAAATTCCTACTCGGCCCCAAAATAGGTGACCAGCAAAGCCTACACTGCTCACAGGGAGGGAGGAAGCCTAAAGACAAAAGCAGCAGAGGGTGGAGGCCCCAGGGCTAATATCGCCCTGTAAGCCCTGCCCCCAGGACCATGCAATAATGCATGATAAGCACATGCTTGGGCCCATCAACTTTCTTCCTCCCACCATTTCCAATGTTCTCACCATTCCTGGCTACGCAGGAGCAGGAGAAGTTAAATTCAGGGCATTAAGGTATTGCCCCCCTGCCTACCCTAAATGGCAGATCAGGACCTGTTGGTGTGGCTGGATGTACTTCATTTATTAGCATCCATTAATTTATTATGCAGATAACTACACTGTTAACATCTGATGTTTTGCAACAACCTTAAAATAGTATCAGGCCAGCTAAGCCTGCCTGTGATGTTTGCCTGTTGATGCATTTATAAACAAAAGACACTCATGTTAATAAGTAAAATGTGTCATTACCACTGGCATTATCTGAAACAATTTAGTTCATAACTAGTTTAAATATATTAATATTCAGTATCAAAGTTCTCCCCAGAGAAGAGTTCACCCCCTGCTGTGGCTTCTCTGGATATCGTCTGCTGAGATTTTATATTCACGTGCCTCCAGAATTCTCAACTCAAAAGGGTGAGATAGGCAGTTTTGAAGAATCCTCCATAAATCGACCCCCTCCCTTCTTCATTCTGCTAGATTTGCCTGGCTTGTCTGATTATAAATATTTCTCCATCTGGAAATGCATTATCCTGTATTTGGTTATTTCATGCCTGTAATGTATTGCTCCTGTCCGTTGGAGTGATGTTGCCTCTAATTAAATAATATAACTAAATAACAACATAAACATATATATTTCCTTGTACAAATGATGACTGAATTAGCAGGCAGTGGCATATGTAATATGCGCTAGAGAAGGATCCATTACAGAATTTAAGTGAGTGGAAAATTTCAATTGCTCTCTGGATTTTTTCTTTGTTTGTTTGTTTCCCAGTTTGGGGCTGCAGAAAAGGACTTTGTAGTACAGGCCCCTATTCTGCTGCCAGCTCACCCTACATTTCTCTGCTGCTTTTCTACTGTTGCAGGATGTGGCTCTTTCTGCTGCAAGCACATTATGAAAAAGAAACAAAACAAGCAAAAAAATATCTAAGCAGATGAGCTAACATTTAAAAGGCGCATGCCAAAGGAAATAATAGATTCACTGAGGCAACTAATCAGTTTCATTTCCAGTCTATTAGGAAAAAGAGAGAATTTCAGAGAGGAAACACTAAACTTAGAAAATAAAAAACCCAATGTATGTTCCGGCATATGGAACTGAGTAATAGCAACTGAAATTACTACATTAGACTTAAATATTTTATGTCATTGTAATAGGCTCATTCAGCGGTGCTGACGTTAGCAATATATTCAATGTGGTCTTCCCAAACTAAGCTCCCTTCAAATCCCTCCATAAAGCCTACCTCTTTCATGAAGTATTTGGTTTAGCCCTCAGTTTTAACTTTACTGCAGATAAAGCCCAAGGACATGAAATGACACGGGCACATATTCACCCCATTGTATCTATTGTCTACCCACCTAATCAAAAATTTTACAATCTAAGTTCCTTGGGGCAAGCCCCTATTCTACCCTTTCACAGCCCTTTGCCCATCAGATGTTTTGGACTGTAACTTCCAGTACTCCTGACCATCGACCATGCTTACTGAGGATGATGGGAGCTGAACTAAAACACCCAGAGGACACTAGGTTGGGGAAGGATCCCCTATCCTAAGAACATAAGAAGAGCTGTGCTCGATCAGACCAAAGGTCCATCTAGTCCAGCATTCTGTTCCCACCATGGTGAACCAGATGCCTATGGAAAGTCCGCAAGCCAAGCAAGACATGCTTTGTGTCCCTCCTGTTCATGTTCCCAGCAACTAGTGTACAGAGGCATTACCAGTACTGAAGGTAGCATATAGCCATAATGATTAGTAGCCATTGATAGCCTTATCCTCCATGATTTTGCCTAATCTCCTTTTAAAGCCATCCAAGTTGGTGACCACCGATACATCTTAGCAGTGGTCTTGAACTAACTATGCACTCTCTGAAGAAGCACTTCCTTTTCTCTGTCCTGAATCTCCCACCGATCAGCTTCACTGGATGACTGCAGGTTCTATTGCTATTTTGTTGTTTATCTTTATGTTTATGTTACGTATGAGGCCATGCACAGCAATAACACTACATGTGACCCCACACACACCCTCAATGATGTATCATTAAGATTGCTCCATATATACCATCAATTGCCGATACTAGGCTGTCCTCAAGAAGGAGCAGGGTTTCGGGGTTTTCTTCCTATGATGAACCCTGATCTTTGGAAATCCTCTCCACTGGAGGTTTAGTAAACATAATCTCCTCTCTCTTTATTGGAGAAGAGTGAAAAGTTCCTTAAATTCATTGTACAATTAGCAATTATAGTTACAGTTAAAATGGTTCAAGTTTTTGCCTGGTTTTGCTTATTCAGAAGCTCTGTTGCAGCTGCTTGGTTAGATTCATTGCCTATTGGCGTTTAAACTGATTTTTACACTTGTACCATTTGAATTGTGAATTATTTTATTTTACTCTTGTATAAACTGCCTTGGATTCATTATACGTGAAAGGCCATGCATAAATATCCTCTGTAAATAGTGAGTGTGTGTGTGTACTAGTAAATTGGAGCTGTTAAGGGCCACACCCTTAGCAGATGTGCTATTTAGGCAACATGGATATGGTATGGTATCCTATGCTGTGGTTAGTTCCAGGTTCACCACTACCTAGGTGCTGGATGGCTGTCAGTGGCAGAGTGGTGAACCTAAGTCCCAGATTTGTCTGTTCACATGGAGTCTGTGCTACTGAAGCTACCATTCCATGTTACAAGCGCCAAATTGACAGCCAATACCATCCACATAGAATGGTAGAGCTAGAAGGGACACAATAAATGGTTTCCCAGAAGACACTGTACAAATGGAGATCCTGCTTGATATATTTAACCCCAGGGAAGTCTATAAGGGGGAAAACTGACAATACCTGTCAAACTGCTGGAGGTCACTCATAAAACTTTAAACTCCTATAAATAAGTCATTTCTTAGCCTTTCTATCTCAATATTGGCACAGACCATCCTTAAACCTACCTTTATACATACAGCATGAAGTTTCAGATCAATCATCTTAGCCATTTTCTGAGTATAGGCCATAGAAACATCTCCCCCCGACCCCTAATTTCTGGTTATAATGGTAGAATGTGATTCATCTGACTCACCCTTAATATATAAAATATAGACTCACCCAATAAAGCACCCATTTCCAACTTTAGACATTTAACTTCTAGAGCAGGGGTGGGCAGAAGGTAGACCTGGATCTACTGATAAATCCCTGGTTGATTTGCAGTGTATCAGCAAGGATTTCTGGCTCTCAACTGTTTAGCAATAGCAGCACAAAAAAGAAAAGAAAGAAAGAAAGAAAGAAAGAAAGAAAGAAAAAGACTTCCTCCTCCCTACCCTAAATTATACTGCTGAAATGGAGAAGAGTTGGAGTAACCAGGAGTGGATTTTTGTGTGGAAGGCCTGTGAGCTCCATTCAGTCTGGTACTGAGAACAAATTATTGAGCTCAGAATTCTTGAATTCTAAGGGTAAAATTACATGGTATATTAAATATGTAGCATGCTTATGGCCCTCTTTGTTTTTTACTCATAAGTAAGCATGTGGGGCCTGATTCAGATCAGGACCACCACACATTGTTAAGGGAGGTTTAAATTCCCTGGCCCCAGCCATCTGCTTGTTTGCCAAAATTCAACAAAAAGAGGGGAAGACCTCCATTGTCACCAGTGCTGTAGATTCAGTTTTACACCTCCAACAAACAGAACTTGTTAAGCCACACAACTTTTTAACATTTGTACTAGATAAAAGTATCATGGGAACATAGAACCTGGTAACATTTTCCTTTTATTGCCACATTAAATGAAATGTATGAAAACTGCTTCTTTAAACAAACCCACACAGAATCTACACATGGAAGGTGGTTGGGAAAAGAAATAGAAACTCAAAGTATTCATCAACGAGCACAAAAAAGGACTGGACAAATGAAGTGAACTTTTTTTTTTAATGTCATTGCACAACAAGAATAATCCGGCATAGAAACATCCAAACCATCTGTTTTCTTATATATGAGGCTTTTCTAAAACCCTGGAAACTGGAAGAAATTTCAAACTAAATTGATCCCCAATAGGGAGCTATGTAAGGAAATTAAAAGATTATCAGGTCTCTGGTAAGAAAACAAGCAGATATATTGTGTACACAGTTTCCTACTAAACCAAGTACAAATGCAAAATTGACAGCGTGAAGGCAAGGCAAGGCAACAAATTGACCCAATAAAACTTCCTGAGAGAATGGAAATGATATACAATGCCACCCCACTCTGTTTAATCAAGCCAAACAGATGGGGGAGAAAATTGAAAAGTACGATCAGTGATTTTCACATTTTATTCTTACCAATAAAACAAAGTATAATAAATCTATTGTGTTGTGGTTCCGAGGACAGTAAGGGACAATCTGAGAAACTCCAGTGATTGACTAGGAACTACATATTGTTACAAGCTCTTTGGAAAATCCAAGGAAAATCTAGGGCCAAACCAGGTGAGACATTATTCATGTCTTTAGCCCTGAGGGCTTGTTTGTTTGTTTTACAAAAAATGAATAGCCAGCAGGGGTGGGGTGGAAAGGAAAAGGATCAGGAGTGTGACATGGAAGAGGAGAGCTTTAAGCCTAGAACTAAATTGGGAGAGAGGCATGTTGGCTATTGCAGATATCTGGTGTAGGGGATCCTGATTCAGTTCAGGATCAGGACTATGATGCAAGGAGCTTAAAGCCCCTCTCTCCCCACACTCCAGTGCTGAACTAGCTCACAGTCCCCTGTGCTGGCTATTTATTTTGTAAAAATCAAGCAAATCAGGGCTGAAGATGTGAATAAAGAGCCACAGTTTGGGCCTCAGACTGATGATTAAATACAGCAACATGACACTTATGTCGGCTTGTCGTTTGCACTCACTTCTGCATCTCCTACAACATTTCACAGATGAAAATAGGCATATGTTTGTGACATCCTAGTCGTAATGTCAAGGTTCACTATGTGACCCTTCCTCACTTCAACACACAATATCACACATTACTTAATATTCAAATTAACTGCTAAATTTTGTCATTCTACATTACTCAGTAGCATGAGATACAACTGTTAAACCTGTAATATTATTTGGCCACTGTGGTAGAAGATGGTCAGTACTGGGAACCCATCCATTTACCCTTGAGGAAAGTATTCCCCACCCCTTTTCCTTCCTCCTCTCCCATTACTCTTCCTTTGCTTGCTTTAATGCCCTCTTCCTGGACCTATTACTTGGTGGCTCATCTCCAGTTCGAATCAGAATTTTCTGAATCCAGTTAATAAAATCTCCAGGTGGTGAAATGGCTCTGCTTTGAATGCTGCTGTTTCCCAGGCATGGAAATACACTTTAGCACTGCTGGTTAAAGGGTATGGAACAGAGAGGCACAGCATAATGACTGATCCATTAAGCATTTTGTTTGTAATAGTATATTGTTCATGAATTTATACCCTGAAACATGGGGCTTTAGAAAGCTTTCTACATTACTCAAAGGAAAGAAAGGAACTCCTTGTTTCAAACCCGTCTTTGTCTTCCACTCTTTCATCATGATTTTCAACCATTTAAATTGGCTAGGTTGCTTGACCTGAGGACAGGAGGGGTCTAGTGATTTGGCACTGCAGTTCTCACGGTAGAATTCTCTCTCATGTCCTTTGTCTGATAGTTAAGGGAAATTACTCATCTTTACAACCCTCAAGGCTTCTCTGTTCAGCCAAAACTTTACAGGACAAAAAAATAAAATAAAGGGAAAAGTAGTTCCGATTTTTAAAAGATAATAAAGAAATAAAGCATTGTTAACACCTAGTAGGGAAAGATCAGATGCACGAGGATGAGTCTGGGGAATGGCCTAGCTAGGCAGTAGCATCCACAAGAAGGATTGAGTGATCATTATTGCAGAGAACAAATTGAATATGAGAGATATGGCGGTGGAAATGAATAAAAATGAATTTTATTAGCACCCAAGCTCAGGAGGTATCAGAAGTAAGTTACACTTAATTCAACGGGACTTCCCTCCAGGCAAGTGGGTATAGGATAGTAGCTGGGCAGCGCAATCCAATGAGGCTGCCCATAACCCTCCAAACTTGGATGATTATGGGCATCCTATGCATGGCAGGAGGAGTGTGGAAGTGAAGGTCACCTCCCGTGATGGCCAATTTTGGCCATCTAAGTGTTTGGCCTTGGAGCGTGAGGAGAGGAGCCTGAGGCTCCCCCTTTTTTTTAGTTTTGGGGAAGGGATTTGCACTAATTCACATTAGTAGTGTGCATCGCTGATGTGCATTAGCACTAATGCACACTTGTGCAAATGCAGTAATCCACAGTAGTTAATGCAAACTAGCACAAGTAGAACAAGATGCTGGTATTAAAAATAAATAAATCCTGATATCATCAATGAGTGGATGAAGGAATGAATAACGCCTGACTATTCATGAAACACAGAGGAAATGGATAAACAAAATCTGTACATGCCTAATATTAGGGAAAGGTACACACAAAAATATGTCTGTTCATGGAAATAATGTACACAGATACTGTACAACCTGTTTTGGAAACTTGCTTTCAGAAACAACAAGTATCTATTATGTAAAATTGAGTACAAAAATGTGTACATTCAGAGAAATGGTCACGAAAGGAATCTTTGTGTGGATTAAAATAATAATAATACCCCAGACTGATGTAGAAACAGGATTAAACAAACTTAAGGTTGGAAAAATGAGATATTGAGCAAAAACGGAATTGACATTTTCTTCCATACCTACTTGAAACATCTCTGGCAAAGCCTCCCCCCACCTCCACCATATCATTACACATTGTTGTTGAAGACATGACTTTCTTTGCAAATTCTATTATAAACTAACATAATCCACACCTCTGGACTGATGTGAAGAGCAGAGCTCAGCTATCCATTGGATTTTGCACTTCTCAAAATGTTACAATGCAGTTCTCAGCTAAAAAAAAAAAAAGGCCCATCAAAATAGATTTCATATTTTAAAACATAGAAATATAGGGTGCAACCCTATGTATGTTTAGACAGAGAAAAGTCCTACAACTCCAAGCAAGTATGGTTGGCTGGGGAACACTGAGAGTTGTAGGACTTCATAGATTTCATAGGTCATAGAGTTGGAAGGAGCCTACAAGGCTATCGAGTCCAACCCCCTGCTCAATGCAGGAAACTAGAGGAGGGGTCTCCCATCCAAGTAATAACCAGGCTTGACCCTGCTTAGCTTTCCACGCTCAGACAAGCTGAGCCAGAGTAAGCCACAAGCCTGTGTATACTTTTCCCCCCTGTCTAAATATGCATAGGACTGCAGTCTTAGAAATCCATATTTTTGAGAAAATATTTGAAAATTTGTATTCAAATATGTATTTAAATGCAAATGTTCATGCAGATTTTTTAAAGTTGCAGATTAATAAGGGAATGCAACAGAATGGAATTATGAGTGAACACATGTGAGAGGATCTCAGACTGGATCCAGACATCTGTAATTCTGTACTGTTTTGCTCTAACCTATCCTGGGCTGTGCTTATTTAAAAGCCAAAATATTGTTCTCTTACAGATATATTTCATTTCATTTCTATACCAACCAGTAGTTAAAGCTCTCAGGGTGGTTCACGGAAATTACAACCCCAAAATACAACAGTATAAAAACATATTATAAAACTTTGACATACAAAACTTAAAAACACAATTTAAAACAGCAAAAAAAGAAGAAGTTATGATTATATACTGGGACCTGATAAAACAACTGACATTAAAAGCCCCCATCACATAAGAACATAAGGAGAGCCATGCTGGATCAGACCAAAGGTCCATCTAGTCCAGCATTCTGTTCAAACTGTGGTCAACCAGCTTCCAACAGGAAACCCATAAGCAAGACAGGAGCACAACAGCACACTTATTTATTTATTATTTACATAATAACTTCCTCCCATGTTCCCCAGAAACTGGTGTACATAGGCATACTGCCTCTGATACTGGAGATAGCATATAGCCATCAGGACTAGGAGCCATTGATAGCTTTCTCCTCCATGAATTTGTGCAGTCCCCTTTTAAAACCGTCCAAATTGATGGCCATCACTACATCTTGTGGAAGTGAATTCCATTGTTTATGTGCTGTGAAGAAGCACTTCCTTTTGTCTGACCTGAATCTCCCACTAAGAGGTCCTCTTATGGATCAATAACTGGTTAAAGAATAGAAAGCAGAGAGTAGGAATAAATGGTAAATTCTCCCAATGGGCGGGGAAGCAGAGGAAAGACTTAACCTGGTGCTGAAACCATGACAATGTTGGCACCAGGCATACCTCAGTGGGGAGATCATTCCACAATCAAGGGGCTACCACCAAGAAGGTCTTCTCCATTGTTGCCATCCTTTCAGCCTCCCTAGGAGAAGACACTTTGGTGAAGGCCTTGCATGTTGATCTCAGTGTCCAAGTAGGTTCATGAGAGGCACTCCATCAGGTATTGCAGTCCTGAGCCATTAGTATGCACATCCATATACTCATCTTAGGGAATGAAACAAATAATTATCCTTGCCAAACCCTGGTGGTTTAGGGTCAGGAGATCAGAAAGGGGCAAACATACAGGTGAGAGAGGGCAAGTGTTCAGGTGGGGCAGTCCTTTTTTACTTACATTTTTGTAAGAAATGGCAAGGGTTTTTCACACATACACACATATATAAAGAAAGAGAAGCTGCCACCACCAGCGATGGCTGGTGAGATTTTCAGAAGCTGGGCTTTCATCCCTAAACGAAGATGAGGCAGATTGCCCAATGTGAGTGGTGCTGTTTTATGAAGTAACACACACCCAGTTTTTAATTTTGCAAACCACCATGAGTGGACCTTCTGTGTGGAGAGGCAGAATCTAAATACATAAAATTAATAAATTAATAATTACCCCTGGCTAAAAGAGGATTTTTTTTTTTTTACATCGGTGGAAAGAGCATAGGATCCAAAGACTTGTTACCAAGTCATGTAGCCACCTTGAGTGACATTTTCCTGGTGGAAAGGCAGGGTACAAATCTAATAAATAATAATTTTAAATAATTACCAAGTCCTAAATCTTGCTTTCTTTGTACACCAGGACTATCCAGTAGTAGGGTAATGGAGAATAGGATAAACCTACTCACAAGAAGGGTCTCCAGAAATCTCTGCTGGGACACAACTGGTTCCAAAGTCTTTCCATGGTGAGAATATGACCAAATGACTTCTACCTTAGTTTCTGCAAATATTACTCAAAAGTCTGTGCATCAACATCCAGACATAACCCATTATTTCTTTGCCATAATGTTACAAATCCCCAGAGAAGGCCACTGTGTTCTCAATTCTCAAGCAAGTAATAAATTTGACAGTACAAATAGCAGCGTCAGAAGTACCCAAGTTAACTGCATATATTGCAATGAAGTAATAAGGAAGAACCTTAAGGGATTTGAGAGTGTTGCGTCCTATTTTGATTTTATTTTTATTTTTTGGGGGGGGAGGGAAGTGCTATAATGAAAATGCAGGGATGAGATGGGCTATATGGATTTTTCACAAATACAGTTCCACACCATGGGTTCTGGCTGAAATAATGAACAAATGATTCTCAGGGCAGGATATGGTGATCCGTTTAAAAACTAGTTTGAAAAGAGATGGAAGGGAAAACTCTTAATTAAATACATGAGAGAAGAGGTATCATCTTATTTAAAGTTTCCATCAAAATGGGATGCTTTTTAAACCTATGGGTCTGCTTTCAAGTAAAGGATATTTGCAAGGCAGGAGGTTGCAAGACATTCTTATATAAGAAAGAAAGAAAGAAAGAAAATCCAAGCATAAAAAAGAATAATTTTCCTAGTAGTTCAGGTTTAAAAATAGCATTGCAGAGACCAGCACACTCTAACTTTATATTTTTAACTAGCCTGCTTCAGTCATTGCCCCCCTTTTGGAAGGGTATTTAACACTGCATTACTCAACTAAAATGAGCTGCTGAAGGAACAATCTGCCCATTCTATAAAAGTGTGTGTTTTTTCTTAAAATATTCAATTGCTGTCTGTTACAATGGTGCTCCCCCAGTGAATAGCAAAGGAGGCAACCACTCATTATGGCAGGCAGTAGCCATTTTTATTTCCCAAAATTCAAAGAGCCCCTTTGAACAAGACTTTCTTGGGAAGACAAAATGGCAGCTATTCTGATTCTCTTCCCTCCAAAAGAATTTCACCCCCACTAATTTTATTAAGCTCCAGGATATTGTTGTTGCATATTCCCCACTTCCCTGATTGGTGAGAAAGCTCCAGTAGCAGTGCTCCTGTGTTTTCCTTTGGAGGAGACAGAGAGAACTCATCGCGCAGAATGACTGTAGCTCAATGCTAGAGCTCCTGCTTTGCATTCAGAAGACCCCAGGTTCAATCCCAGGTGTCTCCAGGTAGAGCTGGGAAAGACAGCTGGAATGATACTGCTAGTCGGTGTACATAATACTGAGCTAGATGGACCAATGGTCTGACTCAGTGCAGGAAAGCTTATTCTGTTCTGGTAGAGACTTGTGTTGTCTCTGTAATATTGATTTCAAAGGGAGAGAGAATTAAAATGGGAATCACTGGGAGAAAAGAAAAACTGCTCCCTTCACCTCCCATCCAGGCTGCTCATGTTCTGGCAGGGCACAGGATGCTGTGGATGCTCTCTGGCAGATCTCTTTATCAGGTCCAGTTAGAATTGCCTCATAAAACACTCAATTCTATACAAAACTCAGTTTTATACACTGTGACACATTCCCATGAATAAAGCTGTGAATTAAGACTTATTAAGATAACATCATGATGATGATGATGATGATGATGATGATGATTGTTGTTGTTTTGCATACTACTCACTTTAGCCTATTTCTACAATCTGAGCAAACTACCACAGTACACTTCAAAAGTTCTACCCTAAAACAAAACCCCAATTTCCACCTATACTAGCTACTAAGAAAAAGTGTGTCAGTAAACAAATGAGAAAACATCTTGAAGGTTATATGGTTCCTTTTCCAAGGAAAAATGGTACACCCAACTACTTAAGTCAATGCCCATATATCATTTCTGTTATATATTATATATAATATTTTCCACTTCATGAACATAATCCACAAATGGTTTCCATATCAACACAAATAAATCTCATTCTGTATTCTGCAGATTACTCTTTAATAAGTCTCCATCTACAACAGACTGAAAATCCATTCTGCATTGTCCTTCCAGTGCCTCTAGCTAATTCTCTCCTCCACCACCAGACCAATATAGAAGTCAGCTGTTTTCCCTCTTCAAATGTCCTTTGGATCAGAGATATCATTCAACATTTATGAAAGATGTTAACCTTCCTGTCCTCAACCTTTCTCAGAACTCAAATGCAATACCATCAGGATCTTCTAACACTCTCTGCTCCATGAACAAAAACCTGCCCTTTAGGCTCAAAGAATAAGCATCACAATAGTAAACCACAGTATGAAAAGAGGTTCCACACGCTCAAAGAGTATTTATGCTAGCTAGATTCAACATTCTTCCATCAGCGATCTTGCAGGGGAGGTATCAAGGAACACCATACCAGCAGAGACATTGTCTGTGTATGGCCGGGGAACCTGAATCACTGAGGCACATCCTCCTTTGTTGCAAATTCTATTCTAAAATAAGGGAAGACACAATTTCCCTTTTCCTAAGAAGGTTTTCTGCTATGCCTGATGATTGGCTGGTCACTTTCTGCCTAAATGACCAAAACCCAACTGTCACCTCTGAAGTAACAAACGTCTTCTTAGCTGCTATGAAAAGGAGAATTTTTATGGTAGGGAATAAGGGGAGATGGTTTTGTTCAAAGCATGTTTTATCATGGAAGATAATTATTGTTTTATCTGTACTCATGTAATTTCCTTGGTGCAATTTGTACTGTATAATATAATAACTTGTAGTATTTGGGTCATATGACCATAATAAAGTAAAGAAAAGAAAAGAGGATATAAATTCAATAATGTTGGTTGGTTCAGTTGAAATCTATGCAGCATCACCTCTTTGCATGTCTGATCCCTTCATTCCATAGTGTACAAGCTTCTACTATTAAATCCTATGTGAGATTTTTCTCCAGATATCTGCTTAATATCTCCTTTCCTCATGTCCATGTGCATGCTCCACCCATTCTTTCCTCAGATCCCAACCCCCCAGTCCTCATCTCACTGACCTCCTACTCTCCACTTCTGACTATCATCATAATATCCCTGTCTGTCCATCACAGTGGTCACTGTTCCCCTCTTCATTTCAACACATCTTATTTGGGTTCTTCCCCACAGTCAAAATTATTTTCCATTTCCCTTATACAAGCCACATTGTTAGACAACATTCTATTGCTGGCAGCTTCTCTCTGAGCAGTTAGAATGTCCATGAATTAATCCATAGTCACAGTCTGAAGATGATAGGATGGATGGATGGATGGCAGACAGAGACAGACAGACACACACACGCACACCACACACACACACAATCATAAAACAAGACATCCAAAACAAACAAGCTACTAATAACATTTCATAATGAAGTTAACAAGGTATGAATATAGTTACCTGGAAGTAAGCTCCAATGAGCTCAGTCATGCTTACTTCTGACTCATTAGGTTCAACTTGTAAAACATGTTGAGCTTTAACAAAAGATTGTAAGCCATCTGAAATGCAACCTTTAGATTTTGATTAGAAATACAAGCAATCTTGCAAAGATATGTTGCCATTTAAACTGCTGGCATGAAGTAGGAACCCCATCAAATAAAGGGTAACCAGCCTCTGATTGCTATTTTCATTGTTCTTTTATTTCTTCTGTGTTAATCTATCGGAAACAGTAGTAAAACACAAAAGCCTCATTCTCCCCTCATTCTGTCCATCAATTATCCTGGTGTTCTGACAAATGATGTCATTGCTCCTGCTCTGAAAACACTCCTGCAGCTTTGCTCCCCTGTATTTCCCCTCCACTACACCACTGGTGACCAAGTTTCTACAACTGTAGAGGGAAAAGTTATTTGGCAATTGAAAGAAACACCATACGTGCAATATATCACCTCTTCATACTCCATATTTATAAGGACAGAAGCCATCTCCTGCTTCTCTACTCACAATTATTGCAATTTCTAATCCCATTTTGCCAGTAAGTATACATTTGAAGACTGGGTGAAATAACCAACCTGATTATAGGTACAACAGGGTCATAATTAGTGTGGAAGGGGAACTAATCTGTGTTAAGTGATCTTGAATGTGTATCATGTTTAAAGGATCAAGGTAAACCAAGCTTGACACTGTTTCTCATACAGGGCCCCCAGGACCATTAATTCAACCATGGGAACAGAATTAGCAGTTATTGCTCATGATGTTTGAATTTCAGATAGCCTTAGTCATGCTTAGCCCTTCAAATAAGCATCTGCTGTGACAACTATCTAGCCCTAATTACTAATACAGTACTCTGTACCAGGACTTCTGAGCCTCTTTTAACATGTCCTCTTTAAACATGTAACTTTGTCTCTCTAAGTTTTACTTCTTCCTCTTTTTATGTTCCTCCCATACAAAGGCAGAAAGTAATTCTTTGTTCCCCCAACTCCAAAGGAAACATTCACACAAAGAGATTAAACTGCAGAGCAGCTGAACTCATCTATGCTATGCCAGATCTGACCCCAAAGTACATTAGGTTGAGAGAATTTCCACCTGTCAAAAATATTTCCTTGAAGTTCTCTATAATTGGTCCCCTAATTATCCCTGACCATCCTGTTAGACCCTGAATTAATAGACCCTATTTTAAAGAGACAGACCATCTAAAGACAGCTAAATGAGATGAGACTCAAAATTAAAGAGGGAAAAGAAGTCTTTCAAAAAAAAAATGGTAGAGATGTGCCAAATGAATATTACTTGTGTCAAGTTATTTATTTAAATGTATTTATTTAAAATATTTAATTAGGAACTTACCACAGAGATTAAAGGAGTTACTTATATCTAGCCTAGAGCAATGACATGATAACATTTAAATATCTAACCGGCAGAGTTTTTAATACAGGAGGAGAAAACTGAGAGCACTGGCTGTTGGTAGAACTTGGCTGAGTGAAGAAAAGAGAATGTGAACTGCAGTGCACATGTTTGTTGTTCTGGCAGGGCTAAGAGCCCATGGATCACTGACAAGGGCCTGAACAGAACCCTATACAGGCATTATTCAGAGTGTTAAGCATGCCACACAAGTGGTGATAGGGCAAAATTGTCAGACAATAGAAACTTAACATAATGAGGTCAAAAGCACGTGGGGGGGGGAAGGTCCACCATCATCCCCGAGGTGGTGAGAAAAGAGCAATGCAATGACGAAAAAGAATAATTGCTTGTGGATGGATCCAGCAGGGCTGTTCTTAATATCTTAGAAATTCCCCTGATAAGATTTGGATGCAATTTTTGACCAATGCTACAACATGAGCCTCAAGTATTCCAGCCCCTCTTGGCAGCAAGATAGAACATTTGTATCAGAATTTAGTGTATTTATTAGACCCCACACATATCCTATCTAAATTAAACATGGTTCTCTTTTAAGGGCTGCTCCAAACTTTATTGAAAAGGGATTTGGAACACAGAGGTTTAAGATTAAGCATATTTTGAAACTAATTTTAAGTATTGTAATGGGATGCCCTAACTTTTTTGTTCTATAATATTAATGTACATGATTAAATTAGTTTTTGTAACAATTGATTATTAATGGATATGAATAAGAAAACAGTTACGGAGAGAGAAAAAATCAGTGCTCCAGAAAGAGCAAGGCATCCTGGATAATCTCAAGGTTGTTCTGCCAGATGTTTTGCAACTTTGAAAGTAGTGTAAGATGATGGCTTTCAAACTTTCTATCCTTGGGGAATACTGTATACATTGGTCTGTCTGCTGAAGAACTCCTGAACCTCTGTCATGGAACATTTCCATGTCGCAGAGGATGCTGCAGGATCTTCTAGGGTACATAGAGCACTGCTCATGTGAGCTATGTTGGAGCTCACCAGTCACCACCACACAGTATGAACTGAAAGGGATTTCCCTTTCAGTCAGGGATTTCCTGTCAAAGCAAATACTATCTTCCAAGGAAGGAGGGATTTTCTTCAGGACCACAGTATGGGAGGAAAAGATAAATTCCATCTCCATACCTGATCTGAACCTGTTAATTATCACCTGCCCAATGCAATTTTCATTTTTAAAAAATCACCTGCACATTAGATGCAAAGTCACATTTAACTTCACATCTATATTGGCCCATAGGTTGCTGTTTCTGTCCCTGATCCCACTGGATGGAACAGCTTATGAACCAAGATAAATAAGTACATTAGCAGTGTAATCTTAAATATGTTTACTCAGAATCAACTGCTGATGTATTCTAATAATACTCAATTCCAGGTCAGTGTGTGAATCAATCATCAAAACTTGAACTCACCAAAGTTCTCTGAATTCCATCTCAAAGTTCGGTCCGACTTGAGTCCATATCAGATTGCAAGCTTTGTTTGTTTGTTTGTTTTCCTTTTCAGATGAAAATCCATGCATATTTTCATGTGTATTTTTCCAGATGTATGCATCCATTGTGCACATCTTTTAAATGTATGCATTCTTCTCCCATTGATTAAAGTATGCATTTTTAATGTGCATTTTTCAAATGTATACATGCTGTCAAATACATTTTTGTGGGGTCCACAAATCACATTGGAAGCTCAGAAATGTACAGACTTGACCACAGATTGTGTCTGAATCCAAGTTCAGTTCAGAAGTTGCAAACTGGGTAAACCCTGATTTAAAAAAGAAGAAGAACTGAAATGAATTTCTCATACATTCCTAGTCAGCGTGTATACAATTGCAGCCTCAATTATTTATCCCCATAACTGAACCCGTGATCTTTCTCTTGTTGGTTTCTGTTGGGGTGGGGAGAGAGAATTTACATTCTGCTCTGGATACTTGCATTGCAATGTTGCATTCTTTACTTTAGAGAGAATACTGACCTTCCACTGCTCTACCCTCACTGGTACCTTTGTAAAGTGCTATAACTTAGCAAACACTATGCATAACTTCCTACAGATCAGAGACTTTCATCTTGCAGATTGCAACCCATATCATGCTGTAACAGCACGATCCTATGAGGCTGCCCGTAACCATCCAAACTTGGTGACCAGGTAAACAAAATCTATACATCCCTAAAATTTGGCTGCAATTGACAGGTGCCTTCACAAGTTCATTCTCCTTTTGTGCCTCTCCCTAGCAAATAAAGGACCTCCATCCATTCTGACACCATATCCCATGGTCAGGGGAGGATAAACAGGGACAATGCATTTCTGCAGGGCAAAATCCCCCAAGAGCAATGCATTTTTAACAAACACCCCCCCCCCCCAATTACCACAAGACTCTTGTACAGCATATGTCATTGTCCAGTCTTGGCTCCAAATTTCCTTGAACAAATTTCAGCTAAGCATTCTGACTGATAAATCCATGAGCATAAAATGTAAATCTCTCATTCCAAGAGCCTATCTCTTCAAACACTATCCTGTTTATTGCCTGTGTACTGCAGTCACCACACAACACTGTACCCACTTAGCATAACAATTCCATATTTCAAATTCAAAGGCAGGTAACGCTAATTACAAGAGAATGCTATTTGGCATCTGTATTGAACGTATTTGTAAGCATAACACAGAATTATCCATGAATGTTAAAAACACCCGCCGCTTATTAATGAATGCAACACCCGCTCTATTCAATATTGTTTTGGACCTGGTTTGGTACAGCTTTCAACAATGCTGAATACAGCTATTCTACAAAAGCTGGCTCTGTGTGACTACAGATGTTGCTAGCCATGAGAACCAGGAGGGCACTACCTGGGGGGGACAGAGAGGAGGAGCTGGCAAAAGAAAACCAGACTTCGATTTTTAAACCATAGACAAAAAATGATCAATTGTTCCTGTGATATCATATGCAGAGGAAGGAGGAGGATGAGCCTTGGATTAACCATTAAGCAATATAAGCACGTGCTTAGCGCACCAAGGGAAGGGGGGCACCACAGAGTCCCAGAGTACCACAATTTTTTTGCATTTGATTTTTTCCCCTTATAACAGTTTTATTTTATTTTTTAAATGCATAAAACAGAGATGAAAGTTTGTATTTCTTTCTGTTGCCCTAGTTATAAGCAAGCAATTTGCTTATATTGCTTGCTGCTATTTAGTGTTAAATAAATATAATAAAAAACAGTTTATATTTAATGTAGTTGTGTGTTCTGCTGTAGGGGATGGCCTTGAAGAAAACTAAGTTTTTAGTATCTTATTTCACCTTCAGCACTTATTGAGTCTTAATGTCTTGCCAGCTAAGCAATGGAAGGGCCGAGGGGGCACCATTATTGGGCTGTGCTTAGGGCATCAGCTGCCCTTAATCTGGCCCTGAGGAGGACAAACATTTTCAGCAGCCAAGTAAGATCTGGTTTTCTCCTTCCTTTCCCTGCAGGCAGATGGATTAGATGGGGCTCTTGGCCTGCATTAATAAGTTCCTTTTTTTTTTTTTAGGATGAGATGGCACTGCCAATCATTGCCTTTCCCTGCCTGTTAATTCTCCATCACCAAGCCAGGCTGTGCTGGGGGCCCTCCTCCCCTCAAAGAAGCCATTGGGGATTAGACAAATTCATGGAGGAGAAGGCCATCAGTGGCCACTAGTCCTGATTGGCTATGTGCTTCCTCCAGTATCAGAGGTAGCATGCCTATGTACTCCAGTTGCCGAGGAACATGGGCAGGAAGGTGCTGTTGCACTCATGTCCTGCTTGTGGGATCCCGTGGGCAGCTGGTTGGCCACTGTGTGAACAGAGTGCTGGAATAGATGGACCTTCGGTCTGATCCAGCATGGCTCTTCTTATGTTCTTCTGTTCATTTGAATTCCAGCTGCCTGTGAGCAGGAGTGGAGAGGAAGCCAGAGAGGTGAACCACCATCATTGCCTTTCCCTACCTGCTATTTCTCTGTCACCTTATCCATCAGCCAGAGAGGAAGCAGCTGCAGGGACCTTGCTTCACCTGCCCCCCTGCCAGAAGGAACACATAGTTCCAACTGACTGTTCCCTGGGACTGCAGACTCTGGCCTCGTCTATCGGCCAAAAAACCAAGGACCATTGGGAGGCTGCACCCCCTGCCTCCCAGGAAGAACATCATGGCAAGGGGAAGACCAACCTTTCCCCCCCCTCCTCCCTCCCAGTCCCTTTTCCTTTTGTATCATGTCTTTTTAGATTGTAAGCCTGAGGGCAGAGTCTGTCTAATATTAATCTTAGGGTGGCCAGGTGACCAGCCAGATGGGCGATTTAAAAATATAATGAATAAAAATAAAATAAATCTTTGTAAGCATTTTTCTTTTCTTTTTTGGCTGAAGAGCATGGTAAAAATGCTGTAAATTAATAAAAAAAAATAATCAATCAATTCTTTATTCTTCCTTTGTGGAGCTGGGGGGTATGGAGAAAGATCTCCCCTCTAGATCTCAGTAAGTGGGGAATGGCTCATAGAGGGAGGACTTCTCTCTAAGGATGGGATCCAGGTACATAAGGGCTTTAAACATTTTTTTAAAAAGTACGAGTCTCTTGGCATCCAGATACGGGATGTATCTTGAGGCAGATCAAAGATGCTCACAGGTATAGGAAGTAGGGCATCTGTTTCCTGCCGTTGAATTTAGAACTGCACACAAATAGCCTCTCAAAATTACCCACCTTGTTTGTGGGTTAAGCAAATTGGTAGACTATTTCACTGAGTTCCTCCAGTGGGAGGAGAAATTGTCCAAAAGCTTCTCAGTGTTGGGGTGCACCATTCTCAGGGGAGGGGTCCTGGCCACCATTGTGCATTCTCCACAATGCACCAGACCTAGTGAAAAGAAATTACATTTCATTGTAATGAGGGGCATTGAGGGGGGATGGCAATCACGGCAAAAACTGGTGGTGCATATGGGGGTGGGGGGGTGGGGAAAAAAGAAACCACTCAGAAATATTCTGAGAAAATGTCTTCTCAGAAATTTCAGCTCAGCTCTACCATTGATCTCATGGGAAGAGCATCACGGGAGTTTGGCTAGATTTTGCTTCATTCTGTTATCCAAATTCTGGATGACATTTAATATCCTGATGGAGCTTACAGCCCAAGGCAGGAAGAAAATGTATGTACTGTTGTTGTGGATTTTGCTGGCTGCCACTTAACTATTTATAGTAAGTTAAACCCTTTAAACAAAGAGTACACTACAAATTGCCATAGGTTGGGTTCGATCTTGATACTGTACTAACAAGAATTAGTGAGGAAAAACTATAGATCCTTTTTAAAAAAATTATTCAATACGTTATTTTTTTAAAATAAAACATGACATCAGCATACAACCATGTAGGTTAAAACAACAGTAATAAAAATGCATACATTTCTAAAACCTTTAGCTTAAGAGTTGGAGGGAGCAATCCTATGGCCCCTAGACATTGTCTGAGGGGCCCTAGGATATTGGGGATTCTCCCCTCCAAGATTAGAGATGGCACTCCAACCTGGAAGGAAGAGTCAGAGATCCCCAACCCCTCACACCAGTTGCCCTCTGAGGCCAGGGAAGCAACCTCATAGAGGGGGGAAAGAGGGCAGGGAGGGGTCAGAGAGACAAGGATACAAGCTATTCTGAGCCCCCCCCCAGCCTCCTTCCCTCCCCCTCTGAAGTGCTGTCTCGCAAAATAAGCAGGGTGGAAGGAAGGGGAGGCAAAGATCGTCTCCACTGCTCCCCCCACCCTGCATTGGATGATCGGAAGCCTCCAAGTTTGGGGGCTTCTGATCATTGAGGGTGCAATCAATAGAAAGCTCTCCTCTTATGGTGCACCTAAGTCCAGGTCTCTTACCCAGCTCTGCGGGGCAGGCGCTACCGCTAGGCGAACTAGGCGGCTGCCTAGGGCGCGTGGCTGAAGAGGGCGCAAAAAACGCTCCGCTCCTTCCGGCCGACTCTTCCTTGCCGCCGGCACGCTCCTGCCCTGCCCGGCCGCCTCGCCGACAAAGGCACCACCAGGTCAGTGCGGGGGGGATTCTGGGCGCCGGGCGGGGTCGGGGTCGCGCTCGGCTTTCCTCAGTGGGGGGCGCCTCTTCCCGAGCTAGGCTGGTTCAGGAGCGCGTGTGGCGGTGGCATGGCAACCGGAGATGCTGCGCAGTGGGTATGGCGAGGCCGGCTTGGCAGCGGGGAAAGCGGCTGCCTGGAAACGGGTCCTGGAGGCGCTGCCGCCTCCAGGCCCGCGGAGGGCTGCTGGCCCCGGTGGCGGGGCCAGGGCGGGGGGGGTGCTAGGCGAGCAGGCGTTTCCTTGCTGCTTTGCTCCGGAGGCCCCCCCCCGGCACGAGAGGGGGGTGCTAAATATAATTTTGCCTAGGGCGCCAAACTGCCTTGCACCAGTCCTGCAGCTCTGAATAGGCTATCCAGCTGATAGATAGGTACATCGGTGCATTGGTGAGCTTCTGGATGTTAAGAAGCCGATATACTGAAAGCATCAGAGCATGTGTACACTTTCTACAACACTACTTCATTGTTTACTACCCCATATATTTGATCTCAGTCTTAACTTCTCAAAAATTCCAGTGAGATTAAAACACAAAAAGGCTTAAGGTTAACACATATCAAGACTGATTCTAAATCCTATCTTTGAGAAAACAACTTCGTTCTCAAAATTTACTATTTAAAATATAATTGTATAAACTGTTCTAAACATCAATATTTCAGATTTGGTACTGTAAACCTTATACAATAGTTGTTGACCATTAATTATCAACCATTAACTGATAAGCAAACTCTAAGCACACCTTTGACCTTAAGTAATAAATAATGTTGTTTTACCACCCAACACTCCCAAAATAACCCTTGACATTGAGTGATGGGCATTAACTCTGTCTCTATTCTTCTTTAGATATTATCCAGACCTCTTTGCCAATTGTTTCTTGATATGAATTACCCAGAATTCATTGTGGACCTGCTTGTGTCTTGTGTGCCTTCTCTGTAATACAATCTCTATTCTTACTTAAGTATCATTAAACATTCTCAAAGGTTCTTCACTATGCAATTTATAGAAAAACATCTTGTATTTCTTTGGGAGAGGTGAGTTAGCAATTTTTCAGTAGTGTTCCTAGCAATTCCCAATGCAGCTAAAATCAGCCATGTCCTAGAGAGATGTGCTGTGTCACACTGTCATCTTGCCATTTTCTGAGCCACTTAACTTGGAGATGTACAGGTGAGAACATCAAGCATCCTATGTATCCAAGAACAAAGCATTCTTATGTAGGCTCCTCTCATCAGTCTAGACAGTTCACAACTGGCTCCCTCATGTCTCCTCTGAAGGAGACTGGTAGAAGCAACGTTGGGGAGTAGCAATGGTGGACCAGGCGCAGCCCCCCTATTCCTACTCAGTCCCTGCCAGGACAAGTGGAGGAACAGGTTTCTGGCTGCTAGTTCTGGTATTGCAGTAAGACAGCCTTCCACAACCGGGTTCCCTACAGATGTTTTGGACTACAGCTCCCAGAATTCCTGATTATTAGTCATGCTGGCTGGGACTGATGGGAGTTGCAGTCTAAAATATCTGGAAGGCACCAGGTTGGGGAAGGCTAGTAGTAGGAGGTGGCAGGATGCATCTCTAAGCTACTGCCTTGTTTCACCTAAAGCAAAATATCCAGTTAAAGTGGGAAGCATCTGCACAAGTGAAACAGCCAAGCAAAAAGATTTTGGACAGAACTAGTGGGATTTCTCAGGGCCTTCTGCTCAGCTTCAAGGAAAAGCCGGCTAGAACAATATAAATAGCACCCATATTTAAAGTCCTGGGAAGCTAGCAGAGATGATAGTAAGCATATGGCATCACGGGGTCTGCAACCCAAGATAGATGGTTACAGTATCTTTTGACACAATTGCCAGAAGTTCTTATGAGTGAAGATTGCATAGAGTAACACCCGGATGCGACACACCATTATTGTCAAATAAGGCAGCTGTGAGACTGGTATGAACGATAATAACACAGAAGAATAACAATAAATAGCAAGTTTCCCTGAACCGCTCTGTCTAACTGTAAAAAAAAAAAATCTTTGAAAAGGAGCTGTGATGTTTATAACTCTCAGAGCAGCATTGCAATGCTACCCATAGATGCTGCAACAAGAACAAGACAGTGGTTTGGAAATGCAGCTACAAGGAGAGGATTACAGTTGATTATATTGCTCTAGTACAATAAAAAGGTCACAAATAAGATTTGAAATAACAAGACTACCTGTTGCACCAATGCTGTCCATATTCTCTATGCATCCCTGATCACTCACCTAACCCCCTTAGCAACCACAGAAGTAGGTAGGTGGGTTAGTTGGTAGTCAAGTGGGGGGGGCAATGTAATTTCTTTTCAATGGAGGGAAATACATTATACAGAGATGTCAAGCTTTAAAAGAAATTGAGCCAATTACAGCTCTACCTAGCACAAAAGAAACTGGGAAGTAACAAAATGGACAGAATTAATCATGGATGCATTTGACCCAGAATGCTTGTAATGAGTATTTAAACACTCCTTTTGAGGGGAGCAGGGGGAACAAGCAGAAATTGGTTACACTACAAAGTCAGTTCTGGAAATGGAATTATTATTTCCTTCCCTGTAATTAATTTAAGCCAAGAAGAGACTTTAAAGGCTGCGTCGCAGCATAAATACAGCATCGGGGGGCAGGAGATGGGGGGAAGCCTGGGATGAAGACATTATTTTCCAACCATTCTTCCTTGTCCTACTCAACACAGAGATGTATTTATTTATTTTCCTGAAGGCATAAGCAGAATGGCAATAATGCCTGCTGTGGGGTGGGGGGGATACCCCTATAACACAGGGAATAGGAAATTGGTCCCTGTCCCGTACGGCTCTTGATATAGACCAGTGTTCTCCAACCTTGGGTCCACAGATGTTTTTGGCCTACAACTCCATGCTGGGAGTTGTAGGCCAAAAACATCTGGGGACCCAGGGTTGGAGAACACTGATTTAGACCCTGCAGCTCCCGACACCAGCAACCACACAACACACAAACACTGACACACTGTGCTAAATTTGACCTAACTTGTGCTGAATCTAATTCTCTTCTGAACTATGCACTAAGGGGGAGTTTACAAGGGCATATTTATCCTTAACAAAAGATTTCTTACCAGGGAGGTCAGAAATCCCCATACATTCTCAGCTCCTAATGTTTGCACAAACATTATCCCAGGTGGCAAAACCAAGAATTTAGGGTACTGGCAATCATTAATGGCTGAAATCTGTGGCTATACCTCTCTCCCTCGTCACCTGGGACACATTCATACAAACATTAAGCAAAGATGAATTACAAGAATTTCCTCCTACCTCTCTGGTTAAAAATCTCTGCAAAACTGCACGCATAAATTCACACTCAGTATTATGGTAGCAACTTGAAATGTTGTGAATATTATTGTAACCTATGTTTCTTGTATTTTGTCGCTCCAAGAAGAAAATGCAGTGGACATTCATGGGCGTCTGGAAGTATCAGGGACTTCAGAACTTCATGGTCATTTGCTGGACCAAGCCTAGAAAACTCTGTGGCATATTGGAACTGTGGACTCCAACTGCAGAGCCCTTTTCAGGAGCAGAAGGGAATAGCAGTGTACAACAGGAGCCACTGCAATTGGCTGGAGCCTGTTCATTGGCTAGGACTGGTGTAAATTCAGGGAGCCAGCCCATCGTCTCTGTGTTCCCAAAGACGCAATGTCCTTCAGCCACAGAAAGGGAATAGGGCTATGAAATCAACCCCCAGGAAACTAGACATGTTTGCTTGCCTAGTCAACACAGTCATACCTCCTGCAGGTTGCATTTCAAGTTCCTGCATCCAGCTTCAGCAGCTGACTTCAGGGGACACCAAGCTGGAGAACACACACTCCAGTTCTAGAATCATACAACTGGAAGATAACTCAAAGTTCAGCTAGTCAAACCTGTTGCCGATGCAGGAAATCCAACACTACAGTATCCCTGACTGTTGAACAACCAACCTCTGCTTAGAAAAAACCTCTGATGAAAGAGAGTCCACTGCCTTCCAAGGAAGTCTGTTCCACTGTTGAACAGCTTGTACAATCAGAAAGTTCTTCCTAAGATTTAGTCTAAACCTTTTTTTTTTCTTGTAATTTGAACCTATTTGTTCAGGTACTACCCTCTGGTGCAAAAACAAAAAACAAAAAAACAGAATCACTATCATATTGCCACTTCATCTCATCACTTCTCTTACATTAATAAACTTACCCAACTCCTTCAATCTTTCCTCAAAGGGTTTGATCTCCAGACTCCACCACCATCTTTATCACTGTCATGCCCCTGCTGGAGGGATCCTCCTACTTGTGTAAGGAGATAGAACTCCATGAGTCACAATGAAGCCATGGAGCCATCTCTGCAAGGAGATGTGGGGGAGCCTGAGCCCTCAGAGAGAAGACCATGGGTCCACCCCTGCGAGAAGAGGGGAGTTCTGCTTCAGAGACTGAGCGTCCACCAGTCCCAGGCAGCACCAACTCCTTAAGAGGCAGATCAGTAAGGCTCCTTTAAGACAAAGTACTGGACTCCAAGAAAGAACTCTTCAGGAGTAAGGATTGTAATATATGGCAGCTGAGCTATGGGTGGGGCTCAGGAGGCCCTGGGAATATAAGCCTGAATCTTCTGTCTGGACTTTGATGAAAATGACACTGGTTTTCAATTCCAGCTTCTTGTATCTTGACCTTCACACATGTTTGGACCTCTGTATTATTGACCTTGGGCTTCTGCCTGGTGCTGCCTCAAGGTTCTGATTAGACTTGCCTGCTATCCTATGCACTTGGCTTTGGCTACACCCCTGACTTATCTCTAGAACATCCTTGTATGCTAGTAAAAACTCTGCTTCACTCTTGGCCTGCTTAATTGACTCCTCCTTTGCAATTAACTGCGTGCGTGCGTGCACGCTGAACAGGACAATCACCCTCCTCTGGACATGTTCTAGTTTGTCAATTATCTTTCTAAAACTGTGGTGCCAAGAAATTAGACATAGTACTCCAAGTGTGGTCTGACCAGCAGAATAGAGTGGTACCGTTACATCTCATGATCTGGGCTCTATACTTCTGTTGATGGACCCTAGAATTGCACTGCATCTTTGCTGCCATGTCGCACTGCTGATACAGCCCCTAAATTTTCTGTCTCCTCCCCACACTTTTACAAAAATAATAATTAAAGAACAATTTACAATTTTATTTTTTAAAGGCCTGCAAACCAGATGAACTGCCCCTTACTTTTAGGTCCCCCCACCCTGAACTTTTAGGCTGACTACTGGCCTGCTACTGATGGGGACATGGTGCTTGTGCTGTATTTAGGCCAGGGCCGGATTAAGAGCATTATGGGCCTGGTGCTGAGGAGGGCGCGCGGCTGAAGAGGGCGCAGAAACGCTGCGCTCCTCTTCGCTGCCGCTGCGCCACCCCCGCCAGGCCTCCGCCTCCCCACCCTCCCACCCTCCCTCCCTCCCTCCCTCCCGGCCGGCCGCCGCCGCACCCTCCCGTCCCGCTCGCCGCTGTGCCTCCCCCCGATCTCCCACTCGCTGTCGCTGCGCCTCCCGCCGCCGCCGCCATCACCACCACCACCCCCTGCCACCTACCTTCTCCGCGTCGTGTCGCTTCCGGAGCCCCGCCCGCATTGTTTTGGCGGGAGGAACCAGGGCAACAGGGCTTAAACAGCCCTGTTGCCATGGTTCCCCCAGCAAAAAACAGCGCAGGGGTCCCGTCGCGTCACTTCCTCCTCCTCCTCGGCGGTGGCAGCAGCGGCAGTGGCAGCAGCAGCAGTAGCAGCCGCCAGGGCGGGGGGAAGGTAGGTTGGTGATGGCAGTGCACAGGGTTGTTGTTTTTTTTGCAGAGCAGGGCTGCTTTGGAGGGGGGGGCGCTAAATATTATTTCGCCTGGGGTGCCAAACTGCCCTGCACCGGTCCTGATGGTGGGCCTATTTTGGGGTAGGGGCCTGGAGCTGCAGCTCCAATAGCCCCTATCTTAATCCAGCCCTGATTTAGGCACTGTTAATTGATTGTACATGTATCCTTGAGAAGTCAGCTTCCCTTCCTTCTCTTCCCTTAGATTAGGAGAAACTGTGCTATAAACCTGTATTAAGAGTCCTGCCCAGGGAGTCTGTGTATAACCTTGTAAATAACACAGTTGTGTTATCCAGGGCCAGTGGCAAGCCTGACTTCAGTTGTTAAAGTTCAACAGACAACCCTGCCCTGTCTTGGCCAGACAGGATGCTCTCAGGCTCAGCTCTCCTCATCAAAGCAACTTTGAAGCAGTGTCTACCAGCCGAGATCTATGCCCTTAGTTTGGTTTCCATTCCAATAGATGCATGGACTTGACATATTTTTGTTGTAGCCCCATATTTCCTTCTGTGACTCTGGTCTGGATGCATGGTGTACACACTGTACACCTAAACACCTGATGGTTTAAGGGGAGCTTATTTCTTGCCACCTGCCCTACGCTGCATGCATGTATACCCACAAAACTGAAGATGGGGGACTTCAACTCCAAAATGTAGGTGCATACACACACACACACACACACACACCTCTGCATTGCAGTCAAAGTTGTTTTTGATTTGTACTCAACTGGATCACAAAAGCATGTCCTGTTTGTAGGAGAAAGGTGAAAAACTAGATACTACCATCAGCATTAAAATTCTGGGTAGCCATTAAAGCAGTTCAGAGAGACAGAGAGAGGGTACCTTACAGGATATGAAACAGCTGTCCTTCAGCTGGCTTCCTTCACAAATTGCATCTATCACTTACAGATTTCAAAGATTACATTTGTGATGCATGTTACCCTGGGAACTAAATCTGACCAGACAACATGAAAGGCTAAAATTCAGTCCAACTTTATTTCATCTGATTTTATAGGAGCTAAGTGAAATATTGCAACTAACTGGCAAAAAAAAAAAAGGATTTCCCCTGACCCTGTGATGGAAAACTGATTCAAGAAATGTCAAGAAAATGGATAAGACAAGCCTTGAGTTGAGAACCCTCAGCTTCTTGTTACAATATTGTCAACTTTCTGAAACACTTACTCAAATGTTAATTGCCATCCAAGAAGGGTGCAGGCGTCTATATCCTTGTACTTGTTCATTGCTAGAAGGAAGGTTACAGAATTCTGAAGTTCCAGCATCCTGGGCCTAGTTGGCTTGGGGCCAAATTTGATGAGATGTCAATCACACAACTAGCAATTGTGTAGTTGGCTTTAAAAAATTGAATTGCAGGTGCCAGGATGCTGATTCAGATCAGGACCCAGGCAGAGGGTCTTTAACTTTTTGTCACCTGTTGCAATCCTGATCATGCCCCCACCTGCACCTACAGTATACATTGGAATGGGAGGTTTGTAGTTCCAATGAAAATTGCAGGTGTGGGGGCCCAAATCTGGATAGGACCATAGTTGGGGGGGGGGGTTTAAAGTCCCCTACTCCATCCCATCCCAGGGTCCCAATACAAATACAAAACCTTGCAGCTGCAATTTACTTTTAAAAAGCAACCACACAATGAGCAATTATGCAGTTACCATCTGGACCAGTTTGACCCTTGGAGACTGCTTAAGGAAGGAGCTTTCTTTCTGTTCCTTTCTTCTCCAAGTGGAAATGTGTTGACTTGTCTTGGGGAAGGTATTTGTCATTGTTATTTTTGTAAGTCAAAGATGGGGCACCAGCAATATATTTCAGAGCCTGGTGTCATCAAGTGTAGCTTGCATTTGTTGGAATAAGGTGTAAAAGATTAAAGAAATCCTAGCTTATCAATCAACTCTGTATATATGATTATAGTTTTGAAGGAAAATGCATATTCTTTGCTTTTAGATGATGCATGCATGCATTGCAGTAGACACAGTCATACAATGCTATCCTATGCTTGTTTACTCAGATGTATATCCTACTGTGTTCACTGGAGCTTACTGTTGGGTAAGTGTGTAGAAGATTGCAGCCATAATAGAGGCATTCCCTCCTGTGTGGGAGAAGGGAGATTGCCTCTTTGAAGATGGTGCCTTCAATATCTATTTATATATCACAGGTTTAAATTAAATTGCACTGAAATATAGCTTGATGAAGGTTGTTATATAAATGTATAAAAATAAATGAATAAATAAAAATTAAAAGAAATATGCTTTTTTTTAACAGTGCAATCTTATGTACGTTGATTCTGAACTTGAAGGAAATTCAGGTGTCTTCAATAAGCCGTACTTCTCTGCGCAGGATCACAACCTTAGAAAATGTGTTTGCCCAATGAATCAGGAATACCTTTTTCATCAATTTAAAGGGTTTTTAAATCTATTAATCTAACCAATGAATCAATTAAACATTGTAGCTCTATAGAAATGTCAATTGAGAGTGTTAGACAACAAATATACATGATGAGGGTTTTATGCCAGCATTTTTTTATTTTTTTTTTGGTAAAGGTTCTCCTGGGGGTATTTGAGTGGCTTAGTCTATGGTAGAGAGAGAGAGAGAATCTACTATATAATTGAATATTTCTGTGTCAAGGCTTGTTCACAAAAACAATTCACAGAGTGGTGGAGTATAGGCTGTAATTATTTATTGTAGAGAGGGTCTCAGATGAATTGGAAGTGGATTCAGATGAACAACTGAAGTGGTAAAGCCACCATGAGGTGAATCTCTCTCTCTCTCTCTCTCTCTCTCTCTCTCATAGATTCATAGATCCTAGAGTTGGAAGGGGCCTACAAGGCCATTGAGTCCAACCCCCTGCTCAATGCAGGAAACTAGAGGAGGGGTCTCCCATCCAAGTAATAACCAGGCCTGACCATGCTTCCAAATCCTCTCCCAGATTAGCAGCCTGCTTGATAGCTATTGCTAGTAGTAGTAGTGGTGGTGGTGGTGGTGGTGGTAATAAATAACTACTCACTCAGCACTAGGGGTGGATGAATGTATCAGTTTTCTCCTGCTGCATTCAAATTTTTTAAATCATGTGGTTTCTCTCCTGAGTATGAGGAACTTTGTGAAACAAACTGAACTAAATTTTCACCCATCTGCACTACCCAAATTCAATAGGTACAGCTATTTCCAGCAGGAGGAACACCATGTAGCTGTTACAGATGAGGGGCCTGTCAGAAAAAAAAGAGGTGGCAAGCCTAATTAAGCACTAATATGGTTAAATGCACAGGATTCACGTCCAGAATTTGAAGCCCTGGGCCTGGATGGAGCGAATCAGTTTCAGGTTTTCCCACATTTGGTTTTTTTAAATATATAATATATATCTCAAGTTCTTTTTGTCCTGAATATGGAGTACTTCATGAAGTTTAATAAATGTTTCTCAAAATTGAACTGAAACAAATTTCTCACCATCCCTTCACAGCACCCCAAAGCAGCAACTGCCCCATATATTTCCTTGCAAACAGAATACTAAAGGGAAAAGAATACCCCTTTCCCTTTAGGAAAGCATTGTGAATGGATACAAAGCACAAGAATAAATGCTCAGAAACCAGATGCAAATATGGAACCTGGTCTGCAGGATCATTGTTGGTTTTATGTATTCTTTAGAGTGAGGATACAGAACCACTGTGTTATTGTTTTTCTGTGGTCAGTTGCCTGTCTTTGTGGGGACACATCTGTGGATTTTGTTCATACCTATGAGCTCTCTCTGGATGGGACTGCTTGGGAAGTTTTGACACTTGCCTTTAATAATGGGCAAAAGAGACCAAGAGTGACACCTAGTGTCAGAAGATAGCATTACAGTATATAGCATCGAGTCAACCCTCCAAAGGGAAGAGGCAAACTGCAAAACAAAAACAAACAAAATAGTGGTACCTAAGTGACAACACAAGGATTGTCCTAAGATGAAGAATCAGAAAGCAAACACAAGCCTTCAAAGGAGATACCTTCCAAAACTATCTATTGTATCAGCAGGTCAGCTCGATACAAAAATGTCTGGCCATAGGAGAAAGAACAATCATATGACAAGAAGCTTATGAAAAATGACAACATCAAAGAGTAGCATGATCTTATTGTAATTATTAGCAATGTAGGAGTTATATCTTCTAGCAAGGATCGGAGAAGTTGAAATGACTAAACTAAAGGCCAGGAAACAGATTACAACTGATGTAAATCTTGGCATATTTACAGTATACTGGCTAGACCCAGGAAACATTTAGGACCAGAGTGCCAGCAGTATCATCAGCACAAGGAAAGTCAACTCTAAACTGAAGTTAAAGTTGTTTTATTAAAATAGATTCCAAGAGACAGCACATGAGTCATCTGCTTAGCCTAGCATAACAATCAATTTGCAGCGGCGGTGTTGCTGGTTTTGTTGGGGTTATTATCACCTTTATGTTGCTGGTGGTTCTGTTGATCAGATGAGCTATGTTTAAAGAAATTGTGTGTAGGACCAAGAAGAATCATAGTTTATATATCTGAGTGCTGAACCAATAATTTAGTTGACCTCCTTGAACTGCTGTCTACCCAGGTGGAAAATTAAGGGAAGGAAGAAAATCCCAAATAATAAGAACTTGCTATAAATAATGTCCAAACCAGTCCACGATGGAAGGAGTTCTCTGAAGATTGAACGTTTGAAAGCCATGGAAGTATTTGGGTTACCCTGTGGGTATTGATTTCAATGATAGCAAGACCAGATTCCAAGGAGTAACATTTTCTTTGCCACCATTCTGAAAGCAAGTACAGCATATGACTGCAAAAACTATGGGAACAAGAGCTAAAACTAGATGGTGTTTTTAATATAACAGATTCATCTCAACCATAAAAAGAGATTTGCAAGGAGATGTCATCGTCCTGACAGTATTTCTACAAAATCCACCACAACTCATTCAACAATTGATTAATTGATTATAATATATTTCCTCCCCCCTGGGAGTAAATATATTGGACAATGTATTTGCTGCATTTGATGTGACAAAGCTCAAAGATGTATATACATATTATCAATAACCTGTATATTTATTTATGAAAATAATGTGGAATACAGCTGAATCTATTCTGATATATGGTTCTTGCGGATACGAGAGAAATGACAAATGTACTTTTCAGTGCTTTATGCAATGATATCCCATTTCAATAAATGCTTCATGCAGATATAGAATGCAGCCAGAATTCTAAAATGAAGGAGGAATAAGATTATTTTTCTTTTACTTGCAGATGTGAGTGCTGTGAATGTTATTTTACCAATAATTTTATCTAAAAAACTAGCACAGGAACTTCCAGTTCTGGTGCTTGGAGTGGCATTGTATATGGAATCAAAGCATCAGCACAAGGATTGCATTGGCATTTTTACTTGCCAATATATAATATTGGCAAGTAAATATAATTAAATAAATAAACAAATAAATAAATAAATAAATAAAACTTGCATGTCTGGGACCAATCTGTACCCAGCTCCCTAACCAGATGAGACCTCTTACAAAGGGGTAGAGTAAAACATTTCTGTGATCCAAACTCAGACTGGGGCCACTGGGAGTTATCACCCCCTGAGGAAAATCCTGAGACCACTCCTCCAAATAACACCCTCTCCCAGGAGGCTTTGATAATAAGTAACGTAATACTCCTTGGTGGGACCTTCACCCCTGCTCCATACCCTTCACTGTCACCCCCCACAGTTGAAGGAATAGAGGTGATGAATGATGGGCCCATGCCATACCCCAGCCCCAGAGACATGATGCCTGTTTGGTGCATCCTGAGCCCTCCCCTCCCTCAGCCCTACTAGGGAGGAAGAGGCAAGTGTGAATGCATAGCCCAAAACAAGTCCCTGCTTGAGTTTCAGGAAGAAGTGGAATGGGATGGACATCCACTGTAAACTCCTCCATGTCTGTAAGTTGCTGCTGCCTAACTTTGCTGATCCAGCACTAGACTCTGCTGGACAGACTGTTGGTCCTGGCAAAGCCCTGGCTCTCGCCATCAAGTCCCTGTTGGACAGGACCCCACACACACCGCTAGTCCACGTGCTTCTGACTCAGTCCCTGCTTTGGCTCCTCTCAGAGTTAGCAAAAGTGGACAGTGGGGCAATCATTGGTGATCAGCTTCTTCCATGGTCTGTGCTGGCTCCAAACTTGAGTCAAACCAGATAGCAGACTCTAGAACATTCTTGCCTGACCTAGTGCCTTCCAGATGTTTTGGACTACAACTTCCATCATCCATGACCATCATGCTTGTGCTGATAGGAATTGCAGTCGAAAATGTGGGTTGGCATGAGTTTGGGAAAGCTGTTCTAAATAATGGTTGTGTGGTGGGGAAACTGCAGAGTGTGGGGATTGGACCTTAGCCTAGGAAGCTATCCAGAACTGTGTATGCACAATTCTATGGGTCTTGTGATTGATTTGCAGTGTGAGGCTTCTAGATTAGCCAAGTCTGGTATAAATGATAGGAGTCAGGCCTTCTGCCTTTGCCTGGTCAATATGGTACTTCCTGCTTCTGCACTGGTCACTAGGTCCTCAGGCTTGAAGGCAAGGCTGTTGACCTTGAGGAACCTGAACTGAAGGGTCTGGATTTGGGTGCAAAAACAAACTGGCCCTCTTTTAAAGTTCTGGGAAGTATATAATACATTTTCTGCATGCTGAGAGGAGGGAGATGAGAGGGAGCCCAGCAGGGCCATTCCACCAGCCCTGCTGAAAGGCCTCCCTCATGACGGCTCCTCCCCCCTCAACTGTCATCACTAGCAGCCATTCCAGCAGGCTGTACAGAGGGAGATGAGAGGGAGCGCAGGGCCATTCCACCAGCCCTGCCAAAAGTATTAATTAATTTCCCCCTTCTTCCCTCCCCATTCCTTTTTCCTTGTGTGTCGTGTCTTTTTTAGATTGTAAGCCTGCGGGCAGGGACTGTCTTGTTATTGATTATATGTAAGCTGCTCTGGGAGCCTTTTTGGCTGAAGAGCGGCATAAAAATATTTCAAATAAATAAATAATATGGGGAGCACTGTCACCATGGGCCACAATGCATGTTTTCTGCTAAAGGAGAGAAAAAATACCTTGCAACTCCTCCTCTTGTTTCCTGCCCACTATGTTGAAATGACAGCCAGCAGTGGGCGAGAGATCCATGTTCTTGGTGGTTCTGTTATGGATACCACTATATTTTCAGGGAGTGAGGAGCAGATCAAGCAATGGCATGGGAAATGCTAGGAGCTGGGTAGTGCTGCATTGGATCCCCTATCCTTATAAAAGCTTATTTTTTTTCTGGCATAAATAACAAAAGATGACTAGTGTGGAAACAAGCCTTGGAAACAGACTATTTACTATGTTGTGTAACTTATCATGGGTTGTATGTATCTATTTGGTATGAAAGCTGGCTGTTTCAGTTCCAGGGCATAGTCTGAAGGTACATAATGCAATAATCAGGCCAAAGGTAAGCAGGTCAGGGTCCCATCAATTCATAGACAGGAGACCACCTGGGAACCCTATGTACACTGCCTTGTGTTTTATCATGGAAGAAAGGGAGGTTATAGATGAAATAAATCAATAACTATTGCCCTGACAAGTGATGAGGAGAATTTTGCCACATTTCTGAACCTGATAAAAGAAAAACTAGAGAAGCAGGTGAGTGATAAAGGTTATTCTCAATACTTAGCAAGATCATATCTCATTGCTTTCAGAATTATACAGGTAATACAATGAAATGGTACTGTCCAGAAAGACTTACTTGTACACCTTTGCATAGTCAATCTGCAACATGCACAACATGCCTATTCAATGCATGCACAACACTTATATGCACAACATGCCTATAATGCATGCACAACACTTATATGCACAACATGTATATTCAATATGCAACATGCACAACAGTGCAGTGCTAATGGGTTAGTGTCTGATGTACAACCAACCAACAGATTTGCATTAGTCTACTGCAATCACAAAGCTAAACTGAACCAACAAAATAACATCTTGGCTTTTAATATATATATATATATATATATATATATATTGTGATTGTAGCTCTTCTAAACAGGAGTGGGATGCTACTTGTAAAAGACCAGGTAGTGCTTGATTTACTCATCCAAGAAGTTTCACTACAATCAATGAGACTAGTAGCTTGATTAAAGTAAACAGGATTGAGTAGCCGATGTGGAAGAGTATCATAGTTTTATTGAATTTGAAGCCAATACTGAAGAGGGGGAATGAAGAGACACAATGTGATGTATGTGGGTAACCACTGAGCTATATTCAACTTCAGTGGTGGAAAGAAAAGATGGACAAAACTGTATCTGGGACAAGAATGCAACACATTAAGCAAATATTGACTTCTGTTGAAGCCAAACTCACCATGTATTGAACTGCAAGGTAGATATTGATTGAGGCCAAGACCAATACTTATATGAAGGGACAATGCATCTTAGTGTTGACCAAAACCAAAAGCCAATCGATGTGTTTACATAAACATGTTATTACAAAAATTAATTGTGACATGGGTTTCTGGAGACTCCCGTTTGCTACCGCACCTTGCATTGGTTTTAAATCCCATTAAGAAAAAGAGCTGAAAGAGAGTCTAATTTAATTACACAGGTTTCTGCACAATAGACTAAAAGAATGCATACACTCAGGGCTGGGAATGGACAGCAGCCTGAGAGAAGCCAGGAACTGGGAACTAGAAGCTGTGGGACAAGCCAGTAGTCAGGGCCAAAGAACAAGTCAGGACTCAGGACCCAAAGAGCAAACCAGGAGGCAGGGTCAGGGAGGAAGCCAGGAGGCAGGACCAAAGGGCAAGGAGGCAGGTTCAAGGAGGAAGTCAGGACTGAAGAGCAAGGAGGCAGGATCAAGGAGGAAGCCAGGAGTCTGGGCTGAAAAGCAAGGAGGCAAGATCAAGGAGGAAGCCAGGAGTCGGGGCTAAAAGCAAGGAGACAAGATCAAGGAGGAAGCCAGGAGTCAGGACCAAAGAGCAAAAAGGTAGGGCCAAAGAGCAAGCCAGGAGGCAGAATCAAGGAGGAAGCCAGGAGGCAGGACCGAATAACCAAAGATACAGGAACATACCAGAGCTCAGAAAGACTCTGCTCCTTGAGCAAGACAGCTGGAACCAGAAGCCCTCTTATACACCTTCCTGTATATTAGGATCCAATGGCCAGCCTGAGTGGGCAGAATCAGCCAAGGGTCTGAAGATACTTCACTGAGAAAGCTGCCAGCTGCAGTTCAGATATTATCTGTAACATAAGTTCTTTTCTGATATTCATTTGGATGCAACCCACTAGCTTTACTGCCAACTTCCATGAGTTCAAGAGTACCATTTGCCTGAAGCCTATTCATATGCACCCAAATGTGTGCCCAATGTGTATCCTAGAAAATGGAGGGTCTTCAATTGCATATACAAGAACATACACATCTTTGAGTGTGCATGCATAGTTCTCCATTCAAACTGTACCCTTGAATACTTGGAGATTGAGGTGCAACCCACATCACCTCCTTCCATGGGTTCATGTGTAACAAAATGAATGTCAGAATGCACACCATAAGAAATTCTCATATGCTGACCCATTTATTTATTTTTAAACCTGTGAGAATACTCCAGAGTAAGTAATTCCAGGAATGATTTTGAGTTTCCTGCTGCATTGTACTGCTAAAGGTGTTGTCTAAGCCAGCAGAGTTTTCAACCACAGATTTCCTGATAGTATATAGAATAATGGAATAGAAATATTATTATATAAAACCACCTCTGTAAATGATATCTTATCTAAGCCACTTCCATGTTATAATCAAACTCCAAGAATAAGCAAAAGACATTAAGCAAAAGAAGCCATTTTTTTTAATGGATTAAGGTGAAATCCTATGCATGTTTAGACAGAAAAAAGACCCTACAACTCCCAGCATTCCCCAGCTGAGAAAGTATGGCTGACTGGGGAATGCTGGGAGCTGTGGGACTTTTTTCTGTCTAAACATTCGTAGGATCGTGTGCTTATTCCGTTTAAGCACAGGGAATATCTTTATTCAATCTATTTCTGAGGCTCAGGCTATGAATGCCAAAGCTTATGTAGCCAAAATGATGCCAGCCATGCACCAGAGGAAGTCATCAGTAGACTTGGGGGAGTCTACCACAATATATATATATATATATATATATATATATATATATATTCAGGGGGGAAAACCCTTGGGGGACACACACACCCTTGCAAAAGACTGAGCATGCTCAGAGGGTGTGGAATGTTGACTGTTATGGGATGGGGGAAGGACAGAAAACTAGGCGAGGTGGGGAAATGGAATGGACTGGTGGCAATCCTGAATGGGCCCCTCTTGTATTTTATATGGATGTTTTTATTATCCTAGCTTTATGCTTCCTCACAGCTGGGCTGAAGGACAGCCTAAAATCTTAGACAGATGGGTAGATAGATTTGTCTAATTATATAAGCTAAAAGCCACCACCACATGATCTTTAATTATGTGTTGTGTGTGGAGCGAGCAGTGGCTTATACTGCTACATTCGGTAGAAAAAGAGCGGGAGCATGTACAGAAAGGATTTGTATTTAATGGCAGAAAACCCCAAACACCTCCTCCTTCAATAGCCTGCACTGCAAAGCATCAAGCCATTCAAGTCTGTTCCCCCCCCCAACCCCCATTCTGGATGCAGGCAGTAATCCAAGGAATGCCAGCAGCATCCATAACAGTCAGCATGGATCTTTTTCATCTATATTAAAAAGTATTTTAATGTGGATTTGCTGCTTGTAAAAAGTTGACAGATTGACAGCTCTGGATGCAGCACTTTCCTGTTTATCCCCAGAATGGATAAATCAGCAGGGTTCGGCATTTCCCTACCAATATGTTTATGTCTGTCATGCAAGAGTTCATGTCTGGAGAAGGGGGAATCTGAGGCTAAAGGATGTCACTTTCACATACCGTATATCTCCAAAACACTTCTAGGTGATGATGGCAGTGGCACCTATTTTTCAAGCAGCATTTTAATTTACTTAGGGTACAGTCCTACGGGGATACCCCGTAACCTTCTGGTCTCAGGGGATTACAGCCAGGCATCCTGTGGAGGGATGGGAGCAGCGCAGAGGTGAAGGTGGCCTCTGCACTCCTCCCGGTCTGCAGCTCAGCTAGACAGGCAATTTTGGCCATCTAGTTGAGGCACTTTGGAGCAGGGGGGAAGGAGGCTGAGGCACCACCAGGATACATTGTATCTTGGTGGCGCCAGTCTCCTCCCCGCCCCCCACCCCACCCCCTAAACCCTGCCTTCCAGGTCTCTCTTGCAACCTTGGAGATGCAGTTGGCATGGTTCTTTCCATGCTGACCATGAGGTGGGGAGGGTACTCCGAGCACGGAGACCCAGCTGTGAGGTTGGAGCGATTTGCCGAGCTCGTCGTAGCTGGGTCCCCGAAAAATCCTATGGCTGTCTAGATGCTGTCTAGTAGATCATCCTAAGTGGTCCTTCTCCAGGAGCCCCTACCAAAAGCAGTAAGGTGTTTGACTAAGAAGAGGGCCTTTTCTGCTGTGGCACCTTGGCTGTGGAATGAACTCCCCAGAGAGGCTCGCTTGGAACCTATCTTGTGCTCTTTCTAGCACCAGGTGAAGACCTCCTTATTTTCCCAGGAATTTCAGTCTTTCAGTCTCTGTTCTTTTAAACCCTTTACTGTATTTTAAAACTTTATACTGCTGCTAGGTTTTATTTTGGCTTTTACTTCTATTGCATACTGTAGTTTTAAACTTTCATAGTGTATTTTATGTTGTATTTTATGGTGTTAATTGTTGTGAACCACCCAGAGAGCTATTGGGCAGTATAGAAATATAATAAATGAAAAGAATATTTAATTCATGCTGAGTGATACAGAACAGAGCTTGCTCGAAGAAAAAAAAAACTCGCGACTTTTTTAGCACATCTCTACCTTCAGGTAACCTGGCCCCAAGCTGTTTAGGGCTTTGTAAGTTAATACCAGCACTTGTAAGTTAATACGAGACATGGATTGGCAGCCAGAGAAGATGGTAAAGTACTGGCCTAATATGATCATGTTGGCCAGTCCTCATTAACAATCTGCACCCTTGCCTTCCCCTGTACCAGGGATGTTGAAGAGTCCCTGGTTTCGAGTCACGAGTCGAGTCATGAGTCTTTGGACCTGAGTCTCGAGTCCGAGTCCGAGTCCTTGGTCCAAAATGGTGACTCATGAGTCACGAGTCATTCCCAAAGCTGACTCCACGAGTCCCTATTAAAATCAATGGGGGGGGGGGGGGGTTCCCCAACAAAATAAGGCTATTTCAGATGTGAGGCTTAAATAAATTCTTTCAAAACTCTGCAACTGATTTTGGCAAGAACAGACCAGGCAGACAAACCCAAAATAACCAGACAGGCAGAGGAGGCAGGGAACCCCAAAACAGGCAGGCAGAGGCCTTTGTCTTGGACAATTCAAACTGTGGAACTGGTTAAGAAGAGACCAGGCAGGCAGAGGAGGCTGGGAACCCCAAACAGGCAGGCAGAGGCAGCCAAACCCAAAATGTCTGAAAGGTTGCATTTTAGGAAAATGATTTTTAAAAATAAACTTGCTGTACTTCCTAAAACCTATCCATGTTGCATTTGAGGAACACGATTTTGGAACACGAGTCCTTGGTCTCGAGCCCCAAGTCGAGTCTCGAGTCCCATTAAAAATATTGGGACCCGAGTCTGACTCGAGTCAGAGGGGGGACTCAGTCCGACTCACGAGTTGAGTCCTGGAGTCCGAATCCCCATCCCTGCCCTGTACCCCCAAGAATACCAGGGCAACTATGTTGCTGCTGTATAAACTGCCAGCTCCAGTTCACATAAGCATGAACCTCCACTCAGCCACACTGGATCAATGACAGTGTGTTTATTTTCTTATTAAGTCACAGTAACTGTGATTCATATTCTTTCAAAGCCAAGTAAAATAATTAACCAGCACACACAAAGACATGTAATTACTTTCCCCCTCAGTCTCCAGCTTCCAACTGCCATAACTGCCCTCAGGACCCCGCTGACCAATCCCAACTCAGTAAAGAAGACCAATCACAATGCAGTTCTACCATTAGTAAAGTGAATCCCAGCAATAAATATCATCTGCTGAACTAACTTTAATTAAAAAAAAATAGCAGTTCCCAATTTTACCATCTCTCTCTCTCTCTCTCTTAATTAGCTGGATTTGCCTACTATGGAAATAATACATCAAGTTTTGGGTAATGGTACCATCATACCACTCTTTTGGGATGAGAAGGCAAAGGTGCACTATAGGAAAGAGAGTGCTTCTATTGTCTCAAGGCAGTGCCTGTCAATCTGATTTAATGATTGTAAAGATCTTTCATCTGACTCAGAGGTCCAGAGGTCCATTCCAAGATGAGAGACTACTGATGGGGGAATGGAGCATAGATGATCCCAGGGGCCTTTTTATTACACAAATCTAATGCCTCTTATTTAGAAAATGTATAATGCTGCTTTCAGGCCCTCAGCTTCCCTCAGAGAAACAGAATTTTGACTCACAATGAACTAAGTTAAAGTGATGTTAAAAACCCCGTAGACACTTCCAAGCTATGTAATTTACAGACTGGAACTCATATGGAAAGAAGTGAAGATTGGATTCTGTGGGAGTGAACTGGATGTTATCTGAATATTATTATTATTATTTCCCTTTAGTGCCTATGTCTGCACTAGCCAAGATGCAGCTTTCCTTTCTACATTCCTCAGATAATTATGTTTTTATCATGTTGTATTTTAGGGTTTCAATTTTTGTGAACCACTAAGGGAGCTTTGGCTATTGGGTGGTATAGAAATGAACATCATCATCATCATCATCATCATCATCATCATCATCACCACCACCACCACCACCATCCATCTGCTTCTTTTCAGCTGGCACCATTGTATTCAGTACAAATTTCTCTGTGCCAGTGTATACATTCAGCTGAAATTAAGTGCTAACACTTCCCCATCCCCCAGAACTGTATTACTTCAGAGTAGTGGGTTTCATGTCCGGATGCTGCCACACACCCCCCATCCCCAGACATCTTTTCTATCCAGTCCATTTGGAGAGGGAAGAATCCAAACATGCAAACCCCCTACTCCTCACCATAATCTAGAGCCCATGGTTTTGTGTGTAGGTATTTCTGTTTTTGGTTGATATAGCCATGATGGTTGAAACAGCAACAAATAAACAAAGATAGTACTCATGTTACAGGGGAAGGGCAAAACCAGTCTTCAGTGATCTACTGGAGCCAGGTCTCGCAGGGACACAGCAAGTTTTTATTAGCAGGAATGATTATGTTATCTGCCACCGACCTTAAAATTCCATATGCCCTCTGAACTTAGCTGTAATTCTCACAGAAGCTGGGGGGGGGGGTAAGGAGAGAGAGAATTTTCCCAGCATCAATATATTGTTGTAAAGTGAAATATTTTGGGGTGGCTTGTTCTTGAATGGGAAGTTAAGGCCCATGAGTTTTCCCAAAGACCTGCTCCTGGTGGAGATGAAAGCGACTAGAACTGATTTCTTGATAAGGATACAGCTACCTGAATGTTTGGACCTTGGAAGGCTGGCTATGTGGACTGTCATGCGGGGTGCCTGCACTTCAAAATTTACCACTACTCCACTGGTGATATGGCCCTCTTACCATTTGTGACTAACTGCTTCAGAAGACTACACAAGAGCTATGACTTGGGTAAAATTGGGGGAGGGATCAGAGGTTGGGTCTTGTGGATTGAAGCCTCCCCCCAAAAAAGTCCCCCCTAATTTGAGCCTTGCCATCATCATCTTCAACCAGAGCCCTCTTGAGATTTTTGGTGAACACATGGGGTGGTGTCATGACTCTCCTGAGGGATTCATCCTCAGAGGAAGAGCATGGACCTTCATAGTCAGATGTCCCCAGGGAACAGGTTGCCTCAGAGGACCCTGTTGATCCTGGCCCTTCAAGACTGATGTCCTTCATATCTGCCTCCTCAACAGGCAGAAAACTCAGCTTCTGAGGCAGAGAGGGGTGCCAAGTGACCGCCTAGCCACTGAGAGCATCGTCACCTCAAGAGGCAGGCTAGTAGGGCTCCTTTAAGAAGAAGTGCTTGGCTACCAAAGATAACTCCTCAGGAGGAAGGGACTCCTCAGGAACAAGGCCTGTAAGATGATGCAGCTGGATGGGGCTCTGGTAGCTCTAGCTATATCATCTCTCACTTGTAACTTAAGAGCTGCTAGAAACAATATCTGATCTTCAGCTCTGGTCTCTGTTTCCTCTCTGACCTTGCTGTGTGCTTAGACCTCTGTGCTAGTGACTTCTGGACTTCTACCTGACTCTGCTTTTGGACTGTGTTTTTATTTGATTGATCTCCTGTCTTTTGAGCTTGGCTGTACATCAGACATTGCTTTTGGGGGTGGGGAACCTATGTGCCTGCTAAAACTTGACCACTTGCTGACTAAATTGACTACTCTATTGTATATGGCCCTGCATTAGCTTAGTAAAGAGCCAGGACTCAGTTTAGAGCAGGACAGGGGGTTGGAGAACTAGGGTCATGCCTGCTGTCCCAATCTGGGTCCCCATGCATTCATCCAAAGGTCTGAACAGACGCTATGCATGTACAATGGTACGAGCAATTGGAAACCCAGCTTCTTGCAGCTTCCCAGTCATACAGAAAGAACCTATGCGCACATACAGTTTGTACAATAGGCTCTATGCAGACCTTTGGATGAATGTATGGTGGTTGAGAGTGGGAGCAATCCTGTTCCTCACTCTCCATGTTAATTACCCATAGATCCCAAATGCCTCTGTACAGAATCAGGACAGGCTTTATCAGATTTGATTCCAGAAGGGGCGTATAAACTGGAATTCCAGTCTCAAGTTGTGAGACACCACACGTTGCGAGTCCTGGCCTCCTCCTTCTGAGCAGAAAAGAGGAAAGAAAAGAAAAGAAAAAGTTCCTTCACTGTTGCTGCTTGCCGTGCATTTGCCTTGTTCCTCAAACCTAGCTGTCCCTGCATAATGTGGCAGGAGTCTGGTCTGATGGCAGTTTCCAAAATGCAATGTTATGGCAGCTGGGAATGGAGTTGTTCGGATGTGTGTTTTATAATGGGGGGGGGCGAGACAGCTGTGGCTCTCTCAGGAGAATGCCTCTTCCCTCTCCAGAGAAGGAGAGACACAGCTGCATGGTGCTTCTAATGCTTCCTCCTGCCAGATGATCCAGAGAGCCCCAACTCCACAGGGAGGTCCCCTTCAGAGGAAAGTACTGACTTTGTAATGTTCAGCTTTCTGCTACAAATCCTGTCTCCAAAAACATTATCACAATCCTGGAGGGCTGTTTCAACAGGACTTGCCCTTGCAAAGTTCTTCGCCAAGCAACCTGTGAATCAATCTGCAACTGGAGGAAGATAAGTACCACTTGGGCCTTTACTCTTTGAGGGTTATCTTTCCTTCAACATTTAGGTAACACTACTCAATTTGGCTTCTATTGACTTTTTTTTTTAACCTAGTTAAACCTCCAGCTTTGCTAATATAAAGGTCACTGTTTCTTGTTTATAGTTTTCTGTCTACCAAGAAACTGTGTGTTTTGTCTAAGGTTGGAAACAAATCCAAGTAACAATTGGATTTTATGTTACCTCCAGTATGAGAGGCAGTATCAATGTTTCTATATACCAGTTGCTGGAGAAAATGAGTAGAAGGGTGCCATTGTGCTTGTGTCCTGCTTATGGGCTTCCCATGGGTAATTGGTCAGCCACTGTGGGAGCAGAATGCTAGGCTAAATAGGCCTTTGGTCTGACCCTGATGGAGTGCCTCTCCTAGCATGAGCTAACCCATAATCTACGCATATCATCTAAGGCCTTCCTCCAAGTGCCAAGGGAAGCTCAGAAAGTGGCAACAAAGGAGGGGGGCTTCTTGGTGGTGCCCCCCAATCATGGAATGATCTCCCCAGTGAGGATCACCTGGTGCCAACATTGTCATCTTTTCAGCATCAGGTTAAGACCTCCCTCTACTCTCAGGCATGTAGCAGCATATGATAAGGTTTTTAACTGGGTCTTGAGATTTCTTATTGTTCATTAAAAAATTTGTGTCTGTTGTCTATGTTTTTGTATGTAAATGATTTTTATATTATGTATCATATTGTATTTTTAAGGTTTTTAATTTGTGTAAACCACCCAGAGAGCTTTGGTTAGTGTGTGGTATAGAAATGTATTGAATGAATGAATACATGATCTAGCAGGGTTCTTAAAGCCAAGTTTTCTCCCTAACAGATCAGGAAATAGCCTGGCTTATTTCCAAGCCAATCTGAATTGATTTCTGAGCTCACACTCTACCTACCCAGCCCCCAAACCCCTACTATATTTAAAGTGACCATGACAAGCCACTGAGACTCCTATTTCTGGTCCTGGAAACACAAGTTTTGTGTGCCTTTCTACTTGTTTCTCCTTCTTTGGCTGAATGCAAATTGCTAATCTATTTCCTTCACCCCACATCCAAGCTGTTGGGGTCTGTCCAGTAACATGTAGCTATCAGTCATCAAAAGACAGCAAGAGAAAGTAATTTAGACAAAAGAGGAAGTAATTTAGTCTGTTCAAAGAGGTTGCTTGCAACAACACATGAGAGAAGACCTCAATTTTCTTTCTTATATCCATTTTTGGTTTCAAACATGGTTGTTCCCTTGCTATTGCTACATGTAGAAGCATACCTTCCTGACAACACCCTTTGTACATCCAGGCTGAAAAACAGCTGAATCTGAAGTCTCTAGAAGGAATGGGAAAGGGGGGGGGGAGAGATACCCAATAAGCACTGATCAAGGCCATGCTACTCTTGACAAAATCAGTTTCCGAAGTATGAATGTGCTTAGTCCTTTTCTAAGATGGTTTGAGTTTTTGGGCTGTGTGAGATAGGAAAAGAGTAGGATCTAATGGAAGCTTCCTGTTAAGCTGTGAAGCTTCGTGGGTGACTTCTGTCCCTGTGCGTGGATGTCTGAACTCCTCTGCCTCTGATATATGCTGCCAGAAGAATATCTCAGCATATCAAAAGCAGCACAAAGAGAATGGGCAAACAGAGAGAACATAGGGCAGGTGTGGTGCCTGAGCATCATGGCATCTGAGAATATGGGATCTATTAGAATAGCAAAGCAAGGAAAAGAATGTCTCCTACCAGATGGATTTTTGCAAGGAAGTAAGGAGCGACTTCACAAGCTTTTGAGGAAACCTTTCTGCAACACCTTTTCCCCCTCCAAATCTTTGACAGATCTTTTTTTTTTCTTCCAACAAGGTAGGTGGCTATAGAGTTTTGACTTTTGAAAGGAAACTTCTAGAAAGAGAGAAAATCTGGGACCTGCTATGTGCAACACTTGTGCCAGGATAATTATTAATTTGAACAGGGCCAGCAAGAGGTGGGTGCCAAGCTTTTAACAGTCCTACTTTAGCCTTGCACCCTGTGCCTACAAGCAAGCAGATGCGCAGTAACTTACCTTCTTCCCACCAGGGTCAGATACAATGCTGTACATCCCTCCACCCATGCGCATGCACACAGTTTGCTGTTGCGAAAAGGAGTGGAATTCCTTTATGTTCGTTCAGTTCATTACCCGTGCATATGGCTAGTGGACATTGCACATCGTTAATGCCCCACACATAAATATTCTTGATGCAATTATGCAACAGTATGCAATTTGGCGGAGTTCCCCCCCCCCCAATATACATTGGTAATATGGGGAGGTGAAGGAAATGAAAGCTGCACCCAAACATGCCTGCACTGATTCCAGAATTAACTTTAAAAATTCTCCTAATTAAGCCCTGGTTCAGGCAGAGTGAACCCAAGGACCTCCTCCCCAGCAAGTATATACAATTGATGCGTGATATTGTCTGTAATATAAATTCACACTAGATTTTTTTTCTTCCCCCTTTACTCAGCTGGAATATCCTGTGATATCCCTCCAAACTTCTACAAACCTTTGGAGGATACTATTTTATCACTATCTCTGTTCCCTTTTGACTCTTTTTAATGTGTTCACCCCGTTGATTTGATCACATTTATGAACAAGAGGCAAAGCTATAAAATGGTGCAACACCAGAGTTTCATTTCCAACTGTGCCTTTTGGCTGGCTGCCCAGTAAATACAGGACATTCTCCTAGCCTTGTATTTCAGTTGTAGGTATCTGGACATTTTTAATGAAATAACAAAGGTGGGGGAAATACAACAGTGGGAAAAATAATATAGAGGAAATCTATTATATAACAGAGATATCATCAAGAAAAAAACACACACAGAAGTTTGGTTTGATAAAAGAATGAACTTTCAACTCAGAAACTATATTTTGTGGTTTAACTCCATTACTAAGGTGGGGGAGTTTAAGGTCAAGTCTACACAATTCTTTTTACATGACAATCTCACCACAAAGGGAGAGAAACCTGCTGGTTAATTAGAATTTTAGACTGTCCAAGCTACATATTGCTTTAATGATAAATGCTAGCAGTTTAAAGTTTGGTAGGAAATGGACTGGCAGCCAATGAGTTTCTTTAAGCCAGAGGTGAGGATCCTCTTTCAGCTTGAGGACTGAAATCAGTTTCAGACAAGCTCTCAGAGGACAGATTCCAGTGGTAGGCGTGGCAGAAGGCAAAGGGGGAGGGGCCAAAAAACAAACAAAAATGCCAGCATTTTGTAATTTACAGCACAATCCAATGTGCCTGCCCGAACTCAGAGGATTACAACCATCCAGTGGAGGGCAGAAGGAGCACCTCCTGCCCTGCAAAAGACTTAGATGGATGATTTCAGCCGTCTAAGGCTTTCCCCACAGAGCGCAAGGAGGAGAGGCTGAGGCACCACCAGGATACTACCTATCATGCCAGAGCCTGTCTCCTTCCCACGCCCTAGAACGCCCACAAACCTCTGGTTCCAAGGTCGGCCTTCCGACCTCAAAGCTGCAGCCAGTGTGGTTCTTTCTGCACTGGCAGCGAGGGTGCAGAGAAGGTGCTCTGAGGTCAGAGTCCTAGCTCTGACCTCGGAGCATGTTTCCAAGGACGGGGCTTGGACTCCAACCTATCCTATGGCCATCTAGACTCTGCCTAGTAGCCACAGGATTACACCCTTGAAGCTCTTACTGCCAGTAACTTAAGTCTCATGAGAGGCATTAAAATATTTAGAATGGGGGTGGGGGAGAGAAACTGCACAAAGGCCAGAAAAGACCAAATGATTGGAGTTCTGGGGAAGGGGATGAACCCAGAGAAAGGGGGGTGGCTTTCTGGGAAGCCCCTGGGGGCCAGACTGGGACCCCAGGAGAGTCAGTTTTGGACTGTTGATGCACTGGTGTGGTACGTTCCCCATGGCTGGTCCCAGTCAAGAGTGTAGCAGCTACATTTTGAACCAGCTACAGTTTTCTAACAATACTGAAAGCCAGGGAGGCTGGTGACTCCTACATCCGTAGGGCTCCTTATCCATTGCAGATTTTATTTTGAGCTTTATAAGAGCTATCCATGGTGCTGAACTCCATCCTCAAAATAGGTTCACCACCATGGATTGCTCCTATAAAGCTCAAAACAAATGATGCAAGGAGCCTCACTGACATAGGAGTCACCAGCCTCCCCTAACTGAATGGCATCCACACATACAACACAGTGAGAGAACCAGGGTCACTCCTGGAGGTTATCAGGATGTGTATAACAAAGGCCAGGCTATTTTAAATCACAGATGCAATGGATTCCAAGGAGCCAGAAGCCATTCAGAATGCTTATAGATGTGCCAGATGTTCTGACCCAGCACACAGATGGTAACTTTGTCCTAAGAGATTGTGGTAGGACTGTGGGGAGGAGATAAACAAAACATCTGGATCTGGGGTTAGGAACATAGGAAACTGCCTGACTGACTGGTCCACCAAAGCCCAGTATTGTCAACACTGACTGGCAGCGGCTCCCCAGGGTTTCAGGCAGGAATTTTACCCGGAGATGCCGGGGATTGAACCTGGGACCTTCTGCATGCAAAGCAGGTGCTCCACCACTGAGCCATGGTTGCCTTCCCCTGGCATACATACATATTAGCTCCATTGCCAAGACATAGGTTTACAACATGTTGAAGCAGGAATGCTCTTCTGAAAGTCATATGGTTTCATAATTTTCCTTGTGGTGGGACCTTCGTGGTCATCTTTACAGAATAATTTCCCTCTGATGGAGGAAACACTGAAGGAATCACTGTGTCTTTGCAGCAATGTGCCTGTTAACAAACTTGAAAGTACAATTACAACCATTACTTAGAATATATACAGTGTTTCAGAATGCTAAAAATATATTTGCATCATTCCTTTTAACTCCTCTTCCATTTTTCCCATGTGCATGTACCCCAAAATGCACAACCCACAGACAAGAGGTATCATCAAATTCAGGGTAATCCTGAAGTATGCAAGCTAGGGAAAGGGCTGGCTTGCCTAAAGCCACCGAGTAATTTCATGCCACAGGTGAAATTTGAACTCAGGACTTCCTGATTTGCATATACCTGAGCTGCTATACTGCAACAGCAGCACACAAGAAGTGCTAGTTCCCGAGCACTTCAGCCCCTGGCTTAAATCCAACCACAACAAAATCTCAGCACAACAAAATCCAAACATGTCTTTCCAAAAGAATCCCTTAGTCATACCTAGACAGGCTGGGAAATTGCTTTACTTCTTGGTGCCTTATGGGTAGGCATGATTCCCAGATATAGTGCAGCCTGGTAGATTGCAACGAAGAGTTTCACTGTTGTTGTTGTTGTTATTGTTGTTTTAAATTTACTACTCTGCTTCAGAGATCAGCGAGCTCTCCCAAGCTTCCTTCAGCTTTACTTGGAAACTACTGAAATCCCCACCCCACAAAAAAAAAAAGAATCAGGCATTTTTTTCCAAGCCAATCTAAGGTTGCTGAAAAATGCTCCTTCTTGTCTCCAGTAGCCCTTCCCAAGCACCGATCCATTTTGCTCCGGAAGCAAAGAAAAATATGGCATCCCCTCCTGTTCCATACACAGAAGCCAACTGGAGTGGAAGGTGAATCTGTCTTTAACACTGATGCTAGGGCAGAATCCGCCCCTGCAACTGCAGACAGCAGGCTGCATGGCACACAGGTCTTTCCAAGCTCAGAGGCTTCCAAGCAGCGAGGGCACAAGAGCACCAGATGAAATTGACACCTGTACAATATACTTCCAAATGCAGCAAGAGCAGTAAGATCTCCAGACCATTGAATAATAGATGGTCAGTGGGTGTTTATCTTAGGCTTGAAGTATGAGTCTCTTTGCAACTGTTAGGGCTCTTCAAGTCCACTTTTGCTGTTCATCTGTAAACCTCCCACATCACAGGACTATAATTTAAAAGCACATGAACGTCCACAATTATCACAGGTTTTTTCAAGAACAAAATGTATGCAGGCAGGAACATCCAACCAGAAAGAAGCCACCACAGGGCATGCCCACCTCATAGGCCTCAGCGATGCATTGTCCGCATTACAACACAAGCTAGCATCTAGCAAAGCTAGCCAGCTTCTTCTTATCAAGTCGAGAGATGCAGTTCTTCCCAGGGTGTCTGCAAATTATTCATTTTTCATTCCTGAGCCTAGCTCAAGCAAACTTTGCTATCCTCCCTATTTAGCACTCCACTCATTCCTTGGGAGTGGGGGGATCCAGACCTATGCGCCAGGCCGGCTCTTCATTGGAGCTGCCACTGAAATCTCACTCCAAGAAACATTTGGAATGAATCTGTGGGGCCCTCCTCAGGCAAAATATCTGAATTTCAAAGCAAGTCAAAGGAATTCTGATAAGATTAATGACATTTCTCAGGGATGGCTTCGGCACAATGCTGGATTGTCACTCTACTTTGCCTAAAGAGAAGTGCTACTTAGACGGGTGGCATAAAACTGGAAATGCTGTCTGTTCCACTGCAAATTGATGTAACTGGGCCATATGTTGAGGGCCTAAGGATGCTATAAACTCCCAGACCAGAAAGCATCTGCCAAGCAAAGCAGAATCTCCAATGAGCTCCATAGCAGCAACTCTAGTCAGTGTCTGACTCCAGCCCAATTATAAATGAATTTCAAGGTTCCTTCCCCAGAAGAAATATCCATGGCTGGCTTTAGGGCAGGAGTGCAGTATCTTAGGCATGGGGGCAAAAACTGGACTGCCTGGGGTCCCAATTTAGCACTAAGGGGTTTGCCAGATGGTCTTGTCCCCTTTCCCTGGACCCACCTACTTTCCCCCCACCACCAATGGTTTGGTGGTGATTTCTAGCATTAGTGCAAGTTCCCCCCACCCCATTCTAAAAGTTTGAAATACCTCCCCTAGAGCTTAGTTACTGGTAGTAAGAGCCTGAAGCTAAAATATGCTGGTCTTTTTTGGTCCTTTTGTCCCTGCCCCTTTTGCCTTTGGTCTACAGATGTACAAGAATTTTGTTTCAGGTCGCAATTCACTTGAAAATGCTCCGTTCACAACCCCAAATGTTCTCCAAAGCTCTTTGCAAATTCCCAAATGTGCATTTGCGCTCACCAAATGTGCACTTTAAAAACACACACACTTTTTTTAAATTCACACATTAAGAAATGCACAGTTTTAAAAATGTGCACTTGAAAAAAATGTAAAAGTGTGCATTTTTAGAAGTGCATTGTCACACTTGTGACAATGGGGGGGCAAGTGTGCACTTTTAAAAATGCACACATTAAAAAATGCACAGCTTCAGTAATGCACAACTTTAAAAATGCACTGCTTTAGTCAATGGGGGGGGAAGTGCACACTTTTGAAAAATGTGCATCTTTACCATTCAGAATGAGCACTTTTCCCATTCGAATGGACAACAACAAAATAAAAACCAGGTCGCAAATGAGAATGGGAGCAAGCTGTTACCGCAGATATTGGGGGGCTGGGATGAGGCCAAAATCGGCTCGTGGGCCTACCTTCTGGCTACCATGAGTGACGGGATAGGACCGCTGTTTTAAGCCCTGTTGCCCTGTACACCAAAACTGTGGCGGGGGATTCCGTCGTGTTGGTGCAGGGTCCTGTCGCATCACTTCCGGCCGCGCAGAGAGCGGGCGGAAAATCACTCCGTGCCACAGAGAATCCAGGCTTCGGGGGGGCTGCTCACTGAGGAGAGGAGAGGTGAGATGAGGCCCCCCTGAGGTACAACCCCCATCTCTAGCTGTACTGAGCTTTGAAGTGAAGTTTGGAGAATTTTGGCAACCTTGAGTATCCCTGGTTCTCCCATCCCTACATTTGCTTGGCCCCTTTTGCCTTTGGCCACACTCACCGTGGGAATGTGATCCCCGAGGACTTCTCCAAAATGTAATTTTGGCCCTCGGGATGAAAGAGGTTCCACACCCCTGCTTTTTATGGTCAGGTAAACCCAGGCAAGTGCCACTAGTGCTGGACTCAGTTACAAATCATGCCAACCGGGTAAGACTTTGGGCAGAGGTCCAGGGCTCCACATTCCTAGATTGTGGCATTCCATCATTGAACGAATGATGGCAGAGATCCGAAGACACTCCTCTGGTGGAGTGGTCATTTGGTCTAGGGCAGCCTCCCCCAACCTGGTGGCCTCCAGTTGTGTTGGACTGCAACTCCCATCATTCCCAACCATCATTGGAAGTGCTGGGAATGATGGAAATGGCTATCCAACAGATTGAGAGGGCTTCAGATTGGAAACAGGTGGTCTAGGCCCATCCTGGAAACATCACAGGAGTTTCAATGATGTTTGAAGAGGTATTTTTGGCAAGAATCACATAATTTCAAAGGGGGGAGTTTTGTATATAACCTACTCTCTTAAATAACTTGAGAAATCTTCATATTACAGTCCAGATTAAGTTTTACAGCTGCCCAAGATTTATTATGTATTGTACTTATATGATGAAGAACTTCCCTGGGGGCATTAATTCTTTTTTTCCCCTCTTTGATTCTCTTTGCTATGAGATGAAGGTGAGACCCAACATATGCTCTGCATATCATGTGCGTGCTCGCGTACCCAAGCGTACTGTCACTCCTCGTTACTCTAGAAGTCTCTTGAGTACAAAGGGAAGGGGAGTTTCAGCGGATTGGAAATGAACGCTCCACTGAATACACTGGCAACTTAGTGACCATCTGCAATATACTCCAAGGGTGGTGGGTGGTGTGTTGGATTTTTGTTTTGTTTTTTCCATTAACACTAAATTTTGAATCAAAATAGATTTCTGTATTTCTGAGGGCACGTGAAACATCTCCGGTGTCAACGCCCCTCTGAAACTGATGGTAATCTGAATTCATTTTGACAGAGGGTTACTTGAGATGTTATTAAACATCATTTAAACAGAGTTCATGGATAAGCAGGAAAGTCCCCAGTTTGAATCTCTCCAACAAAAGCCCAATTCAAGTCACTCTTTCTCAGTCTCAACCTTGCATCTGCAATCATTCCCTCTAATTGTGGATTCAGATGGTTGAGCGCCTATTGGTTTGGAAGTAAAAGGGGGCCACTCAAAAATAATGGAGCAGTTACTAGATACAGCATGGGGCTCCCTGGCTATGCAGCAGTATATAAGTTTGTAAATGAAAACAAAAGCATCACCTGACAAACACCTGTGGGGTCCCAGAACTTATAGAATGTTGATGGCAGTTGAGCCGAGAAAGAGAGGATCTAAAAGGAACCAAGAATTGGACCAAGTGTGAGAGTCTATTAATTCATTCTATAGCTGAGAGCAGTTGAGGTGTAGAATGTTAGGGTGTCAGTTCAGAGGAAGGGGAAGGGGAAATGGAGGGGAGGGTTAGGGTTAGGCCTTCTCCAGCCACTAGCACCTTATTGTATCTTGGAAGGGAGATGTGTGCTGTGTAAGGTTAACCCCCCCCTCTCTGCACTATACAGGGATGTTTCAGGAGAAAGGAAGTAAAAGAGCCAGCTTTCCCCTTTCCCACACTCTAGAACCCTCTGCCCCTACTATATAGCTATAAAATCCTTGTCTTCCAGGTTGGAAGCTCTCTAGCCATATACAGCATAGCAGGAGGCCAGAGAGTGAAGAAGAAAGGTATCATTTCCCTTCCCTTACTGAAAATCTGACCTCTCCAGTCTCCTCCCCTCCCCTGCCCCCCCCAAACGCCCCTTCCCCCCTCTCTGAGGTCACCTTCCTGACCTTGGAGAGCAGCCAGTGTGGTTTGGCATTTTGGATTGGCATTTGGGGAAAACTTGGCTGACCAACTTGGCCGTAGATATTGGCCATCGAGAGCTGTGCAGTGCACCGTGTATGAACGGCCTCTCAAAATAAGGGGCGTCATTTCACTGTGGGGTATACCATTTTATTTTGTGGGGGAATCATTTCATTGAATTTCTCCATAGAGAGGATAAATCCTCCGACAGTTTCTCGAAGATGGGGCTCATCGTTAGCAGTGACAGTAGCATATAGTCCTTCTTTTTTCCCCTGAAGTTTTCCTTGTTCGTTCATCTTTGCTCCTGCTCCAAGCAGCAAGAGCAGCAACTCTGACTGTAGCATGACCACCATTGTTCATACTCCACAATGCCCAAACAAAACCAAAAAGTGTTATCTCAGGACATTGTGGAGGAAAATGGCAGCGACAAAAAAAGGATTAGGAAATAGTGGCAAATACTTGAAAAGGTGCATTCTTTTTCTAGATGGATGTGAAAAAGAAAAATCTCAGAAATGTTCCCAGAAAAATGCCTTCTGAGAAATTTTGGCACAGCCCTAGCTGTAACTCTCAATAGAAAGACAGCTCTCTCATATAGAAAGCTTGTCTGAATCCACCCTCAGAATTAGAGAATCAGAAGAGACTGGGCTTCATTGTTCTAAGAGACTGTATATCAAAGATAACCCTGGCCTGGCAAATCCTCCTTTTCATTGCAAGCCATTCCATTCCTTATCTAGGCACAACAATGGAGATATATTAAACAGTAGCCAGCCCTCCATCATAGCCAGACATTGCTATATCGTTTCCGCCTTGCCCAGAAACTGGAGAACTTAATCAGATTTCTCCCTCAACCAGTTCCTAGGAACAACAGTTCAATTTTTAAATGAATGTCAGACCATTAAAAGTAACAAGAATGAAGTGTATGCAGAAGTACTTTGAGGAAGAATTACGATACTCTGCTAATTAATCCCATTTATTTTTTAATGAAAGAATTTGCCTGTAATTATTTTTGATAAATATTCTTGGGATGCTTGCATCCTTAGGACACTTGTATAATTGCTGTCATTTTCTAATTATGGTCTTGCAGAAATGTGTTGTTTTTTTAAGTCATATTAATGGCCATTCTGGCTGCATTTCATCAGCATGGTGTTTTAGACTTTAATCCCAAACAATAGAAATATACCTTTCAAGAAGTAGGGGGATATCATGTACTATCCAGCCCGGTTTACCAAAATGACACAGTTGGGTGGAGATGTGGAAGTATGTACTGAGCAGAGAAGCTACACATAAGTGTTATTAAAATCTGTCTTGTCTTAAAATTCCTACAGCAGGTTCAGTGTTCAAAATTCCACGTTAATCCCTAACATATGACAACACATGTATATGTAAACTATAAGGGCCAAGCTGAAATGTTCCCCCCGCCATTTCACTATCTGCTCATGGATGTGAGGGGTCCATTTTGGCCAACGTTCTAAGGAACTCCCTGCCCCCTTGCAGCTGCTGACTGGGACCTGACATTCCTGTCCCCTTATAATCCCTAATAATGAAATCGCATCACACAGAGAGAGTTCTGACAGGCAGGTGTGGGGAGATCAACCATCATAGAATCATGGAATAGTAGAGTTGGAAGGGGCCTATAAGGCCATCGAGTCCAGCCCCCTGCCCAATGCAGGAATCCAAGTTAAAGCATCCCTGACAGATGGCTGTCCAGCTGCATCTTGAATGCCTCCAGTGTGGGAGAGCCCACTACCTCCCTCGGTAAATTGGGTCCATTGACGTATTGCTCTAACAGTCAGGAATTTTTTCCTGATGTTCAACCTGGAATCTGGCTTCCTGTAACTTGAGCCCATTATTCCGTGTCCTGCACTCTGGGATGGTTGAGAAGAGATCCTGGCTATCATATCTCCCCTCAGTCTTCTCTTCTGAAGGCTAAACATGCCCAGTTCCTTCCGTCCCTATCCCATCATCTACTGGGAAGAGGAGTGAAAGGTAAGCCACATTTCATCCCCCAGCCCCTATGCCCCAAGATTCAGCCAAGAGATCTCCTTTCAGCCTAGTCTTGAAACTTAAAACAGTCTCCCATCTGCCATTCTTGTATCGAGTAGTAAAGCAGGTGGTAGCTGAGCAGCTTCAGGCACATTGTGAATTGCTGTGAACTGCTCAGAGAGCTTTGGCTATTGGGTGGTATAGAAATGAAATAAACAAATAAAATAAAATAAATCTGGGTAAAACAGGTTATCTAGATCCATTTCAATCCATCTTAAAGCCAAGTTTCAGTGTGGAGACTGCTTTGGTTACCCTGGTGATGATCTTGCATTTTTGTGTGCAACTTCTGCTAACTTGTGCATTTTTGTATGCAATATTGGAGCCGAGAACTGGATCGCAAAACCCAGGAAAGTGGGCAGTCCAAAGGACAGCTGTGTTCCAATCCTCATATCAGTCCAGGCAGTGTTACTTAAGTTGGTTCACTCAAAAATGTGGACTGGACAAAATTCTCCCCCATGCCTAGCTATTGAAGGGAGGAAGCAGCACGTAGAAGGGTGAGATGGGTGTGAAAGAATTGTGGAGATGGAAGGACTTTTGCTCATCATCTCTAGACCTTCTAAGCTCCAGCCTCCACATGATAATGACACAAATTTAGTTTATGATGCTGGGATTCACTTTTGCACTGCAAGTGAAAAATGTGTTCATGCTGCTTGGTTAATTGCCTAGTAAGCTGAGTTGCAACTGCCCAGATAAGAGCTTTCTTATTGGCAGAATACATTGTGAAATTAACCATACAGTAAGCATAGCTACATTACATTCCAACAGATTATTTTTATGTTGCCATCCATGTAAACAATACATTATACAGAGTGTAAAATGAGATGGAAGCACAAGTGGAGATGGAAGAGGCAACCTTTCTCTATAAAATAAAAAAAAATGGAGAGGAGGAGGAGGATTATGTAAGCTGCCTTGGGTTCCTTGCAGGAAAAAAGGTGGGGTATAAATATAATAAATAAATAAATAAATAAAATAAAATAACACAATGAGCATAAACCTCACTTCTGTGTAATAATGGAAGTTTTCATTTAGGGGGGAAATATTGCAGAACAATTGTTTTTGTTAGCCCAAATATTGAAGAAATTTATCTTTATTCTAATCAGCATCTGAAAGGGCCAGAGTAGATGTTATGTTAATTTCATGAATACAATTAATGTGTGTGGTTTTTTTTTGTTCTGTAAATAGCAGCCAAGAGCCATGGTGGAAGATGGGGGTGAAGAGAAGGAATTTAACTCTTTCTCTTTCTGCCACAGTCCCAACAAAAGTCCCCTTTCAGAAGCTGCTATTTGCATTTCAAGGGATGTCCCCATTGGTACAAACCAACCAACAAGGCCCTTCAGGATAGATTCAGGCAGGGGAGGCTGGTGACTCCTTTTCCATTGCAGTCTTTGCAAGTGTTATTTGGAGCTTCATTGGAGCTATCCATGGTGCTGAACTCCATCCCCAAAACAGGTTCACCACCATGGATCACAATGGATAGCTCCTATACAGTTAATAAGGAGCCCCACCGAAATAGGAGTCACCAGCCTCCCCTAGATTCAGGCCTTCTTTCTTATACAGGTGGGGCAAAGCCACCACTTTCAATGAACCCTCAGGGGTTTTGATGGCGATATTTCATCCTGGATGAAACTTGGGTTGGCATTCATAAGGTTCCCAGGCAGTCTCTCATCCTGGCACTGACCAGATCCAGACCTGCTTAACTTCAGCAAACTGTATCATCTGCTTTCAAACTACACCCTAGGCTAATAAAGGTATCATTCTACTGTTATATTTGAATATTGTCTAACACAGGAGTGCAGAATTTCTTTCGGCCTGAGGGCCAAATTCCATTTTGGAGAAACTCTTGGGGGCCACACTCCAGTGGTGGGTGGGCCTGAAGGAGGTGGGGTCAAAGGCAAAAGGGACATGGGCCCCAATACCAAAAATACTAGCATATTTTAGTTTACTTCCAGTAACCAGTCTTAGGAGAAGCATTTCAATCTTTTAGAAGGGGGGGAGGGAATGCACGAAAGCTGGGAAATCACCTGTCAGTGGTTGGGGGGAAAGGAAGGCACCAGGGGAAGGGGATCCCAGGGTGATCAGATTGGGCCCACAGACCAGAGGTTCGGCACCCCTGGTCCATCAATCAATATGGCGACCTGCAATTTTCATCACTAAATCAATGACATTGTATTTCATAATCAAGTCAATTTTGAGTAGATCTCCCTCGTCTTGGCTGTATTCTGTATCTCTGTTGTAACTACTGGACCCTTGTTCCACTTTGCAAAGCAGTTTTGAGCAAGAGGAGGATATTCTTCTTGTATAACGTGAATGGTGGGAGGAGAGCAGGAGGACAGAGACCTGAGCAATGGAGCTCTCTCTCTCTGCAATTGCACTATGGGCTAAGATGCATGTGGTGTGAGTGACAGCAGAATAAAGCCTTGAGGAAAAGCACAGTTTCTCCATAAATTATGTCTGTGGCAACAAAACTCCCAAGGAAATCCAAGATAAATCTCCACTGTCTGACATTTATTACGCATCTAAACGAGATGTGCCAGATGCTGAACAAAGAAGGAAAAAAAAGGAAGGGATATCAACGATTAAGTTCTGCTAACCATTTAAAAATAAATAAACTACATCCATTACGTGCACAGAATCGTCCAGGTATTGGGCAGTAGAGCTCCAAAATGCTATCATGTAGTGTTCTAGCAGTTTGGGCTCAGGTTTGGCCTGCTCAATATTATCCATTATATACCATTAAGGAAACCAATATCATCCAACCAGTTGATGTGATGCAAAGTGTGCAAATGTGTATGCATCATTTTTGGTAAATATACTTTGTCTGCAAGGTCCAAATTTTTCAAGCAAATGGAACATTTGGGGCAAATATGAGAGAAGAACAGCAGGAGAGAGGCTTGTGGAGATTGAGGAGAACTAGGCCAGGATGCCAGAAGCCATGATTCATTAAACCTGGGAGAAGGACAAGAAAATGAGCATAAAAGCAAAGCTTTCTTATTTTCTGTTTCAGTTCTTCTTCATCTTCCAAGATCACAGTGGACATTCCTCATGCATCTCAGTCTTTGGCAGGCATAGAACTAATAAACCAGTGTGGTGTAGTGGTGAGAGTGTTGGACTGGGACTCAGGAGATCCAGGTTCTAGTCCCCACTCAGCCGTGAAGTTCACTGGGTGACTTTGGGCCAGTCACTGACTCTCAGCCTAACCTACCTCACAGGGTTGTTGTGAGGATAAAATGGGGGGGGAGGACTGTGTAAGCCACTTTCAGTTCTTTGCAAGGGGAAAAAGGTGGGATATAAATGTAATGATGAAATAAATGTAAATAAATAAATAAGGGCAGTTGTGCTCCCAAGGCAAGACAAAGAGCTATACAGTGAGCTCTGTGCATCCCGTGAGATTTCAGAAGCCACCCCTCATTACAAAAGCAGACACACAGCCCTGTGACTCCAGGCAAGTAACCTCGACACTAATGGCAAGAATAGAATTGGCAGCCGGAAGGAAATGTTGGTTCATCCATTCACCCTGTATGTATCTGAAAGGGGGTTGGGGGGTTGGACCATGAATGTAATCAGGAAACCGTGTAAGCCCAGAATCAGTCGAAGCCAAATCCAAATGCATTGCATAGTGAGTGAATGACTTGGTATCATCCTCTCTTGGAACAAAGTGCCATCTCACAATGGGCCGGTTGGCACAGAACAACAAGCCACCATGGGTTAATTTCCCCACTGAGCTTTGCTGTTGTGCACTGGCTGACATTTTTTAAATGCAAACCACGGGGGGGGGGGGGCGTTTGCCATAGCTTGTCATTATATGTGAACCTAGCCAGGGTGGGTTGTCAGGGTGGATAAGAAACCACCCACAACCCTAACACAGGCCATGGTTTCTGGATGGTTTGTTAAGCCAGTACTTCTTTCATTAGGAGGAAATGTCCCATTGGCATCAATAAGGGATTTCCTCCAATGCCAACAGTCAACATCAAAGGCGGGATATTCTTTGGGTTAAATTCCCTCTCCACCTCTGCTCTGATCCTGTTAGTTATCCAGCCTCCCCAGCTGAAGCGATTTGCATTTAAAAATACCTTGCAGGCTAGATGCAAACACACCTTTAAGATCAGTCCTCAGAGTTGTTTCATGTAAGCTGTTGTATCACCCACTTACTATACTATACCATACCGTGCAATACAATACATCTAAGTAAGTAAATTCAGTGGGACCTATTCATCAATGGCATCTTTGCTTCATGGAGATAGAGACTGTAGTGTAATAAATGGAATGGGTGTTATTTTTAAATTTGATAGGAGAGTCTGTTTTCGGGCTGAGCAATAATAACACTCCCGGGGGGGGGGAGCCACCTGATCTGTAGGCAGTGAATTGTGGGTTGGGGGTGCTTTAAGCCTTAAATGGGTCGGGCCAAAGTTACCTGAAAGACTACCTTCTCCCTTACCAGGCTGCCTACCCTCTGAGGTCATCAACAGAGGCCCTCTCACTTGCCCTCCACCTAGAATGGTTAGGCTGGTAAATGCAAAGGGGGGGGGCTTCTCAGTGACAGCCCCACACCTCTAGAATCAGCTTCCACTGGGGGTTTGTCAAGCCACCTTTTTTGCAGGTCTTCAGGAAAGCTCTGAAGACCTACCTATTTTCTCTGGCCTTTCTGTAGGTTCTTGGGCTGCTGGTTTTATTGGTAATTTCTGGTTTTTACGGATTTTTATTGAATATTTACTTTTTAAAAAATGCATCTACTTTGTATGGCTTTTATCTTGTAAGCTGCCTTGAGAGGGCTCCACCCTTAAAAGCAGCCTAAAAATAACGTTAAATAAATAAATGCAATGAAAGCATTTTTAACCACATTTTAAAACCATTTTTAACCGTCCACTGCCAATGGTAAGTCCGGTATGCATGAATTGCTCCACAGTTTTGGGAGCCCTTGAAATCACCACAAACACACACACTTTGAGCCAGAATTCCTCCCTTGATCAGTTTTGGCTCAGCCAATGCACACAGACAGCAACACACAAAGTCCATGCTCCAAAAGGAACAATTGCACATCACACACATACAATTGCCATCACTGTGTGTACTTTATTTATTTTTCCCCTCTCAAAAGAGATTGTTGCCATACAAGGAGGGGAAAGTCATTTATGATGTGTGCCTTTGTTCAGTACCAGTGGATTTGTTTCTTGAGGAGTCCTTACAGCGCCATCACACTGTGCATTAATGAATGCAAGGGGCTCTCGGGAATGCTCTCTGCACTCCACAAATGCTGTTTTAAAAGCCGTTTAATAAGAACAAAGGGTCAAGATTTCAACACTTTCAGGAGAGCTTTGGGTGCAACATTTCTAAATCCCCAGCCACTTTTCGCAGAGAAGAGGGTCTAGATGCTTATTGGTAGGCTGGCATGCCTTGACATTATTTAACTCATCATCTATTCTTGTCCTACAAGGATTACACATAGAACACCCATTTGGTAGAAATTATTCAGAACTATTCTCCAGTTTGCAAAAACAAAAAACAAGAAGAAAAAGCTACCAGAAGCGCATTCTCTCTCACTTCCTTCACATCCTTGCTCAGAAGCACGTCTTCTATGAAGCCTTTGGCTTAAACTCTTAGGGGCAAATTTCACTTGATGTTACGCATGTGGTTTGCCCTTGGGCATAAGATTATTTTTTTTAATTTCTATTTATTTATTTATTTATTTATTTCATTTTTATACCACCCAATAGCCGAAGCTCTCTGGGCGGTTTACAGCAATTAACAAGACAAATAGGCAGACAGGAGTGGGGAACTCAAATAAGAACATGCTATGTGGGAGGTGGACTTTAACCCTTTCTCCACCTTTGTGTCCCCAATCCAGATTGGTGATTCCACACTTGCTATTTGCATGGCGGGGGGAGTTCCCATTCACTCCAGAGGGCACTCCCACCCCCAATGCAAAAAAAGGCCATGGGTTCTGGGTGGCTTGTGACCCACCCATGGCGACAAGCCACCCTGGCCAGGTTTCTTCAACACGACCAGCTGCACTGCCGGGGGTAATTATGCCAATCCGACCGGTGCTCATCAGGAGGGGAAATAAACCACCATGACTTACGTACTTGCCCTCCATGACTGTGTGAAACCAGCGGTCGTCTCCCTTTCCTGTTGAAAATTATTTAATGAATATATTAGAAATACTCTACCTTTCTGTTTCCCAAATGGAAAACCTCAAAGCCACAAATGTTATTAAACAACAGATAAAAAGCTGTTTTTTTAGCTTTAGCTTTTAGCTTTTTCGCTTTTAGCTTTAGCAGAGGGTGGACTTTTCTACACGAGGCATTTATTGTGCGCTCATGATCCCTCACTCACGGAAGTTTGCAGGGCCTTTTCACAATCTCATCATACTCCCAGGGCCTCTCCCATGTTTTCCAGCCATTTTTGTGGCTTTTTTTAGAGTGAGGAAAGCCAGGTATATCCTGGATACCGCCATGATTCACTACAGCAACCTGGTGTGATTTCACAATCCCGCTCTATACCACAGCATCACCTTGTGTTGTATAATGGAACATATAGGAAGGCAGAGAGGAAACCCCCACCCTGGGGGGGGGGGAGAAACCTTGTGTGAAGGATGCTCTAATCCTCCCGCAAAGAAAACGGAAGAAGAAGCCTCAGTAAAGTGCCAGGTTATATGCCTCATGGAGAAAAGCTCAGAGAGAGAGAGAGAGAGAGAGAGAGAGAGAGAGAGAGAGAACCATCACTCAACAGCAGAACACTGGCAAAGAGGGAGAGGAGCAAATTTGTTGGGCAGGGAGTATCACATTTGGGTGCCACAAAAGAAAAGACCCTCCATACATCTCCACCAGCTGTACTTCAGAAGGTAGCAGAATGCCCAGAAGGGCCTCATCACATTTCCATATGGACGCGCAGAATTGTGTGAGTAGAGACAGTCTTTTGTGTGTTGTGGTCCCAAGCCATTTGGAACATAAAAGGGGATAATTGGCAGTTTGAATTAGGCCCAGAAATGTGTTGTTTGTTTATTACATTTGCATCCTGCTTTTCTGCCAAGGAACCCAAGAAATGCACTGCGTAGCTTACTAATACATGAAAGGGGTGATATGGAGAGCCAGTGTGGTATAGTGAGAGCCAGTGTGGCATAGTGGTGAGAGTGTCAGACTGGGACTCAAGAGATCTGGGTTCTAGTCCCCACTCGGGCCATGAAGCTCACTGGGTGACTTTGGGCCAGTCACTGACTCTCAGCCTAACCTACCTCACTGAGTTGTTGTGAGGATAAAATGCAGAGGAGGATGAGGATTATGTAAGCCACCTTGGGTTCCTTGCAGGAAAAAAGGCGGGATATAAATATAATAAATAAATAAACAAACAAATATGCTCCTCAAACCTGGCAACCAGCCAAAACATTCTGCCTGATCAGTGGGTTGCCACTTTGGTGTCTATACCTATTGCAACTATGGATCTTAGGCCGTGTCTTATTCAGCAAAAACTTTTGCTTCATGTCTGTCAGACACAATAACATCTTCTTTAATAAGGGATTGTCTAATTTGGCTAATTTCTGGTGGTGCAACACAGCTAATGCTTCTTTTAAAACTATGTTTTGGCAATGTCCAGTAGTTGCTTCATTTTGTGAGGAAGTTATTATACAGATACATTTTGTACTGGGCCAGTCTTTATTCACTGAATTATACACGCTCTTTTAAACTATTTACCCACTCCATAGAAATTAACGAATGGTCAGCATAAATGGATTCTCTGTGCCCTCTTGACAGCTAAAAGACAATGTTCCAATTACAACATTGGAAGGATAAACGCTCATCTCCTATAATGCAATGGATTGGGGACCTTACAACGCTTTCAGCATTTGAACAGGTGGCATATAGACGCCACCTTCAAATGGATATTTATTTGGATATCTAGTCCACTTTTGCTGAAGCCTATGCACAATGGCTAGTAAGCTGTATTTTCATATATATGGATTTCATATGCATTCATTGCTATGAATATATACAAATTTATGTATGTATATTTAAAAAGAGTGGGGAAATAAAAAGGAAAAAAACCAGTCAAAAGACTCGCATCAACATTTTGTACCAATTCAAGTCTGTGAACAGTCTTCAGAGGCAGCCCCACATAGAAGAACATGTTACAACAACCCAGTCTAACAGCACAATCCTATTAACATATTTATTTATTTTATTTATTTATTACATTTTTTAAATCGCCCATCTGGCTGGTCACCCAGCCACCCTGGGTGATGTACACTTCAACAATAAAACAAACCTACACAATTAATATGTGTCTACTATTCAAAAGGATGTCCCAACAGAGCCCAATGAAGCTCACTCCCAGGAAAACTGGGTATAAGACTACAGGCTAAATGTAATAAAGGCATTTGGTATGTGATAAGGTCTGCATTCTCCAGAAGTGGGTTCAGCTGGAGTGCCAGCCTATGCTGAGCAAAGGCACTCCTGCCCATAGCCAGGAGTACTCCCAATTCTGTGGACCTGGTTTTTTCAAAAAGAGTGAAATCCAACCCAGAACAAGTGGAAATCCTCTCGTGGGGTTGGTTGACTTTCTAAACAAGAAGCCCTCTGGCTTATTTGGACTCGGTTGCAGCTTGTTCACCTTGCATCCACCCCATCACTGACCTGAGACAGCAGTTCAGAAACTCCACAGCCTCCCCAATTGAGATGGAAATTAAATACAGGGTCAGTGGAGGCTGGTGACTCCAATGTCAGTAGGGCTGTGTATCTGCTCTGGATTTTAGTCTGAACTTTAAAGGTGCTGAAATCTATCCATGGTGCTGAACTCTATCTCCAAAATAGGTTTGGCATCATGGATAGCTCCTTAAAAGTTTGGAGTAAAATCTGGAGTGGATACACAGACCCACTGACATTGGGGCCAGCAGCCTCCACTGTATAGAGTTGTGTGTCATCCAGATCAGATATTGATGACAACCAGCTCCAAACCTCCAGGTGATCTTTCTCAGTGGTTTCATCAGGTAGATGTTGAATAGCATAGGGGACAAGATGGAATCTTGCAAGATGCTGTCGGCCAATGAGGCTAAGGCAACAAGCAGGGATCCCCCAGCACCACCTTCTGCAATTTGTCCTCCACATAGGACCAGAGACACCAAAATATGGTACCCTGCTAATAAAAAGTTGTCAGCGCTGCGTTCCTGTGAGCCCTGACTCCACAACACTGCTGCATGTTTGAAAGTATTGAAAGTTGTTAAGAGATCCATCAGAACCAGCAGGGACACACTCCCTGTTCAGCTCCCCAGTGTACACCATCCAAGGCGATTTCAGTCCCAAAACCAAGGCAGAAGTTTCTTGGATCACAGACCTGCTATTTATGTTAGTAAATTACATGTATATTCATGGTGCTATCTAAATAACTTACCAGTGTTTATTTGTTTTAATCTCACACTCCTTCCAGGAAACTCAGGGCAACATATATGCTCCCATGCCCAGTTTCTCCTCGCAACAACCCCATGAGATAGATTAGGCTAGAGATGTTGACTGGCCCAAAGTTACCCAGTGAATTTCATGGATGCACAGAGACTTGAACCCAGATTTCTTGCCTACCTCTGATACTCAAGCCATTACGCTACTCTAGTAGTTTTGTTGCTGTGGTTGTTACTCTGGACAAAAGTTGTATGTCTATCCCTTGGCAGAAAAATGTCTTAACTTCACTGTCAACAAAGCCCACTTTTAATGGTCAGTTCAGATACTGAAGTTGCATTGAAATATATGATCTCAGTTTAACTTCTAGAACTCATCTTCATTCTGATCAGATGCAACAGCTTCCTTTCTGAACCTATGGGAGATCACAAGTAGAACTGGAGAGACTCCAAAAAAAATGCCCATTTATTATTTTTAATAAAGATTGTCCAAATCCACAAGGCTCAAGAGCTTAATTAAAGTCAGAGAGAAGGGTGGTTGGAAGGAGGGAGGGAGAGTCAAAAAGAAATCCTACGAAAAATGAATACAAAAGCAGCCTGAAGCAATCCAAGAAAAACCAAAAGGGATCTGACACCAATGTATATGATTGATGTAAGAGATACGATATGTCAAGCAGAGAGAGAGAAAATGTCATGCGAACACTATCCAGCTTTACAGAGCAATTGGCAAAAGAGCAAGGCTCATGGTAGTTTTCCTTATTCCTATGATAGTCTAGTAGGTTCAAGACTACCAAAGGGTAGAATCCCTTCACACCATGCATGATTCCCTTCCACAAGAAGGAGTGGTGGCTACTGGCTAGCTTAAGGCCAGCTATCCATCATATCACCATGAGGAGGCTAGGAATCTGCACAAATTGAAAGCCGGAAACTGCATAGTTCTAGCGCAATTTGCATGAATCATGCTAGAACTGCTTCCAGTTTGCACAAATACCACAAATTGCATTATTTGCACAAATTTCAGTTGTGGTTTTGTCTTTTTTTAATGTGCAAACCGTGGCCCATTTTAGAGACAGAAGTCTGCAAGCTGACTCAAGGGGGGGGGGGATTGTGAAAATCCATCGGATTCACCACCTATTGGATTCTTCACACATCGCTAGCTAGGGATGGTTGAAAGTTTCATTCAGTTCAGGTTTTTTTTATAAGACCCAAATTCAGAAATTTCTTCAGAAATAGGATGCAAAGAGGGTGTTTTTTTTGTTTGTTTGTTTTAAATGAATGTGAGAACAAGCCAAGCTGACAGATTCATCAATGCAGGCAGAGGGCTTCAAGTGCTTAGCTCTTAAGAGTCTGGCTTTGAATCTCTACACATGGTTTGTGGTGCTGGATTAGGGTTCATCAGCATCAACGGCTACATGGACACTGGGCAGGTCAGCTCTCCATGCTGCAGCAAATAGCAGCACTGATTGCATTTGGCCAGTGGAGAAGGGTGAGAATTTTGGTTTTGTTCATTTTTAATGAGAACTTGCCAAAATGTGCAATTTGAGATTTTTAAATTCAAGGATTCAAGAGCAAGCTACCCCAAAGCTGACAGGTTGCATTTTCATCACAACAGGGAACAATTAGAGCCAGTGTGCTGTAGTGGTTAGAGTTTGGACTGGGACTCAGGAGATCTGGGTTCTAGTCCCCACTTGACCATGAAGCTCACTGGGTGACTGACTCTCAGCCTAACCTACCTCACAGGGTTGTTGTGAGAGGAGAGGATGAGGATAAGGATAAGGATTATGAAATACAGAGGAGGAGGGGGATTATGTAAGCCTCTTTGCAGGAAAAAAGGCAGGATATAAATATAATGAATGAATGGATAAATAAATAAATAAATAAATAATAATAAATATATATTGTTACTGGGCAAAATCATTTCCGCGCACAGCTACTGTGAGGATTGCAACTAAGCTCAGAGGGAGCAGGGAGCAGGGAGTGCCCCCCTTCCGCCCTTGCGGCTGGTGAGGTTCTTTCTTCACTGGCTGCAGCTCTGAAGACACAAGACCAACTTCGGGGCTGGTGCTGGGGGGGGGCTTCTGGGGGGCAGGGGAGGAGCAAGAGGAATCCTGGTGGTGCGTCCGACGTCTCGCCTCGCGGGCTGATGTAACACTATTAGATGGCTGAAATCAGCTGTCTACACGTTTTGGAGGGTATTTTCCCAGGTTGAGCAAGAAGGTATGCAAAGAGTTTCTACTAATGTTCATGCTTGGAAGCCTCGACACACAAGCGAGGACTCTGGTAAGCAGTGGTGTAGTAGAAACGGAGCTTGCAGGGATACAACACCAGCACTTTGTTATTAGCAGGGCCGATGATGTCATCTGCTACCCCCTCGGAATTCCCTGCTCCCTCTGAGCTTAGTTGCAATCCTCACAGTAGCTGTGCGCGGAAATGATTTTGCCCAGTAACAATATATTTATTTTTATTATTATTTATTTATTTATCCATTCATTCATTATATTTATATCCTGCCTTTTTTCCTGCAAAGAGGCTTACATAATCCCCCTCCTCCTCTGTATTACATAATCCTTATCCTTATCCTCATCCTCTCCTCTCACAACAACCCTGTGAGGTAGGTTAGGCTGAGAGTCAGTCACCCAGTGAGCTTCATGGTCAAGTGGGGACTAGAACCCAGATCTCCTGAGTCCCAGTCCAAACTCTAACCACTACAGCACACTGGCTCTAATTGTTCCCTGTTGTGATGAAAATGCAACCTGGAGCACTTCTCCAAGGTTGGAGCTGGGACTCTGACTTTTCCTATGGCTGTCTAGTAGATAGCATCTAGCAGCCCTAGGATTGTGCCCAATACTTCCAGATGTTAGGATATGGAAAAGGTCAGTGTAAACTACCCCTCTAGAAAGTTTCAAGTTAGTGGTGAAACTTCTCCTTGTTCTTTTTTTGTTTTTGTGCACACCTGATTAGATCTCTTCCCAGGTCTTGAATGACTTCAACCCTGAGTTAATTTCTACTGCTGCCTGCTGTTTGTTTGGTTTTTTGTTTTGTTTTATTGATTTGCTATTGTTTCATTTTATTGCTCATTTTGATGATTGGGTTTGATTTGTTTTTAAGTATGTTTGTTTGCTCCAGGGTGTGCGTGTCTCTCTCTCTCTTTTAGGATTGAAAATCAGAATATAAATATTTTAATCAATTAATTAATGGTCACTATCCACACTTGGCAGCCTGATCCTATGCATGTTTACTCAGCTGGAAGTCCCACTGACTTCAGTGGGGCTTACTCCCAAGAAAATGTGCACAGGATTGTAGCCTAGGTGCAAATTCCAATGAACAGTTGATGTACATCGGATCTATGTTTATGACTCCTTATCCAGACGGTAATACACATGCAGAACCCAGCTAACTGGCACAGATCTCCTTAGCTTGATCAAGGTGCCTGTCTACAAGTTAATTCCATTTTATTCCTAGCTACCTCTACCCCATCTAATTCAGCCCCTCAGATAAATATTAAACCTTTCTACGAAAGCCATAAATCCTCAAGTAACTCTTCTGGCAATATAGCAGAGAGGAATTCTTGAATGAGCTGATCACAATTAATCTGGCAGCATTATAATCTTAAAAGTTTTTGTCACATAGATTTTCGATTGGGTGTGTAGGGGGGGATGTGTCATTATTGAATTATACATAAATCTGTGACTTTTAGATGGAGGCAGTTCTTAATCCAGATAAGTACCACAGCTAGAGATATCGGCTGACGTCAGACACGGTAAATGAATATGTTCATCCCATAATATGGCAATGGTGGGGTTCTGACCCACTCAGAAGGAGACGTGTTTATTCGCTGCAGAAAATGAAGCTGGCATTATCAATGGAAATTTGAAAGGCATCCGCTTGAATACAGGAAGTATGCAATGGGTGTATGTAACTGGAGAGATAGGTTGGCCATAGGGAGAGCTAGGGTGGTGTGGTGAGAGCTAGTGTGGTGTAGTGGCTAGAGTGTTAGACTAGGACTCTGGAGATCCGGTTTCTAGTCCCCACTCGGCCACAAGGCTCACTGGGTGACTTTGGGCCAGTCACTGACTCTCAGCCTAACCTTCCTCACAGAGTTGTTGTGAGGATAAAATGGAGAGGAGCAGGAGGATTATGTAAGGAGGATTATTATGACACGCAGCTCTACCTCTGTTTCAAGTCCTCACCGAGGTTGGCCGTTGAGACCCTGTCCAAGTGCCTGGAGTCAGTGGGTGGCTGGATGGGAAGGAACATGCTGAAGCTGAACCCCGACAAGACCGAGGTACTTCTGGTGGGGGACAAGGGGAGGTTAGGGGATGTTTACCTGGTGCTGAATGGGGTACATCTGCCCCTGAAGGACCAGGTCCACAGCTTGGGGGTCATCCTTGACTCCCAGCTGTCCATGGAGGCTCAAGTGTCCACTGTGAGCCGGGCGGTGCTGTATCAACTCCATCTGATATGGCAGCTGCGCCCCTACCTTCCTAATCATCTGCTCCCATTAGTGGTTCATGCCTTGGTCTCCCCTCACCTAGACTACTGTAATGCGCTCTACATGGGGTTACCCTTGAAGACGGTTCGGAAGCTACAGCTGGTACAGAACGCAGTGGCTCACCTGGTTAAAGGCAGCTGGCAGCGGGACCACATCACGCCAGTACTGAAGGAGTTGCATTGGCTACCAGTTGCTTGCCGAGCCGAATTCAAGGTGTTGGTTTTGACCTTTAAAACCCTATACAGCTCCGGTCCAGTCTATCTCAAAGAGCGTCTCTAGCAACACCAAGTGGGCCGCTCAACAAGATCTGCCACGGACAGCCTTCTCCTTGTCCCTTCAGCCAGAGCAGCTAGACTGGTGGGGACAAGGAAGAGGGCCTTTTCTGTGGCAGCCCCCATACTGTGGAACTCTCTCCCGAGTGACCTCCGCCATGCCCCCTCTCTGCTGAGCTTCCGCCGCTCATTAAAAACCTGGCTGTTCAGGCGGGGATATGGGGTGGGTTAAGATTTTAAAATTATTATACTGTTTTAAATGTATTTTATTGTTTTTATTCTATGTACATCACCCAGGGTGGCCGGTTGCCGGCCAGATGGGCGATTAATAAATGTAAATAATAAATAAATAAATAAATAAATAAATAAGCTGCCTTGGGTTCCTTGCAGGAAAAATGGTGGGATATAAATATAATAAGTAATAAATAAATAAATAAATAAATAAGTCCTCTGAATGGCTGTCAGAGGACAACCACCTATGTGAAGGTGTCTTCTGTTTGACCAGCTGCCTAGTCCAAGTCCAGTTTAAAGAGAAAGAAAGAACCATAAGAGGGGAGAGCAGAAAAGGGCCTTGAAGTTGCCCATCCACAGGTAGCACCTGGACAGCAGACTGAACAGCAACAGAGCTCACCTGGTCACAGTCTTCCCCACCATGGTGAGATGTGTTATATTCATGTTTAGATTATAGTAAGTCTAAATTCGCATCTGTACATAGAAATTAGCATCTGCAAAATGTAGATCACTGTCCTCTTTTGTCTTGTTTTTGGTGATGCATTTCCTATTTTTTGGTGATCTGTAAGGTGGCCACCCTAAGGAGAGTGTACCTTAGTATGATGGGATGGGATGGAGCTTGAGCATTGCAACAGCAGCGCTGAATGCAACATACAGGGATGACTTGTGTGGAGAGTCACCAGGACCACCATTATAAAACCAAGTTTCATAATGTTATGTGGATTTCCACATAACAAGCTGGGAAGCAGATAAATGCTTCCAGGACAAACTGCTTTGGAGTAGGGTCTAGAAGGGTCAGCTTCAGGCTCATTCTATAGGGGCATTCAGTGGGACAAGAGTAAGGGGAGTTGCCGTAAGCCAGTGTGATGCAGTGTCCATTGTGTTGAGTGTAGAGTGGGTTCACTGTTCAGCCACAAAACCGAGTGGATGACCTTGGGCCAGTCACCACTCCCTGACATACCTCATGGGGATGTCAGGAGGATAAAGCTATGGGATTCACAACCCCAAGGTGCAGTGATGGCCACCAACTTGGATGGCTTTAAAAGGGACAAATCCATGGAGAATATGATGACTATCACTGGCTACTTGTCATGATGGCTATCCCATTATGTCCAATATTAGAGGCAGTATGTACACCAGTTGCTGGGGGAGACAAACTGGAGGGTGCTGTTGCACTCATGTCCTGCTTGTGGATTTCCCATGGGCATCTGGTTGAACACTGTGGGAGCGGAATGATGGAATGGAGAGCCCTTTGGTATGGTTCAGCATGGCTCTTATGTTCTTACACAGCAGGGTGGGATTAAAAAAAAAAATTCAAAATGAATACCAAGATGGGAAGTTTAGAGAGAGGGAGTTTCTTTGTCCCACGTGACAAATAGAAGGTGCTGTTTTAATTGCCATGGTGGAAAAAACAAACTGCTCTTTATGTCATGTCAGCTAAACGGTGGCAGAGAATCTGGTTGCCCAGTTACAAACATAAGCACACTTGCTTTGAAGTCAGCAACAACAGAATCAGGGTAAGGAACAGCTTAACTAACGATATGAAGATGATATAATTAGAAAAGATTACATTTGGACTGCTGTAACAATTACTGCCTGCCACATGACTAAATCATGCTCTGATACCTCTTCAGGTTCCCACCCACCCCGATTCCAAGCACACATAGATTCATGGGCATCTTGGATTTTGTAGCAGCTTCCTTGGTTTGTAAAATACTGTAGCATGAAAAATCATCTAAACACAGAATATTAAAAAGGTCAAAGTGATATTAAAGCTGGCAATTTGCACATTTAGAAGCTAAAGCCTGAAAGAGGTTGCGTGATCTCAATTCACACTGAAAACAAAGGGAATTTGAAGGCACAGAACACTTCTGAGTAAGGGCCAAGCTACAGATTATGCTAATCACATCCCACGTAGCTGAGGTTTGTCTTAGTGCTTACTCTCATGTAACAGCAATTCAGATTGGGACCATGGCACTCTGGGAGGAGAGGGTTAAACCTTTCACCACCCCCTCCATCACCTATCAATCGCCAATGGAAAGTATGATACAGATGGCCAAGATACCTTGAGGTAAGAAAACTCATCTCAGGGTCATCTTTTTGGACTCTTGTTTTCCAAAGAGTTTGGCTCCTCACCTTCTTCTCACCCACGGGTGACTACTCTGGTGTCCCTTTAAAGCAGGGGTGCCATTTCAGACATGGAATGGGGGAGTGGGAGAAACATCAGGAAATGTGTAGGAAATTTTTCAAACAAGGATTATAGGCCTTTGTGTGGTGATGCAGAGGCGTCTGCTGGGGGGGGGGGTTGGATGTTCCCATCGTCATGAGTTCATTGGCTCTCTCTGTGTGTGGGTTGCATGTGGGTGTCAGTGTGGTGGCATGGTCCCTGCCTAGTGGACACAGGTAGAGTTTCCAGGAATACCATGGGCATGTCTGCCATTTTCCCTCTGTTTTTATATTTTCCTGTTGTGTGTTTTTCATTTTCCTTCCTGGGCTTGAGCATCATCATCATCAGGCAATCACTCGTGACTGAGTAAGATTGTCTTCCAGGATTTTTTTTTTAAAAAAAATTACAAAAAGAAAATTTTTAAAAGGAAATTCTAAAGAAAATTGTGTAGACTCTAGCGATGGGTCCATAAGTGACTGTGGAGGCCAATTCTAGATCCACACAGCTTCCCACAGTGAGGACACAGGTTACCAGATGGAAGATGGTCCTGTAAAGGATTCATTTGACGTGCTTTTCACTTAGCACGTTTCTCCCTTTCGCCTTGCACTTGGGCTTCTTCAAAGTCCATGGAACCTTTGTGAGAGGCCAACCTCCATTTAGATCGTTCATGGGCCAAAGCTTCCCAGTTTTCGATGTTTATATTGCATTTTTTTTAGATTAGCCTTATGAACATCTTTAAACCTCTTATACTGACCACCGATATTCCGCTTTCCATCCTTGAGCATACATTGGATATGATGGCAATTCAAGCTGGAGTAATGGCAGTGTATCTCCAGTCCTAGTGTGAGTATAGGATTGCTCTGTCCAACTCCATTTTTATTTTTTTTATGAAAACAAATGCCAATGTTCATTCAAAATCAGTTAACCCATCTAATGGGGTTCTTGCACTCATTCAGAGAGAACATGGTATGTGTTTATTCACTAAAGCACCATGTAAATCCGGTTCATTTGACTCCTATTTCCCAAATAACAGTGTGCAAACATGTTGAGAAAGAGCAATTCAGCCATGGAATCAGCTTACTAATCAGACTTTTATGGAAAGGCTGTATTGGACATTTGTGGAAGGATTGCTTTTTGGCACAGTTAAGGGCGTGCAGCCTGTACCATTATACCTGAGCTAAAGGACCTGCGAGATATATTTTTTTTAAGTCTGCAGTCCTATGCACATTGACTTGGGAGCAATTCCCATTGTACTCAATGGGACCTACTTCTGAGTAAATATGCACTGGATTGTGCTGTAAGTCAGTGGAGGCTGGTGACTCCTGTGTCAGTGAGGCTTTTTATCCATTACATCTTTTTGTTTGAGTTTTATAGGACCTATCCACGGTGCTCTATGGTGGTGAACCTATTTTGGGGATGGAGTTCAGCACCATGGATAGCTCCTATAAAGCTCAAACAAAGAAATCCAATGAAAAAAGGAGCCCCAATGACACAGGAGCCACCAGTCTCCTCTGCTTGTAAGTGATTCTGCCTAGAACCCAAAGCAGGGAATTCTGCATATAGAATGGAGCTTCTGAGCCCTCCAGCCCACCTTTCTAAAGCAGCCCACTGAACTAGCTGAAATTTAAGGGGATAGTCCTCCCCTGATCCCCCAAATTGGGGAAGTCAGGAGTACAACAAGCTGCAGCTGGAAAAGGAAGTGGGGGTCCCTAGCTTATGCACCAAATAAGTCAGTGGTAGGCAACCTTTTCAGGGTCCCGGGCATATTTGGCAATTTGAGAAAGTGCCATGGGCACCACCACAAAATGGCCACCATTGGAGACATAGCTAGTCACAAAGGACAAGTAATCTGCCCCAAAGACTGAGTAGAAGGTAGAGGTGGGGGTCTGAGCCCCAACGCACTAAGCAACTCCTTTGAACGTACGGTTTTCAGTTCCAATGGAAACCTATTTCACAGAAAGCAAACCCTTTTCCTCTTTCCCACCTTCTGCCACACAACTCATTCCCCCCCATCTCCCTCTCACACCCCGGCTACACCACTCATAGACTTTCATTATCCTGCCCACCATCTCAATTTCCTAAAAAATGTCTATGAGCCCCATGTGCAGCCCAGTGGCATTCATGGGAAATAAAGATGGCAGCAGCTATAGGCCCTCACTTTGCTTTGAAGCAATTCCAGCTGCTGGTAAAAAAAATAAAAATAAAAATTGTTAATTAAAAAAAAGTGGGAGGGATAGGGGACTTCTGTAGGCACCATGAAAAGTTCCAGGGACACCATGTTGCCTGCCCTGAAATTAATTGTCCATGCATAAGAATCTCTTTGGATCTGTATTTCCCAGTGCTGGTTGCATATTAACTGTTGACATATCAATAGTATGGTGGTTTTCAAACTGTTGTTGTTGTTGTTGTTATTCAGATTTATATAATGCTTTCTGCAGAGGTATCAAAGCAGTGAACATAAAATGCAATACCATCAAGACAAACGTAATACCATCAAGATAAAATATAACAGTAAAACAACACAATAATAAAAATTAGGGAATAATTTTTAATAATAATGGGTTTCCTTGTATGTTTATCAGAGTTTTAGAGTTAGCCTCTGGCAAAGAGAACACAGTAAGCAGGATTTTAAACACACACACCCCAACACACACACACACACACACACACACACACAACTTTCACAACTTGATCATTATGTCTTTTCCTATACCTCCAGCTCTTCTCCTTCCTCCGTTTTTCTCCTCTCCTCAATCCCAAAGCATAGTGTAATCCTGAGGCCCAGAAGGGTGTTCAGCCAGTTTACATATTCACAACAATTCTGCAAGCAAACTCTCCATTCATGTGGAGTAATGAAGATGCACAACAGGCCTGCACAGTAACTGCTGAACCTCTTCATTGCCCTGTGTGAACTAGTGCCGGGCTGAAAATTCCCAAAACTGAACTTTGGGCCGGAATTTGAAGGAAGGGATCATCAGGCAAAGATGGAGTGAATTTCAAGGGCTGAGGTGCAAAAACCCACCAGTGCTCTTCCTGGTTCCTTGCGGCTGCTGGCTGCCATTTTTCCTTCTCCAGAAGGACCCTCAGAATGATGCTACATTGTGATTCTCCAGCAGCGAGCAGCCAGGAGCAGCACTGGTGAATTTTGTGGGGACCCCCAACCTACAAAACTTATGCCCACCCTTCTGAAAAAGCCAGAAATCCCCTCTCAATTCATCAACCTGCTAATGGAACCCAAAAGTGGAGCGTTTTCCCCGCCCCCCAAGCCCTAATGTGAACTGAGAGTATGCCCTAGAACATACCCATAATCCCCCAGTTACTGCACTTTGGAGGAGAAGACTGGCAATAGCAGGCTATCTTTCAGGTGTGGTTGAACAACCTCTTTCAGCCTGAGGGATATATTCAATTTCACAGGAGCTCTCGGGGGCCACATTCCAGTGGTTGGCAGGGCTGAAGGCAAAGCAATTGGGGCCAAAGGTATAAAGACAATTCCAACATATTGTAGATGAAAGCGCTTACTGCTAGTAGCTCAGCCTTAAGAGAGGCATTTCAACTTTTTAGAATGGAGGAGAAAACTGCACAAAAGTCAGGAAACCAACAAAGAATTGGTGGTCAGGGGAACGGTGGTGGGGACAGGGGAAGGGGCACTGTCAGATGGGGACCCCAGGAGGGCTGGATCTGCCCCCATGGGACTGAGGCTCCTCAAGCTTCCAGGAAGTTTGTCTGCAATGACTGAAGCTTCTGTTTGGGGAATCCCTGGTAAGCATGAAAGAAACTCCAGGGTTCCCTGGAACACAGTTAGAAGGCCAGTTTGTTGTGTTTCATGTGAAGCAGCATTTGTTGTTTTGCAAACATGCTCCATGATCATTTATCATCATTATTTCTAGAGTTTCACTCATCCAAAGTGAAGAGGGAAAGGAGAAATGGAATAATTCAATCCTGGTGTCATTTAAAATGCCCACAGGTAACAAAGCATCAACCATTCTTAAAACAGACCCACAGGTGAAATCTAATTTTCATAAGTACCAATCAACACTGCAGCTACTCCAGGAGGTTTGAGTCTAATTCATGAGCAATTCACAAACAGAATGGAAAGGTCTAAATCTGCCCAATAATTTATTTGAAATGAATAATTCAGCCAGCTCTATAAAACATCTATTTTAAACGCATTATACCACAGCAGACAATGTTCCTCCTCAGGGTTCTGTATATCATGATAACATTCAAATCATTCAGGGTTCTTCAGAAGCAGACAATATCAGAATGTCACCTGCTGGATATAATGCTGCCTTTACATTTGCTATGACACAGTCTGGTTGCTGAGATAAATGGAAGCCCTTGTATATCTTCACCAGTAAAGAGTGAGATTGGGCGAGTAAGAAAGGGACTCCCTCCCTGTAGGGAACAATATCTCATTTGGGAGGTTGGGTTGGTTGTGGAGAAGGGAAGCTTACCAAGAACTGGAGAGCAACAGAGGGCCTCTCTCAGAATCCAATGTATTTTATGGCTTTTTATGGCTATTCAGGAAGAGAATTGCTATTAGCTATTCTTAGTGGTGTCGCCAAGATTCATAATTTCCTGATTCAGAATACATATTTTGGCAACTTCTGATACTTATCTTAATTCCATCATGAACATTACAGCTCTTTCAGGTCTTCTCCTGCCAGAGAACCTCCTCCCTTCCACCTTCTCACTTACCTGGCCGGGCAGCGGTGGTACCAGCAACAACCATGGCTGTTACAGACAGTGCTTCTTTACTTGATTGGTGCCTGCTGGAACACTGCTAAAACAGCATTCCAGAGAGCCCAGGAAATGTAATTTTCCTGGAGCACCCAATCATTTGCATGGAAATAAGGCACCCTGAAAATTACATGTCCTTAGGGAGTTGGCTATCCACACAAAGGTCTGAAGCACTTTGGGGTCCCTGGAACATTGGTGGTGGTGGTGGTGGTGGTGGTGAAATAGACCATGAGTCTCTTACTGGGTGCTAGGGAGGGAGATAAGATTGCTACTGCCACTGCTATACTAGATAGAAAAGGGGAATCTGGGAAGGTTTCATGGGCTCATGACTGAAGGCTGGGCTGCTCATGAGGAAGCCATTACAGATTAAACACCACAGACATAGCTTTCTTATCATCTCACATTACCTGGAAGCTCAGTTCCTTCCAGTGAAGATTGTTCACATGTTCAACTGGGAGTCATGTAGTAGCCAGATATCGACTCTCATCTACCTGAGATGGGGTTAGTCATTACCGCTAAACTCCAACCCAAATCAAAAGGACCTTTCCCAGATAATTTTAGACTTAAGGATATGGAGTCATTAAGTTCTCCAAAGGAAGAGAACTTCATGACTGCAGGAATCTTGCATATGTGTTCTTCTGTCCTCTGGAAAAACCTTCCAAATGCGGTTGGGTCAGCAGCAATCCCTACACATCAGCTTGGGACTCATCATACTTAATGCAGTATGGCAGTCAATCACGAGCTTGATAAAACCTCCTGGTGTTGCCATTTACTAGGGAGCGAATAAACCAGAGGGCTGTCAGGCATCCAGCAGGACACAGCCAATACATGATTGCTGGGCTGCATTCAGTATCTTCTGTCACTGGACAATCGGATTCTAATGGAAACATGTTCTATAAATGGTGTCGTGTCTTCGAGTGCTGCCATGATTTGAGCAAGCTAGATTTTCATAGCTTTCTTTCTTTCTTTCTTTCTTTTCTATACCACCCAGTAGCTGAAGCTCTCTGGACAGTTCACAGCAATTCATAAAAACATGGACCACAAATAAAATTTAAAAAACAGCATAATTTTTTTCCAATATATAAAATTTAAAAACAATTTAACTGCTAAAACAATTTTAGTACAAACTAGATCTGTTAAAAACAGCTGACATAAATGTTCCATCATGCCATTAAATACCCTTAAATGCCATTAAATGCCTGGGAGAAGAGGGCAGTCTTACCCTGGTGCCAAAAAGATGGCAGAGTTGGTGCCAGACGGGCCTCAGTGGGGAGATCATTCCATAATGTGGGGCCACCACTGATAAGGCCCTCCCCCTTGTTGGCACCCTCCGAGCCTCCCTCGGAGGTGGCACTCAAAAGAAGGCCTCAGATGCTGATCATGCTGTCAAGGTAGATTCAGCTCAGGAGAGTCGCTCCATCAGGTATTGTGCTCCCAAGCCATGTAAGGCTTTATAAATTAAAACCAACACTTTGCATCAGGCCCAAAAGCATACAGGCCAGAATTGCAAGTGGGACAGTATTGGTGTTATATGTTCAGACCTTCTGGTCCCAGTTATTAGTCTAGCTGCTGCATTTTGCACAAGCTGCAGCTTCTGAACAGTCTTCAGCAGCAGCCCCACATAGAGTGCATTGCAGTAATCTAACTTGGAGGTTACCAGCTCATAGATTACTGAAACCAGGCTATCCCTGGTGGCCGGGTGACCGGCCAGATGGGCGATTCACAAATGTAATAAATAAATAAATCCCTGTCCAGATAGAGGCATAGCTGGGCCACCTGCCAAAGCTGGTAGAAGGCACTCCATGCCACTGTGGTCACCTGAGCCTCAAGTGACAAAAGAAACCCCAGGCTATGAACCTGCTCCTTCATGGGGAGCACAACCCCATCCAGAACAGATTGAACCCTTCCATCCAGTCACAAGAACCACCCACTAACACCCACTAACTGGATTGAGCTTTAGTTTATTAGCTCTCATCTAGTCCATTGTCCAGCCAGGCACTGATTTAGAACATTCACAACCTCATCTGATGGAGATGAAAAGGAGAAGTAGAGCTGTGTGCATACTGATGGCAACACACTCCAAAACTCTGGATGACCCCACTCAGCATTTCATGTAGATGTTGAATAGCATGGGGGACAAAACCGACCCCTGGGGAATTCCATGCTGAAGAATCCATGGGGCCATGCTACATTCCCCAGCACCACCTTCTGGATCCAGCCATCCAAGTAGGAGTAGAACCACTGCAATGCAGTATCCCCCACTCCCAACTCAGACAGCCACCCCAGAAGGATATTGAAAGATGGTATTCAAAGTCACCAAGAGTTCCAGGAGTATCCACAAGGTCACACTCCCCCTGTCTCTCTCTCAACACAGGTCATCATACGCCCGGTGACAGAAGCTGTTTCCATGCCAAAACCCAGTCTGAACTCTGACTTAAATTGATCCATTTGCCCCAAACCATGTTGACCCATGGAGTCTAGCACACCTTGGAACCCTTCCAACCATCTAAATGCTGCTTGTTTCCTACCACTTGGAGACTGCAAGACAGATGAGGTTGCCTTATTCTGACTGAGACCGTTGGTCCCTCTAACTCAGGGATGTGGACTTTCTAGCCCACAAGCCTAATCTGACCTGTGGAGGTTCTGCGTGGAGGAAATCACCCCACAAGGAAATTCCCCACTGCTATCTCTGATCTGAGATCAGAGATAACAGGAGATCAGAGATAACCATGGGGATGCTCCCAGTGCTGGCTGAGTCCCTTTCCCCATACTAAGAGAGGCGTGGAATTTGGCACCTCTCTCAGCAAGGAGAAAGGCAAGTTGGGCAGAATGAAGATGTCGCTGCTGGTCAGGGCCATCATGCCCACTGATGTTGTATGGCCCAGTGGAAGCTGGTGGCTCCAATGTCAGCAGGGCTGTGTATCCACTCTAAATCTCACTCCGAACTTTTAAGGAGCTATCCATGGTGCTGAACCAATTTTGGGTGTAGGGTTCAGCAGCATGGGTAGCTCCTTAAAAGTTCGGAGTAAAATCCAGAGTGGATACAGAGCCCTGCTGACACTGGATCCACCAACCTCCAATGACTTGGCCTGTGGAGGGACTAGTGGGGAGAAGCAATTCATCCCCCCACCTCACTTTGGTTAAGCACCCTCGATCTGGCTTTGTCAGCCCCGCTAGTAGAGATGCTGGGGGTCAAACCTAGGACTGTACACATGCCATTTCCTTCTTTATTGCCTTTTTATTCCACCCTTCCTCAAAAGAACTTAAGAAAGGCTGCATGGCTCCCCCACAACAACAGCCCAAGCGGTAGGTTAGTCTGACAGATAATGACTAGCTCAGGCTCACCCAGTCAGCTTTGTGGCTCAGTGGGGATTTGAAACTAGGAGCAGTGGAGGCCTATGGCTCCAATGTCAGCAGGACTGTCTATCTGCTACAGGTTTTACTCCCATCCAAGTAATAACCAAGCCTGACCCTGCTTAGCTTTCCACACTCAGACAAACTCTGAATTTTTAAGGAGATGTCCATGGTGCTGAATTCTATCCCTCCGAATTAGGTTCCGCACCATGTATAGCTCCTTAAAAGTTCAGAGTGAAACCCGGAGTGGATACACAGCCCCCCTGACATTGGAGCCACCAGCCCCGACTGACTAGGAGTGCCAGGTCCGATCTCATCAGCCACTGATCAATGACTCACCCTCCCCTCACTCATTGGTCCATCAGCAGTCACCACGAACAAGACAATGATTGGACCCTGCCCTTAGAAGGGAAATGAGATGGAATAAATACAAAAAGTCTGCTCCATTCCCCCCATGGTTTTACTAAAAGATGCCATCTGAAACATTTTGGATCCCTGCCAATGTTTTTGTTACTAACAAATCAGGCACACTCTTGTCAGCCCTGTGGGGGGGGGGGATACACAGGAATACAACACATACATCTCAAAGACCAGCAGAAAAACACTTTTCTTTCTGCTAATTTATGCTGTGAGGGGGAGCAGAGCTCTTATTTGAACGTTCATTCTTGAGCATTTCACTCTTTAAAAAGAAAGAGCAGGGAGCTGTCATCATTAGCTCAAAGCCTTCACGGTTTACCGTGCCAGGCTCCACTTTCCCCCCTGTACAACTCCTTATGCATCCCCATGCTCTGTGGCAATCCATCTGAGCTGCTTACCCACCACCCACCCCTTGATGCCAGAAGCCCCAGTGCTGCAAAGGGAGAGGGAAATGAGCCCAAGATCAATGGCTTTCACCACTTAGCAACATAATAGCTGGGAGAAGTGACACTCTACCGCTGCCTCCACAGAGAGGGCATCTTTCCTGCGGTCCGTTCTTCTTGGAAGAGGGATTGCTCCTCCGGGAGAAGGCAAAATGCAGGTCACACACAAATGTGCGTAATCAAGCCCCAACTCATTCGTTTTATTTTTAAATCATCTATATCAATAGTGACCTCTGAGCACCAGTCCTTATGAAGCCAAAAGAGCACCATCCATATTTAAGGGGGAAGCCATGGGGGAGAACACCCCAAGCCCAGCCCAACAGGAACTGAGCATGCTCAGTACAAATAGAATACTGACCCTTCCCAAGGGCATGAAGGGATGACAGGCTGTTGGGGGGGGGGGGAACAGGGTGTGGGAGGATGAAGTGCCTGCAATTCTGAACAGGAGCACTCCATACTGCAACATTTTGCTATGTCCTAACTCTAAACTGAGTCCTCCTGGTTCCTTGCTAAGCAGATACAGGGACATATACAGTAGAGTAGGCAATTTAGCCAGCAAGTGGCCAAGCACAGTTTTACCAGGCATATGTGGGGGGGGGGTTCCCCGAAAGCAATGTCTGAGATGCAGCCAATGTCAAAAGCCTGATCAATCAAGTAAAAACACAGTCCAAAAGCAGAGTCAGGTAGAAGTCCAGGGGTCAGTAGCACAGAGGTCCAAACACATGGCAAGGTCAGGGAGAAAACAAGATACAGCAGCCAGAGCTGAAGATCAGATGTTGTTTCCACTTTCCAGCAGCTCTCGAGTCACAAGTGGGAGCTGATACAGCGAGAGCTACCAGAAGCCCCACCTAGTGCTCAGCTGCTTCGCTTTAGAACAGTGTTCTCCAACCTTGGGTCCCCAGATGTTTTTGGCCTACAACTCCCAGCATGCCCCAGCCAGCGTAGCTGGCTGGGGCATGCTGGGAGTTGTAGGCCAAAAACATCTGGGGACCCAAGGTTGGAGAACACTGCTTTAGAGGCTTGTCAGATGTCCTCCTCATGAGGACAGCCCAACTCATGAATTGTCCTCTTCAGTAAATAAGCACTTCTTTGCCTGGCTACTGTCCTATCACAGATCTTAAGCTGCCAGCATTCTCAGGGGCTAGGTGGTGGCACGGTATCCCCCTCTGCCTCAGAAGTTGAGCTCTCTGCCTCTCCAGGAGGCATATCCAAAGACATCATCCTTGAGGGTCCCAGGCTGTCTTGAGTAGCACCAGGGTCTTCTGAGGGGCCAACTGGCTCTGGAGGTTCTGGCACTAATTTGCACAAATTGTGGCTGCTTTTGACATATTTTAAGGCATTTTCTATGTAAATGGTGGCCCGCTGGGAACCCGAAAGTCCGGCGAGTGGCATAGCGCATACCAGCTTTCAGCCCAGTTCAGCAGGTACACTGAGCTGGAGGTGGGCCGGGTCCTGGCAGATCACCCACCCCTAGTCCAAGGGTGCTGTGTTCACCCAGCTCTCCTCCTCCCCTTCTGTAGTGGGTAGATAGTCCCTGAAAGTGACTGGACTGGTGTCCTAAAGAGAAGAGACAAGTTGACACCCATCTTTCCTTTCCTCACCTCTTTTTGGAGAATAGTGTCAGCAGTCAAAAAGACATCTGGACATGGCTTGGATAATCCCCAAACAAAACTCTTCATATGGGTCTTCCTAAATGAAGCAAAAGCAATTTCCATCACCACCGTGTATCAAATAGCTTGTAGCCTGTTTGATTTTAATCCCTCTTGAATAAATAGGAACTCCTAAAGTGGTTGTAACTCATGAGTGGTGTTAGGTACACGGTCCATTAAAACTATAATTTATAGGTTATTAAAATGCCTTTCAAGGTGCTTTGAGTTTTTTGTGGGTTTTTTCCCTCCTGCTACAGGAAAAAAAGAAAGCTATTAAGTAATGTAAGAAGCTGTCTTACAGCGAGTCAGACCTTTGGTCACAGACCAGCTCAGTATTGTCTACAGTGACTGGCAGTGCCTCTCCAAGGTTTCAGAAAGGAATCTTTCTTTCCCAGCCCTACTTGGAGCTGCTGTTAAACTTGGGACCTTCTGCATGCAGTGCATGTGCTCTGCTACTGAGCTCCGCGTGTTTGGTTTTCTAAACACACATTTAGAACCCGACAGGAGGAGAAAAGCGAATTGTGCAAATGGGAAAGCAGCTTATCTGCTTGAAATGCCCTGCATGAGCCAAATCATGCTTTTGTTACATGCATTTAAGAAAAAGTGTGTATGTGTGTGTGGTGTATATAATACAGTGTCATTCAGCACCAGTGGCAATTTAATGGGGCTGAAACTGATACATGTTCACAAAAAACTGAAAAGCAGTATATTCTGCAAATGCACCATCATAAAACTTTTTATATGGTTTGAACTAGGCCTGTTGCCCAGTTTGCCAAGCCAGGCTCCTTCAGTGAATCAGGGGAAAGGCCTGCAAATCCTTCTCTCCCTTGCCCTGAAACAGAGGGGTGATTTTCAGTGCTGGGAAAAAATAATCGAATTGGTTTGGTGAGGGAGACAATGCTTTCTTTACCTTATTTATAAAGCATGGAAAGTGGCACCTCCTTCCTTCCTTCCTGTTTCCTTATTCCTTGTCTGGAGGAGGGTGGAAGGAACATTCTTAGCCTGCTGGTCAGAAGCTACCAGTGCTCTATGCAGCCATAGCTACTGCATCAGCACATGCAGCTGGCCAGCCAACTAAGTACATCCCTTCACCCACACAAACTGACAAGGAAGGTGAGTGTAGGATGGAAGGAAGTGTCATGGTACAGGACCCCAGACCCTTATCCTTGCAGGATGAGGCTCCTGAGTTAAGGGATCATGGAGGGGGACAGGTTACAAAAGAGTGTCATGAGGCTCCCACCTCCTTTGGACCTAGTTCTCCAGGAAGGCCCCAGGGACCAGCTCCCCTGTGTCCAGAGGAGGTTGCATTGCTGTCCTTGGATTCTGGGGTCCATGGCCATGAAGATACCACCACACTGCCACCACTTCTGTGTCATCACAGTCCAAGGCTGCTGAAACAGACCAGGCCCTTTAAGGGAGAAGGCCTCTGTCAATACAGGAGGTGGGCCAAAGCAGCCTAAGTCTAGGTGAAACCATACCTAAGGTTCATTCACAGTCTGCTGCTTGTTGGAGCAATGTACTGGCAAGCTAGTCTGGCTTGCAGCTGCAGCACACTTTTTATTTTATTTTTTATTTTTTTATTTATTACATTTATACCCTGCCTTTTTTCCTACAAGGAACTCAAGGCAGCTTACATAATCCTCCTCCTCCTCTCCATTTTATCCTCACAACAACCCTGTGAGGTAGATTAGGCTGAGAGTCAGTGCTCTCCCTGGTGGTCTACGGCCATACTACCCTGAACACGCCCGATCTCGAGCTCTCCCTGGTGCTGCTCTATTTCCTATCTCCTTGGAACATCGGACACCTACTTGGTTGGAAGTTCTCACGGAACTGGACTTCACAGTGCCTGATGATGCTCAGCCCTCAACTCAGGATTCGCTGGCTACAAAAGAACAGTAAGCCACCAGTCTCCAGTGTGGCGTAGTGGTGAGAGTGTTGGACTGGGACTCGGGAGATCCGGGTTCTAGTCCCCGCTCGGCCATGAAACTCACTGGGTGACTTTGGGCCAGTCACTGACTCTCAGCCTAACCTACCTCACAGGGTTGTTGTGAGGATAAACTGGAGAGGAGGAGGAGGATAATATAATATAAGCCGCCTTGGGTTCCTTGCAGGAAAAAAGGCAGGGTATAAATATAATAAATAAATAAATAAATAAAATAAGGTAAAGAAAGAAACAATAAGCAGCCATTCCTCCCTGCCACTGGGCCAATCTGATTATTTTCGCCTCACTTATAAAATTGGCAAAATGCCCTTTCCCCCATTTCATGTCCTATGAATGGAGTGACGAATTGGGGAGAGACATTTTGCAATGGCCCTGCTTTGAACCATACCTGGGAAGGGGCATCCATGCTTGCACAGACAAGTGGAGCATTTTGGAAGCAGAGAATATCAACCTGCTTTTAAGAGGAAATTCTTAGTCCTTGTGGCTGCATAAATGAAGATATATGAGCCCAGAAGTGGACTGAACAAGCCATGCCATGGTCAGAAGATGGTACTCTAGTGTTTTGAATGCCTCTTTGCCTCTCCCTGTGGCCAACAGAAACAGCATGAATTATGCAAAATAAACAAATATATAAAATCTGCATAATTGGGTTCCTTGGTGTAACATTTGTATTTTGTTTTGCCAGGAATATGTATGCATATATGAATGTGTATGTGTGTTTGTATTTGTTTTATGAAATTATACACCACCCTTCAACTTTATTAATACATACACACACACACACACACACACACACTGAGGGCAGCTTACAAAAAAACAGGTTAAAATGTCAATATATAAAGAGATAAAAGGTACAACAACAATAAATAAACCATAGTGAAAAGGAGGCATTGTATTAGTTCCACCACAAATTCAAAATTAGAAGAGCCTGGGGATTTAAAAATAAAATGCCTGGCACCAGAAAGACATAGAACCTGGCACCCGGTGAGACATCCTGCTGGGGAGTGTTCCAAAGATGCGGTACCAGAGCCAAAACAGCCTTTGTACTGGTCTTCACCTACTTACATTTGGAAGGCAGGAGCGTTTGGAGAAGGGCCTGTGCTGAAGGTCAGGAGGTGCATGGTCAGATACATGCAGGAAAAGGCAGTCCTTCAGGTATTATCATCATCATCATCATCATCATCATCATCTTCATTTCTATACTGCCCAATAGTCAAAGCTCTCTGGGCAGTTAACCACAATTCATACAATACAAAATACAAATACAATAACATACAAGTACAAAAAAACAACATAAAAATTTCAATAAAAATTTTAAAACAGAGTTTAAAACAATTTAAATAACTAAAATAAATTCAATATAACTGGACCTGTTAAGAAAAAAAAACAGCTGACATAAGCCCCCCATATGCCATTAAGAGCCATTACATCCTGATAAATGCCTCGGCATCGAAGGCAGTCTTAACCTGGCAGCGCCAAAAGGATAACAGAGTTGGCACCAGGCAGGCCTCAGTATGGAGAACATTCCATAACTAGGGGTCTGCCACTGAGAAGGCTCTGAGAAGGTATGGAGTTCCCAAGCTGTATGAGGCTTCAAAGATAACCACTGAATTGTTCCTGAAGATCAACCAGAACCTAGTGCAGTTGTTTAAGCATGGGTAAGATGTGTTCCCATCACCCAATCTCAGTTCCCAACCCCCTAGTTCCAGGCCATATTTTGAACTAACTTCAATTTCCAAGCAGTCTTCAAAGGCAGCCCCATGTATAATGCATTAAAGTACAGTAATACCTTGGATTGCAAGTAACTTGGTCTGAGAGCGTTTTGCAAGACAAGCAAATTTTTTTAATAAATTTTGACTTGATAAACAAGTGACATCTTGCAATACAAGTCCGACTCGTAGGGATGTAACTGCTCGCCTCGAGCGGGCGTAGCGGGCCGAAATCGGCCCCGCTCACGCCCGCCAGAGACTCGCTTTGATTATAAGGGTGTTTTCGATTACAAGCATGGTTCCGGAACGAATTATGCTTCCAATCCAAGGTATTACTGTAGTATAACATACAGCCCTGACCACCACTATTACCACTATCATCATCATATTTTATAAAGCCTACTACAAAATCTTAGCTACTAACTAATCCTGACATCCTATTCACTTACTTGAACATAATATGCAGAGGCACTGTTAGGAGGCGACCCACTAGGGCTGGCGCCCCAAATCTTTCATTTGGAGCCCTGAATCTCTGGGAGGACATCTGCCCCACCACCCTGCTGTCCATGGACACTTGCTGAAATCAAGAGTACAGGGGCCCTGAGGATCTCTGTCTCATCTGATCCCCCTGCATTAGTTGGTTTCTTGCCCACATGTGCTTCACCTCCTGTTGCCTCCCCCTTGAAACTTTCTGCCTGAATTTTTTGTCCTGTGGCCTGAGCACCAGATCTTTTCAGTACCTAGCACCACCTCTGATAGTATGGCTTACTTCTCCTAGTATACATGCATAGGATTGGGATTCATGTTACTAACTTTCCTTAGTTCCTAAATTCCTTAGCTACCAACCATTAGCTACGTATATTAAAAACAACAACCCACAATCCTAATCATAGCTATTAATTTGTATTGTTTCCATGGGATGCAAGGGGCTTCTTTCTTGTAAAAACAAACCTTGAGGAAAATGAGCAATCTGCTTTATCACTGAGGAGTCAAAGACACTATTCACTAAGCACTGCAGCTATTCAACCTCTACTTATTTCAGATAAGCCTTGTGTGAGATGCCTGCATGAAACCCAGTGAAAGGAATGTAGGGGCTGGGTTGCTCTCTGCTTAATGGATTGTGCCTTTCAGCCATATGCCCAATGTACATAACTGTTCAGACTGACAGATACAAAGAGACAAATCAATTTTTTAAAAAAGGTCTCAGTCTACTACGTTCAGCCTAATAATTCCCCAGCAGCCATTTTGAACTGCAGTACAGACAAGATGTACAATTCTTTGTCAAAGAGGAAAGATGCCATGAAAAGACACAGAACAAATAGGATTGGGATATTAAACATGATGGGGGTCATCAGCAAATTCAGTGCTCATTCTGCTCAATCAAGCCATAACTCTAGAATCTTGGTGATTCACTTCAGAGTAGTGGAAATGACCTTTAATGCACTATCAATGAATGCATTTGAATTGCCTCTTCCATTTATTTATTTTTTTAATATATTCCATTCCGGAATCAGTAAAAAGGTCAACTATTTTTTACAAATTCTATTAATTATTAATGACCTTTGGACTTTATCCCCCCCCCCCGGCCGGCCGCCTCAGGATGTCCATGTTTTGTTTGGCCTGTTTTGTTCTTTGGTACATTGAGATTTGAGCTGCAACGTGATTGCGAGATAAACACGGAAATCACCTTTGGACACCATGTCATTTTAAACGTGACATGTTCAATGTCTTATGCATTCAGCATTGAACCTTGTCGTTTAGTGCAGTTTTTCAGCAAAAACAACATAATATGGACAGTTTTCCATCATTTGCTCCATTGTCATCACCAAAAAAAAAAGACTAACAAGCCTCTAGAAATTAGAAACAGTTGATCTACCTTCATACTGGAAGTTTGCAGAAATTGAACATCCCGTTGGTATTTTTTTCTCCCATCTAGTAACATATATAATAATTGGTGTTGATTTGCAATGCAAAAATGAGAAGCCAGCGAGAAAGGGGGACTGTCAAATTTCCAGTGTTGTAGTGGAACCATGGCTCACAGAGTTGAAGCATCAGCACTTTTGATTTACAGTGCAAAAATGTGGCTCACGCTGGCTCAGCTTGTCTGAGCGTGGAAAGCTAAGCAGGGTCAGGCCTGGTTATTGCTTGGATGGGAGACCCCTCCTCTAGTTTCCTGCATTGAGCAGGAGGTTGGACTCGATAGCCTTGCAGGCTCCTTCCAACTCTGTGATCTATGAAATCTATGAAATGCCTTTGCTAGAGCAAAACATGTGGTCATCCTGCCAAATATTAATAGCTCCTAGGATCTTTAAAGAACCAGTAATAGGGGTGTAGGGATTTTGTTAAATCTATTCTGTCTCTGTTTCGCAGATTGTCAGGCGCCTTTCATTCCATCATCCACTCACTGATGGAATTGGATTTTTTCAATTTCCCGAATTTACATTTGTGTGCACTTCCACAAATTTGCACTTGTGCAAATTTACACCTGCTAAAATGCACAAATTCCCCAAAATGCAATTAATCCCCCCCCCCGAAATGTGAATTTCGCATTTTAGCCTATGGGGGAGAATGCACTTTTTTAAAAAAATTATTTGTTTCTATGACTACATTTGCGTAAAATTCCAGAAAGATTTTTTTAAAAAATGGTCTCCAAGCCCACAGAATCCTTGCAACTCTGGAAAAGTCAGTCCACTGTGGAAACTGCGGGTCAGATTCCTGGAAATCCAAAGTTATTTGAATATGTTGCAGATTTCTCCAACATCCCTACGAGTGTGTCATGTCCTCTGCTTCCAAGGGCCAGCATCACCCTGAGAAGGACTTGTATTCAATGGGTTACAGGTCACCCCACTTCAGAAGAAACTCCAATTACCTGATTCGATATCTTCCTGGCCTAAGAATGTAGCCCCCTCCCCCATTAACCTCTGACTCTGAGGATGCCAACCATGCAGCTTCTCCTGTATCTCAGCCATACAGAAGCATGAGACTGCAGAAACAGCCACGAGCCCTTTAAGAATTACAGCCAGCATCCAGCAGATTGTTAAATGGAGTGGAGTGGTCTTCCAGTGGAGCCACTGGAAGACCAAGCTCTTTTTAAGGCCTCCATTGATTGCAAGCATTTGCTGAGACAACATCCATTTCTGGCTCAGCTAACTGAGCATAGCGGGAGCTATCTGTGATCTTGACTGCTGCTTGCCTGAACCTGCCAAGACTAAGCCAGTAGTGAACTGGCTTAATCCTGACTTACTGTGACCTGACTGACTTTAACTGGAACTGTGTACTTGACTCAATCTGATTTACTTCACATGGGCACACTCAGTGCTTGCTGGAGTGTGTGGCCTGTGTAGATGCCTCTCTGCCTGCTTTCCCAAACACACTCTCTTCTTCATATTGGGAGAAGGCAAGACAATCAGACGCGGCCAGCAACAGGCAAGCTTTGGTTATTGGGTGGTTTAAAAGTACAGTAAATAAATAAATAGCTCCTTCCCACTGCAAGTATACGGTCCCCCAGCCACTTTCTTCCAAGAGCATGTGGTCCTTGGCTTCAAAAAGGTTGATACTATGTGGTGGGGACGGGACGACTCCCCATGGGGATGCTGATCCCTGTGGTGAGCATTACTTCCAGATCAACTCTTTTTGATGACCATATTGGAACGTTGGTATCATCATCCTGGGATCCCTTCTCATCATCTTCTCACCTTGTGTGTTTATAATGAAACCTGTGTGGATTCAGTTGGCATCCACTTCTAGCTATCTTCACACTGAATTAAATATCTGAGTTCATTCGAATGATAGATTATTAATACGCCTTATGAACATCTCGCCTGGCTTAGTCTCAACGTTGTGCATCAAAAGGGAAATAAATAAGGGCCATGGTCTTTTTCAGGTTTTATCTAGGGGCTGGTTGCTTGACAGGCAATGCATGAATGTTGCATTTCCATCCTTAGGTAATGCAGTCTTACCCCTGCATTCAGCTTGTCAAATTTTCTCAGATTAAAAAGAGATTTCCTTGTCATATCTTCTCAAGCTTCTTTTTTTTAAAAACTCCCCCTGCAGAGACCAAAGTATGAAAGCCACGTTTGTGAATGTGCAATTCTGCTGGAAAGAAATCAAACATGCCTGGAAATGCTTCAGGAATAAAGCCATTGATATATAAACTAACCCGGGACTGAATGCTTGGACCCGAGGAACATGTAACATGTAAAATATTTTACATGTATTTAAAAAAAACAAAAACAAAAAACCGTAATGTATGCCTGTGCTTTCCTTATACTAGAACAGTGTTCTCCAACCTTGGGTCCCAGCATGGAGTTGTAAGCCAAAAACATCTGGGGACCCGAGGTAGGAAAACACTGTACTAGAAGAACACTTCTTCTTGGAGATGTTCCTTAAATCGGAGGAAAGGGACATTTGGATACAACATCTGTTTCCCAACATCCAGTGGTGTGGTGAAGCCAGTGCTCACAGGGACCCAGTGCTACCACTTTTTTTATTAGCAGGGGTGCTGTCATCATCAGCCAGCCCCCTCAGGATTCCCTGTTCCCTCTGAGCTTAGCTGCAATCCTCACAGTAGCGGGGGGGGGGGGGAATGAATTTTCCCAGCAGCAATATATTGTCCCTTGTTGTAAAGTAAAGTATTCAGGGTGGTTTGGTCTTGTTTAGGCAATTAAGACCAATTAGCCTGACAAAAGACCTGTTCCTAGCAGATGAACATTTATTTTATTTATTTTATTATATTTATACCCCGCCTTTTTTTTCCTGCAAGGAACCCAAGGCAGCTCACATAATCCTCCTCCTCTCCATTTTATCCTCACAACAACCCTGTGAGGTAGGTTAGGTAGGTTAGGCTGAACATTCCTAGAACTGGTTTGTTGATACGGATCGGATCAACACAGCTGCCTGCATTTTTGGACTCTCCTCGGTGGCATGGCTGCGGGGACAGTCATGACGAGTGCCTGCACTTAGACATTCACCACCGCTACATGACTGTCAATATCAGAACATGGTTGCATGAATGGAATGTCATCCCCTCTGCTCCTTCTCTTCTCCACTCCACATAGGTCCCATTTCTTCACAGTAGTAGACATGTGCTTCCAATGGTATTTAATTTTGTCTGCCTTCAAGTATTTGCTGTTTAATGTGACATGCAAATAATCAAACTCTTTAATGGCAGGTTGTGGGGAGAGAATGGTTTCAGCAACATTTGCCATCAGTGTGATCCAGACTGTGACATTTCCAATCACCAGCTCATTTGAGCAAGAAACAAATGACTTCTCGTCCCTCGATATGTTTATCATCCTGATGGAGCGGATTCAAATATCTGAATTCATTTGAATGCTTGCAAATGATAGATTATTAATATGGTTTATGGAAATCTTCCCTGATGTGGTTTCATAGCTGTGCCTCAAAAGAGAAATAAATCAGGGCCATGCTCTCTATCAGTTTTTATGTAGGGGCTCGTATTTTTTTTGCTCATTGAACCCACAGCTCAGTCGGTGATGCACGACTGCCGCATTTCCTTCCATGGGTAACACAGTTTTACCTCTGCATTCAGCTTGTCACATTTTCTCAGATTAAAAAGAGTTTTGCTTGTCATCGATTCTCAAGCTTCCCCCCTCCCCTCAGTCCCCCTGCAGAGACCGAAATGTGAAAGCCACTTCTTTGTGAATGCACAATTTTGTTGGAAAGAAACCTCATTTCTGCTGAAAATTCTTCAGTAATAAAGTCATTGATATATAAAGCCACCAAGGTCTGAAAAAGCCTAGGCCTGAGGGATGCTTCACACATTATGCACTTTATATGTACACGTAAAATGTTTTGCATATGCATTTCAAAATATAGGGCAGGATTCAAAGAGCTCAGCATTTTCAAGGGCTTACATATACCCAAAGGAGTTTCTTAATATTGTTACACACTCCTCACTTCCCCCAAGTGATGAGAAGTTCCAGGGCCAGGGCGACCTGGTCTTGAGTACTTTTTGGAAGAGAGATCACTGGAGACCAGTAGCTTTTTTGTAATATTTTGTTTATTTGCAAATATACGAGTGGAGCAGAAGTGGAAGCAAATGGCATTACATTTATATCCTCCAAGGAGCTCAGGGTGGCAGACATGCTTCTTGCCCCCACATTTTATCTTCACATCAAATTCATCTCACCATAGTGGGGAAGACTGTGACCGCTCAGTTCCCTATCCAAACGCTAACAACTGATGGGCAACTCTGCAGCTCTCCCTTCTTCGGGTTCTTTGTCTTTGAACCAGACTTGGAGTAGACAGTCCTTCCAAAAGAGAGAGGACACCTTCAAATAGAGGACTGTCCTCTGTAAAGTAGGATATCTGGCCACCCTATTCAGAAGAGTGAGGTGGCCGCCTCAGGACAGCAGGTCCTGGGGAGAGGGGAGCAGGGAGGTGTGGGTGTTAGGTTTTGCATAGTGGGCAGAACAAGGATTGTCACCTGACCTGGAGGATGTCTCTTGAGGTGAAGTACACAAGGTCTTCAGTCACCAGACAGAGTCTCAAGGTGATATGAGTCAGCAGCCATGGGACAAGAAGTTTGGAATAAACATGTTGTGATGAATAGGTTATATGACTGGTGAGTAATATCCTATTTATAGGTACAGGGTCTAGGGGTATAAAGACTGACACACTTGTCGACTTATTTGTCTTGACTTCCTGGCTTCTGTGTCTTGTTCTGGACTTCTACTTCAAGTCAGTCACTTCACTGCATCTCAGCCTTACCACTGGGGTCTTGGATTTGAATCTGCAATCATGTAGTGAGTAAGAGATGCATTGCTTGCCTTAATCCCATGTAATTGGGTCTTACAAATAAACTCTTTAATCTTTATTAACTGCTGTTATCTCCTCCTTCCATCTGCGTGACTGGGATTGAGGGTCACTGGCTAGGGAAGCTTTTGAACCCGGGTCAGTCCAGCTCTCACAGTTGATTGGAGGACAGAGCTGTATGTGTACCACACAATGAAGTGTACTTCCCAGTGCATTGTGGGGCCTGGAAGCATGCTATGTCAGGGGCAAACTACATGTTCTTCAAATCATGCATAGCTCTGGATTAATTACCTCAGTTTAAGCATGCACAGCCTTGATTTGGATCAGGAGGACCATGGCATTCTGAGAGGGGGGGATTTAAGCTTCCCCCCTCCTGTTTTCATCCCAAAATCCCACCCCTACTCCAATGGGGAGGGGGGTTAAAAAGAAAGAAACATCTGCATTTATTATATTTATAATTTGAAGAACATGTAGTTTGGCCCTCAGGTTCATTGTTGGGCAAGACGTCCCCAGTAGGCAGAGGACACTTTCCTGCAGTGACAAAAAACTGTTTACATTGAAAGAAAGAAAGAAAGAAAGAAAGAAAGAAAGGTGCCTGCTACTAAAGTCCCCCACCCCAAAAAGAAATGGGATAATTTATCCTGCCCACCCTGAAAGTGCCACCCCACTTTTGCAGCCCAAGAATTTGCCCAAATTATTTCCCTATGTAAGGCATGAATCAACCAATCTGGTATAATATTTTACACAGGGTTAAATGGCCTACATTAGGATTGTTGTAAGGACCAGTGTGATAATATCTGTGGAATGCTTTAAGCACTTAGGAAATGCAGTATATTACACCCCTATTTATAACTGATTCCAAAAGAGAGATAAAAAATATGTAAAATGTTTTCCCCTAACACCTTCCAATGTATGCTCCATGTATTATCCTATAACAAAGGGGTGATTTTTCTGTATTTCAGATCTGTCTCCCTCCCAATTGTGTGTGTGTGCGTGTGTGTGTGTGTGTGTGTGTGTGTGTGTGTGTGTTTGAAGATTTCACTAAAACAGTAAATAGGGGAGAGAAATGAAATAATGTATACCTATCCTATTGTAGGATATAATAGCTCCAGCCTAATGAAAACTCTCATTTAACATCACAAGAGCTCTTTTATGTTGATGCAGCAGTTATGATAAAGAAGTGCTAACCATTCGGTATTTTGTTTTATTCTTAGTACAAAGAGTTGAAGGAGAAAGTGCATTAATAAGGAATAGAGGGGGAAAGCTAAGCAACCCCATAGGATTGAACACAGGGATCATTATGGACTCCAGATATTATCCCTGTACACTTCTATCCCCGTACAGTAAGCAATTATCTTTCTTCTTATGTTAATTTGGAGTCAAATATATTTTCTTTTTCAAACAGAAACCTATTGCTTTACTGGATCTATGTGGCTCCAGTATCGCATTAGTAAAGTGCTTATTACAAGTGTGGGATAATTAAATAAAATTTAAAAAATGGAAATCTATATTCTGAAGTGGGGGGAAAGCATCCACATCATTTCCAAACCTAAAGGATGACATCATGGGTTTACATAAGAGACCCCAACTCAAAAGGTTGGCTAAGAGACCATGGGGAGGGGGGAGAGAGAGACGGAAAGCATAGAGAGTGGTTTTTTGTTTTTGTTTTACTATTTGCTTTCTTAGCTGTTCGTATGCTTGCTTACGGCAGTCATGTTTTCAAGATGCTCTTCATAAATCTGACAGATAGAAACATTATTTTTAAAACAAATTTAAAAGGTGGGCATTCGATCCAGTTTACTGTGAAGCCTCACCATTTTTGCCTTCAACCATCCTCTAAAATTGAAATACTCTCAAAAGCCTCACTAAGAGCTGACATTCTCGCATGTGACATTCTCGTTACGCCGACAGTTCCTTGAACAGCCAGCAGGAATAGAAAAGAACTCAGTTTTTGTTGACACAACACAGCATGATGAATTCCGACATATATTTTTTTTAAAAAAAATGCATTAGTATAGTACGTGATTGTACTAGCCACATTTCGAGTATTGTCACACACAATGGTGGGTTTTTTTCTTCTTCTCCATGGTGGGATTACATTTTTCCTACCTACATCAAAGCTGAAGACTGCAGGTGTCTTCACAGGAGCTGCCATCTATCAGATCAGTCTATTTGCCTGTCTGGCTCAGTACTGTCTAACCTGACTAGCAGCACCTCTCCAGGGTCTCAGACACAGAGGTCTTCCACGTCACCAGCTACCCAGTTCTTTTAGGGTGGAGATGCCAGGGATTGGACCTGGGACCTTCTGCATGCAAAGCAGCTATTCTGTCACTGAGCCATGGCCCATCCGCTGAACTACTCCAATGCATCTGACTGGGTGGAGAAGCAGTTCCTGGGTTTCAAGCTCCCTGGGGCTAAAACTGGGCCCCACATATAATGCATTGCAACAGTCAAATCTACTAGCCATGATGGTAGCCAGGTATCCATCTTACCCACCATGGATATTTCTAAGATGCAAATTTAAACCTATTAAACACGAAGCCATTTTTATGTGATGACATTCCTTTTGCATATATTTACTTCCTAATAGCATTGTCAACCAGCTCAGTCTGTAAAACCAGTAAAACCACATCAACAGGTAATTGATAGGGAGTATGGAAAAAAAGTTTTGTTACTGACCCCATCCTCAGCCCACAAGATGCTGGCACTGGCCCTGCTCATGGTTCTGGGCAGATTTTGCACTGTCTTTCACAAGCTGCTAGGCTTTGTCTTGGCTTCTGCCTACAATCCACCATCTTCTTCCAAACCCTACCTATTACCATAACTCAATTCCCCTCCACTACATTCCAACCTTGGCCCATAGTAGCTCTGACCTCTTGTCCCAGGAAGGGCCAACAGTTATTCAATCAAAAGTTCTCAACCCTGTTTTGCAGACAAAAGCTAGGTTAAGCCCTAGTGACCTCGATTGTTTGAGTAGTTGTAGAAAGACCCTCAAGCCAAACAACCAATATACACACATTTTTTAAAAAGCATCAAGCACCACTTCAGACAAGTTTGTTCTGGATCCCAGAAGGATGAAATTAATCACACACACAATTGGTTATCTATCCCCAGCTATATGAGAGCTTTTTCTCTGGCTCTACCCTCTAATCTTCTAGATGGTAGATATAATAAAATTCCAGTTAATAACAGATGTTTCCCCTGCAACAATGAAGAGGTGGAGTCTGCTCTGCATGTCTTCTTCAAGTGTAATTTTTATCAAGGGCCTAGAGAAACTTTGATTTACCCTATTATTATGCAATCTTTTCCTTAATGCTCCTTAGAGTCGTTGCTGTTTATTTTACTTGAGGGTTCTAACATTTCAATTACAGAGCAAGTTGTTAAATTTTTTAATGTAGCCATCTGGATCAGACCCTCTATGATTGTTTTTATCATTTTCTTCCTAACTTTTATATACTTTTTTTTTCAATATATGCTTCATATTTGTATATTCTTTGATTCTGTATGTATGTGATCAGTAGACTGTAAATAATAAACTACTATATATAAGGCATGGAGACTGTAGGACCCAGGATAGCCCAGGTCGTATTGGCACAGGGGGCATAGGCCTGGGAACAGGGCAAGCCAAAACTGCCCCCACAACCAAGGCTAACCAAGGTTGCTTCTGTGGAGGGCTTGTTCTTTGCATAAAGCAAAAGTAAGAGGTCCCTATTAAAGACACAAACAAAACAAATCAATGGACTGTGGGACTAATGATATTGTACCAAAACAGAAGTGTATAAATGTACACACCAATAAATAATCAAAAGATAAAAACCTTTACTTTAAACTAATATATAGTGTACATACACCCAAATACCCAAAAACATGTATCATGAGCGCAACAATGCTTGAAAGGACACGAAGTATCAATTTAATGGTACCAAACAAAGGGGTGTTGTAACACATTATGCTAATTGTATTTCTGTTTGACGAAATTAACAGTTGGTAAGAACCTTCCTCTAGAGTAAATATACAGTGTGCACATACCCATATATAATCAAGCTCATATATAATCAAGCATCAGTGCCACAGTGTAAATATACAGTGTGCACATACCCATATATAATCAAGCTCATATATAATCAAGCATCAGTGCCACCAAGGACACAAGGTCTCTATTTAACAATGCATAATAAAGTATAAAAATGCTGTGGAGGACACTAGGTCTCTTTGTAACAATGGGGTGCAGTTCCAGACTGTACACAAAATATACACTAACAGCGCAATCCTATGGCTGCTAGACAGAGTCTAGACGGCCATAGGGTTTCTCAGAGTCCCAGCTCTGACCTCGGAATCTTGCTCCAAAGTCGGAGCTGGGACCCTGGACTCCGAGCACCTCCACCACCACCCCTCACATCCAGTGCAGAAAGAATCATGCCGGCTGTTGTTCTGAGGTCACAACAGTGACCACGGAGGTGGGCTTTTGGGGGTGGGGAGGGGGGCAGAGAGGGGAGGAGATAGGCACTGCCATGATATGAAGTATCCCTGTTGCACCTCAGCCTCCTTTCCTAGCGCTCCAAGGCACGACACTTAGAGAGGCAAAATTGGCTGCCTAAGTGTTTTGCAGGATGGGAGGAGGAAGCAGGCAATCTTCGCCTCTGTGCTACTCCTGCCCTCCATAGGATGCCCATAATCCTTCAAGTTCGGAGGGCTACGGGCATCCAGATTAGATTGCACCCTAAGTGTCTCTACTCAACAATGATAGGTTGTCTTCAGCTACACATGAACAGGGAGCCTCTCCATTTGTTTTAGGGTGGAAGATCTACATTATCTACATTTAGAAGCCCACCTCTGCTTCCCAAGACTGTAAACAACTTTATTCAAACACATTTGTGTAAGCTGCCCTGAGAACCTAAATGGTGGAAAGCCAGGGATATGGATCTGTTAATTAATCAAACAAATAACGAAGAGACTCAAAAAGTATAGAGGCATCTATGGGAGCAATGCAATTTGCTCTGTGGAGGAAGGTGAAGACCAAGCCAAGCACCTCTCCTATCCCCCCCCCCCGAATGTCATCAAGGTGGCTGTAAGTACGGTAGACAAGTGATGGACAGAAGGCAGATAAGGATCTACTGGTAGACCTCCTGGTGAGTTGCAATAGCTTGGCAAGGATTTCTGACTGCCAACAGATTACAACAACAAAATGATACTTCCATTATACTCCTCCTGAATGCTTTGGGGGCTGGGGTTGGGGAATAACCAACACTGGATTTTTGTATGGCAGGACAGTGAGATCAGTTCAGTTCAGTACTCAAAACAAATTTCCATACTCAACATTCTTCCATTCTAAGTGTATGCCTTCTGAGGCCAACCTCGCTGCTATGGTGTGAGAGTCTGTAGGAGGAACATTTATTAATACATGAAGCTGTCTTACATGGACATCCATGGGGGGGAGGGGGCATTTCCCAGATGAGTCCCCAGATTATCCCCAGGGCAGGAGTGGTGCATCCAATCCTTTAAAAAGCTGTCCCTGGACCCAGAGGTTGGTGATAACTACCACCTAGTCAGAAATTTCCACTTCTTTCGTGAGGTTCTTGAGAGGGTGGTGGATGGGCAGCTCCAGGTGCACTTGGAGGAAGCAGATTGTCTTGACCCATTTCAATCTGACTTCACCCTTTGGTGGGAGAAAGACAGGGATAGTGTATCCCTGTTGATTCCCCTGGCCCTCTCAGTGGCATTTGGTACTATTGACCATGGTAACCAGTTGGATTGACTCTGTGAGCTGGGGCATGGTGAAATGGCAGTTCCACTCCTACCTGTATATTGGCCTCCTTAATGCATAGTTGAGTTGTTTCTGGTTGTCACTGATGCCCTGGCCGAATCCTTCAACCTGAACGTCCATTGGGGCCAAAACGAACATTGCTTTCATTTTTACTCTAGAGTAGGCACAGAGGGGCCAATTTGGATTGGGAAACTAGGGTGGTGGATAGGGGGGGATCTAACCCTCCCCCCACCACTATGGGCCTGATCTGGATCAGGGGACCTGCACCTACTCTAGAGTAAGAATGTGGGCGAGACATATCTGCTGCTAGCTACATCTTTCAAGTAATGTCTGTTTGAGCCCTTAGACCATAAGCCTGTAGACAGTGACTCTCTTGCTCCTTAATCCCTGTGTAGTGCTTAGTAAATATAAATCAACAATAGCAACAACAATCTTCAAGGGCATTTCCATAGTGAGCATATTACAGTAGTCTAGTCAGAAGGTTACCCACGGGTGCAGCTCTGGCTCGACTCTGGGGTCAAAGTTCAGGACCCCACAGCTAGGGATGTGCAAATCTAATCACCAAAACTCTAGCTTGCTGAAGTTCTCCAAATTCCATCTTGAAATTCATTCGGACTCGAGTCCATATCTGATTGCAAGCTTTGTTGGTTTTTTTCCGCATGAAAATCTGTGCATATTTTCATGTGTATTTTTCAAATGTACGCATTAATTGCACACATCTTTGAAATTTACACATTCTTCTCCCATTGATTAAAGTGTATTTGTGTACATTTTTCAAAAGTATGCATGCTGTCGAACACAAATTTTGGGTCCGCAAATCATATTGCAAGCTTGGAAATGTTCAGACTTTGACTGCAAATTGTGTCCGAGTCTGTGTTCAGTCTGGAACGTGTGAACTGGGTACATCGTCCTGATCAAAAGCATAATGAAATGAATTTCTCATACATCCCTTCCCACGGCAGGGGGTGTCATGGGGGGAGGACAACCTGGGGAGTGGCAGGTGCTGAGGGCATCAGAAATAAATTCCATTTTATTCCTGCAGTGATGATGGTGCTATGATTTGAGTTTAAAATGCAAAACTGTACATGTTCAGAATATATTTTTATCAGGGTTGGCAACCTTTTTCGTGGGGAGGGGGGGTTGCACTAACATATAAATAATGTAGAAGCACTTTTAAAGTATGGAATGGTGGGGGGGTCAAATAGAGCTGTTAGTTGTATGCTTCACAAATGCAGTTATACACATGGCCAACTAAAAGGCCCCCCCCCATAAGACCATTAAGTTCAGGGTGTAAAATTACCTAACTGCAACACTGAGGTTACCAGGGCATCTACAACAGTAGCCAAGCTCCTCTCTCCAAGGAAGGGGTGTAACTTGTGAATCCCCCAAAGCTGATGACCCATGCTCCAGGCCAAATGCCTCAACCTGCACATCCAGGAGGAAGGCTAGGTCCAAGAGCACTTCCAAACTATGAACCTGTTCTTTCTGAGGGAGTGGGATTCCATTCACAATGGGCATTTCCACTACTTCACTGTTACCCACTGTGAGCAACTCTGTCTTGTCTGGATTATACTAAAGGCATTCTTAGAATTACTTCATTGCAAAATGCAAGTTACAAAAAGGTCATTTTTCAGACAAGGCAACAACACCAAAGGGAACATACCTACAGAGTACATTACCAAAATACATCCCAGCAGGTGTAATCTGAATTGGGGGGAAAAGAAGAAAGATCACTTTGTTTGGATCGCTGAAGCAAATTTGTGGTTTCTATTCAAAGTTCCTATTTAATGGCTAAAATCTGTCAGCTTTCAAGAATTCCACAGCAGGAAAGTTAGAAAGGAAAGGAGCTAACTAATATATTTTCCTTAAACAAGAAAGCACATTTTTTTTCAATGTACTCATTAGCATGACACATTATAGTGGTGATTATTATTATTATTATTATTATTATTATTATTATTATTATTAAGATTCTTTCAAATATAGATTAGAGGTTCAGTAGCAACTCGGCTAACACAGGAATTGTGAGAAAACTCTACTGTCATGGCCATTATTCCCTTTAAGGGAGAACCACGCACCTCTAAGTAATAATTGGTTACAGTTTATCCATCAGCGCTAACCTTGTATGAAGCTTTCAGGTATGAAAACCACACATTAATAAAATAAAGACTTAATGTTAGGATCTGCCAAGTCTGCCCAAGTCTGCAGTATAACAAAAACACAGGACCCTTTTTTAAACAGAGGGAACATACATACATACGATACACACACAAGAGTTACTCGCAACTTACTCGCAACAACAAAACTCGCTATTTGAAACTGGAAACTGGTCTAGGGATCACCTTGTGATTATTGAAAACCTATATAATTGTATTTGCTATACTTTGAATCTGTTTTACTTTTGGGATTCTGGTGTACTGTATGTTTTATTTATTTTTGCATCTATTGACTGCAATAAATCTGATTGATTACATATGCACATGGACACACATCATCCCAATGTCTACTGATTTAAATGCACACCCTAAATCCGACTCCCATCTGAGTCTTGTACTGATGACCTGGCATGAGGATTGTGCCTGTCCACCACCATCTAGCACTGCCCAGGGATGGGGACTCGGACTCCAGGACTCGACTCGTGAGTTGGACTGAGTCCCCCTCTGACTCGAGTCAGACTCGAGTCCCAATATTTTTAATGGGACTCGAGACTCGACTCAGGACTCGAGACCAAGGACTCGTGTTCCTCAAATGCAACATGGATAGGTTTTAGGAAGTACAGCAAGTTTATTTTTTAAAATCATTTTCCTAAAGTGCAACCTTTCAGACATTTGGGGTTTGGCTGCCTCTGCCTGCCTGTCTGGGGTTCCCAGCCTCCTCTGCCTGCCTGGTCTCTTCTTAACCAGTTCCACAGTTTGAAATGTCCAAGACAAAGGCCTCTGCCTGCCTGTTTTGGGGTTCCCTGCCTCCTCTGCCTGTCTGGTTATTTTGGGTTTGTCTGCCCGGTCTGTTCTTGCCAAAATCAGTTGCAGAGTTTTGAAATAAAAAGCACACTTGTGCATAGAATTTATTTAAGCCACACATCTGAAATAGCCTTATTTTGTTGGGGGGAAACCCCCCATTGATTTTAATAGGGACTCGTGGAGTCAGCTTTGGGAGGGACTCATGACTCGGGACTCGCCATTTTGGACCAAGGACTCGGACTCGAGACTCGGGTCCAAAGACTCGTGACTCGAAACCAAGGACTCTTCAACATCCCTGGCACTGCCCAAAGAAGCAAGAACTAGATGCTACAGGGGGGCAAGCCACACCAGGGAAGGTGAAAGACACCACCTTTTAGAAATAGGTCGGAGTAGATGAAGTGGTACTCCCTGACCTCTGTAAGCATCTCTGGGTTAGCATTGCTTCCTCACCAGTCTAACTAAACAACTAGGATACTTGCTTTTGATGGCTACAGACATCCTTCGCCCCTCCTGACTCTCAACTTCACAGCACAACCCTGCTGGAAAGATGAGAGTCACGCACCCATGGTACCTATGTAACCATTGCCTGAGCTGCCATCATGTCATGAAATGTTAGTCAATATGCTAACATCAAAGCAAAGGCATCATGAATAGAAAGTTGATAAACTGGCATGCTTCTGAAAGGGACATGAGAACTCCCGTTGGATGGATGAGGCAAAGATTGGTGGCCGTGGCAGAAAGTTAAAGGAAATGAGCACGTGTGATGACTTACTGGTGGGTACCTTGGAGGATATACTCTTGACCTGGCTATATAGCTCTCAGCATGGCTGGCTCAAGATATTTTGCTACCTGAGATAAAGAACAAGTTGGTACCCCTTCCCATTCCATGCCCAGATGCCAACAGGACTGGCAGATGAATCTGTCTTCAACACTGATGATTGGACAGCATCCTCCACTGCACCTGAAGGCAGCAGGCTAGCTTCAGGGATGCACGGCAGGCCGCATGGCACACAGGTCTCTCCTCCAACACCTTGCTGCTGCCTCACAGCAGCATCTGCTGCCTGCGGCAACTTCCTCACTCTGCCTAATGGTAGGGCTGGTGCTGGCTTTCAGATGCCAAAGCCCTGCCCTTCCTGCAGCTCAGGATAAGAGGAACTTAGCTCATCACAGCTGTCTTGGGAAAGTCTGTCACCACTCCAGTTTAACTGGAGGTACCTGGCCATCCTGGGTGCCAGTGTGTAGTGCTAAGCAGCTGGGAAGAGGGCATCTTCCCTCCTTGGAGATTCAGATAGTAATTTTTCTTGACTTTGCTCCCCATGTTTGCCCAGCCTTAGAGAGGAAGATTTGGATTCCCTTCTGGTATGCATTCAAATATCTGCCTCCAGGCGCTAGCAGGCCCCAACTCACTTCCATCTGAAGTGGTACCGTTCAAATTCTGTTGCCTGAAAACTCTACAACTTCATTCCCCTGCTTGTGTAGACCAGAGCTACAGTTATAAAAATGTGAGATCTCTCCCCAGTTCCCTGAAGATATTATCTGTATATGCCCTACAAGAATGTCATATGTTAAATATGTTCCAATTCAGGCCACTCTAAAATAGATTTTTGCCATCTGGCTCCTTCTGTATGTTTTAAATGGAGTCTTTTAATTAGGTTCAAATAGGTTTCCCTCCACCTTCCCTTAGCTTCTACCATTTTCTACCATGTCTCTATCGTTAAGACTGAAATCATATCCACCATACTGCAATGTACTCAAGTGGAAACTAAAAATGAATCATAGAATTATAGAATCATAGAAAAGTAGAGTTGGAAGGGGCCTACAAGGACATCGAGTCCAACCCTCTGCTCAATGCAGGAATCCAGGTCAAAGCATCCCTCACAGATGGCTGTCTAGCTGCACCTTGAATGCCTCCAGATTGGGAGACCCCACTCCCTAGGTAGTTGATTCCATTGTCTTATTGCTCTGACAGTCAAGAAAATTTTCCTGATGTTTAGGTGGAATCTAGGTTCCTGTAACTTGAGCCCATTATTCCGTGTCCTGCAAACTGGGATGATCGAGAAGAGATCCTGGCCCTCCTCTGTGTGACAACCCTTCAAGTACTGGAAGAGTGCGATCATATCTCCCCTCAGTCTCCTATTCTGAAGGCTAAACATGCCCAGTTCTTTCAGTCTCTCCTCATAGGGCCTTGTTTCCAGTCCCTTTATCATCCTTGTTGCCCTCCTCTGAACCCTCTCCAGTTTGTCTATATCCTTCTTAAAGTGTGGTACCCAGAACTGGACGCAGTACTCAAGATGAGGCCTAACCAGTGCTGAGTAAAGGGGAATTATCACTTCCTGTGATTTGGAAGCTAGACTTCTATTAATGCAGCCCAAAATAGCATTTGCCTTTTTTGCAGCCACATCGCATTGCTGGCTCATATTCAGTTTGTGATCTACTACAATTCCAAGATCCTTCTCATTTGTGGTATTGTTGAGCCTAGTGTCCCCCATTCTGTAACTCTGTATTTGGTTTCCTTTCCCTAGGTGCAGCACTTGGCATTTATCCCTGTTAAATTTCATTCTGTTGTTTTCGGCCCAGCACTCCAGCCCTGTTAAATTTTATTCTGTTGTTTTCGGCCCAGCACTCCAGCCCATTGAGATCGCTTTGAATTTTGTTTCTGTCTTCCAGAGTATTAGCTATTCCACCCAACTTAGTGTCATCTGCAAATTTGATAAGCATTCCATGCACCTCCTCATCCAAATCATTAATAAAAATGTTGAAGAGCACTGGGCCCAGGACCGAGTCCTGTGGTACCCCGCTCGTTACCTCTCCCCAGTTTGAGAAGGAACCATTGATAAGCACTCTTTGAGTCCGATTCTGTAGCCAATTGTGGATCCACCTGATAGCTGTTCCATCCAGCCCACCTTTAGCTAGCTTGCTAATCAGGATATCATGAGGCACTTTGTCGAAAGCTTTGCTGAAGTCCAGATATATTATGTCCACAGCATTCCCACAGTCCACAAGGGAGGTTACCCGATCAAAAAATGAGATCAGATTAGTCTGGCAGGATTTGTTTTTGAGAAATCCATGCTGGCTTGTAGTAATCACTGCATTGTTTTCAAGGTGCTTGCAGACTGACTTCTTTATAATCTGCTCCAAAATTTTCCCAGGTATTGATGTCAGACTGACTGGCCTATAGTTCCCAGGTTCCTCCTTGTTGCCCATTTTGAAGATGGGAACAACATTTGCCCTCCTCCAGTCATCTGGCACTTCACCTGTCCTCCATGATTTCTCAAAGATAATAGACAGTGGTTCTGAGAGTTCTTCTGCCAGTTCCTTTATTACTCTAGGATGCAGCTCATCAGGCCCTGGAGAACTCGTTCAGAGTAATCAGGTGCTCTTTGACCATTTGTCTATCAATCTCAAACTGCAATCCTGCCCCTTCAGTCTGCACTTCAGGTTTGCCAGGGGTTCATAGACCCTCTTTGGGGAAAAGACCGAGCCGAAGTAGGAATTGAACATTTCTGCCTTTTCTTTGTCTTCTGTTATCAATTTGCCATCCTCATTGCGTAGTTGAACCACCATTTCTTTCCTCTGTCTTTTACTATGCATGTATCTGAAGAAAGCTTTCTTGTTGTTTTTAGCATCCCTCGCTAACCTTAGCTCATTCTCAGCTTTAGCCTTCCTGACACTATTCCTGCAGTTCTGTGCTACCTGCCTGTATTCTTCCCTTGTAGCCTGTCCTTCCTTCCACTTCCTATACGTGTCCTTTTTTGTTTTCAGGTCTTCTTTGAGTTTATTGTGAAGCCACATTGGCTTCTTCTGTTGCCCTGTGCCTTTTTTCCTTGTGGGAATTGTTTGCAATTGTGCCTTTAAAATTTCCTTTTTAAAAAACTCCCACCCATCCTGGGCTCCTTTTCTCATTAGAGTCGCTTGCCATGGAACCGTACTTATCATTGTTCTGAGTTTGTTAAAATTGGCTTTCCTAAAATCCAGGGTACGTGTTTGGCTACACTCAGCTTTTGCTTCCTTTAGAATCAAGAACTCAAGTATAACATGGTCACTTTCTCCCAGAGTTCCCGAAACTGCCACTTTATGCACTAACTCGTCTCTGTTGGTTAGAATCAGGTCAAGGATAGCCGATCCTCTAGTTCCTTCCTCCACTTTCTGTAGGAGGAAGTTATCAGCAACACAACTCAGGAATTTCTTGGAGGGGCCATGTTTGGCAGAATTTGTCTCCCAACAGATATCGGGGAAATTGAAGTCCCCCATTACATCATGCCTCCTTGAAACAATGGCAATTTGCTTTTCAAAAGTTTCATCCTTGTCTTCTCCTTGATTGGGTGGTCGGTAGTAGACTCCAACTACCATGTTTGTCTTATTCTTTGCCCCATTTATTTTAACCCAGATGCTCTCAATGGGGCTGCCAAGCTCCTCTTCTTGTATTTCTGTGCAGAGATATGTATCTTTAACATACAGTGCAACTCCACCTCCCTTTCTGTTGCTTCTGTTTCTTTTGAACAATTTATACCCTTCAATTGCTGTATTCCAGCCATGGGAGTCATCCCACCAGGTTTCAGTTATCCCTATCAAGTCGTATTTGCCCTCATGTATCAAGAGTTCAACTTCATTCTGTTTGTTGCCCATACTCTGGGCATTAGTATAGAGACATCGAAGACTATGTGCTTTATAGTCTGACTTTTTCCCTCCATTTTGTGATAGACTATCATTGGGCACCGCTGAAGCTGTTCTCTCCATTGTGGCATAGAGGCCTTCTTCCATTGTTACCCCCAAGTTTATGTCTCCCTCCCTTGTTGGATTCAGTTTAAAGCCCTCTTGATTAAGTTCCTCATTCTTCCCACTCCTTGTGAGGTGCAACCCATCCTTTGCCAGCAGCCCATCTTCTAGGAAGTGTAGCCCGTGGTCCCAGAATCCAAATCTCTTGCATCGGCAGTTCGGCACCACCTTCGTAGCCAGTCATTCACTCGGAGTATTTTTCTTTCCCTTTCTATTCCTCTTCCAAGTACTGGAAGGATGGATGAGAAGACTATCTGGGCCCCAAAGTTCTTGAGTTCCCTTCCCAGCTCTTCAAAGTCTGCCTGATTGCTTTGTAACTCCGCTTGGCAGTATCATTTGTACCCACGTGGAAAAGAAGGAAAGGGGTATGTGTCGGTGGGCTGTATGAGCCTCGGCAGCTGCTCTGTCACATCCTTAATCCGTGCCCCAGGGAGACAGCACACCTGGTGAGTCCATGGGTCTTCACGACATACTTTGGCTTCGATCCCCCACAGGAGGGAGTCTCCCACTACTAGTACTCTTCTCTTTCTCTTGCTGTAGGCCTTGGTTTGATTGCCTCCACTTGACTGACCTTCAGCCTCTTGCTCGCTGTCACATTGGGTGCCAAATAATTCATCCTAAGAAGGTTGTCCTCTGCTCCCGTCCTCAAGTACCTGGAAGCGGTTCCATAGGCGCAGAGTGTCTTCTAGTTCTTCTGCCCCTAACAGTCACCCTTTTCCAGGGAGTTCCCCCTATGTTATTTTCCCTTGCCTCAGCATTCTCCGACTCTGCCTCATCCTGCTGTTGCCCTTCTGGCTCCTGTACTACGCTTTGTTGCTGTAGATCCACCGTTCTGTCTAAGAACTCTTCACTTTCTCTTATACTCCTGAGGGTTGACACTTGCTGCTCCAGTCCTCTGAACTTTTCTTCCAACAACGTGACCAGCTTGCACTTGTTGCACGTGTAGGCCATGTTGATCTCTGGCAGGAAAACAAACATTGCACACACAATGCAGGTCACCACCACTGCAGTTTCCTTTCCTTCCATAGTTCTCTGTTCCCTTTATGTTTCTGCCTTTCTAGAAAATTTCTTAGGGACCTCCCCCTTGACCTCCCCTGCCGAACTCCGCTGCCAAACTCCTGTTTGCTCTCCCTGTTTGCTTGCTCTCTGGGAGCCTGCTTGCCTATCACAGCCCCGAAAACAGCTGGCGCCTCTCTCCTGTGCTCCTGCTCAGCTGGGAGTCAGGAACAGAATAGGCATACCCCATGGATTTTCACACCATACATATGCTAGAAAAAGATGGGCCAGACGCCAGCCTAGTTGTGCAGATAATTCAATTTCTGGTTTATTAAGATATGAAGATGATTATTCCATTAAAAAGCTACGCTATCCTAAAATAAATTTGGGGGGGAGAGAGAGAGAGGGAGGGAGGGTGGGAGGAATGAAAAATGGAAGTATCTGTGAAAGTATCTCCAAAAATCTTAGAACACCATAACAATGTATATATTAATAGCTAAACACAAGAGGTGGAAAGGAACTGTATAATGAAGCATTGTTGGTATTTCATTATGCTTTGTCTTTGTCTAAGCTCCAGCAATACTCAGAGACGACAGACAGGGTTGCAGGTCAAACACACTAAGTTTGTTTTTTTAAGGCCAAAGACAGCTAAGACGAGTATAGAATGAATTCAAATGCAGTTCTCAAGGCCACAGAACCAATGCAAGGATATATGGGCAATTATTCTTTTCCCTCTGTCTTGCACAGACTGGTAAGGATCCTACTGTAAATTGCATGCTTCTTTCCTTCTTTTATGTGAAGATACTAGTTAGCGATTGTGGGAAATGTTGGTGTTTAGCCTGCTCCATCTCAAGGGCATAGGAATAACTGAATGTTTGTTGTAACAGTCGATCTATAATAACAAAAGAGGGTGTGTGTGTGTGTGTGTGTGTGTCTGTCTGTCTGTCTGTCACGACCATAGCTGCAAGACAGTGAAACCCAGACAGCTGAAGCTTTGCATGTATACTAAAAGGACCCTTAGGGGTGTGCAACTCAGGGTTATTTTGGTTTGGCTTTTTAAAAAATGCATTAATTAATTTTAATAAATTTAAATGCCTCTATGTGGTTGAAGCTTGCAGCATACCTTCAGCCACTAGGGGCAGACTTCCCCAACAGGCACCTAGCTTTGCTGTGTATACAGTTTGCAGCCAGGGAGAGGCTTCAAACTGTATGGTCAGAGGTATAGAACTGCCTCTTGCTGTGGGGCAGCCCCGCCACACTGAGGGGAATGGAGTGGACAGACCCCTCCAACATTTTCACTCACTAGGAGCAGACTTCCCTAATCTCTGCAGCCAGGAGAGATTAGTAGGCCAAGGGGCACAGTTTTACGCCTGTGTTAATGGTAGGGGTGTGTTGTCAGAATGAGAAGCCTGCTGAGTAGAATTTGTAGGCAACGTTAGAATGGATGCATGGAGTTGTGAGTGTTGAAATGACTGAAGGCAAACTACAGAGGAGGAAAGGAATGAAGCTTGCAAGAGGATTGCTGCAAGAAGCACTGAACATTACAGAGATAGCACTCACATATGCCCCACAGACCATTCTGAAAAAGCATCAATAACAGCTCAGGGCACAAGGAAGACACACAAAGAGGCTCATGGACAACAGTCCAGGGTGAGCAGGGCATAATCCATGTCTGACCATGAAGGTGTTGACTAGTGCTGGCTCCAGGTTTTTGAGAGCCCTTGGGCAAGGCACTCTCAATGGGCCACCTCCCTCAGTGAGTCCACCTTCTCACCACCATTGTCACCAGCTGCTACTGCTCCTCTTCCTCCTTCTCATCCTTGCTACCACTGTCTTGCTTGACAGACAGAGAGCCAGGGAGCAAGTCAGCAGCGGCATCTACTGCTCCTCCTTCTCACCACCTTCGTTGTCTGGGCCAGAGTGAGAGGTGGGTGAACGAGCAGGTTGCAATGGTGACGAGGAGGATCAATTCCAGGGGGCTGTTGTCAGTGGGCCCCTGCTGGGATGTGGGCACCCTCAGCAGCTGCCCAACCATGCCTGCCCTTGATGCCAGCCCTGGTGCTGACATTTCTGACAACCATCCAGAGGGGCATAAATGCAGAAAGAAGAGATTAGAAAAGATGGCCAAGTGAACTTTGGAAAGCCTCCCACTGATACCAATGGGACAAGCTCAGACACACAGCATGTTTCTCTGTCTCTCACCATCCCAGCACACTGACTCTTTGGTTGGCCACCCAAACCCACTGAGTGGAAGTGGGTTTGTCTGGGAAATTTAGACTCTAGCTAGGAATTTAGAGCTGCTTTGCATGCTTTTAGACTACATGAGTATAACTTTGTCAATAAATGTTACATGTTCCTAACTGCCAATTGGTTTCCACTTGTCTAATTCTCCCTAAGAAGGACTCTGCAATTGTGTAACAACTGCTCCCTCCCCATGCTGTGGGGCAGGCCCCACCCACCCAGGGAAAGTAGACATATCCCTCTCTTAAGGGGCTACAGGGGTAACCTGACAGAGGCCGTGCCTAGGAGTGACAACAGGTGTGACGTTACTCAGATGGGGCAAGAATAATGGGTACAGTTCCCTGACAGCTGTGGAGGCCTCACTGTATCAAACTAAGTGCTATTTAGTAGGCCAAGGGACAGAGTTATAGGCCTCCTTCCTTCTGTGGGACAGCCCCCCACCAGGGGAATGGAGTGGGAAGACCTCTCCCTCAGGGGCTATAAGGGTGCATCATCATGCCAGGAGCCAAGCCTAGGGTGCCATCAGGTATGGTTTCACCCAGACAGGACAGGCATAACGTGCCCAACTCTAAGTCAGCTTCATATGTTTGCTTGCATCCTTTGTTGTACCAGTGCAAGGACTCTTCTCACCCATGCTTTACTAGTATTATTATAGCATTCCAAGGTATTTTGAGGCAGCACCCATTGGCTAAGTAATAACTGGGGACCATAAACAGTTTCTCTACAGAGGGAAGTGATTAACTGCAGAATGTTAATCTAGTCAGATCTGTCTAGCTTTGTGAGCTTTGTGCCATGCCCCCTCTCTGCTGAGCTTCCGTCGCTCATTAAAAACCTGGTTATTCAGGTGGGAATATGGGGTGGGTTAAGATTTTAAACTTTTTATATTGTTTTAAATGTATTTTATTGTTTTTATTCTATGTACATCGCCCAGGGTGGCTGGTTGTTGGCCAGATGGGCGATAAATAAATATTAATATTAATATTAATAATAATAATAATAATAATAATAATAATAATAAATGAAAGATCAGTTTTGCTGATCAAAAGAAGATCAAAAGAAGAAAGAAAGAAACCTTAAGAGAAATGTTGGGTGCTTCCAAACAAGGCTTTTATGGCCCCATCGCCCACCTCATTCACATTGTCTTCTGCTAGTGATCCTCTCATGTTTTCTTACCGCTTCTTCCATTTCCCCCCCCTGAATGCAGAAAATCTGTTAAGGAGAAATAGATGGGACAGCTGCATAATGCCTTATAATTGCTAGATCTAGGAGCCTTCTATCTGGAAGTACCCTAAAGGATAAGAAGAGTTTTTGGGGAACGGTTAGGATGGATGAATCTATCAATTTCAGTTTCTCCCTCATTGTTGTTGTTTGTTGTTTTTAAAATCAAATTCTTTCCATCTTGTTTAAATAGAAATCTGTGGATTTTGGTTTATTCGTACTAACAGGGAGTCAAATGAAATTCCAGCCCATCTACACTAGCAAAATTCAATAATGCAAATCTTTGCACACTGTGATTTCAGTGGTAGCCACTTCCAGTAGTAGCAGGGGAGATGTGCGGCCCTTGTAGAGTTCCATGGGGCAATAAAGGCCCCCAAGCTCTGGAATTGCTCATCCCTGGACTAGATGGACCCACAGTAGACCTATTTTGAGCCCCTTTACAAGAAGTTTTGGGAATGGGCTATCAGCCTGGGATGTTTTACATTAGCCTTCCCTAACCTGGGTTTTTCCAGATATTTTGGCCTACAACTCCCATAATCTGTGACCGTTGACCTTTGATGGCTGAGGCTGGTGGGAGTTGTAGGCCAAAACATCTGGAGCAACTTTCATTGGTTAGGCTGTTTTACACATTGTAAGACACAGCAAAATAGGAAGAGAAGGTGTCCTTGCATCCTCATCCTGTAACATATACAGAGTCCTCACACATCTGTTATTTCAAAATCAGTCCCAATAATTCTGAACTTATGATTTGCAAAAAAAATTGTATATAACATAAAATCCTTTAAAAGGTGAACACCTCCACATTCTACCAATGTTTTGATTTTCTTTTTAAAAATCAGTCACATGATGGAGTCTCCAGACAGTCCGAATTCTGCAAGTGAGAAATTTGGTGTAAATGTTAAGCACATAATTTTAGTAGCGACAGCTAGTGGAAAGGTTTATTTTAACTCTCTCTACAGCAAGCTACAAAATGCTTAATGTGTTTTTTTTTCCACTCAGCTGCTGCAGCCTACATTTTATCTGCACAGCTTTCCATCAACTACTTCCTGAAATCCTAATATGTCATTCCTGCACCCAAAAAAACACACAAAATAACCACCTACCCCCCCCCCAAAGCCATACACGAAAAACAACAAATCTGGAGATCTGGCAGAATAAATAATGGTGGTAACAGGCTACTCAACAGCTGTGATATTTTAAACCAGCACTGTTGTTCTCTTTCAAATGTTTGGGATTACAGTAATACCTTGGATTGCAAGTAACTTGGTCTGAGAGCATTTTGCAAGACAAGCAAAAAATTTAATTTTTTTTGACTTAATAAACAAGCAAGGTCTTGCAAGACAAGTAGTGTAGGGATGTAACCGCTCACCTCAAGCGGGCATAGCGGGCTGAAATCGGCCCCGCTCACGCCCACCAGAGACTCGCTTTGATATAAGAGTGGTTTGGATTACAAGCACAGTTCCGGAAAGAATTATGCTTGCAGTCCAAGGTATTACTGTATTTTTGGAAGGGAAGTGCCCTCGTTTTATCAGAGATTCACTCAGTGGTGCCTGATACTCACCCATGAGATTTTTCAGTATTTTTTGGAGGGGGAGCAAAGACCCAATATTTCAAGATATTTCAAGATATCCCACTCCATTTACATTCCCTGTGCATGAAAGGAAACCCTTAGGTGAAAAACCCCTGAAGAATAATTCTCTTAAATGCAGGGGCCACTTCTTCCCCTAATTTATCACCCATCTGAGCCAGCATGATGTGATGGTTGGAGTTCTAGACTAGGACTGAGAAGACCCTGTTTCAAATCTCCACTCTGCCCTGAAGTTTGCTGGGTGAACTTGGGCCAGTCACTCTCTTGCCACCTAACCTACCTCACGGGGCTGTCACAGTTATGAAATGGGAAGGGAAAACCATGTGTGCTGCCCTCCTTGGAGGAATAGGTGGATACTTCCTCTTTGCCTGTGTGTCCCAGTGGGAGAGTATTTTCTCAGGCTTCCATGCCCCAATTCAGTTCTGCTTTCAGGTCAGCAATTCAGCAGACACGGGTGGGGCGTTTGACGGTGGGTCAGAATACCTTGGGAGGTAATGGTCTCTCCACTTCAGGTATTCAAGCAGAACAGTCATCTCTCAGGGATGCTGTAGTTGCAAAATTCCTACACTGCAGATCCTGCATTGAGCGGGGTTTTGGACCAGATGATCTCCTAGGTCCCTTCCAACTCAGTTGGATAATTCAGTTATCTGATTTTTGAGTGGAGGTGCATTAATAAATAAATTCAGTCATGTGAACCCCCATCTCCAATCCGAAGGGTTACAGCCAAGACATGGTGAGAGGTAGGCCTCTGCCTGACTGCCTTCCCATGTTTATGTTACCTCTTTGTGATAATTGGGAAATCTTGAACTGCAGCTCCTCAGCACAGTATCTTGAAGGCATGGACTGACTCCACCCACCTGGGCTGGACACTGGATCTTCCTGGATGGGAAGGAGTTTAAGAGGCCTCCTTTACCAGCTGAGCCTTGCTTGAGAAACAAGTTCTACCTGAGCTCTGTCATGCTGTGTCATTGGTTATCTTTTGGTCCTAACTTCTAGCTTGCTCCTCAGTCCTGTCCTCATTTGTTCTTGATCATGCCTCCTGGTTTGTCCTTCAGTCCTGGTGTTTGGCTTGCTCTTTGATCCTGCCTTCTAGTCGGTGGAGGATGGTGACTCCTATTTTGGTGGGGCTCCTTTTCCATTACAGGTTTTGCAGCTTTTATTTGGAGCTGCATAGGAGTTATCCATGGTGCTCCACGGTGGTGAACCTATTTTGCAGATGGAGTACAGCGCCATGGATAGCTCCTACAAAGCTCCAAATAAAAGCTTCAAAACCAGCAATGGAAAAGGAGCCCCACCAAAATAGGAGTCACCAGCATCCCCTTGCTTCTAGTTTGGCCTTCAGTCATGAATTCTGGATTGCTCCCCAATCCTGCCTCCGCATTTGTCCTCTGGTTCTGACTTCAATCCTGGTCCCACAGCTTCTAGTTCCTGGCTCAACTCAGACTGCTTCCCATGGCCTAAGCCTGACAGTGGGACAGCTGCAGATTGAATATAGAAATGCACACAAGAACAATAAGGCAACCTTATAGCGTGCAACCTGCCATCAGGATCAGAAATTGACCTTTGATGTAAGAATAGGGATTTTATAAGTACACAAGAATATCCCTGTTTTCACCTCTGAAATGATGGAGGGACAACCTCCAGCACTCTTTGCTCCTGCTTGCCCCCACAATAGCACTGGCAATAAACACACAAATCTCTATTCTCAGTGTCAAACTACATGAAGTAGGCCTAACTGGAAATCATTTTTTGAGGAGGACTTTGGAGATCTACCAGTAAGCTCTTCATCCAGACACAGCAATTTTATCAGTCGGAATGCAGGAGATGGGATAATTTGACATCCTGCCTAACTTTTATCTGTTCTCCTCTCTTCAGACCCTAATGGATTGTTTCCTGCCAGGGAGGCTGCCAAGAGCACAGAAATATTTTAGTTATCTGAGTGAACCTCATGGCAGTTGATCAGAGCCTTCTCCATTGATTTGTGGCTACAGAGGACCATCTTCCTCCATTTCATTCCACGTGGCAATAAAACTGAAATAGATACAGACTATCAAAACCCAGAGAAGTTGTCTAACGATACAGGGATTTCTGTCGCAGGAGATTAATTGTAATGAGATTTGTGCATGATGAAGCAAGGGCCTCTTAAAACCGTGCACACAAAAAAAACCTAGGCTGAGAAATAGATGTTCAGGATAAGGAATGTGTTATGGCAACTTTTCCTTAAACTTTCTCCATACCCAGAATCCATTTTATCCACTATCAGAAACTCATGATGACACACTCAGCATTATTGGTGTGATTTGCCTTGTTGCAAGTCCCACTTGTTCATCCTATTCAACACTGACATGTTGGATGACACGCCGATGTCTGGTCAAAATACCAGCATATTTTAACGTGATGCTCTTCTTGCCAGGAACTCACCCTTAGGGGAGGCATTTCAACCTTTTAGAATGGGGGGAAACGCGCAAAAGATCTTCATCAGCAGTCCTTCTCCGAGAGCCCCTGCCAAAGGAACTGAGGCTGGTGGCTACTAGGAGGAGGGCCTTTCCTGCTGTGGCACCCCGGTTGTGGAATGAGCCTCCCAAAGAGGCTCGCCTGGTGCCCACATTGTACTCTTTCTGGTGCCAAGTGACGACCTTTTTATTCTCCCAGGCATTTTAATCATTTTAATCATCTTAATCATTTTTATCTGGAAGTTTTAACTGTTGCTGTAATTTGAACTGCTGCTAGCCTTGCTGTTTGTTTTAATCTATGGTTTTAAATTTTATAATTATATTATTATATTGCATGTTATGGTTTTAACTGTTGTAAACTGCCCAGAGAGCTTTGGCTATTGGGCGGTATAAAAATGTATTAAATAAATAATAAATAATAACCACACCACATCCTGGATCTTCTCGAAACAGATACTACCTTCCCCACCCATCCCACCTATACCTGTTGCTTTTTAATGGAGACCTGTTTCCCCCATTTTTGGTCAGGAATCTGTCAGAGATTCTTTAGGACTAGTGTAGCCTATATCTGTGAGATGGATAGGGGAGGCTGGAGACTCCTATTTAGGTGGGGCTCTTAATCCATTGCAGCTTTTATTTGGAGTTTTTATAGGAGCTATCCATGGTGCTCAACTCCATCCCCGACATAGGTTCACCACCACGGATAGCTCCTATAAAGCTCAGAAGAAAAGCTGATATAGATTAGTAGCCCCACTGAAATAGGAGTCTTCAGCCTCCACTGGAAATGGACCATCCCTAGGAAGGCACAAGTAATTCCTCTGGCCCTTCCCAGTATGTCTTTTTCATTGGTGCCAAGATGCATACTCATCACCTCCACCTCAGCCCAATGGGCGGCGGCGCTAGGGATGTATGAGAATTTCATTTTCCTTGCAAAATATGTGAGCATGCCCCCATTTGAAGCTCTGAATGTGAGCATGAGTGCTTGTTTCCGAAAAATATTTGCAAATTGTCAAACATGCAAATATTTTTGCAAATCCATCTCATTCCTGATTCCCAGTTCAAGTTGCACAAATTTCCTAATTTGCGCAAATTTCCTCTGTAGACTGAATCAGCCCTGCTTTAGCCTACGGAGGAAAGTGGCGTGCATTTGGGAAAACATGTGCAAAAATCTGTTTGATCGCTGCTCAATTTGCACAAGTTTTCTGTTCACACAGAGTGAGCAGCAATCGTGAACAGGAATCAGGCATGAGGCGAGCAGTGAGACGATGTTTGGAAAACCCTGGTGCTCTCAAACATCACTTGTTTGCCTATCCCATATCCAATCTACATAATGCAACAGGCTGAAATTGTCCCATCTGCTACACTGATGATCATTACTGAGAACCATTGGTGAAATGCTGCCTTTGTGAACCAAAGGCTCACAAAAGGGCTATCCTGCCAACATTCGTCATGTCTTAATCCCTACCCATCCACCCTGTTCATGCCAGCTGAGATCTGTTAGTTTATCCAGTGAACATTGAATGCTTCCTCAAAACCCACTGTTCCATGAAGTCTTTGGCACAGCCTCCTAGTTGTTCCCATACCCTAGTGTAGGTAGGGGCCCATTGGGCAATTTGAGAAACTGTCCTGGGCACCTCTACAAAACGTGTGCACTGCAAATGAAAGGATCAGTCTGCAGCCACCTACCATCTTCATTTCCTACGAATTCCCCTGAGTCCTATGTGCGGCCCAAAGGCATCAAAGGGAAAAGAAGATGGGATGTGGCCATCAGTACATCTTGTGGAAAGTTTCTTACTGGCAGCTAGGATAGTTTCATTTCCAAGTGAGAGCCTCTAGGTCAGTGTTCTCCAACCTTGGGTCCCCAGATGTTTTTGGCCTACAAATCCCAGCTACGCTGCCTGGGGCATGCTGGGAGTTGTAGGCCAAAAACATCTGGGGACCCAAGGTTGGAGAACACTGACCTAGAGGCTCTCACTTGGAAATGAAACTATCCTAGCTGCCAGTAAGAAACTTTCCACAAGATGTACTGATGGCCACCAATTTGGAGGGCTTTAAATGGACAAATTCCAGGAGGAGAAGGCTATCAATGGCTACTAGTCCTGATGGCTATATGCCACCTCCAGTATCAGAGGCAGTATGCCTATGTACATCAGTAGCTGGTTAACATGGGCACGAGGGCGCTTTTGCACTCATCTTCTGCTTGTGGGTTTCCTGTGGGCAGCTAGTTGGCCACTTTGTGAACAGAATGCTGGACTAGATGGACCCTTGGTCTGATCCAGCAGGGCTCTTCTTATGCTGTTATTAAAAAGGAAGAAAGAAGCGGAAAGGGTAGGGTGCCTCAGTGAGCACCGAGATACGCGTCACTCAGACGACACCCTGGTCCCCACAGGCGCCACATTGCCTGTTCTTGCCCTAGTGTGACACAGCCTGTGTGACTAACCTTAAGGATGTGCAATGGAGGCAGACACCATTTGCTTCCCTTTTGCCCACTGCCTTCACTTCCCTCATCTCCCTCTGTCATTTCTCCTGTGTCGAATCTTACATTGTAAACCCCTCAGGGAACAGACCTGCCCTCTTGTGCTCTGTAAAGCAGGGATGCAGAGCCTCATCAGGCCTGGGAGCCAAATCCAGCCCACTCGGGGTCCCAATCTGGCTCTCTAGTGTTCCCCAAATGGCCATGCCCCCTTCCCCTGGACACGCCCCTTCCCCATGACTACCAATCATTTGGTGGTTTCCCGGCTTTTGTGCAGTTCTCTCCCCACCCCCATTCCAAAAGACTGGAATGCATCACCTAGGGTTTAGTGACAGGCAGTAAAGGCTCAAAGCAAAAATAAACTGGTGCTCTGACCCTACCCTTTTGCCTTCAGTCCTGCCCACCACTGGAATGCGGCTGCTGGAAGCTGCTCTGGACTTTCAGTCGTCAGGCTGGAAGAAGGTCAACACCTCTGATGTGAAGCGCCTACAACTCCCAGCATTCCTGACCATTAGTCCTGCTGGCAGGTGCTGATGGGAGTTCAAGTCCAAAATATCTGGAGGGGACTAGGCTGGGGGAGGCTGCTGTAAAACCTGTATTATAATAACAAACACAACCCAACACAACACACTCATCAATCTAACACAGTGTTCTCCAACTTTGGGTCCCCAGATGTTTTTGGCCTACAACTCCCAGCGCTGGCTGGGGCATGCTGGGAGTTGTAGGCCAAAAACATCTGGGGACCCAAGGTTGGAGGACACTGATCTAACAACAGTACAGTGTGTGTGTGTGTGTGTGTGTGTGAGTGAGAGAGAGAGAGAGAGAGAGACAGACAGACAGACAGACAGACAGAGAAGGTCACTCCAAGGCCAACATGGGATTAAAGTTTTTTAAAACTATCCAACTCAACCCTAAAGCAACAGGCTAATCTGGCACTGGACAGCAGGAGAGTGGGCAGGTGCCAAGCTGAATCAGAGACATAAATTGGGAGTGGGGTATCTGTCCCTTTATACCTGGCCAATCATTTCCTCCTCCTCGGCTTGGCTGCATGAGACTTGTGCAACCAGCCATTGATGCTTCTCCATGCCTCATCCTTCCCTGCGCAAAGCCAGGTTACCCTGCTGTTCAGAGGGTGGGGACAAGCAATATTTTCTAGCTTCCATAGAATCTATTATTCCACAGCTCTCCAGCAGGTAACCTCTCACTCTTCCAAACACAGCATAAAACACATTATGCTGACGGTATGAGAATCTCCAGATCTCAAAAGAGCAAAACAGTGACCCAGTGAATTCCCTCAGCCAAAAGCTCCCTTAACCTTTAAGCCACCTTAGCTGCTAAACACAGGATAATTTAAATTATCTCTTCTCTTGATCCGGAGATTATTCATTACCTATGCATTTCTATTATGAAAGAAAGAGAGTAGGGGAAAATGTAATAAAAAGATGTGCCTCTTCCTGCTTGGGGAAATAATAGACATATTTGCATAAATATCTTATTGGATACAAATTGCCAGTCTTCAAATAGGTCGACTATTGCCTTGATAAACTCTCTGCGGAGAAGATACTGAAAGCTATTTCATTTTTATTTTAATTACAATGAATTTCTTGTTAAGTGAAGGGGGTTGGGGAGTCTCACATAGATAGTCTCATGCAAAGCAAAGCCTCCCCCCCCCCTTTCAGGAAGCCGTTTATGGCCAATCCAATTTTATACAGTCCAGATCCATTTTATTAGCATATTATCTGTGCAGGTTATTCAGTCAGTCAGCTGTGCACTTTTTGGAGATAAAGTGACATAATTTCTCCTGTTGTGGATGCTACATTGCTTCCAATTTTTTCCCCTCTCCTACGGATAAAAAACAGAGGAGGAAATAAAATGATCATGAAGCTGTATTTTCATCTTCGACAATATTAATGTCATGAGCCCAGGCTCTTAAGATCTTATAGGGGGATTTTCTGACAAACACAGCCCGGAATATGTTATAGCTAAGGGCATAAAAGAGAGGTTTTTTTAAATAAAAAAAAAACGCACAACCATTTTAAAAAGCTCAGATGCATGAATAAACTGACTGAACCTAGAACTGCCAACCACTTTTCATTACAGCTTACAGGGAAAGGTTACACATGCTCTAATGACTCCCTTTAATGTAGGACAGTGGAACATTTTTCTGACAAGAGTTTCTAATTTCAAGGAAGCCAACCCCAAATAATTTTTGCCGTATCTGATTAACCCACAGGGTGCTGGAGACAATCAGATTTCCACAGGTGCATAAAGGCATTTCCTGCATTCTGGTGTGAGGGAAAAGAAAGAAAGAAAGAAAAAGAAAGAAAGAAAGATCCTCTGTTCCTTGCCCACATATAAAAGAGACTTGTTGATGCTATACCTTTTACCTCTCTAAACTAGTACAAATTTGTACAAGAGGTAGATAGATTAAAAGGTGTTTTTGCTTAGGTGCCTACTGTGATTCCTGCTTTAGCAAGCCTAGCAAAAGAACTAAATTTTCTGGCTTCCATGCATGTGTGTGTGTGTGTGTGTGTAATTTTCAAAGGAAGTATAACCATGCTTCTCTGCCTTTTGCCTTGGGTGCAACTGGATCATCATCATCATCATCATCATCATCATCATCATCATCATCATCATCATCTTTTACATCAAGCACAACCCAACAGAATTAAGGTTGCAATTCTAAACACACTTCCTGGAGGGTAAATCTCATTGAACTTAATGCTGTTTGTCTCTGAATAAATATGCCAAGAACTTCTCTGCACATCTGTGTAACACCTATTTGCATGCAACTACTGAAGAGTAGGGCTGTGTTATCATGCCCTTTTCTTCTCCTCTCATCCCACCCCTTAAAAAAAAATATATTGATGAGCTCAATAGCTTGCTCACTTCTTTATAACATTTAGTTGATTTCTCTTAATGAAGGATCACCCTACAATGACTTTTGATTTCCCCCCCCCCAGGGCCCAATATGACAACTTTATTTTTTGTTTTACTCCACATTTATTGTTGGTCCTCAGCTGAAATGTGCTGGCATTACCCTTCCACTAACAAATTCTAGCATGTAGGGCTAGACAACATCCCTTTTAGATATCCTGGAGAGCTACAACCAATTCACATCAGCCCCAGCCAGAATGACCAATAGTCAGGAATGCTGGGAGTTGTAGTCCAAAACATCCAGAAGGCACTGGGTTGGGGAGTGCTGTTCTAAACAATACTGATCTTGATGGACCAAAGTTCCTATGGGGGAAGGCTTCCCTCCAAACCACACTCACTGTCATTATCCAACTTCCCTAGAACCATTAAGGTCTGCTTCATACATTGTACCTCAGGTCACTGCACAACTAGCTCCACTTGCTCAAGGGAACTTTGGGCTCATGTTTCCTCCACCAAAAGTAGAATGTGATGTGACATTGGTGATGATACTACTGTCCAAAGGGATAAAGCAAAATATCCCATATGAATACACAAATCTTTGGGTGATGGCAGAACACAATAGCAGCAGCAGACTTCACCCAAACAAACACACGCACACACAGGACTTGTTTCTAATTGGATGCTTTTAAAGTAAATAACAGAAGTAACATATGATTTCTCAGGTTCTATAAGCTTGATGGTTACAGACTGTGTAAGTGCAGTTTCTTAAACGTTACTTATTCTGCAAGGAAAGGAAAACACAAATCAAGTCTCCTTGCTAAATCCTTGCAAGTCTCAGTTAACTGTAGGACTAGTCTAACTGTCAGAGGAGTGGTACAATGGAATTCTAACCTGTTGCTAGGCAACATCCAGCATTCCCTCCCCTGATTCAATCAAGTGGTTTGCTCCACTGAACCCTGCCCTCTGACTTCTCAGAGAAGCTTGGTTTCTAACTTTGCCCTATAACAGTCTATCTTAACCCTTTACCAGGCAATCAACTTAAAAACCCTCCCTGCAGAGTTGACATCTTCTTGTTACATATTCCAACATTGGGTACACTTAGGGCCAAAACAGACATTAAAGACATAGCTAGCAGCTGCAGCTCTTTTATTTTTACTCTAGAGTATGTGGAGGGGACCCAATCCAGATTGTGACCCTAGCATGGGGAAACGGGGGGGGAGGGTTAGCCCTTCCCTACACACAAACTATGAGCCCAACCCAGATTATAGAATAATAGAATCATAAAGTTGGAAGGGGCCATTCAGGCCATAGTCGCCTTAGCGCTTAGTACAGTACAGTTCAAAGCATCCCTGATGAATGGCTACCCAGCCTTTGCTTGAATACCTCCAGAGAGCCCACCACATCCTTAGGCAGTCGATTCCATTGGGCCCCCTGCATCTGCAAGTTCTATTGCAAAATATAAAATATGCTTTATAGATCCATATGCTTTATGCAAAATAGTGCATAGAGATAGTCTTCAGTTCCCCCATGGGGGCGGGCATTTCTGGGAGCAGGGAGGGGAAGGGTGGGATTCTGCCGGATTCCAAGAAATCCAGGTGATGCCTCAGCCTCTCCTCCTCACGAGCAGAGGAAAAACATCTAGACAGCCGAAATTGACCATCTAGATGTTTTTGAGGGTGAGGGGACAGCAATCTTATCTGCCGCACTACTCCTGCCCTCAACAGGATGCCTGCAATCCTCCAGGTTCAGAGGTTAGCAGACAGGCACCCACATAGGATTGCGCTGCCCGTGTGTTAGAATATATGTATTTACTGCTGCGGTTTCCATTTCTCTAGCCCTTTATTGGAATTTTATCTGAATCACTGTCTCTGCTGCTGCAATAAATTGTATTTTATTTTTTATGTTAGTCTTTGAATGGTTTATCTTAATATGTTTTTCTGTAAGCTGCCTTGAATGTTTTTTGTTGTTTTTTTTGGAAAGGCAATTGGGATACATACATTAATTTTTTTAAAAAAAAAAAGAAAAGAAGAAGAAGAAGCAGGCCTGCAGGCTCATTACAATAGGCATCATCAATACAGCTTTATCTTCTGATTCTTTCAATGAGGATTGAGTGAAATGAATGGAGGCTGTGCAGCAAAAAGGCTAGCTGGATCCTGCCCATCGTTATTGGCAGCAGTTATTTTACTATCTACTTAAAGCATCCCTAAATTCACCCACAGAATCCCATTACTATTTTACCTGCCTATAAACAGCAGCCATTTTGAGACAGGCTAGCAGTATTAATCCTGAGGCTGTCATGAACGCCTACAAACCGCTTTCAATAACATTGATTTGGCTGTCAAAATGGGGGAAATGTCAACATTTCAAGCTATCCAATTATAGTCTAGAAACCACACTACTCCTTGCAGGGGAAAACAAAAGGTCTGTTTCTTTAGCATCTCTAACATAACTCACCGTTGTGTACAGAAGAGGATACATTATGATAGAGATGCTTCTTAAATCCGATTGAACCTGGTTCAGCAAGAGATGGGCCCCAGGGATGCAGAATGCCGGCACTATTAAGGTGATGGGGAAAAAAGGTGGTTTGGAACATATAGGCGGACTGAAAATAAATTGCAATGAAATGTTCCCCTCAAAAAATGGCTACTGTTTTAGAATTTCATTTTGTAAATTTAAAATGTTTCCAATTTTTGCTTCTGAAAATTGATTGATGTTGATGGACATATTTCTTTGAAATAAAACCAACATTATTGAATGTTAAGGCAACACAGTGACCCATAATAAAGAATATTGGGGAGGGGAGTACTGAAATTAGGGGGGGTTAAGTTACATTTTTGTAATCAAGTTAAAATTTAGAAGTATTTGTTTAAGGATCACTCCCCCCAAAAATGTGTAGCTGTAATTCAAAGCATTATTTTTCCTTCCACTGTGTTGCAAATTCTGGTGGGTTGGCGAGAAACTGGGCTATTTGATACAAAACGTAACAAAAAGTAGGGCTATCACCTGATTTTTTTAAAAAAAACAAAAACCTTTGATAGCAATGCTATGCACACATTATTAGGAATGAGGTTGCAATGCTGTATCCAGTTTCCTGGGAGTAATCCCCATTGAATTAAAGGGGACTTACTGTTGAGTAGACATGTATAGGATTACACTGTAAGTCTCACTGTACTCAGTGAGATTTCCTTATATATATATATATATATATATATATATATATAAATTGATTTTTTTCCAATCATACAACTACTAATGAATAAAACGAACAATACAACGTAAACTTAGTGCCCCCCCCCCGCACTCAGTGAGATTTCCTTCCCAGTAAACCTGACTAGGATTGCACTGTTAAGGGTTCATTCCGTACATTGACTTAGAAGTTAGTTCCACTATATCACTAAGGCCTACTACTATGGAGGTGTGCACAGGATTGCATCCAAGTTCTTATGTGATATGATGTATGTACATGTTGCAGAAGGTGCCATCTTTGAAGAAGCATCCAAGTGTGAGAGTGAAGGGGAAATGCCTCTTTTAAGATGGTATGTGCCATTTTTATAAATACTTATATTTAAACATAATATTAAAAATATGCATAGGCTGATTAATCGTGGATGCCTTTTTAAAAAGTTTATTAAACAATATTTATGTTTGTAGCCATCTTTATATAATAAAGAAGCATTCCTCCCCCAAAAGGGAAAAAGGTAACTCTGAATGCATTAGAAGGGTGGGATATAAATCTTTGAATGAATGGATGGACCAATTCTAAGACGGATGAATTTTGAAAGATAATTGGGTTTTGGTTGGCGTATGGTTCGAAAATGTGAAATGAGATAAATTCACATTTCTTCCCCATCACTTTTCTTCCTGATCACTACCAGTGCAATCCTATATGTGTCTACTTAGAAGTAAGCCCCATTGCGTTTAGGTGTGTATAGGATGCAGCCTTAATGAAGACATTTTAAATCTGCACCTAAAAATGTAAATGTGTATCATAAAGGTGCGCATATAGGAACATAGGAAGCTGCCTTATACTGAGTCAGACCCTTGGTCCATCTAGCCCAGTATTGTCGACACTGACTGGCAGCAATGGCTCTCCAGGGTTTCAGGCAGGGATTTCCCCCCCAGCCCTACCTGGAGATGCCGGGGGATCAAACCTAGGACCTTCTGCATGCAAAGCATTTACTCTACCACTGAGCCACAGCCTGGAGGCCTGCCATAAATATCTGGGCCACCTTTTTGAGCATATGCAACAGAGAATATGTGGGTTTGCCTCTGTGGCCAAAAGTAGTGGAGATTGTGTGAGGCTGCGATCTTCTTCCCCTTGCTTCTCAAGTAATGGGAATGTAAACTAAAACATGTCACATGGTCTTATTGTGATGTGAGTTTGCTCGCCACAGCAAACAGCAGCCAATGAAGTGGTTCATTCATTCATTCATTCAAATATTTATTATATCCGAGTCTCCCGGTACATCCACATTACTCCAAGCAACTTACAACAATCAAAACACCTCACTCCATAATAAAACAATATAAAAACAGTTTTCAGCAGATATAAAAACAGGCTCGACAGATAAAAGCCCTAAAGAGGGTTCGCCATATAAAACTTAATGTGCCCAGTAATACAAAAGCTTGCCAGAACAAGAAGGTTTTCATCAACCAATGGAGATCAGCCGGGGGGGGGCAAACGAACCTCATGGAACAAAACATTTCATAATCTGTTGGGGAGTAGGAACTCTTGATGGGGTGACATGGCATTCTGATTTACTAGACAACACATTCAGAATGTGTGAAATGGCCATCAATTCAAATTCTCTTCTGATACAGTAAAAAAAAAAAGTAGCCTTTTTGCTTCATTTACACCCTTCCTTTCCATGAAGTAGTGGAGATCTTGAAATGATTATATACTGGGATATGGGGGTGAGGGAGGGGGATGACTCTCCAAACAGAGGAGGTGAAGGCGTCTGATCCTTGATCAATAGTGCAATCAGTAAGTGTCTGGCTTGCAGTTAAAATTTAAACTTGTGACAGCTTTGAATGAAGACTTGGGCCGGGAGAGCAGAGTGGGGGTGGCTGATGTCTATTCATTTGTGTAAGAAGCCCAGAAAATTGTCTAATGGAAAATGCAAAACAATGCACAAGAGAATAGACAGTCACAAAGATGTATTGACAACTAGGTACGCATGTTAAAAGCAACAACAATCTACAGCAGCGTTTCCCAAAATGGCACCTTCCAGATATGTTTGGACTACAATTTTATTGGACAAGCTCCTGGAGGAGAAGGCATCAATGGCTACTAGTCCAAATTGGCTATATGCTTCCTCCAGTATCAGAGGCAGTATGCCTATGTACTCCAGTTGCTGGGGAACATGGGCAGGGAGGTGCTGTTGCATTCATGTCCTGCTTGTGGGATCTCATGGGCAGCTGGTTGGCCACTGTGTGAGCAGAATGCTGGACTAGATGGACCCTTGCTCTGATCCAGCAAGGCTCTCCTGATGTTCTTATGCTCTTTAACTGCCATGATGGGGAGGTGCCAGGTTGAGGCAGTTTTCACCGAGCTGGTAAACCTGTGTTTGAATGGTACTGCTTCCGACTATAGGTGTGGATTACTCAGAAGTAATCCCATTATGTTTAAGGGAGCTTATAGTAAGTGTGTTTAGGACTTCAGCCATAATGCACCTCTGGGTTGTTGTTGTTGTTGTTGTTGTTTGGGGGGGGTGTTAAGAAACACAAAAACATTCCTGCACATAGAAAACTAGGTTCCACAGCAGTATGTGAATTATCGGGGTGGATGGAAGAGTGAGGTTTAATTATATCCATAAGTGTAGGAACATAGCAAGTTGCTTTACACTCAGCCAGACTATTGATCCTGTTGTCGGCTTCACTGATTCACAGCAACTCTCAGACAAGTGTCTTTCCCCAGCTCTGCCTGGGAGATGCCGGGAACTGAGCCGGGAACTGAGTATGCAAAGCAAGTGCTCTACCACCAAATTACCCTCTCTCACCAAGGTTAGCCAAATCACAGTCTTCTCAAAATGGTAGTTAATGGGGTGATCAGAAATGATAGAGAGGCCTGCTCTCCACTTAACCCTCTGTAATTTGAGCACTGCATCTGGGAGAAGGCCGCTAGCCTCACTTCCTCTTCACCATGACAGTTTTCCATTTTTAGGAATTTTATTTTTGTAGGAAGGAAGGAAGGAAGGAAGGAAGGAAGGAAGGAACATTTGGTTATGTGAGACCCCCCTCATTTGTGCTGTGAAATGGATACAGTCCAGATATAGGTTGACCGCCTCAGTGAGAACTTAAGCCAAAGAAAAGGAGACATGGTATGCAGTTAACATCTGTGCAACGTTGTAGAAATTATCCTGAGCAGAGTCGTGTCTGTAGCGATTTTTTTAAAAAAACACAAAAAACTTGAAGCTTCATAATGATGTGACTGTCATGCCTACGTGCCCCACTTCATCATAGGTTATCAGTCCAAATATAGGATTATTTTTACAGCAAGTTATGCCACCTGTCGATTCATGAGAAACAGCAGCAGACCCTTGCATTTTGATTTCCCCCCCCAAAAAAACATATTTCAAGGTACCTAACAGTATGTTCTCTACACACAACTGCTTGATGGAAGTAATACATTCATAACAACAGCCCTCCCACAGCAGACCACACATTTATCTTGCACGTTCATCTACTGTCTTCAGCAATAAGTAGCATGCAAAGCATTAGGAGAACAATCCTTTACTGTTGTTTGTCCCTAGCATCTACTATTTATTTATTCATTCACTATATTTATATCCCACCTGTTTCCTGCAAGGAATCCAAGGCCGGCTTACATAATCCTCCTCCTCCTCCTCCTCCTCCTCCTCTCCGTGTTATCCTCACAACAATCCTGTGAGGTAGGTTAGGCTGAGAGTCAGTGACTGGCCCAAAGTTACCCAGTGAGCTTTATGGCTGAGCGGGGACTAGAACCCGGATCTCCCGAGTCCCAATCCAGCACTCTAACCATTACACTACACTGGCTTAGAGAGTATACCATCTCTGACCAGGGCCAAACTGGATATGACTAGCGATGCTGCTGAAACTTGGAATTGGTCAAAACGTAAGTTGAATCTAGTAGCTTTGTTATTCTTAATGCTTTCAGTCAGAGGTATACTGGTTCTGAACATAGAGGGAGTTTGGACATTATCAAGACAAAAACGAATGTTGCCCTCCTCTTCCACCATATAGATTTCCCCCCCTCTTTCTTACTGCCCTGTTGTGTTTCAAAAAAATTCTTAGAGGTATTAAATATACATACACACCTAGTTCTCTCTTTTTGCCTTCCCCGACCCTCAGTTACATAAAGAAAAATGGAGGGACTGGGACACTAACATTCTTTTCCTCCCCAAAAGTATAGAGAAAGTAAAGTAAGAGGAAAGAAAGAGCTACTTTCTCTCAGTTCTGATTTTAGCAACTTGGACTTGTTTCATCCTCATGGTACCACCTTTCAGTTTTCTAATCACATCATTGCTCTCCCCTAAAGTTAGAAACAAAAGAAAAAGCAACCAAAAAAACAACAACCCTTCTGCAAACTGAAGCATCCTTCCAATATTTGACAGATTAAAAACAGGTGCATGATTGTGCTAAGCAAACAAGCGGTTCATAGCATCATCTTTGTGAGCAAAACAAATACGTTGAGAGGAAGAGGGCTTGACAGCACAATCTCCCCCCCCCCCCGCACCCACCCACTTTCCCTGATGAATTTCTGTAACATTCTCTTCAAAACCAATGCAATTTTTATTTTATTTCATTTTGCATTTCTATAACCCAGAAAACAATGTTGGAACTGAGATGCCACAAAGCGTGCATCTATTTTTCTCCCTGTTGACGTAGCCAACAAATAAATAAAATAAATAAATAAATGTATGTGCTCTAGATAGGAAGCTCTTCAAATATTCAGGGCATGCCAACCAAGTTGGAAGATCCAACATGAAAGGAAGACAGATACATAAATACAAGGAAGGGCATGTTGATGCACACTCAGCTTTATGTAGCCTTCAACATATAATATCCTGTACTCTAACCTCTTCCCTCACAGCTGACAGGGTTGCTCCCCCCCCCCCATTTTGCACAAAAGCAACACTGTTCTTTATTCGATAGCACTTGCAATTCCATATGCAATTACCTCTCCGTCTTGAAGTTTACCCTGAATCTTCATTAGTACAACTTTCGGATCTTCTGGTTCCCTTGTTCAGGGCATAGGCATAAAACAGGTTGAAACTGAGCTAATCGTCATTCCCTTTCTCCAGGGAACCCTAGGAAATGGAGTTCTGTGCACGGGGCAGCAGATCTCTGACACAGGCATTCTCAGCATGCTAGCCACGCTATGATTTGCCAGGATTCCTTGTGGGTAACTATGAAACTTAGGGTGCACTCCTAGGGGTGTCTGGCCCATAGGACAGAGCATCCTAAGCAGCACTGGTTGGGGGCTCCAATGTCAGTGGTGCCGTGTATCCACTCTGGGTTTCAGTCTGAACTTTAAAGGAACTATCCATGGTGTTGAATTTGGGGGTAGGGTTCAGCATCATGGATAGCTCGTTAAAAGTTCAGACTAAAACCTGGAGTGGATCCCCACTCACACTGGAGCCACCAGCCTCCACTGGGCCTAAGCCTTGCTGACAAGAACCTGGCAGGGCAGGAGGAATGGCAGAGGCTTTTTTAGCCTCTCTACTCCCCCTTTACTGCATTTTATGTTAAATGGGCCTCTGAACTCATCTGAGTCATGCTCACTGCCAGGGACAGGAGCTTAGAGTCCTTTGGATCTTGTAGATTCACAACCAGGAGTTTGGCAGCACAGAGCAAACAGGAGTTTGGCAAGGGAGTTCAGCAGGGGAGGTCCCTAACAATTATTTTCTTTTTTCTTTTCTTTCTTCTTCTTTTATTTTTCTTGTAACACACACTTATATACCAGTGGAACTGTTTGTTAACCTTCAGGGAAGGCAGGACAAGGCACAGGCCATTCCAATACAATCAGAGAGGTAGAAACAGAAAGGGAATAGAGAGTATGGACAGAAAAGTCTCTCCACTGGTGGTGAGCTGCAAGGTGTGTGCAATGTTTGAGATCAGCTTGGCCTACATGTGCAACAAGTGCAAGCTGGTTGCGCAGCTGGAAGAAAAAGTGATAGGACTGGAGCTGACGAGTGTC